>CM061142.1:266268410-266868410 GCA_030789695.1 Scilla litardierei | reverse complement strand
AAAAGAAATGACTGCAGCAATTTAATATTAGCAAATATATTGAAACGGAAACAACATCCCTGACATGCAGTTCTAAACAGTTGCAAGAATAAAGTTAAGGTTTCCTCCGAGTCCATTAACATTTCAATCATCAGGATGACCAAGTTAGCGTTGCAAGTTTTCATGTCAAGAGTTAGCATTCTAATCTAGGGTTCTCGCCTTTAGGTCGTGATGATAAGGTCGTTCCTCTCACGGGGGCTTACCGTGATTGACACTAACCCACCGCGTCGGGTGGTGCTCTTGAGGAGAGTACCTTTCATACGCCCAGTGGCCGCTCAACCCTAACCCCACCCAAAAGTTTTGCCGGAACACGAGCCGGCCTAGTCGACTCACACGACATCACGATATCACGATACCGCCTTCGAGGCGCACGATTTCACGATGTCATAAATTGTTAAACATTCAAAATGTCCAGACAAGTTATGTACCAATTTAACAATGTCATCTTTCCATTTGTACAACATCTTCAAACATTATGAGAGGGTTGCCCGACATTTACAATAAATTAAGGAGAGTGTTGAACATGTGGGTTGAACGAGCAGGTTGCGAAAACTAGTTTTCTTTGCCAATGTTTAAAGTTGAACAATATCAGGTTATATGTCCAAAAGCCGCATTTAGTCTAGAACATTATGGAAATAATTCCAAGTGTCATTTCACGTGCAGTTTCAAGATATGCAGATTTAAGTAAAAATGACGCGAACAATTATTAAACTTCAAAAATTCATATTAATTGCACACTTGCCTGTTTGCAGCGATTTTGGATGTCCTGGAAGTCATGGTGAGGGAGGTGATTTATCTGCGGCAACGGGTATACATTAATAACTTAAGAATTCTTAGTAATAAGGTGATCATAACTCTAACCTATATAACACTATAAGTATATGAACCTATCCTGATTAATAATATTAACTTACTAACCATTAACCAATTAATGTGTCTCACTGTTCCAAGTAAATCACTGCGACAACCTTATAGTACACCGACCATATATCACGTTGGACACACATTCACACTGACAAAAGAGAAAAAGCCTATGAGTTGCAGTTATTAGACCTAGTCTCTGATGTACCAACAACCATAAAAACACTAATATCTATTATAATTTATACACAAACTTATATCCTATAAATAGTATTGTTCACAGTTAAGAGCAGTCACTTACGTGATGTGCATTTTTTTGGCTCTCCTCGTCTCGTGCAGGGGCGAGTTGGACGATGGCCAGCGATGACAGACGCGCAGTGACACAGCAATGGCATGGCGTGATCGACGGCGACACGCAGCGACGTGAAACGGCGAGCAACTTGACGGGGGAAAACGGCGGCTGCAGCGGCTCTGAAGGCTGGAGGGCGACAACAGAAAGAGGTGGAGGGGGAAGGGCGTTCGAAAGGTCGCCGGAGCACTGGCTGTGCGGGGGTAGAGACTGATGGCGCCGGATGGGCTTAAAAGCTAGGGTTTCGGGGCGTTTTGCGCGTCAGCTGGGGGAAGATGAGAGGTATAGGGTGAGGGGAGCCGGTGACTGCGAGGAGATGAGGGCGCTGCGCCCTGTGCGAGGGGGCAGAAGGCAGCTGTCTGCAGGCGGTTGGGGGGCCACACGGCGGCTTGCGCGGCGAGGGGCGAAGGCGAACGAAGGGGGCGTGAGCGTTCAGAGCTCGGAGAAGATAAAGGGGGTCGGGTTCTTCGCGAGGAGAGGGAGAGGAGGGCTCGGGTTGGTGTTGATGGCGAGAAGAAGAGGAGAGGGGCAGGGCGTTCGGCGGCTGCGGTTTGCTTGGGCTCCTCTAGGGTTAGATAAAAAGATAGGGGAGAAAAGACCTAGGTTTTATAATATAGAAGGTAGGCTGTGTTTAGTCCGTAGGGTTAAAGAAATGCCAGTCTGGGTTGGTATTTGAATAGAAGGATAGGTTGTCTCTAGGGTTTGCTAGCTTGGAACATATAAAGGGTGCGCTAAGGCGTGGCTATTTGTTAGCCTCGGGTTGGTATTAAATAGGTGCAGTATGGTCTTTCTTAGTTGTGTGCTGGGGTTAGAGCCCATCTGAAGGGTTGAGTCACAGGTCTCCTTAGGGTTATTATATATATTAAAGTGTGGTTGAAGGAAGCAAGGGTATATATATAAAAATATAGTGGTAAGGGATTGTGTGTTGACGATTCTAGCATTGTTTTAGCTTAGGGTTCTCGCTTAGTGTGCAGAAGATTGATAGCTGGGTGTGAGGCCTAGTGATAGGTTCAAAAAGTGGGTTGGGGTTTAATAGGAATGGATATATCAGGAAGGTTTGAAATACCAATCATGATATTTAATGGATTTAATCAAGGGATTAAAAGCAAATCAAAAAGTTTAAATAGGTCTAATAAGGCAAAATTTTCAAATGTTTAAAAATGTTTTAAAATTCGAAATTTGAGTAAATAAAATTTTAAAACAAATTTTAAGAAAGGCATCTGAAATAATTTACTGGAAAGAATAGTAATAGTAATAATAAAAATACGTGTGACGGACAGAAATGGGTACGTGTACGGAAATAGAAATGTCTAACTACGGCTATGGGACAAAAATAGTACACTAGATAAATACAGATGACAGTAGCGGTAATAACCGGTCGTTACAGACGCTTATCGGGCTTGGAGCTTGCAGCTTCAAGTCTGAGCGGACCTTCTCACGCTTCGCCTCCACATTTTTGGGAAGCGGGGCGTGATAGGTTTTATTGGTGGCCCATGCAGGTCCGTCTTGCAATTGCGAATTATCGGAACAACGATAATAACTATGGAATGTCCATTAAATAAATTGCAACATCCGAGTCTATAGCCTTGAGTCTAGTAGTTTCCTATGTCACTAGGTGGTAGGAAGACTTAGTTAGACGTCCGTGCTTGCTAGTTAGAGGCCCATGATTGTTAGTTAGACTCCCTGCTAAGAGTTGATTTAGTCTTCATAGGAGTTAACTTAGTGGTTCCTGTCTAGCTTGACCATGATAGACTTCTAGAATTCTTTGGTCTCTCGCTTGGGTTCATCGACTTCGGACCAAGCTGAACTCATTTCATTGCCGTCTAGCCCTTAGAAAGTCTTAGCGCTTAGTTCCCTAATCTTTAGTTGGTTAACCGTAGGAGTTTCACGTAGATTTTCCTAAGTCATATCCTAGGCGTATTTATGCTTTGATCATCCGACCAAATCCCTTGCCTTGATTCCCATGACCACCACGTTTCGATAATCGTTAATCCTTCGAATGTCCCCATTGGCAAAGCTTAATTTCTTTTAAAAGTTATTTTTCGATTTTCCCTATTGAAGTTTTCGCTAAGTTTAAATTTCGTTTTAAACCCGCTACATATGTACTTAAATTTCTCACTTTTCGATTGAGTCAAAATTCCTTGTAGATTTCGGAGCCTAATGGTTGTAATTATAATTGCTATCTCGTAACCATTTTCTAATCTATATTTTCGCATTTCGGTTTAAGGACTCTATTACTATTTTGAAAAATTCGACATACCATTTTTCTAACTATGAGATCCATTTTAATCTCATAGCATACACACTTTAAAATCTCTTCCAAGATAAATAGAACTTCAATTATTTTCATATATCAGTACTAGGTTCACTGTACTCGTACTTTAAGATCTTGTATAAATCAGTTGTTTGGCAAATCCGGGTCCCTCTAAAAAGTATTTTAAATGTTATTTATTTGAAATTTCTCTTCAGTATTAAAACTTGTAAGCACTTAGCATAGGCCTAATTTTCACACTATAGTTGATCGGATTTCATTCTTTGAATTTCGAAATCTTGCCGAAATATTGTATTAAGCTACTGCCGTATAATATTTTCGAACCTCTCCGTTGCAAATCTTGAACTTTTTGAAAGTATCTTTTCGACTTCCTTTTTCCTAAGTTTAAATTTGTTCGGAACTTTAATATATATACTTATACCTCATACCCTTTCGTTGACTTAAATTTATTTTTGAATTTCGAAAGTTTTAACGAGATTTGATTACTGTTTTATAATGTTTTTCCAGCCTTTACTTTCATACCTATTTAAATATCTCGTCCCTTTCATATATCAATTTAAATTCTGAGCTTACTAATTTTTCCCAAATTCGATTTATAAAGTTTTTCCTTTCTTATTTATACCGTTCAAATGATTCGTCACGCTCCCTTAATATACCTTCCAAGTCAGACATGATTTCGGCTTTCAACAAACCAAGGATATGTTCAACATTTTCTCTATTACAATTTTTGGAAGAATTACGTTTTCGTAACCATTTTCTGATCTGGACCTTCCGTAATTTGGTTTTAAAGCTTATTACGAATTTTGATAAACATACTACTAAGTTTTCTGTTCACCATACATGCTTTTAGAATAATTTCTAAACTAAATTGAATTTCGAATATTTTTTTATCCGTGCTAGGCTCGTTAGCCCGTGTGTTAAGAGCTTTGTGTAAAACGATTTCTTTTGGCAAATCCTGGTTACACTAAAAGGTAGTTTCAATATTGATTATTTAAGCTTTTCTGGCTTAAAGACTTTGAAAGTATTTAGCACGAGTTTAAAATTCTTTCGTTAATTTAATTTCGTTTCAAAACTTTTGCCAACATTATTAAATCACCGCCGTATAATATTTTCTAAAAACTACGTCCTTAATGTTCGTATGAACGCTTTACTTCCTTTCATAATGATTTCTGTTAAGCCAATAAATCATTTCCTCTGACTATGTATTTTCAACTCAACCTTATTTCGAACAACTTATTTTATCGATCTTCAAATATCATTTATACGGAGGAGAACTCCAACCTTTCAAAATATGACCGTTTTATACTTTTAGTGTTTTTGAATTTCGCCATTCACGTTCTATTTCCGAAAATTTATGAGAGTAATATTTACATCTTTCTTCCCCGCCTAAACATCCACAATTATATCTCAGTTCCGCTTGATCTATTTGCCTCCTTATCCTCGCCCTACCTGAACCCATTTTTATGATCTTGTTTCGTTACGCCATCTAATCTTGGTTTCCTTCCTTCTGCTTAGTTATCTCACTAGTGTTTACCGTTGTTTACGTCGCGCCGGTTTAGTAGTGGGTCCTTAGACTTTTGGTGTTGTTGTCGTAGTGCCTGTACCTAAGTTGAGTATGTAGGCTTGAATGAGTGTACCCCCTATAGCATGATAATGTTTGCCTATTGTGTGATATATACATACTCAGAGTTATTCATGATGTTATGAAATTGTAAGTGTGTTAATATTTATGGATATGTGCGAGGATAGCTATACCACTCTAGGGGCGTCTATGTATATAAGATTCTGTATTGGAATGTCTGAATAGAGTGTATGTAGTTGGAGATACTTATGATGGTTGAAATAATATGATTGGTGAAGCTATGTGTATGTTAGGTGTGATAATGATAGGTGTACGTATAGTTAAGGTGGGTAGGCCTATTATGTGACCTATGTATTGTACGCGTGAGTGTGTGCTCGTACGTAGTTACGTATTGTGCGTAGACGCGAGTAGTTATGTAATTGCTGCGTGAGTATATATGTGATATATATGGTAGTAGAAATATAATTTTGATTGGTATTGCTTGCTTTTATGGATGTTGTGTGCGTGTATGCCATGAGGTATACCCGGCTATTGCATATCTTAACTAATGGATGAAGTAAGTGTATTGGTGTGCCAATTATAGATGGATGGATATGGTATGAATATATGATACATGTATGTGACTATACGATGACTGTATTTATTAGGGGGAATATTGTAATTATAGGTGTGCTAATGTTTGTAATAATATCATGGTATATGAAGTGATTGAAATAAGCAATATTACCTGATTAGATATTAAGGGTGTTGACATTTAGATATGTATGTGGTTATGTTGGTAGACGTGTATGCATTAGATAGTATTGGCATATGTATGGATGCTATGTTATGTATATGGAATTATTCTGCTATGATTTTGAGTCTCACTCAAGCTTGAGTGGGTATACTCTATGTACGTTGGTGTATTTGTATGTGGTTGGTGTATAGTGATGGATGATGTATGTATAATGTTTGGATTGTTTGTGTCCGGTTGTGTTACGCACATGATTGTGGGTCACTAACCAGTATATAGCTATAGGTGTTGGTCTTGTGGTATAGATATTTACTAAGGACTTGCCCGTGTGATCGTATGTGTGCTAGCTAAACTACGCGTGTCAATGTACTGAGTTTGTAATTGTATGATTGGTATACATGTATGAAATGTTAGCGTGTATGGGTGTGCACCATGCACGGGTAAGTATGTGCCTAGTTATAAGTTTTGGTGACTATGATATGTTTGGTGTGCCGTGAGTGTAGTTATAAGGCCGTATGTGATGTGAAGATATGGTGAAATATTTACATGCGTTTGAATGACTATATTTGTGAAATTATAGTAGTGGTGAATGTGTATTAGATATAGTAAGACTTGTTTGAATAATGGTGTGGTGCGACTACATGTGTCGATGTGTTTGGTATTGGATGTATACTAGGAAATATTATAGAGTAATATACCCATGGTTGCTTGTTGCATAGGTAGCTATCTATACGTAGAGCGATGGTTGTATTTGCTAAGTGTGAGACTAATCTTTTGTGAATATCTGAACTATTGTTTGTGCTAGGTAAGTAGTAGCTATATAATGGATGTATATATATGATTGAAATACGTGTATTAGTATGAATGACTGTGATAAGGATAAGAGTATAACGTGCGTGAATGAAAACGTGTTAGTAGTAATAATGTTTGACTATCTAGTGCATATATATATATATATATATATATCTATATTATAAAAGAGGGATGTTATCAAGAGAAATTGGATAAGAGATATTGGAAAAGAGAAATTGGATAAGAGATATCTATATTATAAAAGAGGGATGTTATCAAGAGAAATTGGATAAGAGATATTGGAAAAGAGAAATTGGATAAGAGATATCTATATTATAAGAGAGGGATGTTATCAAGAGAAATTGGATAAGAGATATTGGACATGAGAAATTGGACAAGATATATTTATATTATAAAAGAGTGATGTTATCAAGAGAAATTGGATAAGAGATATCTATATAAAAAAAGAGAGATGTTATCAAGAGAAATTGGATAAGAGATATTGGAAAAGAGAAATTTGATAAGAGATATCTATATTATAAAAGAGGGATGTTATTAAGAGAAATTGGATAAGAGATATTGGAAAAGAGAAATTGGATAAGAGATATCTATATTATAAAAGAGGGATGTTATCAAGAGAAATTGGATTAGAGATATTGGACAAGATAAATTGGATTAGAGATATCTATATTATAAAAGAGGGATGTTATCAAGAGAAATTGAATAAGAGATATTGGACAATAGAAATTGGATAAGAGTGATGTTATCAAGAGAAACTGGATAAGAGATATCTATATTATAAAAGAGGGATGTTATCAAGAGAAATTGGATAAGAGATATTGGAAAAGAGAAATTGGATAAGAGATATCTATATTATAAAAGAGGGATGTTATCAAGAGAAATTGGATAAGAGATATTGGAAAAGAGGAATTGGATAAGAGATATCTATATTATAAAAGAGGGATGTTATCAAGAGAAATTGGATAAGAGATATTGGAAAAGAGAAATTGGATAAGAGATATCTATATTATAAAAGAGGGATGTTATCAAGAGAAATTGGATAAGAGATATTGGACATGAGAAATTGGATAAGAGATATCTATATTATAAAAGAGGGATGTTATCAAGAGAAATTGGATAAGAGATATTGGAAAATAGAAATTGGATAAGAGATATCTATATTATAAAAGAGGGATGTAATCAAGAGAAATTGGATAAGAGATATTGGAAAAGAGAAATTGGATAAGAGATATCTATATTATAAGAGAGGGATGTTATCAAGAGAAATTGGATAAGAGATATTGGACATGAGAAATTGGATAAGAGATATCTATATTATAAAAGAGTGATGTTATCAAGAGAAATTGGATAAGAGATATCTATATTATAAAAGAGGGATGTTATCAAGAGAAATTGGATAAGAGATATTGGAAAAGAGAAATTGGATAAGGGATATCTATATTATAAAAGAGGGATGTTATCAAGAGAAATTGGATAAGAGATATTGGACATGAGAAATTGGATAAGAGATATCTATATTATAAAAGAGGGATGTTATCAAGAGAAATTAGATTAGAGATATTGGACAAGATAAATTGGATAAGAGATATCTATATTATAAAAGAGGGATGTTATCAAGAGAAATTGAATAAGAGATATTGGACAATAGAAATTGGATAAGAGTGATGTTATCAAGAGAAATTGGATAAGAGATATCTATATTATAAAAGAGGGATGTTATCAAGAGAAATTGGATAAGAGATATTGGAAAAGAGAAATTGGATAAGAGATATCTATATTATAAAAGAGAGATGTTATCAAGAGAAATTGGATAAGAGATATTGGACATGAGAAATTGGATAAGAGATATCTATATTATAAAAGAGGGATGTTATCAAGAGAAATTGGATTAGAGATATTGGACAAGATAAATTGGATAAGAGATATCTATATTATAAAAGAGGGATGTTATCAAGAGAAATTGAATAAGAGATATTGGACAATAGAAATTGGATAAGAGTGATGTTATCAAGAGAAATTGGATAAGAGATATCTATATTACAAAAGAGAGATGTTATCAAGAGAAATTGGATAAGAGATATTGGACAAGAGAAATTGGATAAGAGATATCTATTATATAAAAGACGGATGTTATCAAGAGAAATTGATTAGAGAATTTGGAATGAGAAATTGGATAAGAGAATTTGGATATCTATTATATAAAACAGGGAAATTGAATAAGAGAAAATATAAGAGATGAGATTTTGAGGGATAAAAGAGGAGGTGTGGAATTTTGCACATACAACCCCGGTTTTTGTATTTTTGCCTATGGACCCTCCACACACACACCCACACTTTTTATTCTCACCCCTTCTGGCCATTTTATTTCCAGTTCTATGAAGATTTTGAATCTTATCCTACTAGGACAAAGCTTTGTCCTACGTGGCAAGTTTGTCCTAGGTGGTAATGACAATTTTGGGGGGACTTAAATTTTGGGGGAAAACTTAAATTTGGGGAGAAACTTGAAATTTTGTGGGAAAACTTGAAATTTGGGGGAACTTGAAATTTGTGGGGGAGAAAAACTCAGCCATTAAATAAACTGTGCCCTATGGGCACGGGTAATGACTAGTATATATATATATAAGCACATGTAATGACTACCTTTGGGTTGAAGTATGACGTGAAATGATTTGGGGTAGTTACTAGAGCGACTAGATATGTTAGGAAGTCTGAGTACGGACTTTATTCTAAGGTGGGTAGGATGTAACGACTGGTTTTCATGTGATTGGATTATCTATATTAAAAATATATGCTTGGTGGATTTTCTCCTTGGATGTGATTTTTCCGTCTCCGTGGCTTTCGTTTTCATTCGTTTCGTTGTAATTTCTTAGCTTCTTCCTTCGATCGTTGGGTTTGGAGTAAGTCATTCGTGACGAGCTTCAAATCGCTCATATTTTAGAGTTAAAGTGATCTTAGAAGCCATAGGAATCTTCCCGAAGCTCCACGATTCAAATCGGCACTTTTAGTGCATCTTAGTTGGTTCGAGAAGGCGGACCAACCGACTAGAATTCAATCTAGTCGGTCAGGAACTCTTCTCAGACCGACTAGTTCCTTGAATCCACTGAACAGGAGTTACTGTTTACTCTTAGTCGGTCTAAGAACAACCACCGACCGACTAGATGTGAAACTAGTAAGTCAGAACTTGCTCTCAGACCGACTAGTTCCTTTGATTAATTTTACCTAAGCTACTGTTCCTCGTTAGTCGGTTCATGAACACTCACCGACCGACTAGATTCCAAACTAGTCGGTCGACGGGCCTTCACAGACAGACTAACTCACTTCCCAGATTTTCCCCTTCTTTCGTTGTTTGATTCTAGTCGGTCACAGTTGGTCGACTGACCGACTAGTTGCTAAACTAGTCGGTCAGTAACTCTTCTTTGACCGACTAATCAGCGTCGAAACCCTAATTTCTGGGCAGCCGCCAGCTCTTCCTATTTAAACCCCCCAAACGTTTTCTTTTCTTCTTTCATTTCTCTTAAGCCTCCTTCTTCCCCAAATCACCATCCATCTTCCCCTAGCCTTCCTCCTTCATCAAGAGCCCTTCCCCCTCTCCATTTTGGCCGGCCACCACCTCTAGGTCGCCGGAGAACCCCCAAAAATCCCCCAAATCCTATTTTCTCTAGATTTCTCCCCATTTCCAGATCTGAACCGTGGATCTCCGGATCTTTCTTCCGTTTTCGTGCTTGCTCGGCATCGATCTTCCGCTTCTATACGGTAGGGTTCGATCCTTTGGTTTTCTCATAACTCTCCTTGTGATTTTATTGAAACCCTAATAATAAACTAGGTTGGATGTTGTTCTACTGTTGTTTTGCCGTGGCAGCGATTTCATCTCCGTAGATAACATTTCATGGCGTGCCTCGTTGATCGTCTTCCTTGGCGTGAGGCAAGTGAAACTTGCCACTTAGGGTTTAGGCCATGTTTTAGGCCATTTACTTGTTGTAGCGTAAAAGAGACTAGACGGTGAAATGATAGCCGCCTAGATGCCTATTTGATCTAGTTTGACAACGGAACTAGATCCGTCACCTCAAATGATCTAGCTTGACAACGAAGCTAGATCCAACCCTTTTAACTTGTTGTTCATGCATATTAAACTGCCATGTTTAATTCCTTATTTGTACGCCTTACTACATGCCATGCCATCCATGTTGAATGTCACATTCGTAGCACACGCTACAATACTTGTGTTTCCTGGCTCGTGTTCCAGAAGCGGGCCATGTGTTGGTTGATAGCCAATGCCCGATCCACTGTTTCCGGCTAGGCACCCACTTTTCGTGGGCGTAGCCCTACGCCAAATACTTATGAATCGTGAACTAGAATACGAGCTCCTGTGCGGGGCAACCCTGGCTCATTTACTGAGCTCGTGTACAGGGACCCTGGCTCGTTTACACGTGGGTTTTGGGGTAAGAGTTAAGCGGCCATTCAACTGGGAGTCTGCCCGATCAGCAACTGCAGTTGTAAGGCGTAAACTCTGGGTTCTGGGGTAGTGTTAAGCGGCCAATCAGTGTGAATGTCCAACAGTTCAGCTGTAAGGCGTAAACATCTACAAACAACGTGAAACGTGACTAGTGAACAGATTGAGATTGTTAGTAGCTTGGCTACTATTGTCATGCCATGATAAATTGTTCTCTTGCACTTATTGGTTCACCATGTCTTACTTGTGCACTCATGCCATAACTGCCATGTCATGCATACTATAACTGCTAGGTTGTTAGTTTGCCTTACTTTCAGTTTCCTTGCCCAAGTCTTTTAGACTTGCTGACATGTGCCCCTTTCTCTTTGGGTGTCGCATGTTAGTTGCCGAGCCAGAGATTGTTGTTAAGGGCAACGAGTTCGTGGAGTTCGTGCCAGATCCTGTTGTTAGACGAGGAGTTTGAGATACCGTTGTTCTTTCTTGGGATCTCGCTATTTCCCTTTGTTTTAGGATTCCTGTTAGTTGTCGGTGCGTGGCACCTTTGTTGTGCTTTGTACTTTTGTTGGCCATGTTTGGGCCCTTAGATTCTTTTCTCTTTAAGCCTGGTGGCTTTTTCTGTGATGTTGGAATTTAATATGATGGATGTTCTGAGATTGTCTTTTGTCTCATTTCCTTTATTATTATCTTTGTTTCGTATCGCGTTGCAAGGACCTGCAGAATTTATTGTTGATTGACGCTTATCGGGCTTGGAGCATGCAGCTTCAAGTCTGAGCGGATCTTCTCACGCTTCGCCTCCACATTTTTGGGAAGCGGGGCGTGACAGGAATACTTAAGAACAAGTTTAAGATATTGACGTCGAAGCCCCACTATCCATTCCCAAGTCAGGTCGATACCGTCCTAGCGTGCACTATACTGCATAATTATATCCAAGTAGCTGATCCACTTGACCCCCAGCTAAACGAGGAGGTGGGTGTGGATGAGGAGGACGGGGATGTTATCGATGATCATGAGGAAGAGATTTTGGATCTATCCCAACAGTTGCCCATACGGAAACAAACACAGCAAAGGGACCAATGGAAAATGCGAAGGGATCAAATCGCATGGGACATGTGGGTCGACTATTGTAACATACATAACAATGGTAGCACAGTTGAACAAGGCATGTGAGGGAGGCTTTTAATTTTGTGTTGTGTGGGTGCATGCGGAGTCCTTATGAATTTTAATATGTAGTCCATCATGGTTGATTGTGTTTGGAAATACAAACCTTATGCTATAATGGTTTTTGATATACATGCAATATATGTTATCTATATAGGATTTCTCAGATTTGAATTTGCCCTATTAACTCTTACATCTTGTAGGCATGGCAGGGTCATCTTCGCAGCCCGGACAGGCTAGTGAGCCAATGCCCCCCCTGTATGACCAGACATATGTGAACCAGTGGAGTGTTGAAGGCCATGGGACTGATCCAATGCTTGGGAGGCCGATGCCGCGTAGGAACATTGATTCTCCTTATCATTCGCCGCCTTGCCACGGTGGAGGGCCTGGCATGCCATATCAACAATTCCATCCATATGGCATGCCAATGCAGATGCAACCAACACCAGGATTTATGCAACTGCTGCAAGGGGGGTTTCAATCCATGTATTAGTCCTTCCCCACAAAGTGCTTTCAATAAGCCATCGTCACAAAGTGGGAATGAACATACGGGGGGTAGTGGGTCGTCGAGGAAGTCGGGACGACGGGATGAGGAGGGAGAAGGTTCGGTGTCAAGTCCTAGCAAAAGGACTAAGCTGCAACCTGCCAAGGGGCCTAAAACCTAATTTGGCAGTGGGAACATGACTTGTCCCTCATTCTGTTCCTTGCTGACCAGGCCAAGCAAGGCAATAAGGTGGACAAGACATTCAAGCCTACGGCATTTAACCAAGCAGCTGCCCATATCAATGCTCTTTTTGGCACATCCTACACAAGCACAAATGTCAGGAATCATATGAAAGGGTTGCACTGACGCCTGACCGATGTGTCAACGTGCCTCAGTATTAGTGGGGCTGGATGGTGTCCTATTAAGAAGATCATAGTGCTTGATGATGAGGTGTATGCCCCATGGGCAAAGGTATGACCATTTACATTTATGGCTCAAGAATTAGTGATCCCAGTTGTTAGTATAAAAGGCCTAATGTATATGGTTATGTACTTGCAGGCTAACCCAAGGTTGAAACAATATGTTAATCAACCGTTGCCGTGGCTTGATGAGTTGTATATCGTCATAGGAGATGACGAGGCAAAGGGGCATTTTCGGAGGTCCACATTCCAATCATTTGAACCCCAAGCAGATTCTGTGGATGGGGAAGATGCACCTCATGCACGAACCCCTGAAGATGATTTCCCCCATGACATCCCCCTGGCAGGATCGACTGGGAATATTCATGTCGGGCCAAGCTTTGCTACACCCGTCTGTTACGAGGAAGAAAATTTGTCGTCGGGGTACAACCGACGTCCAAGATAGGATGGATAGGCTTGTAGACACGGTAGAGAAGGTTTCCACGGCAATTAGTACATCTCATGCCCATTGGACCGAAAAGCTAGCCGATACGTTGTATGGATACACCGAGCATCCAGGAAATTTATTGGATGTCGTGTACGATTATCTTATTGACAACGAGCGTGAAAGCCACAAGTTTTTGGCTAAGCCCGATGGGGCCCGAAGGCGAATGTTGAGGAATAAAATTGAGATGATACAACGGGCAAGGTCGGAAGATGGTGCAGGTGAAGATGGGGATGACGAACCCTTGGACTTGGATTGAGGGTGGTTGGTGTTGGTGAGTAAATGGAGTGTGGTGGTGGTGGAATGAAGAAGTGGAGGGGATGTGACAAGTAGTTTGGTTGTTTACTTTATCATTAGAGCTAGGTCTCTTAAGTGTTGTATAATTATGTGTCATGAACATGCGGAGTGGTGTTGGAGTAGGTAATGAGTTTCCTGTGCAAGTAGTGGCTGAAAAATATTGATATGGGTATCCTGAGCTCTTAGTAGCTCTTTGTGTTTGTGTATGGGATGAGTAATGTTGATCTTGGGTGAAATTTGAAGCTTTCTACTATTTCATGACTTTTGTGTTGATCTTGGTGGAAATTTGAATCTTTCTAGTTTTTATTTAATTTTGTGTTGATCTTGTTTGAAATTTGAAGCTTTCTAGTTCTTTTTTTTCTGACCCTTGTTGGGCTGATATGCTTCAGGCAATTGGCTATGAGTAAAGTGTTAGGGAGATATGCTGAAGTATTGTGTTTTGAGGGGTTTGTGAATACTAACATGTGGGAATTTGAGTGCTTTGAGTTAAACAACATATATCATTTGGGTGTGGGGAGTCAATTTTGGCATGCCATATCATTTTTTGTTCCGCAGTTTTTTCATTTTGTACATTCACTATGAAGTATGAAGTTTTTTTGTCTTTGAACACATTTTTTGGAAATTTTTTTGGGTTTTTCTGAGAACTCCTATTTGTGCTTCTACTATCACTGTGAGAACTGTATGTTGTAGCTGCAGTTTATGGAATTTTTTTGACATGTCCTGTTCAATTGCCTTGCACATGTAATTTTTTTCATCCTTCTATTGCCTTCTCCTCAATTTATTTTATCTCTTTTCTTGGCATCTCCCATCACCTTCTGATGAAATTTTTTATTAAATCAAGTAGCACTCATATGTTTTACCAGATTTGTTTTACATTACATATATCATTTGGTTTCTTTCTTGTCCTGCCACTTGCCTTGTCATGGGCAGTTTGTTGGCCTTGTCCTGTCAGCCCAATGATGAAGCAATAATAAAGAATCCTATTTATATGAATAATCCCAAATATTTGGAAGGTAGGCTTGATGGCTTATGTATGCCTCTGTTGGGAGTGAATGCCACAGAAGTCTATACCCATATAATGGGGAGATGCAAGATCATATAAATGGTTTTTGCATGTTCTGGCAATTGGCTTGTCCATTGAATTTTGTTGGCCACTTATGTTCCTTTGTATTAGCATAATTGGGAATTTTTTGGTTCTTGTCCTTGCATATATTTTGTTCTTCTCCTAATATATTTTTGGCTTCTTCATCCTTCCATCTCCAAACACCTTCACCTTAATTTGTGTGTTATTCCCAAGATGGGCTTACATTTTTCCACCAGCCAGCAACCTATTTGGGTTTGTGAATACCAACATGTTGGAATTTGAGTGCTTTGAGTAAACCAACATATATCCTAAAGGCAATATGAGTACTCAAGGACATACACCATTTATGATTTGCTTCATTTGGCTTCTTTCAGCTGCTGTTTTTGGCCATGGCCTGCCATATTTTTTGTGCTATTCCATTCACTGTTATTAAGAATTGGTAAATTTCTTTGGGATTTTCATGGCATTTGGCTTATCCTGGGATTGTTTAGGCACTTCCTGTTGGCATGTTCCTGCTGAAGGTGGGATGTTTTTTGTTCATTGGCTGTTGGAATTTTTTTTCTTAACCTTGCCTAAATTTGTTTTCTTCTCCTTCCACCTTCCTTTTCTGTGGCTTGTTTTATTCCTTGTCCTGTCACCTGTGAGGAAGCTATGTGTCAGAGATTATCAAATTTTTATGACCTTGTGCTTACAAAATTGAGTAATATATGTTTGAGATTTGAGTGTGATCTGCTGAACAAATGAATTTTTTTTTGGCTTTGTCTTTGACCAAATATATGTGCATGTCATGGAAATGTGCTTACTCTTTCTTTCAGCTGAACATGGGATTTGTTTATCTTGTATCAGCTGCAAGTAGACTTTCTTTGGGTTTGTGCTGTCATAATTGGATATGAAATGTTTAAAATTATCATCAGCTTTGATGCAGTTGGTATGTTTTTGGGGTTTCTCTGGGAACCCATATATGTGCTTCTCCTATCAGTTTGACCTCTCTATGTTTCAGCTGGAGTGTATGGATTTTATTTGGTGTTTTTCTTGGCATTTGGCTTCTCCTGACATTATGAGAAAGAGTTGTGAAATTTTGTGGGTGTTGGAGTTTTTTGGCTGTCGTTTTTGCAGTTCTGGTCCCGTCACTTGGCTGCATTTTTTGGTTCTTGACATGTAAATTGGCTATGTTAACAATGGTAGGGAGATATGCTGCAGTATGACTTTTTTTGGGGTTTCTCTGGGAACCCATATTTGGGCTTCTCCTATCAATGTGAGTCCTCATTTTTTCAGCTGCAGTTTATGGCTTTTATTTGGTTTTTTTCTTGACATTTGGCTTCTCCTGACAGTATGAGAAAGAGATGAGCAAGTTTGTGGTTGCTGCATTTTTTGCTGCAGTTTTAGCATTTCTTGTCATATCACTTGGCTGCAGTTTTTGCATTTCTTTTCATATCACTTGGCTTCACTTCTGCTTCTCCTATCACTGTGAGAACTCTATGTGTCAGCTGCATATAATGGTTTTTTTCCTATTATCAACTGCATTTGGAATTGGCATGGACATTTTTTCCAACTCTATGTGTCAGGTTGATGATTATTATGTTTGATATTGGAATTTTGGGCATGGAATTGGCATGGGCAGTGCACTATAGGTGAAATCTAAGAATTTGTATCCCAATAGCCCAATGATGCAAAACATGAAATATGTGAAAGACACTCTTAATTTCCCAATTATATGGATGGTAGGCAGGATGGTTCCTTAAGTAAGGAGCAACCGCCAGCAACTTAGTTGGGCAACTGATGAATCTAACTTCCTGAGGGCTATACAAGATTCCTATTTTTCATTCTATTTGCATTGCACATGAAATTTATTTGCAATTTTATTCTTGTGGGCTAAACATTTTTATTACTGAGGGCTACACAAGATTCCAGGCCATTTGGCTTGTGTCTGCTGCACTTGGAAATTTTTGTGTCTGGGCATGACAGTTATGTATGTGGATTTCATGGGAATTTGAGTCATACATGTGATATATTTGTTGTGGTTCTTGTCATGGCAGTTGGATTCTCCTGACAGTATGAGAAAGAATGGAGTTATTATCTGGGTGCACCAGTTGCTTGGCTGCAGTATTTGCAGTTCTTCTCATTGCACTTGGCTGCATTTTTTGTTTCATGTCATGGCAATTGCCTATGTTTAAATTGTTAGGGAGATATGATGCAGTATGAAGTTTTTGGGGGTGTGTCTGGGAACCCAGATTTGTGCTTCTCCTATCACTTTGAGTTCTCTATGTTTCATCAGCAGGTAATTGATTTTTTGGTAGGTATCAACTTCATTTGGAATTGGCATGGAAATTTTTTCCACCTCTATGTGTCAGGTGGATGATTATTATGTTTGATATTGGACTTTTGGGCATGGAATTGGCATGGGCAGTGCACTATAGGTGAAATCTATAAATTTTTATCCCAATGGCCCAATGATGCAAAACATGAAATATGTGAAAGATACTCTTAATTTCCCAATTATATGGATGGTAGGCAGGATGGTTCCATTAGTAAGGAGCAACCGCCAGCAACCTAGTTGGGCAAATGTTGAATATAACGTCCTGAGGGCTATACAAGATTCCTAGTTTTCATTCTATTTGCATTGCACATGGATTTTATTTGTGTAGGAATATGATGCCCTCGAGGCCATTTATTCCTGTGTGTATAGCACAAACATCTTGTTCGAAATAACAGTAAGCTGTTTGGTAATAATTTATCTAAGTTATATTGTAATGTAGTTAACATTAGATATCAACTTAGGTAAAGTCCTGAGACTTTATGCAAGGTCAAACGGGTATCGATATGAGTATCTCGATCATGGAGAAACGTTTGACCGTCTGTAGCATAAGTCTAAAATGGTTCGTGGTCGTAGATGTTCCGAGACAAGGATATCGAAACATCGGATAGACCATTGTGTTTTAGTCTTCACCGTTTAGCGGTGGCGATGATCTCATGATCGCTTGACTTGGCGAAGTTGAAGACGAGACACATGTGCTCATTAAAATGAGTTCACGGAACGATCCACTAGAGTTATCATATGGTTATATTGACCAATCTGTCAGTGATAACTCTGAGTGATGATAGGATAGTTGGTATTTTGACTTGAGGTCATTTTGACAAACCTGTGCGTGAACGGTGCCACTTATATCAACTGACCTAGCTTCGAGGCAATGCCTGTCGAAAGGTCTTTTGATTGGGTGTCACTTGAAACGTACGAGGCGAGTAATGACCAAGAGAGGATTCGTCTCTCCCGGTCAATGGGAGTTAGTGTCGTAGAGTTAGTTCGGTCTTTAGTAAAAACTCTGCGCAGAGTATGTTGGAAGATGTCCAACATTTATTGACTAAAGATTGATCGAAACTAACCGGAGTCAAGTTATTGGGGTTGACAGTTTAACCGTACCCCAGACTTGATCAACACGACATATTTAAGACGAAGAGACTATAACTGCAGAATTCATCACGGACACAGTCAGGGTGGTCCCGACAATACTCATGTCAATGAGTTAACCACATAATGATGATTCCTGAAGTAGGGACGGCAACCACTGCTCGTGGTCACTGCCGTATAGGGCTTCGAGCCCAACCTGTTGTAAGGGTCAGGCTGTAGGGTCTCACACAGAGTGCGATTCTTCGTCTAGTAATAGGTAGAAATTAGTTAGGGAGAATATTTGTATTTGATGCAAAAGAAGAGATAATTGCATTTGATGCAATATGATAATTTAAGCTTAGATAGGGACTATTTTGCATTTGATGCAAAAGCGATTAAATGTGTATTAAATTGTTTAATACAATATTTAATAATATAAACGCAAGGAAAAGTTCACGGGTAAGACGGGAATGTCCCGGTCTAGACCGAGGTTCGAACGGCGTCCAAATCGGACGCCAAACATAAAAGTTATGGCCAAAACAATGTAAACCCCAAAAGCCCATCAGCCCAAAGGGCTGATTAAATAAACCCAGGCCCAAGAAAAAAGGAGGGGGCCCGCTGACGCGTGCGTCAGTCTGCTGACGCAGGCTGACGCCCGCGTCAGCGGGCCCGCCCGCCAGACGCGGGCGCCCGCCAGGCGCGGGCGCACGCGCCAGCTGGGCGCGTGCGCCGCACGCGCCAGCTGGGCGCGTGCGCCGCACGCGCCCATCGCTGAGGCGCTGGGCGCGTGCGCTGCACGTGCCTGGCTCGGGCTGCGCGCGCAAGTCCAGTCAGTGGGGCCCACTGGTGGGCCCCACACGCCTAGGGTTGCGAACCCTAGGCAGAATTTCTTGACGGCTGCAGTTTTGTGTTTTGGGTGTATTTGGGCTGATGTTTGAACACTCAATTGGAGGGTCAAACGAACTCCGATTGACGAACGGTTTTTTCCTATGCGTTCACCGTTGAACGCTTGTCGTATTGATAGGTTGTATCGATCTTGAAGCTCAACGGTGAGTGAGTTAAAATTCACGGAAGTTTGCACTTTGTGAAGTGCAAACTAACTTGATTTTAATTAACTTATTGTTTAGTCCCACATCGGATTTTGAGAAAAGGGGAGAGTCCGCCGCCTATATAAATAGGGGTCTCCCCCCCTTTCTCAAAACTCGTCCCAAGCTCTAGATCTGAGCGGCTCTCGTAAATGTTGGAGCACGCTCGGATCTAGGCTTAAATTAATATTTTCTCTTCTCCCTAAATTTCTTCCTTACTCCTGCGGGCTCTAGCAAAGCCACAAAGGAGTTCGGATTCTGGATCCGAAATCTAGGCGGAGGTTTCACTCGTGTGAAACTTTCTTCGGCGCGTGGTTGGCTCGGCGGCACGGGGATTGATCGCCTCGGGGTGCGGAGCGGTTCGGGGAGCGGTTCGGGGAGCGGTTCAAAGGAGCGGCTCGGCGTGGGACGGGAGCAGCTCGGAAGACGGCGCGGAACATCTCGCCTGATCCAGGGCTGAGATTCCGGTTATGTGGTTAAAATATTTTATTAGCATTAGTTTAGTTTAATCGCAGTAGGCTAGATCCTTCTTGGGATGGTCAGATCCATCCCAAGTCGGCATAGATCTTGGCATAGGGTCTTGGACCTTAGGGCTAAGTTAAAAATTGTTTTTAACTGCATGTTAATTTAGTTAACATAGGTTTTTCTTCCGCTGCTATTAATTTTTTTTTATGTTCCGTCCGACTTAGGACGGGACTAGAGTTTTTGTGCCCTAAGGGACTGCCCAATTCCCTACAATTTGCAATTTTACTCTTGTGTGCTATACAATTATATTCCCGAGGGCTATACAAGATTCCCAATTTTATTCTTTTCATTCTAATTGATAAGCACATGAATTTTATTTGCTTAGGGGGTTTTACATGTCAAAAATACTTTGATGCTTCTGAAAACTGGCGGATACGTTGACGTCATGATTTATTATATTTTCCTAGGTATGCCTTCAACTTCCCCATATCAATTTATTTATTTTGTTCTTTTTATACTAACACTACACACCATTAATGTTGCTTTTGTTTATGTTTTTCCAGATACAAATGAGTTCAGGCTCCAACACTTCTATTCGCTCCCGCCTTCGGAATGCGAACAGTGTACCTGAGTTGGATACGGATGATGGAGACTCCAAGAGGTGCCACTGTGGTAAGTGGGGACCGAGGAAGACCTCTTGTACTCTTACGAACCCTGGCAGACGGTTCTGGACCTGTCCGTCTCGCGCCGGCAAGTGTGATTACTTCGAATGGAAGGACCCCCCCCTCACGGTGAGTGGTCGTCGTTTATTATCCGGCACTTAATGGAAGCGAATGAAAGAGGAGGAATACTTGAAATCCCTGCGAGCTTACCTACTGAGATGAGGTGGGGTGAGATTGACAGGAGGTTGGCTCGGGTCGAAGGTCAATTGGAGAGTAACACCGCTAGAATGGATATCATGCTATCCGAGTTCAACTCGCTGAAGTTAGTTCTGTATTCTATCCTAGGTCTAGGTGTTATTATTTTGCTGATGTTGTATAACAATAACTAATGCGTTGGATTGTATGTTGGTTGTCGGTTGGAACTTCTATTGCTGATGATCTTTTTGGGTTTATTTCATAATGTAGATTTGGCTTTTGGGGTACTTGGGATGTATAACTTTTTATAAATTCCATGTTTGTATCTTTTGCTTGCCGTGTTGCATGACAATATTTTTACTGTCGTGTTATGTTTTGGACATTTCATTTTTTGTAGCTGTTGCTGTCGAAATTATAGTTGCCATGACCTTACGATGGATCCACGTAAGAATGTACATGCCAATTTACGACTCTGTTCCTTTCCTTGTATCTTGTCAATCGATCTGCTTGCGTGGATTTTCTTGCCTGTCGTTCTTTCCAATTTTGATTACTGCGTCATGCCAGTTTGTTTGTCTATACTTATGATTCGTCCAGGCCATTTTTACGTATATTGTCATAGCAGTGCAATATTTTGCAATGTACGTGACATTTTTTAATCTGTCGCATGTCTGGCCGCATTCCACTATAAATTTTCATTCCGGTATTTCATCGGATTATTGTTGTATTGGGTTTCTGCATTGTACCTGCAAGTGTAAAAAAATAACTCAAAATGATCTCTTTTTATTTAGGAGGTTAACCTTACCTAGGTTCACCCCATCCTACATTCCAACTTTCCAACTCTAACTTTCTTTAACCAAAAGAACACACTACACAAAGTAGGACCCACCTCAACCTCCATCTCCACATTCCAACACCACTTTCCTACAAAAGAACACACTACACAAGCTTTTCTCTCTCATCAGATTCCTCACTCCTTCAACTTTCCCAATTTAACATTCCTAAACAAAGAACAGGCCCTAACATACCTCCGTGTCATCCAGTAATCTACTCCACGTGACACCACACTGAGTCACAGAAATCCCTCCGTTTGTTTTAGAGTGGGCCCACGCCATCAATCTCACCAGTCCTTGTTCTAGCCGTCCTGTCGAGATCATGCGGTCCTAACGAGTCCTGTCGAGATCTTCCTGATAGATGGAAACCCTAGATCGAAACCATCGAAATTTGATCTTTTTTTCTTTCTGCCGCCATTGAAAATAGAAAGAGAGAGAAGATGGAGAGCTCTGGGATCTAAAAATGAGGGATCGGCGATATGGTTATCGATCGGCGATGAGCGGTTCTTCGAGCGATGAGAAGGTATGCGAGATCTGAGACGAGGCGAAAGATTTTGCGAAGGATTAGAGCAGGGCGAGAGCAGGAGGAGGAAGAGGGAGCATCGGAGATTGGTTCTAGGGTTTTCCCCTTCAGGACCCCTCCGCCTGCGGCGGCGTCTCTGCCAACTGTCGGGACGAGGCGGTCGACGAGGGTTTTCGTCCCCAAGCAGCAGCAGAGGTCGGCCGCAGGCGATGGGGAATCCGTTGGGGTCCTTCGATCTGGGAAGCGGTTCGATGCTCTTTCGATGGCGTTGAAGGATGACGATGGGAACCAATGGTTGAAGGTTTTGCACGGCGTCGATGCGGATGGTTCGGATTTGAACCGGTGGTGGAGAGATGAGGGAAAGCTTGGGTGGATGGAGGAGAAGGAAGAGAATGCAAAGGGAATCGATGAAAAGAAGTTTTTTGGGGTCGTTTACAGTCGAAAGAGGCGGAGATCGACGGGGAACGACATCAAAGATAGGAAGTTTGGGATCGTTTTTGAGCGCAAACACCGCAAGAAGCAGCAAAAGGCACGGCCGTTGGTTGAAAGACTAACTGCAAACCCACCAATTGTACAGGATGAAAAGGTAGAACCTAGAGTAAGGGAATTTTGCGTTGTTAAGTGTTTGAAACCTTTTGCGAAGAAATTGGGGATTTTGGACAGTGATCTTTGGAGTGGATTAGAGTGTGGCCCAGTGGTTCTTGCTGTGCTAGTCGATTCATCTGTTCGTTATAGTTCGGAACGGTTCGAGCGTCTTCTTGTTTCAGTGACGTTGTGGATGAGGAGAGCAAGGGCTGAGCTCTTGGATCTTGTTGCTTTTCTCTTTTGCAGATCGATAGACAGTGTTTTTACCGTTAATGGAATCTATTTCTTACCCATTCGGCAGCCGAAAGATGTAAGCTTTTATCTCTAATCACTCGCTTAATCATTTTTGAAAATTTGCTTTTCTTTTATTAATGCATTTTTTCCCTTGTGCAGAGAAGTATCGATAAAAATTCTTTGGCTGATTGGGGAGTTTGTAATATTTTTGGTTCCAAACAGTTTGTACCCCTATTATCTGTTGATTACAACGCACTTCCATCCTTTTTTAAGTGTTTGCATGCACTTTTATTTCTTGGATCACTTTACCTTCCCAGCTCTTTTCGTTCAAAACATCTGGTTAGTGTGCCCGAAAATTCCTTAGTGGTTGTACCGTGCAAAACATATGCTTACGGTGATCATCCTTCGGAGGTGGAGTTTCAGGAAGCTGAATTCACTGTTTCTGGAACCCTTGCAGTGAAGGGGGACGAATGGCCAATACTTCGAGATTCTGCTTTGCCAGTTTCACAAAATTCAGACATTATAAGTGGTTCCAGTCTCCAGAAGCATCAAAGGAAACGGAGTTCACTGAAAATTACCAGAACACGGAATCTTTATGCAATGAGTTCACGTTTTGGTTCATTTCGATCCATCCAGAATGGTTCTTCTGTATCTTCAACATCAAAACATGAATTTTCGGTGGGCACTGTCAGTGTTAAGCTGCCTGATTCTTGCCTCTCTGACTTATTTAGTGGTAGAGAAGAGAGTGATGCTGCCTCGTCTCCAGGGTCTTGTTCCAAGCTGAGGAAGTCCGCTGGAATGAATAGCCCGATTGAAAAAATAAAGGAGCTGAGATTAGCCTTGGCAGAGGTGAGGCAGAATATTGACACCACGTGCTGCAATGCAAACATTTTGGTCAATGATGCTGAAAAATGCTGGCGTGAAGATGAGGCTGAAGTTAAATTGGAAACGTCTGGCGATCAGGAGTGGTTTATTGCAGTGAAGAGAGGAAATGTCACGCGGTTCCTACACAAGCCTCAAGATATGAAGTCATCAAGCCTCAATAGATTCACTAATGCCTATATATGGAGTGGGGATGATGGTTGGAAGCTTGAGTTTCGTGATAAGTGGGATTGGCATGTCTTCAAAGAGTTGCATACTGAATGCCGAGATCGCAACGTGCAAGATGTTCCTCCAAAGGTAATTCCGGTGCCTGGGGTAAGAGAGGTGCCTGGTTATGAGGATGGTGCCCTGCCTTCTTTTGTACGTCCTGACATGTACATCCATATGATTGATGATGAAATTGGGAGAGCTTTAGCAAGCGAAATATCATGTTATGATATGGATTCAGCTGATGAGGAGTGGTTAAGACATCTGAACATCAGTTTGTCTGATGCACTGGATGGGGGTTCATGTTATGTCTCCGAAGAAAACTTTGAGAGTATAATATTTGCCTTGGAAAAAGATGCATATGGCTGTCCGGATGATGCTTCTGACAAGGATAGGGTATTGGGTCTTTGTCAAGAGCTGGGAACAAGGGATACAGTGTCTGCCATATATGATTACTGGTTAAAGAAGAGGAAACAAAAACGTGCTCCGTTGGTTAGGATCTTTCAGGTAACAATAATGTTCCAATTTTATAGTTACAGCTAAATGTAAAGGGCGCTTCTTTCCGTTATTGTTATTCATTTTTAAATGTTTATGATTAAGCACCATAATATATTTATCTTAAGTGCATCATTGATAGATGGTTACGGATTATTCTTTACATTGTTCTGTTTGGTTCTCTTATTTATGCTGTTCTAATATTGATTGGTGAATTTAAGACCATTATTGATGCCTTTGCAGTTGCATTTATTACATTAGGAATAACTTATGTAATTTATAACAGGGTCTGACATTGAGGAGAACACATCTAATATATAAGCCATTTCTTCGGAAAAAGCGATCTTTTAAGAGGCAACGGAGCCAGTCTGAACGGAGCCAGTCTGAATGGAACCAGGCTGGGAGGGGCAAGCCACTTTTCTTGCAAGGTACCATTCCATTTCCATTGACCTTGTATATATGCTGTAACGAAGAATTTAGATCAATTACATCACAATGAATTTTTTTATCTATTACACAATTGAGGGATGTTTTTGAATAAGGTTGCTGATTAGGACAAAAGGATAGGTAAAAAGATGGTTGCGATTGAATCTTGAGAAATCAATGGATAAGATGAGAGTTTGTAAAAATTTTGGAGGCAAAACCTTAAAATTTTAGGGGGGAACTTTTAGGGTGAAATCTTAAAATTTTGGGAAAAACTAAATCCAAAGGGAACTATATTTTGAGCGAACTAAATTTGATGAGAGATAAATTTTGGGGTAACTAATTTTTTTAGCGGAACTAAATTTTCTGTGGGAACTAAATTTTAATTTAAAATTTTGAGTGGAGATAAATATGAAGGGAATTAAAATTTTAAATTTTGGAGGAACTAAATTTGGAAGGAACTAAACTTTGGGGGAACTGAATTTGCTTGGAGAAACTAGATTCTTTGGAGAAACTAAATTTTAGTTTGAATGTGGTTAAAATTTTTTATTGGGGGAATATTTTGATGGTTGGTGTGAATTTTTTTGGGGTGATTTTGATGAAGCTACAAATTTTTTGGGGGGATATTTTGAATGGTCTGTAATTTTTTAGGTGAATATTTTGAATGCCCCATGACATATGGTCACGGGTTATACTTTAACTAGAAATAACCCATGCAAACAGTGCACAACGCCAAAAAACCCCACGAATAGGATGCGGTGCACGCCCAAGTAGTGAGAACTGTGGACGTGTGTGTCGGTAGCGTAGGTTTTTGGGATTTTTTGAGTGGTGTGTAAAGTTGGGTCATTGTTTTTGGGTGGAAGGGTGTATTTGTGGGTCAATTTTTGGGTCGAATTTGAGCAAGTGGGATGATGTGAAGTCCTATGTGGCACCCACTAAAAGGAAGACTGGGACAAAGGTGCCACATGTGACTTCTTCGCCATTTGTATAATAGATTAGCATCAAGAATATCAAATTTTTGACCTTATGATAATGTTGAATCTGGCCTTGAAGTACATAAGCATCGTAACTTAGCATGCATCTCTTAAGCCTTCCCTGTATGCTTTATGAATTGATCAGTTCTATTATTAATTCTTACCCTTTTGTTTGTAAATCAAATTCAGATAGGCGTATGTTAGGGTTGTGTGTGACATCATAAAGCTTTTTACCTTCTTTTCACTTAATGCCAAAGCCTGCGGCCTGGTGCCACGGCTCGGCGATGCGGGCTTTTGGTCGGCAGATCCCTTTTTTTGAATTTCAGGCCTGCCTGCAGGCCGAAGCCCACGAGCTGTCACTGCAGGCTTCGGCTTGCCGGCGGGGAAAACTGTTTTTCTTTTGTTTATGTGGCCCAAGGCCCGCAGCAATTGCTGCGGGCTTCGGTCCGTCGGACCAAACAATGTTTAGGTTTCGGTCGGTGAGGCACCGCCGCAGGCGGTGGTGGTATACAGCCGCTACAACATGGGGGCAGGGGCAGGGGCAGTCGGTAGGCCGACGCCCCCGGAGGGGTCCGACTGCCTGAGGGGGCCGTTGGCTGGCCAGAAAAAGTAGTTTTTATGTTTGATCGTGGGTATCAATGCACAAAAAATTATCATGATTATGATTAAATTTACTTGGTTTTTAGGTATACCTCAAGATCGATTGAGACAGACGCTTGATTTCGATTGGTCGTCTGCGCACAAACAAAGTCTCGTTCTTCAACGTCCAAACGGCAACGATCTCTCGATCCTCCGTCGTCTGTCAAAACTTTCGCAACGTCTGGTCTCTCTCTTACAGGGAAGAGTGTGCTGATAACATGTTGTGAAGTGCTTTATGGGGAGACCCAATGCCTTCATTTATAGGGAAATAGGGAAGGGTTCGTACAAATGGTAGTATACAATGTTTATGTAGGATACAAACTCTTAATCTCCTGCAGGATATGATTATGCCATACATGAGCCTAAAATGGGCCTACATAACACCATTCATAACATTTTAATATTTCTGTATAGTGCTTAAAGTTTTCTATTTGCTTCCTTTTCGAAAATTGACACTCACATTCAATCTAGCAGTTTCATATTAATGTTTGGATTCACTATTATTGATGTCAGGTTACACTTAAGTTACATCTACTATTGATATCCTTAATCAATGGGTGCCTTGTACCTAAATTTAGTGCCTTGTACCTAAATCCCGGACCCCAAACTTCCTAAGCATGTAGGTAAGCAAAAGGTAGTATATTCTTGTTGTCAATTACAGGGTGATGTCAGTGTACCAACTCCTAGCGCAATCGTTCTTTGTTTTCACCATAACATTAGAATTTAAGACTTAATTCCATTGTTGAGCATTATGTATGGCTTGACCAGACGGTGGTTGGATTTCAGGGTCACTCTGCTATTAAGTGATTAGTTGGGCTTATTTTTCTTGTAAACTCTTGTGGTTTGGTTGGATCATAATGATAAATATATAACACAAAATATATGTTGGATTTCTTTTAGATATTATGATGTTATACAATCAACAAGTCACAAAGCTTGGTCTTTCTTTTTCATTTTTCTTTGATTTGCTTTTTTTTAATCTGAAGATTTTTTTTGTCAGTGACCCATCTAGCGACTTCTAAACCTTATATATTTCTGATTTACATTATGAGCTCGGAGTGGGAACCTGTCTTTTGGTCTCTTTGCTACAAGTTCGATGCTGGTACACTTTTGGTTTGACTGTGTTGCTGGGGCCTAGTCTAAAAAGTGCAAATTAGCTGTGTGCATGACTTTTGTCTGACAGAATAAATCAGATCTGATACGGTTTTGTTTAATTTTCCAAGGCCAGAGTCTAAAAACTTGTATGATTAAAATTTAGGAGGAAAAATTCTTTTTTTATTGGAATCCTTAAAAGACATACTTTGGATGTAGACCAAATTACTGCACTATGAGACCTAGGCTTGAGGAATGGTTTAAGAGGAGACAAATGGTTATGAAGACTGTAGAGATGCACCTATTACTGACTACCGACAAAATGCAAGAACTTGTGAAAATTCATCAGATTTTATTGGTTATTTGTCACATTGTCTATAATCTTAACTTTTTCTTGGCATTTCAGGTTTCAGAGTAAGTTTTAGGAAAAGAACCATGAAGAGAAAATTTCAAGAATGATGTCTTTGGAGGTGATATTTCATTTTCAACATATATCCTAGTCTCATTAAAAATTTCCATCTGAAGAGGTCAATAAATAGTAACTTTTAATTAAAGAGCATTGTTGGTCATTGCTTTGCTGGCTTCTAATTGATAATAAATTCAATGGAGTCTTTTAAGTGCTGTTCTATAATGAGTAATGCTAGGATACTTCCTGTCTGGCTATTTACACGATTATGCCGTTGGTATGACAAAGCATTTTGCATCTTGATGATGGGCTTGAAAGTCATAATTTTTCAAGAATGATGTCTCATCGGCATCCATTCATGCATATTGTTGCGCATTCAGTTTGATGGGTTTTAACCTCATGAACAAATATTTCGTGGCAATTGTGATCTTAAGCCAAAATGGAGTTTCCATGGTGCAAATTGCTTTTTGTTCTGACCAATCATGTATGCTTGGTTTCTTTACTGTATAGTGTGTGTAAATTCTGCTTTTTTCGGAGCATTCAACATGGTACAGT
The DNA here is from genome assembly GCA_030789695.1 of Scilla litardierei. Taxonomy (NCBI): domain Eukaryota; kingdom Viridiplantae; phylum Streptophyta; class Magnoliopsida; order Asparagales; family Asparagaceae; genus Scilla; species Scilla litardierei. Next base: position 266,839,748 of record CM061142.1, on the reverse strand, counting down.
CTCGGATGGTTGTCAAGCCGTGCTCTGATATTCTGTGTGGAATGGTTTATCTGATGCAGCTCATCAAGCGGCCATCCGGAAAGTTCATGAATCAGAAGCTGTGGCAAACATAGCCGCTGATGTCGCCACCAAACTCCGCACCAGAGCACAGCTGCTGATGTCAAAAGCAGATTTGCTTGCGTTCAAGGCCGCCATGGCCCTTCGAATTGCTGAGACTGTCCGAGTATCATCGTCGCTGCCATCAAAGTCTCCTGATGATCTGGATTCATCCATTCTCTTTGATCGAGTGCCGGAGGCGGACAGCTTTTTTGTGTGAGCAGGATCATCGCAAGAACTGGGTGGTTTTTTTGAGCATGCAACAAGAAGAATACAGTGGTACTACTCTGTTTTTTTTCTTCTCCTTGTGTGTATCCTGCAGTGATGATTCCGGGCAAAAATATTTTGACTGTTCCAAGGCTAGCACGCGGGGCTGTTTTAAAAAGGCCAATTTTGGGGAGGGGGTTCAGAGTCCAAGATCAGAAAAATTGTACTTTTGTATAAAGATAGGAGTTAGAATTTTTCTATCCTTTTGTTTTTTGTATTATTATTATTATTATCTAACCATCACATTTGTAAGCCTGATTCTTCGTTCTGATTCTTGGCTGATGGAAACCCAGAAAAAATACGGGGGAAAAAGATAAAAAAACAATATAGATAAGTTGTATGCTTGTAACCATTGTTGCTTGCCTCAGTTGTTTACTAGAATTTTTTGTTTGTTGTGAAGTGTTTTCTTTGGGAAGACTGTCTCTATTTATATTTATTTATATTTATAGGGAACATGAAGAGTTCATACAATGGTGGTGTGATACAGTTTATGTAGGATATAAATTTCTAATCTGTTACATGATATGATAAGCTTTACATGAGGATATGATAAGCTTTACATGAGCCTATGCTGAGTCTACATAATACCTCTCATACCACTCCTTATCCAGTCATTAGTGTGAACTTATACTCTTAAATACTTTGAGATTCTGAGTATTGTGTGAGTATCATCAGGAGTGGATGCTTTGTGATCTAGAGTTAATGAGATTAGTTTCGTTAAAACTTTTGGCTATGGAAACCCTAGTGGAAAAAAACCATAGCTAAAAAAAAGAGTACACTCTCTTTCAACACTCCTTGATTTATACAAGCTCTTAGGCTTGCAGATCTCTTAGGCGTCTCATAAATCTTTTGTACAAATTTTCGAAAAGTTGATATATGAATAGACTGAGTGAACATATCAGCCAGATTTTCACTAGATTGTACTTAAAGTCGATCTCGCCATTCTTTTGCAGCTCCTGTATCCAGAAGAACTTTGGAGAGATGTGTTTTGTCCTGTCGCCTTTGATGTAACCTTCTCGTAGCTGGGTTATACATGCGACATTGACTTCAAACATGGTGGTTGGCTCAAGATCACCAGTCTTCACCAGAATATGATGCACAACTGAGCGTAACCAAACACACTCTCTGCTTCCTTCATGGATGTCGATAATTTCTGAATGATTGGATGATGTCGCTGCGATAATTTACTTTACAAATTTCCAGGAGATGGCCGTTTCACCGTAGGTAAACACGTACCCAGTTTGTGACATCTCATTATGGGGTCGGACCTATAATCTGCATATGCATAGCCAATAAGTGTGGATGATGATTCTTTCTTATAATATAAGTTCAAATCTATCGACCCTTAGAGGTAGCACAGAATATACTTAACTCCGGTCCAGTGACATTTTATAGGCGCATCATTATTTCTGGCTAGTAGATTTACTGCAAATGCTATATCAGGACGCTTGTAGTTAGCCAGATAAACAAGTGCTCTAATTGTACTTAGATGAGGGACTTCAGGACCTAGAATATCATCTTCCTCTTCCAGCAGGCGGAAGGGGTCTTTATGTACATCCAGTGAACGTACTACCATATGTGTACTTAGTTAATGACATTAGTCCATATGAAAATTTTGTAATAATTTCTTGGTATATGTGGGTTGATGTAACAGCTGTCATCTTTCAGATGTTCAATCTGTAAGCCAAGATAGAATTTCGTTTGCCTAGGTGTTTCATTTCAAATTCTTTTGTCAGGTTTTCAGATATATCAGATATCTCTTCAGAAGATCCAATGGGATTTAAGTCGTCTATGTAGACTGCAATGATTACAAATCCTGTTCATTTTGCTCTTATAAAGATGCAAGAACAGACTTTATTATTGTGGAATACTTATTGTACAAGGAATTTACTAAGTCTATTATACCACATTCTTTCCGATTGTTTAAGACCATATAATGATCTTTGTAGCTTAACAGAATAGACGTCTCGTGGTCTATCTTTGAAAGTTTTAGGCAATTGAAAGCCATTACAAAGTTTCATATGAATCACTTTATCAAGATTTTCTTATAGATATGCAGTCAAAACATCCATTATCTGCATATCTAATCCTTCCTTTGCTGTTAAGCTTATTAGAAATCATCGAGAACTATGTTTCTTCATAGTCAATACCATGTCTTTGGAAAAATCTCTAAACTACAAGCATTGCTTTATAGCGTAGATCTCATTATTTTCATTTCTTTTTTGGACAAATACACATTTATGTCCTACAGGTTTTAACACCTTTTGGTGTGTGTGGACTACTGGTCCAAATAGTTCGCGTTTTTAAGCGAGTCCAGCTCTGCTTCTATTGCCTCATTCCACTTTGGCCAATCATATGTTTGCATTCAACAACGGAGTGTGGATCAATATCATCATCACTTTTAACGACATGAATGTCAATATATAACGTGAAATTATCGACGATTACGCTTTTTCTGTCCATCACCTCCTCATTATGTACAAAGTTTAATGATATTTCAGTTTCTCCTGAATTCTCCTCTTCTTGGGGTTCCGGGAGAGGTGAGTGTATGGACATGAGCTAATTTTTGTGTGGTGGTATTGTCTCAGGGCCTCCAGAAGTTTTCCTTTTTCTGGGAATTTTATCCTAGGAGCCTGGTGGTCTGTCTCTTCTCAGTTGGAAAACAACCACTTCTGTTACTGGTGTGTTGCATTCATTCTCGGGGATGTCAATTCTAGCTGGAGTGTTAGTAGCAAGCCTGTGTGATTTGATAATTTTCTTATTGTTAGTAAATGCATCCGGAAACTGATGAACAATGTTCTGAATGTGGAAGATCGTCAGGACCTTATCTTCATTGTAGGATCTGAAACTATAGGGAGAAAACACTAGATGGGGGGTGAATAGTGCTTTATAACAATAATAAGGAAATTACACCCAATTAACTATCCAGTATGCAACCTTAGTGCGGATTAGAAAGTTATATCAACAATAACAGGAAAACAAACGCAAACAAAGGATATACCCTAGTGCGGATTCACCGAGTCTCCTCGACTCTGAGTCTCACCAACTCCTTTGAATCATTCTCCAGCAACCCACTAGCAAACCCGCTAGTGATTACTGATCCACTAATACACACTTGCCAATACCTAACAAGTGAAAAACCAATACACTTCCTTCCACTTCCCACAACCCGGGAATGGACTATCCTCATAACCGAGAGGAATTTTCTTAAGTATCAAGAAAAAAATCGAAACGAAATATGAAACAATTTCCACAAACTATGCCTTGAATAATACTATTTAGAATGAGGCAATGAGGTGTGTGATGTGCTCTAAATAATGAGAGTATGAGCACTTACTACTTTGTGTTAAGAAGATTAGCAATGAATGCTAGAAGCTTGATCTTGAAAGCTTTGCAGACACGTTGACACTTAGAGCTTGAGCTTGAATATCTTTGAATTCTCTTTAATGCTCTAGTGAATAATTGATGACTTAAAATCACTTGAGAGTGTATTGAATGAAGTCTTAATAATTTGACTAACTTCTCAAGTCAAGACATCAAAGCCCTTTAAATAGCTCACAGAAATCTGTCCAAAATCTGTTAAAAATCCCATGCATTAAATGCTGGAAATGGCTATTAACGGCCAAAAATCCTAGTCACCAGTCGCCTGAAGTAGAACGACTAGGCGGCTGTTGTACTGTTCTGACTAGGTCATAAATGCAGTCTAACGGACACTTTGCAGACGTCTAAAGATGACTTCCAAGAAGTCTGGTCCACTGTACAGTCGTCTGGCTCAAGGGTGACCGACATCTGACCATATACACAGTGTGGGATTGAATAACTTGGACAATATTGGTTCGAATATCCAGCCATCTGACGTTCATCATCCAGACATCTGGTCGACTTTATAGACGTCTGGAAACATATCTTCAAACGCTTTAATCAAGACTTGACTGTAGAGTTTAAGATACTGGAAGTTTGGTTCGTAATTGACCAGGCATCTGATGTATATCATCCATGCGTCTGATACAAAGTGAAGACATCTGGAAACATATCTTCAGACGTCTGATTTCTGTCATTCAGCATATGCCGAGAATTAATTAATCAGATGTCTGGAGTTCTTCATCCAGACGCCTGACATATTGTGCAGCCGCCTGGAATAAGAACATCATGCGTCTGTACTGGGTAGGATTTTGGATAACTGAATATGCATGAGCACCAGGAGCCTGGAGATCAACTAACAGACGTCTGGGTCGGCTGAAAAAATCTATTTCGAGTTTATGCATGTTCTAACCATATAACACTCAATGATATATGATCTAGAGTGTTGTGAGTGTTATGAGTGATATTCTATCAAAGTCTATTCAAGGCTTAGCATACTATTTCAACTAAGAAATAAAGAAAGAAAGATATATATGTTTTATCCTCTTCACTTCCTATGGAATTCCTTGAAGACTTCCACGATGAGTTTGTTGAGACCAACGCTTTGATTTCCTTGCGTTCACTCCTTGATTTCCATGCTTCGTTGATTGATATCCTTACATCAATGATCCGAGTCATCATCTTAATTTGATATGACTTTGTCTATATTGAAGATGCTTTCATTAACTACATGACGTGCGTATATATTTCATATATTCACGCACGTTTTCTTTCGTGTTTCTCCGTATTCTCCGCCGTCTTTTATTCGTTTTCTCATGTTTTCTCGTTTTCTTTCACTTTTCTTTGTTTCTCCATGTTTGCAGGAGAATGCCCGCGTATGGGACGTTTAACGACGATATCTCAAGTCCCCGGAGCAACGGGAGGAGTCACGCGTGACCCAGGGGTCAAACGAAGATGATGGCATCATTTTATCCCCTCACCCGATCGGTTGGACTAAGTCAACCGATCGGGTGATGCACGCGTGCACCACCCGGTCTCGGCTGGAGCTCAAGTGGATGTCACCCGACCGGTTCACAGGCCGGTTCAACGGGGCCGATTCTCTGTCTTTTCAAGCCAAATTCCAACCGATCGGGTGACTTTCACCCGATAGGTTCATCTGTAGCTGCTGCTGAGGAGCCGAGACACGGGCACCCAACTGACCCCTTCACCCGATGAAGCCAAGATCCAACCGGTCACCCCAAGAACTCAACCGACCGGTTCATATGACTGGGTGAAACTCCGCCGTTTTCTGTTTATTATTTGTAACGGATCACCCGATCGGTTGACTTGTCAACCGATCGGGTGATACGAGATCCTATAAATAGGACCCCTAGGGTTCCAGAAACGGAGAGCTGTTAGTTTTTACTGTTTTCTCCTATTTGTGACGGCTGTAATTACTTTTCTATTGTAAGTTTTCGGATCTTTCTTAAACTTTAGTATTATCTTAATTGCTCTACTACCTTCGCATTCCTATCATCTGATTATGATTTTAACGGTTCATTTTCGTTTAGATCGCTTTTTAATGAATATTTGTGAGTATTTCCCAAATCTGGGATTTTGGCGGAAACCCCTTCGGGGGCTCTTCCCGATGCATCCATAGGGTTAGGAAATCGATAGGGATTAGGAATCTAACGGTTACGCGGGGTGTTTTATTGTCATCGGCGGGAAAAAGACCGCCTTTGACTGTTGGGCCAAGGGGGAATAAACTTGGCGGTTGACTCCCTAGCCATAGCTCACGCCCTTAGCGTAGACGCCGAATCCTAGCACGCGGGAGCAGCAGGATGAGACGTTGGGAGTTATCGTTGCGAGCTTAGTGCTCCCGGAATCGATCAGTGTTAATGGACACGGGAGTGCCCACTGATCGAATCCGGGAAGTCCGGTGTATCATCCTGGGCACCGACCGGAATATCGGGCCCATGGGATGCCTGTATCACTTTCAGAGGCAACGTCTCACCATTAGACCCTAATTCCGATCGCCATCCTACCCGTAGGCCGTATCGGCGAGAGTCGCTCGTTGGAGTGGAAACCAAAGTCCCGGGTTTATTTTCTTATTGTTCATACCTTGCATTCCTTTACAGTGACAACCGATCAACCGATCCGGGCTAGCTCGCCCACGAGGTGATTTCGGTCCTCCTTGACACAAGCACATCATAGCCTCCCTGTGTTCGACCCCCAAGCCACACTACAACACCGTGCGCTTGCGGTTACAAATATCTAAACCCTCACGCGGGTCCCCCGGCCATTTGCGGCTCGCAAACCGGGGGCATGTCAAGTTTATGGCGCCGTTGCCGGGGAGGCAACGTGCTTGTTATTTTAGGATCTCTTGAACCCTAGTGTCTAGCTCTTATCCCTACCTCGCGATAATTTTCGCATTCTTCCTTTTTTTCTTTTTATTTTCTTATTTTTATTTTTTATTTTTATTTCTTATCTTATCTGCTTCTTTCCCACTTGTCGCTTCACGGGTGTTTGTTGTTTTCCATGCGCAGGAGTTCAAGAAGTCTCGACGACTTGATCCCCGTTGATCCAGAGATTAACGCCACCCTTAGGCGTTTGGCCACCGAGAAGCGAAGAAGAGAGGATCCTGAAGCCATGGAGGAGAACACCCCGCCTCGCAAGTCCCTGTTGGAGTACTCGATGCCATCTATCGAGTCCACTTCCGCCATCCGTCCTCCAGTTATTACGGCCCAAAGCTTCGAGCTAAAGCCGTCTTTGGTGACATGGATCCAGCAGGATCAGTTTTCGGGTGCACCCATGGAGAGCCCGATCGAGCATCTAGACTCCTTCTTGCAGAAATGTGACACCTTCCGGATTAACGGTGTCACAACTGAGGCGATCCGTCTGAAGCTGTTCCCCTTCTCGTTACGAGACAAAGCCAAGCAATGGCTTAGGGGGAAGGACCCCAACACTTTCAATACCTGGGAGAAGCTCTCCAACGCTTTTCTGACGAAGTTCTTTCCTCCAGGGAAGACCATGAAGTTGAGGAGTGAGATCTCCTCCTTCTCCCAGGCCAGCCACGAGTCCTTGCATGAAGCTTGGACGAGATACAAGGAGATGCAGAGAAGATGCCCTCATCATGAGCTTCCGAAGTGGCAGATTATTAATCTGTTCTACAATGGGCTGATGGATGACCTAAAATCTTCTATGGACGCCGCGGCTGGGGGTTCCTTCATGTCAAGGAGCGAGGAAGATGCCGGACATATTCTGGAAAATATGGCATCCAACAATGAGCGGTGGTGTGACGAGAGAGCCACACCCAGGTCTGGGGTATACACAGAGTCGAGGACGTCGACAAACTTTCAAGCAAGTTCGACTTGCTTTCAACCCAGATCTCTGCACTAATGGTAGGAGCCGGTGGTGCCGGTGCACAACACGTCGCAGCGGTGGAAGCTGAAGTCCCTGGAGACTTCGACGCTGGTGACATTTCACCGCCGCTGGATGAGACGAGCGCACTATTTTACAACCCCACGGGAAATGCGCCGTATCCACCAAGAACCAATTCCAACCCGACCTACTCTCCAAACAACCGTAACCACCCTAACTTTGGTTACTGGGCACCATTCCAGGCCTCGCCGCCTCAGCAGCCGTAGCAACAAACATATCAGCGGACTAGGCCACCGCAGAGTCAGTTTCAGCAGCAACAATATCAGTAGCAGTCTCAGCAACAATATTACGCCCCCAGGAATCAGCAGCCAATCCAGCAGCAGCAGCAGTATGGCCAACAGAGGGCCGTCTCTCCGGTTGAGTCTCTCTTGACTCAATATATAGCCAACCAGGAGAAGATCAATCAAAAGCTGGAAATGGGTCAGCGTGCCCTCACAGACCAAGTAACCCAGTTGGGGTTACAAGTGGCGACCCTTTCAAGGTCACAAAACCAATTGCCGCCACAACCTGAGGTGAACCCGAGGGGAGCAACCCAAACGTTGGCACTCGTGCACGAGCACGCAAATGTGTCCGCTATCGTTCTGAGGAGCGGGACACAAATTCCTACTAGAGCGCCACCCAAAGAACCAGAAGCACCACTGGCCGTTGAGCGGCCAATTGAGAAGGTTAATGACGACGGTGCCCCGTCGCCAAAATTTGTGGCTCCGGAGGGAACCCCCGAAGAAGAGAAGAAGAAAGAAGAAGGGAATTTGAAAGTATTCAAGCCCGTTGTGCCTTTCCCACAACGGCTTGCCAAGGCAAAAATCGATGAGAAGTATGGCAAATTCTTTGCCATGGTGAAAGATATGAGTTTACAAATCCCCTTCCTCGAGGCCATAGAGACGATCCCCTCCTATGCTAAATTCTTGAAAGACTTGGTGACACGGGGATCTAGAAAAGAAAAGGTCATGTTAACGGCGGAGTGCAGCGCACTCATTCAGCGTGCAAATCCGCCCAAGCTCAAGGATCCAGGAAGTTTCTCCATCCCTTGATCTATCGGGGAAGTGCAAATCCATAGGGCGCTCGTCGATCTTGGTGCGAGCGTCAGTTTAATGCCCCTATCGTTGTACAAGAGAATAGGGATGGGAAACTTAGAGCCCACCGGTATGACATTACAACTTGCTGACCGTTCGGTCAAGTATCCGGTGGGAGTAGTGGACGACCTCCCAGTCGATGTGAAAGGGGTGCATGTACTAGTCGATTTTGTGGTGATGGACATGCCGGAAGACAAGCATACCCCAATTATTCTTGGACGACCCTTTATGGCAACCACCGGAGTGTTGATAGACGTAAAGAACGGGAAGCTTTCCCTGAATGTGGGCCAAGAAAGAGTCAAATTTGACTTGGGCGTGTCGATGAAACATCCAAACCCCCCGGACGATCCTAGTATCAATGTGTTGGAGAATGAAGAAGAAAGAGCTGTTGAAACGAGTGCTTGGGAAGTGCTCTCGAGGAATCCCCCCGATAGCTTGGGGGACCTTGGAGAGCAAGTTGGCTCCCCTAAGAATGAAGTGGCTAATGAGGCGGTCGCGCGACATGTGATCCCTCCCGGATTCCCTAAGTCTCCTCCCACGAGGAGACTTGGAAAAGAACCCATGGACCTCACTGGCGATGAGGTCCGGATCCTGAAAAAGATGGCGGTGGACGCCAATTTGAGGGAGAAGCCCCCGGATCCTGTCAACAAAGGGAGGGTAGTCGAGCAAATCTTTTTACAGCCGCCGACTACACCGATAGCCACAAACCTCTGGAGCTGAAGAGATGCCGGATTTTGGGCATCACCCGTACCGCCCACCATGAAAATCATCAACGGGCGTCGAGCCAACGCCGTTAAACAAGTGCGCTTCATGGGAGGCAACCCATGCTCTGAACTTTTGCCCCACTTTTTAGTGTTGTTTTTGACTTTATTTTATCTATTTTTATAAATAAAATCAGCCGCAAGGACATCCGTTCAGGGACTTAGACAATCTGTTGGTTTTTGCAGGAAACAAGGCCCCACCCGATCGGTTGATAACTCAACCGATCGGTTGGGATGTATCAGATACAAGCCGCATCTGTCCTCAAATGAACCGATCGGGTGAAGAATGGAGAGACCGTGTGACAGACCGGGTGATCTGGGGAGAATTCTCGGGAAATTTTTGGGAAATATCAACCGATCAGTTGAGATAGAGCGCGATCGGTTGAAGAGACCGGGTGAGAAACCCCCAGTTCTCGGGAAAATGAGTGGAGCGGCCAACCGATCGGTTGACAAGTCAACCGACCGGTTCGCCTGTAGCACTTCTTCGGCAAGAATTTTCGACCTAACTGTCAACCGATCGGGTGACAAGTCACCCGATCGGTTTGACTTAAACTCTATAAATACCCCACCCTCACCCGTTCGCATTCCACCTCGCCCGATCGCTCGAACCACCGTCATTTAGCCTGCTTCTCCTCCCCAACGGCCCGATTTCTCCTCCCCACGTCCTCCACTCCTCCAATACTCCCTCTCTCCACCTCCTCCACCAATCTCTCCATCATTTTCACTCTCTCTCCCTTTCATTTCAAATTTCTGACCTAATTCACCTGTTTTCCCCAATTTCGAATCTTGCTGAAGAAATCGCCGCGGCTTCACAGAGTGCTCCTATCGAGTAGCATCGGGGCGTCTACGAGCAACGATCTTTATCTCATTTGGGTAAACTCGCTCCTTAGCTCAATTTTAATTTTACCCCAAATATTCCATTTGCTCGTTGGTCGTGTTTCGAGTTTGTGTTGATTCATTGTATTTTGCATACTCACGCACACACACGACTCCCGCACAATGCCTCCCCGCTGTGCTAAGCCATCCGACGCCAGCTCTTCCAACCCTAGGCCCACCCGTCGTACTCGTCGCGCACAACCCCCCTCACCACCCATCACCTCCAATCCATCTACCACCCCACGCACCGCTCCCCCGCCTTCCGTTGACGATCCCGAATACGGGATGCAATTCCAAGACGACGACATGGCCGACCGATTCACAGCCATGATCCTCCTAGCTGGACAGGGCGGTCGGGTAACCCGGGAGTCCGTCGACCGAGACCTCCCATTCCTTCAAAGCTTCATCCGCCACATCCGTGAAGACCCACCCGATGCCTCCGAGCTCAGCATCCCACCTCCCATGACTCCTGGTCCCTAGCACAGGCCCCCATCACCACCCCCAGAGGGTGGTGCCCCCGCTTGATTTTTCCAGCCCACTTTTGTCCCCCCTATGTTCGTGCCCATCTGTCTTTGCGGGGCCCTGCTTCGTCTCTGCCTGGGGGAGGACCCATTCACGAGTCGCATCACTTCCTTTTTATTTTTCTTAATTTCACTTTGTTTGTTTCTGACTCCCCCTTGCATATTTCTGCATTTCACGATCACATTTTATTTGCTAGCACTGTCATGTCTAGCTTGGGGGACGTCTATTTCGGTGTGTTGTCGTGTTCTATTTTTTCTTATTTTTGTGTGTGTGCTTGTCTTTCCCCTTTTGAGCGTCGTGTCGTGTGGTTTTATTTCTATTTTTGTATCGTGTGGTTTTATTTCTATTTTCGTGTCGTGTGGTTTGATCTTTATTTTTCTTTATTTTCAGTTTCATCTCTGTGTTTTCCTCGTTTTTCATTTCTTTTTGTGTCGGTGCGTACCCCCCATCTTCATTGCCCTCCCGTCCTCACTCTTATTGCATTGAGGGCAATGCAAGCTTCAGCTTGGGGGAGTCGCACTGTGTTCGCCATTTGAGTCTTTCTTTTTCGTTTTTGTGCCGTTTTCATCGTGTTTTATTTTTTATTTTCTTCTTTTATCTCTTTCTCCTAGAGATGAACCCTATGATGAATTGCCATAAAATCACACACACCTAGCATAGCATCGATAATCACACTCACTAACCTTAGGAAGTCGAGTCCTCTTGCATTTCATGCATCACGGGTCCACTTAGCTTTTATGTGAGTCGTGTGTCGTGTCTAGAGTTGGGTGTGCTTCTACTTTGTGATTGTGCTTTATATACCTGTCCAGGAATGACCCCCTAGATTATCATGCTTCGATTTGAATATGCGGCATTTATTTTCCCTGTCTGCTTCTGCATGCTATATATATATATATCGTGTACTTCATTTCGCATGTGTCGGGATTCCACAATTAAGGACTAGGATAACCCATTTAGCCCATGCTCTATTTAGCGAGAATAGTTTCCTTTGCCCAAGTGTTTAGATTCCGACTTCTTTTTTGTTTTACTTGGTGCAAATCCCCTCGTCGTGTACCGTTCTCCCACTTGGGAGAGTACACATGTGTATAGCCAAAAACCCAAAAATTCAAAAAAAAAGAGAAAAGAAAAGAAAAACCCAAAAAGAAAAGAAAAGAAAAATTTTGTATAGCCAAAAAGCAAAAAAAAATTACAAATGCCCAAAACCCAAAAAAAATTCCCGTGTGAATATTGCCGTGAATAAAGGGAAGGCGAGAATTTGTACCGAGTGTTCTTCTACACATCTTCTCAACCCCCATCGGTTTCGAAAACACTTGGATTATGAACTTTTTAGCTATTATCTTGGCTGTAGTGTGGTGATTTCCTTAACCCTAGTTGTGGAGTCCCTGACGCATGATATGTCTCAATTCTCTCTCTATTCTCATGCATGCTTGAACTATATATTCACCGCTTTATTCAATTCGAATCGATATTTGGGTCATTTCCTGGATTTGCATATATGAGCTTATAGCACATTGTAGAAATCGACACCATTTGCTACCACACGACCGCACTCACACGCGCTTCACCGCGTGGGCCCACGACACTTGTCTGGACTCGTATTCCTTGGTTTAGTGATGTGATTTTTGTGTTTGCTTGCTTAGTGTGTTGTGTTTGATTTTGCTGGCTCTGATGGGCGATCTAGGATTTTTGTTTTCTCTTTTTCTCTCTTTCTCTCTATTTTTCCCCTCCGAGCTCCTACTCTCACTCGTCTTCCTCGAGGACGAGGAAGAGTTCAGCTTGGGGGATTTTGACGTGCGTATATCTTTCATATATTCACGCACGTTTTCTTTCGTGTTTCTCCGTATTCTCCACCATCTTTTATTCGTTTTCTCGTGTTTTCTCGTTTTCTTTCACTTTTCTTTGTTTCTCCATGTTTGCAGGAGAATGCCCGCGTATGGGACGTTTAACGACGATATCTCAAGTCCCCGGAGCAACGGGAGGAGTCACGCGTGACCCAGGGGGTCAAACGAAGATGATGGCATCATTTTATCCCCTCACCCGATCGGTTGGACTAAGTCAACCGATCGGGTGATGCACGCGTGCACCACCCGGTCTCGGCTGGAGCTCAAGTGGATGTCACCCGACCGGTTCACAGGCCGGTTCAACGGGGCCGATTCTCTGTCTTTTCAAGCCAAATTCCAACCGATCGGGTGAATTTCACCCGATCGGTTCATCTGTAGCTGCTGCTGAGGAGCCGAGACACGGGCACCCAACTGACCCCTTCACCCGATGGCGCCAAGATCCAACCGGTCACCCCAAGAACTCAACCGACCGGTTCATATGACTGGGTGAAACTCCGCCATTTCTGTTTATTATTTATAACGGATCATCCGATCGGTTGACTTGTCAACCGATCGGGTGATACGAGATCCTATAAATAGGAACCCTAGGGTTCCAGAACGGAGAGCTGTTAGTTTTTACTGTTTTCTCCTATTTGTGACGGCTTTAATTACTTTTCTATTGTAAGTTTTCGGATCTTTCTTAAACTTTAGTATTATCTTAATTGCTCTACTACCTTCGCATTCCTATCATCTGATTATGATTTTAACGGTTCATTTTCGTTTAGATCACTTTTTAATGAATATTTGTGAGTAGTTCCCAAATCTGGGATTTTGGCGGAAACCCCTTCGGGGGCTCTTCCCGATGCATCCATAGGGTTAGAAAATCGATAGGGATTAGGAATCTAACGGTTACGCGAGGTGTTTTATTGTCATCGGCGGGAAAAAGACCGCCTTTGACCGTTGGGCCAAGGGGGAATAAACTTGGCGGTTGACTCCCTAGCCATAGCTCACGCCCTTAGCGTAGACGCCGAATCCTAGCACGCGGGAGCGAAAGGATGAGACGTTGGGAGTTATCGTTGCGAGCTTAGTGCTCCCGGAATCGATCAGTGTTAATGGACACGGGAGTGCCCACTGATCGAACCCGGGAAGTCCGGTGTATCATCCTGGGCACCGACCGGAATATCGGGCCCATGGGATACCGGTATCACATTCAGAGGCAACGTCTCACCATTAGACCCTAATTCCGATCGCCATCCTACCCGTAGGCCGTATCGGCGAAAGTCGCTCGTTGGAGTGGAAACCAAAGTTCCGGGTTTATTTTCTTATTGTTCATACTTTGCATTCCTTTACCGTGACAACCCATCAACCGATCCGGGCTAGCTCGCCCACAGGGTGATTTCGGTCCTCCTTGACACAAGCACATCATAGCCTCCCTGTGTTCGACCCCCAAGCCACACTACAACACCGTGCGCTTGCGGTTACAAATATCTAAACCCTCACGCAGGTCCCCCGGCCATTTGCGGCTCACAAACCGGGGGCACGTCACTACAAAACATGTGGATTAGTCACAATTGATTTTATTTGTGTATCATCAAAACTACATCGGGAGAACCAATATTCAACATTCTCCCCATTTTGATGATGACAAACAATCATAACCATACTCAATAATTGTGCATGAATATAGAGATACTCTACATGCATTGATGCCAATCATTTTAGTCTAAATAATCATATGAATAATGGATCATCAATGCTAGTTAATGATATGTGTATCACATGAGTTGTGTATATTATTCATTAATTCTATCATGCTCCGCTTCCCATTATACTTGGGAGCGAGGACGCGAGCGGGTCCGCATGTGCTTAAAGCAAAGAAGAAGTACTTTTAGAAGTACTTTTTTTCTTTCTTCTTTGACTTAAGCAAAATAAGCGTTGTTTAGCAAAGCAGGTCCTTGCACACGAATTTCTCAGAAGCAGCATAAATAGTCATTACACTTTTAACTCTAGCGTTTTTAAAACAAAGTACACAAAGTAATTAAGGCCTAGCATGGCCGTACAAGTTGCTTAAAGTAAGCACACTTGGAAAGCAACAAGTATAACTAATAAAACTGAAATAAATACGGCTTGCTCTAGTCTTCAGGAGGGAGGACCTTAGTGTCCTCGTAACTCTGATCAATGGGGTCCAACTCTAAGATATGATCCTCAAAAGCAGGGTCCTCGATGTATTCTGTCTCTGAACCTAGCATATATTTCATAAATTCATTTGAAATATATGTCAGTGATAGCTCGACAAGAGTTTAAATTAATGAAAGTAGTAACTTGCAATTTATGAAAATGAGAAGGTTAGAACACATTAGAGCAGGTGCATAGCCAAAAATGAGAACATGTGGAAAGTAAAGGCATGCGGTTCATCAACAATTAATATACATTTGCATCTTAAATGAGGTAAACAAACTTGGTAATTTAGAATACTTTTCAGTTGTTTGTGCTAGTGAATAAGTCCATGTCCAAGTAGGTAAAATGTTCTCGATACACCCTATTATCGGGGTTTACCGTGACGCCTCTTACCATTCCTAACCTAGAAGAAGGCCAAGATGCTTGCCTCCATTAGTGTGGTATGGAGGTAGCCGTAAGATGTTCAAGCCACATTTACGGACTCTACTATATGTACCAAACCCACGCAAGGTGTCTGTCTAGTCAATGACTAGATAACATCTCATATGTATTCGATGGTATCACATATATGTTCTTGGGTTATGTCATATGCTCTGTCCAAATTAGTTCAACTTGATAGCAAGCTGATAGTGATGTAGTTCAATTTGATACGAGGCAAATAGTGAATTGTTACAAACAGGCAACATTAATATAACATGTCCAGTTAATCAGAAGTGACCATCATAATGAAAATATACAATTCAGTTCTAAAGTCGACAAGCACACTAAAATATGATTTTAGCACTAAGTTTGAACAATTCGTTTTGCAATTCATTTACGATAAAATACTTGCCTCGAGGTGAGTTTGGGTGTCCAAGTGATCGTAGCGTAAGGCGCGTTTTATCTGCGTCATTTAGATTCGTGACATTAAGCTAACAATCTAATGAAATAATATTAAATTTGACTTCAAATAACACTGTTTATATGTATCCCGTTTTATACTAACACTTATACTAACATTTATACATTCACTGATTTTACTAATATACACATTGTATTTACTATTATATATTTCTAAACTATTTATATATATCACTGAAAAATAATTTATAATTAATTAAAAAACTATACTGAAAATGATTTAGCTTAAACTAACAACTATTAATAACTATCATTTAATTAACTAACATTAAATTCTAATATATATAGCGCTCAACTCTCCTTTCTCACCTCTGTCACTTCGTCGTCTTCTTGTTTTCTTTCGTTTCCCTTTTTTAACTTTGTTTTTTTGATGCAGGGGGATCAAAGAGGCGCGGGGTTGCAGGCGGGGCACGACTGATCAGGGCGGCGCTCGCGGGCGTCAGGTGGTGGCTGCGGGGTTTCGGACGGCGGGGGGCGGCCAGTTGTGGCAGGGAGGGGTTCGGGAGGAGGCGGAGGGGGCCGGGTCCGCACGGATCCGGAGGAGGGGGTCGGGCACGGGGCAGAGGGAGGCGTGCGGATCCAGAGGGGGCTAGGCCCAGGGCTGAGGGAGGGGAGAGTGGTTGTGGGTGGTGAGGTATGGAGGAAAGGTGGAGAGAGGGAGAAATTGTTGATTGTTGTTGTTGGAGGAGGAGATGGTCGGTAGTTCGATGATGGGTGAGGGGGCGTGGATCTGAAGTGGGGGAGGAGGTATAGCTTGGGGGAAGCTTGGAGAAGATAATGGAAGAAGAAGGAGAATGAGTTGATTTTGGGTTTCTTTGAAGAGAGATGGGTTTTTTGTGCTGTCAAAGAGAGGGGTGGGGCTCTATACGAAATGTTGTAATTGAATGGGGTGGGTTGAGATCTGATTATTTTGGATCTCAACTGCCCAATCGGCTCATAAGCATGGGCGGGGTTTGGTTAATTAACCAAGTGGGGTTAGGGGTAATAATAACAAGGTAATAGTAATAAATAATGTAATTAATAATTTAATTTAGCTAATAGTAATTAGTTAGGGTTAATAAGTAATTAGTCATGGTTTTAGCAATGGTGAAAAATCCCAAGAACAGAGGCGCGCTTGCGTCGACGTGTACAAGAAAAGAATATACGGACAAAAAAAATACTCGGACAACTAAAGTAAGAATACATGCACACACACAATCACACACCTAAAATACAGGCCGTTACATCCTACCCTTCTTAGAATAATTTCGTCCCCGAAATTCTCTACATTGCATGGAAAAGGTAAGGGTAATGTCCTCGCATCTCGTCCTCTCGCTCTCAGGTGGATTCTCCAGGTGAGTCGTGATGCTACATCACTCTTACGAGATCAACGACTCTATTCCCGAGAGTCTTCTGACGTCGATCTAGAATCTGTACTGGCTGCTGCTCATAGGTAAGATCTGGTCGCACTGTGATCTCGGAATGATCAACCACATGCGTAGGATCACTGATATAACGACACAGCCGGGAGACATGGAAAACATTATGTACTCCCTCCAATGATGGCGGTAGAGCTAGACGATAAGCTACTTCTCCAACTTGCTCTAACACATCAAATGGTCCAATGAATCTTGGCCTATGCTTGCCTCGCTTCCCAAAACGTAGCACTCCTCGATTTGGGGATATCTTTAGGAGAACATGATCTCCTGGTTGAAACCCCAAGTGACGACGCTTGGCATCAGCCCAATGCTAGTACCGATCTTATGCAATGAGTAGCTTGTCTATGATATTACGCACTACATCCATTGTTTCAAAAATCATCTCAGGTCCTAATAATTCTCAATCACCAATGTCATCCTAATTCAGCGGGATCGACACTTCCTTCCATAGTGTGCTGCAAATGGGGCCATGCCAATGCTGGTTTGGTAGCTATTGTTGTAGGCAAACTTTACCAGGTGTAGATGATCTTCCCATGAGCCTTTGAAAGTCAGCATACAAGCTCGTAACATGTCCTCTATATCTGGATGGTATGCTCTGATTGACTATCCGTCTGTAGGTGATACACAGTGCTAAAACTAAGAATGGTATCCAAACTAGATTGCAGACTCTTCTATAATTGAGATGTGAATCTAGTGTCCCGGTTAGAGACAATGCTTACTGGAAATCCATGCAATCGAATAATCTCCTGCACGATTATCGATTACATCACAACGTATACTAGAAGGAAGTTTTAACGGTATTGGATAGATCATTACCTCCATATACTTCTTAGTAAGCATTTCCGTAGATTGTCTCACTCGAAAGGGTATGCAATGTGCTGATTTGGTTAATTGGTCAACAATCACCCAAATCGCATCATTCTGCTTAGTACTCCGAGGTAGTCCAGTCACGAAATCCAAAGTGATGTGCTGCCATTTCCACTGTGGAATCGGCATGGGTTGAAGCAGTCCAGCAATGCGATGATGTTCAGCCTTCACTGATGGAAATTGAATTCCACCCCCAAGTGATTTTGATGATGAGCACACTAAATGAAGTTAGTGTACCAACTACACTACATCTAAAGTGTGTTGGTTATTCGATGAATGAAATGGTTTATGCATACTCCGAAGAAGAACAAACTACACTTAGTAAAGACAAAGACGACGTTGCTAAATTCAAATGATGAAGCTCACGCTCAAAATAAGAAGAAGATCATAGAAAAGCTCGCATCTACTTCATCATTGGATCAAGCTTCATAAAGACTCGTCCTAAGTCTATATGGGTGAGTTGTGTCTTTCTTAGGATTATGTTAAAGCCAAAAGTAATTATAACACACACACTCAAAATGATTTCAAAGTTAAAATGATTTCAAATGTTTTCAAATCATTTGAACCTCTTGAGAGCAATCGCTAGTTACTTTTCATCTTAGTAGTTAATCTCCATTACACCCTGGAGTTAATTACATCTCTTACTAGCTGTGTTTCAAACTTTCAGAGGAAATTGCTCTGTGAGTCGACTACCAAAGAGTGGGAGTCGACTACCAGCTGGAAATTGTTTTTTCCTTGAAACACTCTGGGCGTCGACTACCACTCCTAGGGAGTCGACTACCAGTTGTCGAATTTCAACGTTTTGACTTGTTTTAATTGTCTCTCCAATTCATTGCTTCCTTGATTTTCGGGACAAAAGTCAAACCTAATTTGAATTTCAAAACCTCTCATTTTACCTATAAATAGAGGATCATTTTTGAGATCAAAACACAATATACTTGAATTCTAAATTCTCTCTTGTGCAAAATTCTAAAATATCTCTAATTTTCAGCTCTCATTATTTTTCAGCCAAATCCGCGTTTATATTTTGGACCTCTTTTCTTTAAATTATTATTATTTTGAGATCAACATTTTATGTGGCTATTGCTTTTCAAAATCATTGTTCTCTTTTTTTGATTCTATTGAAAGGATTTTTGAAAACATTGATTTAGATCACAAAGACTTCATTCATATCTTTGTGTGATCTAAGATTATATTTTGAATTCTATTTTGCCACAAATACACTTTGTTATTACTTTGGCTATAGAAATTGGGTGTAAATCCAAACTCCACTAAATATTGTGGTGAGTTGGATATTGGTTTTCATTTTGTGATTTGCCCTTTGTTGTAAGGGTGTTGGAAATCCTAGACAAGTTTAGGTATTGCAGTGTTGCAGTCGGAAATCCTGGTCTAGCCTATGTTGTTGGAAATCCTAACGAGTGAAGTTAGGTGCTTGTATTTGCCAAGGAAAATAGTGGAAATTTCGTACCGGATTGGTCAGTGACTGGACGTACCCAAGGTTGTGGGGAACCAGGATAAAAATCCGTGTGTTTGCATTTGCATTTTTTTGTGATTGTCTGTCTCTATTTTATATCCTGATTTGTTGAGCATTATATCTCTTGTAACTTGTTCATAATATATTGCAAGATCAATTTTTGTATCAGCTGTGTAAAGATTCTTTCTTGTATTCCTTTGTAATCGTATATTTTTATTACTTATTCTTTCAGCTGAGCTGTGCATAAAATCTCTCTGGGAATCGACTACTGTTCATATGGAGTCGACTACCAAAAGTGTTTTCTCTCTGATTTATTTTAAGATTACCTAAGTTGATTAAGAACCAAGCGTAGATCGCTCTACTTGGTTTCTTAGGCAACATTAGATGGTTTTGAATTGTGCTAACTAATCAGAATGAAAAAGTTTATATTTACACAACACTATTCAATCCCCTTCTAGTGTTGTTTGCCATCCACAGGATCCAACACTTGGTATCAGAGAGAGGTCAAAGGCGATGGCATCAACAACATTCTACAACATTCATACTCCTCCAATCTTTGACGGCAACTTCTATTCCCAATGGATAAGGAGAATGGAGATCTTCTTGAACGCACAAGATTTAAATTGCACAAGATCTCTCAGAGAACGATATGAGATTCCAACCACTCCTCAAACTCAATGGAATCCTAATCAAGAGGAAGCCTACTTTAATAACATAAAGGTAATGCATTTACTTTACACTGGTTTAACTAATAAAATGTTAGATCTTTTTGAAAGAGCTGAAACCGCACACCAAATTCTCAACTTATTGGATGAAAGATTCGGATCAAGATCAAATGAGGTTCAAACACTCATAAAGACAATCCAATCAGATGATGAAAAGTTTGCAGACGAAGTATGCATGATGGCCATCAAAACGTCAAAAACAAGGTTAGTGATTCTAGTTCCGATGAAGAAAATAAATTTATTATTGCCAGTGCTTATGAAAATCTCTATAGAGAATATGAATGACTGATAATAAAACACAAAATCTTGGACAAAAAGAATAAGATCTTACATGAGGAACATGATAATCTAAAAAGTAAATTTGACTCTCTTACCGATGAATACGAGTTTATAAAACATTGTAGTAATGATCATAAGGAATTACAAATCAAGTATGATAGATTAGTTCGTGACCATGATGATTTGAAAGAGGAACATACTTTATATGTTTCCACCTTGAATGATAAGTTCAATATTCTTGCAAGTGATATAGCTTCAAGTAAGCTCAAACATGAGGAACTTATTCTACGACTTGAAAAGGTTAAGAACAAACCAAATGTAAAAGCTACTTCATCTTTTATGCGTGCATCTACTTCGTATGACAAACCCATCCAAAATATTGTGCGAAAGAACTATGCTAAGCATAATGATCACTATGATAATTCTTATCACAAAGTCCTTCGTTACAATCATGTTACACACAACGCACATCACATACATTGCTCAAATAGTTTCGCTAATAATACAATTTGGGTACCAAAACATTTAAGCAAACATGAAAAGAATATTTACGAGTCTACCATGTTAAAAATGTACATAGGAAATCAAATTCAAATCGAATTTGGGTTCCTAATGAATGATCCTTCCATATGTGCATCTATTTGGGTATCCGCATGCTTCATGTATATCTCTTTGATACCCAACATTTAGGACTGTAAATAATGATAGGAATTTTTTTCTCTAACAAATCGGACCCAATCATAAGTGGGTACCAAATGTGTCAAATTATCTTCTTTCAGGACATGTGGATAATGGATAGCGGATGCTCCGCACACATGACATGGAACGCAAAATTGCTTAGCTCTCTAAAAATGTATGATGGAGGAACTGTGACTTTTGAAGACAATAATAGAGGTAAAATTATCGGCATAAGTAACATCGACGATCCCTCAAAACTACTCATCAAAGACGTAAGCTTGGTAAGTGGGCTAAAGCACAACTTGTTAAGCATAAGCCAATTATGCGATAAAGGTATGAAAGTCATTTTTACACTTGACTCCTGCTTAGTCTATGACAAGGATATGAAAACATTCTTGTTAAAGGTAAGCGAGTAGAAAATATTTATGTACTTAGAATAAATGAATATGATTCAAATGTATGCTTGATTGTTCCAACAAATGACCCTCTACTATGGCACAGACGTTTTGGTCATGTAAATATAAAAAACATGGATAAGATATCTAGGAAAGAGTTGGTGCAAGGACGTCCTAAATTGAATTTTAAATTGGATAAAATATGTGATTCATGTCAACTTGGCAAAATGCATAAATTTACATTTAAGAGTATTGGAGCTCTTAGCTCGAAAAGGCCACTTGAACTACTCCATATGGATTTGTTTGGCCCGACTAGAACTCTGTCTCTTTATGACTCTAAATACATATTTGTTATAGTTGATGATTTTACTCGATATACGTGTGTATTATTCTTAACTCATAATAATGATGCCTTCCGTGAGTTCGAAATATTTTTCAAAAGAATTAAACATTTATACTCTTTGAAAGTTATTTCTTTAAGAAGCGATCACGGCGGTGAATTTGAAAATGAACATTTTAAAAGATTTTGTGAAGAACGAGGTATTTCTCATATTTTTGCTTTTCCTAGATCTGCTCCTCAAAATGGGGTAGTTGAAAGGAAAAATAGAACACTTCAAGAGTGTGCACGAACAATGTTGTGTGAAAGCAACCTTCCAAAAAGTTTTTGGGCAGAAGCCGTAGCAACTGCCTGCTATATTCAAAACAAAGTTTTAATAAGAAAACCTTTTGAAAAGACTCCGCATGAATTATTGCTCCAACGAATCACGAAAGTATCTTATTTCAGAGTTTTTGGCTGTAAATGCTATATTCTGAACACTAAAGATAACTTAGATAAATTTGACTTCAAAGAGGATGAAGGCATACTTATCGGTTATTCTTTACGTAGTAAAGCCGATAGAATCTACAACAAATGTTCATAAACTATTGTTGAAACCCTACATGTTACATTTGATGAATCTCTTTCTTTCTCTTTCTTACAATAATCATATTGAGGATGATAATGTACCCAGTGCATCTATGTTTGATAATACACTTATCCCTGTTGATAACACTCCAAATTCTTTACCAAAATCGTTTCCTGAAGTTACACATCATCTACACGCACAAGTCATTGGTAATATTGATGCGGGTATTCGAACTAGATCTCAGATAGAGAACATGACACATGTTGCATTTGTTTCTAACGTTGAGCCAAAAAAGGCAGATGAGGCTTTTGCAGATGAAGTATGGATTGAAGCCATGCAAGAAGAACTTCTACAATTTGAGCGAAATCAAGTATGGGAGTTAGTACCTAAACCGGAAGATCGTCCAGTTATCGGCACTAAATGGGTATACCGAAACAAACTAGATGAAGACAGAAATATGGTAATAAATAAAGCAAGGTTAGTAGCACAAGGATATTCACAAGAAGAATGTATAGATTTTAATGAAACTTTTGCTCATGTTGCTAGACTAGAATCTATTAGGATGCTACTTGCATTTGCATCATATAAAAACTTTAAATTATACCAAATGGATATGAAAAGCGTATTCCTGAATGGCTATATAAAGGAGGAAGTCTACGTTAAACAACCTTCCGAATTTGAACATGATAAGAAAATAGAATATGTGTATAAGTTAAACAAAGCCTTATATGGCCTAAAACAAGCTCCGAGAGCTTGGTATGAAAGATTACGAAAATTCTTAATTGACTCAGGCTACAATGTTGGAAAAATAGATACCACTTTATTTGTTAAGAAAATTCTTGATGATATTATTCTTATCTAAATTTATGTTGATGACATCTTCTTTGGATCTATTAACGAAGATCTTTGTCAAGAGTTTGCTAAGCTAATGCAGGAAGAATTCGAAATGAGCCATATGGGCGAGCTCACATACTTTCTCGGATTGCAAATCAAACAAGGAAAAGAAGGAACCTTTATTCATCAAACGAAGTATGCTAAAGACTTGATCAAAAGGTTCAGGATGAAAACCGCATCAGGGAAGAACATATCTATGGCAACATCCACTTATTTAGATAAAGACGAAGAAGGTAAAAAGGTCGATCAGAAAACATATCGAGGTATGGTCGGTTCTTTGCTTTACTTAACCGCTAGCCGACCCGATATAATGTTTAGTGTATGTGCATGTGCTAGATTTCAATGTGATCCTAGGGAATCACATCTTAAAACAGTAAAATACATATTTATATATCTTAAAACCACTTCGGACTTTGGATTATTTTATCCAAAAGGTAGCACATTTGATTTAACCTCTTTTAGTGATGCAGACTATGCTGGTTGTAAAGCCACAAGAAAAGTACAAGTGGAACATGTCACTTTCTTGGACATTCCCTTGTTTCGTGGTTTAGCAAAAAGCAAAGATCAGTTTCACTATCAACCACCGAGGCAGAGTATATTGCTGCCGGACTTGCTTGTGCTCAAGTACTTTGGGTGAAACAAGTCATAGTAGATTATGGTGTTAATACATCTACATGTGCAATTTATTGTGATAATAAAAGCACTATTAATCTCACTAAAAATTCTGTTCTTCATCCTAGAACAAAGCATATTGATATTAGACATAGATTTATAGATGATCACTATGTCAAAAAGGATGTTGAACTTCAATATGTCCCCTCTGATTATCAAGTTACAGATATTCTAACGAAACCTATGCAAAAAGATGTATTATCTAAACTTTGTAGAGATTTGGGTATTGTGGGAGAAAAGGAATTAAATAAAGATTAATTTCTATCATATTATATGTCCTTTTTTTATGATGACAATAGGGAGAAAAGTATGAACTGCAAAAATGAAGTATTGGTTTGCTAACGTCTTTGATGCAGGGGGAGTACCATATCTAAGCAGGGGGAGTAAGTAATTTTATTAAAGTCAATATTGATTTAAACTTACTTCATTTTTCATTTGGGTGTCATCATAAAAAAGGGGGAGAGTGATGGAAATTGAATTCCACCCCAAGTGATTTTGATGATGAGCACACCAAATGAAGTTAGTGTACTAACTACACTACATCTAAAGTGTACAGGTTATGCGATGAATGAAAAGGTTTATGCATACTCC
Source organism: Scilla litardierei (assembly GCA_030789695.1). Taxonomy (NCBI): domain Eukaryota; kingdom Viridiplantae; phylum Streptophyta; class Magnoliopsida; order Asparagales; family Asparagaceae; genus Scilla; species Scilla litardierei. Next base: position 266,815,076 of record CM061142.1, on the reverse strand, counting down.
GAAGAAGAACAAACTACACTTAGTAAAGACAAAGACGACGTTGCTAAATTCAAATGATGAAGCTCAAGCTCAAAAGAAGAAGAAGCGCATAAAAAAGCTCGCATCTACTTCATCATTGGATCAAGCTTCATGAAGACTCGTCCTAAGTCTATATGGGTGAGTTGTGTCTTTCTTAGGATTATGTTAAAGCCAAAAGTAATTATAACACACACACACACACACACTCAAAATGATTTCAAAGTTAAAATGATTTCAAATGTTTTCAAATCATTTGAACCTCTTGAGAGCAATCGCTAGTTACTTTTCATCTTAGTAGTTAATCTCCATTACACCTTGGAGTTAATTACATATTATAAGGATCGCCTTACCCTTGCAATACTAACAACACACACTAGAGGGGGGTGAATAGTGTAATGGCAATAAAATCGTCCAATTAAAATTAAACTTGCACATGCGGATAATAAATGCAAGAGGAAATAATTGACACAATCAATCCAAACACTAACACAAGGTTTTACCCTGGTTCCCCAAACTTGTGTACGTCCAGCCACACCAATATTCATTATATTCCTACAAAGAGAAGTGAATACAAATCCTATAAAGAGATACCTCACCAAGAGGATTTTTCCCTACACAAGGACCCGACCAACCCTACATAGGGGTCAAACTCCCACCTAGAGAATTACTAACTTCCACTCAGAGAATTAGGGTTATCCCTACACTAGGACACCAAACTCCCACAAAGAGAGTTACTCCCACAAAGAGAGCTATTCCCATTAAGAGAATATACTAATCCCACAAAGAGATAAACTCCCAGAAAGAGAGAAAGACTAATTCCCACAAAGAGAATTAGTGTTACAAGAATCACCAAGTAAAATAAATACTCTTACCTATGCCTTGAGATGCTTACTCATAAATGAATGCAAGGCATGGAGGAGGATCTCCAAGTGTTGAGATATGCTTGAAAGCACTTGGATGAATTCCTTTGAGCTGGACTTCAATGCATGAAGAGGAATGAGAGCTCAAAAGAGGGAATTGAGAGAGTTTGAGAGTGGCTTATAGATCTCTTGTGATTTTCAATAGCATCAAGAAGTTCTAGAGATATCAGCACACCCATATATATAGGAACCCTATATCAACACTCAAAAACCAAGAAAACAGCCAACAGCCCAAAGCTGCAGCGACTAGAAACTGGTCGAAAACGACATCAACAGTCGACTGATGATCGTAAGACAGTCGACTAATCAACGGCTAGAAAATATCTAACGGCTATAATCTGAGCGAGGACAGTCGACTGAAGAAGACATTACAGTCGACTGAAAATAGGACATGCGCCTGTAAAACCTTCAGCAGGCGACTGCTGCAGGAGATGGAATAAAATAGAGAGCTGCACTCTTTCTCCAAAAAAGTATACAGGCGACTGATGTCAATAATACAGTCGACTGTAAAATAGTCAGGCGACTGTACTTCCTTCATCAGTCGTTGCTGCAGAAGATGGAGAAAACCAGAAAGAGGCAGAGATTGCACTTACGTTACTCAGACGACTGTTGACCAATCCACAGGCGACTGTAAATATACATGCGAATGTAAACTGAGCATCAGTCGACTGTTGCGTAAAGCTCAAGTAGAGTCAATGGAAATGTTGACTTGAGCAGTGCATATCAGTCGACTGTAGAAGGATCGACAGGCGACTGGAAATCACCCAATCGACTGTGAATCCTTCACCTGGCAACTGATGGAAAGCTAGAGACTCCAAGTGAGTCTTTGGACAAAATGAACCTATTAGGTTGGATTCTATGATAATCCTAAGGCTCACTAAGATGGCTAAATGCATATGCATGAATGAGTAGACCATCTATCAAGGCATTATATTAACCTAGACTCAAATGAGAGAGAAAGCAATAAAGGAAATATTACATGGATTACATTGCTTTTCTTAGAGTCTAAGTCTTCCATCTTGATGCCTTGATGCTCTCCATCATCTCCAAGCTTTGGCACCCCTTGAGTCCAAGCTTTGGCACCCATTGAGTCCAAGCTTTGGCCCTTCTCCACTTGATGTCCATCCTTGTGCCAAATGATTAGTCTCCAAGAAAGATATTCTTGAAATGAAACTGTGAGACAAAAACACGAGAGTCATTAGCAACAATATAATGTTGTGATCATCTTCAAAATAAGATTGGTATGAAACACCAATACTCAACACATCTCTTACTAGCTGTGTTTCAGAGGAAATTGCTCTGGGAGTCGACTACCAAAGAGTGGGAGTCGATTACCAAAGAGTGGGAGTCGACTACCAGCTGGAAATTGTTTTTCTCCTGAAACACTCTGGGAGTCGACTACCACTCCTAGGGAATCGACTACCAGTTGTCGAATTTCAACGTTTTGACTTGTTTTAATTCTCTCCAATTCATTTCTTCCTTGATGTTCGGGACAAAAGTCAAACCTAATTTGAATTTCAAAACCTCTCATTTTACCTATAAATAAAGATCATTTTTGAGATCAAAACACAATATACTTGAATTCTAAATTCTCTCTTGTGCAAAATTCTAAAAGATCTCTAATTTTCAGCTCTCATTATTTTTCAGCCAAATCCACGTTTATATTTTGGATCTCTTTTCTTTAAGTTATTATTATTTTGAGATCAACATTTTATTTGGCTATCGCTTTTCAAAATCATTGTTCTCTTTTTTTGTTTCTATTGAAAGGATTTTTGAAAACATTGATTTAGATCACAAAGACTTAATTCATATCTTTGTGTGATCTAAGATCATATTTTGAATTATATTTTGCCACGAATACACTTTGTTATTACTTTGGCTATAGAATTTGGGTGTAAATCCAAACTCCACTAAATATTGTGGTGAGTTGGATATTGGATTTCATTTTGTGATTTGCCCTTTGTTGTAAGGGTGTTGGAAATCCTAGACAAGTCTAGGTATTGCAGTGTTGCAGTCGGAAATCCTGGTCAAGCCTATGTTGTTGGAAATCCTAACGAGTGAAGTTAGGTGCTTGTATTTGCTAAGGCAAATAGTAGAAATCTCGTACCGGATTGGTCGGAGACTGGACGTACCCAAGGTTGTAGGGAACCAAGATAAAAATTCGTGTGTTTGCGTTTGCATTTTCTGTGATTGTCTGCCTCTATTTTATATCCTAATTTGTTGAGCATTATATCTCTTGTAACTCGTTCATGATATATTGCAAGTTCAATTTTTGTATCAGTTGTGTAAAGATTCTTTCTTGTATTCCTTTGTAATCTTATATTTTTATTACTTATTCTTTCAGCTGAGCTGTGCATAAAATCTCACTGGGAGTCGACTACGGTTCATAGGGAGTCGACTACCAGAAGTGTTTTCTCTCTGATTTATTTTAAGATTACCTAGGTTGATTAAGAACCAAGCGTAGATCGCTCTACTTGGTTTCTTAGGCAATATTAGAAGGTTTTGAATTGTGCTAACTAATTAGAACGAAAAAGTTTATATTTACACTACACTATTCAACCCCCTTTCTAGTGTTGTTTGCCATCCACAGGATCCAACATTCACTTGTTGACAGACAAGGCACTTAGCAATACTTCGAGCCACGCTTCTCTTCATTCCATGTCACCAAAAGTTCAGATGAAGGTCCTTGTACATCTTAGTACCGCCGGGATGAATGGAATAGGGGGAGCTATGAGCTTCATTCATCAGCTCTCCTCTGATATCACCTGAAGGTACGCAGATCCTACTGTCGTATCTCAGGAAACTATCTTCATGAATAAGAAAATCCATCTGATGTCTAGCTTCAACTTGCTCTCTGATCTTCTGCAGCTTTACATCTCCAGACCGAGCAGTATTGATCTGATCCACAATCGTCGACCGAATCTGCATATTCATCAATGATGATGTGATGTTAGGTAAAAAAACTTCCATACACATCTCCTGCAAATCTTGCTGTAGCCTCCACTGAACTGTAAGAGTCATGACTGTTGGCAGTCTACTCAAAGCGTCGGGTACGACATTAACCTTCCTTGGATGATACTGGAGGTCGATGTCGTAATCGGCCATCAGCTCTAACCATCTATGCTGCCTCATATTCAACTCTTTCTGGATGAAAGTGTATTTCAAACTTTGTGATCAGTGAAGATTTTCACTTTGTCACTCAGTAAGAAATGTCTCCAAATCTTCAGGGCAAAGATGACATCGGCTAGCTCTAAGTTGTGAGTCAGATAATTCTTCTCGTGAATCTTCAACTGCCAAGAAGCATATGCGGCCACATGACCATGCTGATGCAGGACACATCAAAGGCCCTTGACTGATGCATCACAGAAGATCTCAAATCCTCCAGTTCTATCTGGTATAGCTAACACTGGTGCATTCGTCAGCTTCGTCTTCAATTCTTCAAATGCTTGCTCACAACCCCTAGACCAGATGTACTTGATATCCTTCCTCATCTAGCAAGTCATAGGCTTGGCAATCTTTGAAAATTCATTGATGAATCGATGGTAATAGCCAGCCAATCCAAGAGAACTTCGGATGTCAGAAGCTGATCGAGGCGTCGGCCAATTCCTAACTGAAATGACATTCTCTGGATCGACAGAGATACAGTCTTCTGATACCACGTGCCCAAGAAAACTGACTCGGTCTAGCCAGAATTTACACTTGCTGTACTTGGCGTATAACCGATGATGTCATAATGTCTCCAATACAATTCGCAGATGCTCGGCATGCTCTTCTTCATTCTTCGAGTAGAATAAGATGTCGTCGATGAAGATCACTACGAATTTACCCGAAAACTCATAGAAGAATAAGTTCATAAGGTTCATGAATACTGCTGGGGTGTTAGTCACACCGAATGGCATGACTATGAATTCATAGTGCACATACTTGGTCCGGAATGCCGTCTTCGAGATGTCTTTAGTTCTGACCTTCACTTGATGATATCCACTTCGGAGATCTAGCTTAAAGAATACTCACGATCTGCCAATTTGATCGAAGATGTCGTCAATGCATGGTAGCAAGTACTTGTTCTTTATGGTTACCTTATTCAGTTCTCGATAATCCATACACATCCTTCTTGATCCATCCTTCTTCTTGACCAAAAGAACTGGCGCACCCCAAAAAGATACACTGGGATGTATCAATCCCTTTTGCAACAGGTCGTCGAGTTGTTTTCGAAGTTCTTCCAGTTTAGCAGGAGCCATGCAATAAGGAGCCTTCGAAATAGGTTGAGTGTCCGGCATAAGATTGATATTGAATTCCAAGCTCAATAAGGCGGTAATCCTGAAATATCTTCAAAGAATACGTCTCCAAAGTCTCGAACCACTCTAAGCTTCTCGGGCTCAACTTGCATTGATGCAATGATTACTTCGTTCGGCTGGGCTCGAAATTTGATAGGCCCAAGTGAACGGTCTCTGCTTACGAATTCAAACATAGGATGGTCAGTGATTTCAAACACTACTTTCTTTTTGTGACAATCGATAGTAGCACAGAAATTTCCTAACCAGTCTATGCCGAATATTGCATGAAAATTTGACATGTCGACTATCATAAAATCTGCGAACAACTCGTGTCCACAAATCAGTATAGGGCAAGACCGACAGCCACTAGAAGTTTTCACTACTCCACTCACTGTAGTGATGTTCCAGTAATTTGGTAGAGAGTCAACATGAATAGAATGTTTCTCTACAAATCCTCGGGATATGAAGCCGTGAGTGGCTCCAGAATCAAAAATAGATAGGGCTGGATGAGAGGCTACTAAGATAACACCCAGTACATAGGAAATATGTCTTATATAAAAGATGGACAAGAAACACATGCATATATCTTAAGCATTATAAAAGAAGGGTTTAAGCATTACCTGATATCACTTGCTTATCAGTCTCAGCCTCTGCGGCTGTCATGTGAAAACCTAACGCCTCGACTGGTTTTGCCTTGCCAGTGCAAAAGCCTTCTGTTGTGGAGCTAGAGGTGGTCCATGCTGAGTAGGTCCAGGAGCTCCATGCTGAATAGGTCCAGAAGGTCCAGCAGTCATTGGCTTGTTGGTGCGGTGAGGACAATCTTTGTTAGCATGTGCAGATGCTCCACATATCAAGTATTAATTCAGCAGCTCTTTTTAGTCCTTCTTGACATGACCAATCTACTTGTAGTGGAAGCACACCATCTAAGATCGATTGTTGGCCAGGGCAGCACGAATCATGAATTGTGTAGTCTGAGTAGGTTAGAGATTGCCCCTGGGTGGCTCCGGTGGATGTCTACTTCCTCCACTCTGAAGCGCCTTCTTACGCTTTACAATGAGCTCATGTTTCCTAGCAGCATCAAACACTTCCTGATGTGTAGTCGGATTCGTCGAAGACATTGAAGCCTGAATGTCCAGGTCCAGTCTATGGAGAAACTGATATGCGTAGTCTTCGAGATGTCTACCAGGTGCGGGGCGAATCGACTAAGCATCGAAAATTCTGCCCCTCATTCGTCAATAGTTCGATTGCCTTATTCCAGGTTGACAAAATGTTGCTGTAGTTCCCTCTTGGCTGATCGCGGAAAATACTGAGCATCGAATCGCTCTCGAAACATGGTCTAGTTGACGGGCTTGACCAGACAATCTTCTTCAATGTCCCACCAGTTCCGAGCATTTTCAGTCAGCTGTTTCTTAAAAACTTCTACCCAGCCTGCCTGGTCAATGCGGGTAAGACTCAGGTCATCTTCGGTGCTTTGGGCACATTCTTCAGCTTCCAATGGGACTTCCCTTTCAGAAAATCTCTTCGGGTTCAGCTCCCGAAATTGTTTGGCTCCAAGTGCAGTCTGGGGAGGAGGTGGTGCAGGTTATGTAGGCTACTGACCTTGTTGAATCAAATGCTGTTGGATCTCCAACATTCCTCTCATGACACCTATGAGTTCATGGATATCGGGAGCACCATTTCTGCTAGTTCCATTTCCGTTGCGAGTGTGCGGTCTTCCTGCCATGCTGTAAAAGGAACAAGTTAAACATTTGTGTACAAAGTTGTTCAAACGATCTAGTTAGTGATGATATTCACACTGTTTTTGAAGTATTTCACAGAGTGCAAGAGGAGGACCTGTATGGGCCACCACTAAAACCTGTCACGCCCCGCTTTCCATTATACTTGGGAGCGAAGATGCAAGCGGGTCCGTATGTGCTTAAAGCAAAGAAGAAGTACTTTTTTCTTTCTTCTTTGACTTAAGCACAATAAGCGTTGTTTAGCAAAGCAGGTCCCTGCACGCGAATTTCTCAGAAGTAGCATAAATAGTCATTACACTTTTACCTCCAGCGTTTTTAAAACACAGTACACAAAGTAATTAAGGCCTAGCATGTCGTACAATTTGCTGAAAATAAACACACCTGGAAAGCAACAAGTACAACTAATAAAACTGAAATAAAAATGGCTCGCTATAGTCTTCAGCAGGGAGGACCTCAGTGTCCTCGTAACTCTGATCAGCGAGGTCCACCTCTAAGATAGAATCCTCAAAAGCGGGGTCCTCGATGTACTCTGTCTCTGAACCTAACATATATTTCATAAATTCATTTGAAATATATGTCAACGATAGCTCGGCAAGATTTTAAATTAATGAAAGTAGTAACTTGCAATTTAAGAAAATGAGAAGGTTAGAACACATAAGAGCAGGCGCATATCCAAAAATGAGAACATGTGGAAAGTAAAGGCATGAGGTTCATCAATAATTAATATACATTTGCATTTTAAATGAGGTAAACAAAGTTGGTAATTTAGAATACTTTTCAGTTGTTTGTGCTAATAAATAAGTCCATGTCCGAGTAGGTAAAATGTTCTCGATACACCCTAGCATTGTGGTTTACCATGAAACCTCTTGTCATTCCTAACCTGGAAGATGGCCAAGATGCTTACCTCCATTAGTGTGGTATGGAGGTAGCCGTAAGATTCAAGCCACATTTACGGACTCTACTACATGAACCAATCCCACCCAAGGTGTATGTCTAGTCATCGACTAGATTACATCCCATCTGTATTCGATGGTATCACATATATGTTTCGTGGGTTATGTCATACACTCTGTCCAAATCAGTTCAACTTGATAGCAAGCAGATAGTAAATGTAGTTCAATTTGATAGCAGGCAGATATTGAATGTAGTTCAATTTGATAGCAGGCAGATATTGAATGTAGTTCAATTTGATAGCAGGCAGATAGTGAATTGTTCCAAAGAAGCAACATTAATATAACATGTCCATTTAATCAGAAAGCGACCAGTATAATGGAAATATACAATTCAGTTCTAAAGTCGACAAGCACACTAAAATATGATTTTAGCACTAAAGTTTAAACAATTCGTTTTGCAATTCATTTACGATAAAATGCTTGCCTCGAGGTGAGTTTGGGTATACAAGTGATCGTAGCGTAAGACACGTTTTATCTGCGTCATTTAGATTCGTGACATTAAGCTAACAATCTAATGAACTAATATTAAATTTAACTTTAAATAACACTGTTTATATGTATCCCGTTTTATACTAACACTTAAACTAACATTTATACATTCACTGATTTTACTAATATACACATGGTATTTACTATTATATATTTCTAAACTATATATATATATATATATATATAACTGAAAAATAATTTATAATTAATTAAAAAAACTATAACTGAAAATGATTTAGCTTAAACTAACAACTATTAATAACTATCATTAACTTTATAATTAACTAACATCTATTATACATTTGACAACCTTTTTTGAATTCTAGGGCTGACTAGGACAAGATAAACAGTGGCAGAGATTTGATCTTGGTAAAACAATGGTTGAGATTGGATTTTGTATAAATTTTGGTTGGGAAAACTTAAATTTTTGGGGGAAAAAGTGTCTTAGGAACCAAAACTTTGAAATTAAAAGTGTCTTGGGAAAGACTGTGGAGATTAAATGTTGTGGGGGAAAAGTGTCATGGGAACCTAAACTTTGAAATTAAAAGTGTCTTGAGAAAGATTGTGGAGAAGCATGCTCCATTAAATTAAACAAAGTAAAAAATTTAGCGTAAAAAAATTTAGCGGCATCCACTAAATTTTTTATGATAATTTATTGTTTCGCACCGACGACGCCCGCTAAATTTTTTTGCGATAATTTGTTGTTCGGCACTGAAGGCGCTCGCTAAATATAACGCCGGCGCCGAAGGTGGCAGCTAAATTTTTTTACGATAATTTGTTGTTCCGAGCCGAATTTGTTGTTCCGAGCCGAAAGTGCTCAAGCATCGTTCGACACCAACAAACGACGACCGCGCACGGGCGCAGCTGATTAGGGTGGCGCACGGGCGTCAGGTGGCAACGGCGGGTTTTCGGACGGCGGGGGCAACCAGGTGCGATAGGGAGGGGTTTGGGACGAGGCAAAGCTGGCTTGGTGCACACGGATCCGGAGGAGGGGGTCGGGCACACGGCTGAGGGAGGCGCACGGATCCGAAGGGGGCTGGGCATGGGGTTGAGGGAGGGGAGAGTGGTTGTGGGTGGTGAGGTTTGGAGAAATGGTGGAGAGAGGGAGAAATTGTTGATTGTTGTTGTTGGAGGAGGAGATGGTCAGCAGTTCGATGATGGGTGAGGGGGCATGGATCTGAAGTGGGGGAGGAGGTATTGCTTGGGGGAAGCTTGGAGAAGATGATGGAAGAAGAAGGAGAATGTGTTGATTTTGGGTTTCTTTGAAGATGGATGGGTTATTTGTGCTGTCAAAGAGAGGGGTAGGGCTCTATACGAAATGTTGTAATTGAATGGGGTGGTTTGAGATCCAATTATTTCGGATCTCAACTGCCCAATCGGCTCATAAGCATGGGTGGGGTTTGGTTAATTAACCAAGTGGGGTTAGGGGTAATAATAACAAGGTAATAGTAATAAAAAAATGTAATTAATAATTTAATTTAGCTAATAGTAATTAGTTAGGGTTAATAAGTAATTAGTCATGGTTTTAGCTATGGTGAAAAATTCCAAGAACAGAGGCATGCTTGCGTCGACATGTAGAAGAAAAGAATATACGGACGATAAATACGCGGACGACCGAAGTAAGAATACATGCACACACGCAATCACACGCCTAAAATACAGGCTGTTACAAAAGCCATCAACATATATGAATACGCAAGGCATGAAGTATATGGTGATACTCATAGGGAAAGTTGAAGCTTGAAAAAGAAGATAAAGTCAATCAACTATATTGAAATCAACTTTTCATGATAAAGTGAAGGATGAATTTCAAAACTCCTCCTGAATCATACAATAGTTTCAAAACTAGTTTAGACATATTATGATTCATGGAGTTAAAAACACTTATGGTTGCTATCTCTTCCCCTTTATTATTCATTTGATTGAAATCTCAAAATCTCAAGAATACTCCAACAAAAATACCCCAAGCAAGCTCTCAAAGCACTCATATGGTTATCTCTCTCCTCCTTTGGCATAATCTAAAAAGATGGGAGGAATAGAACACCAACAATTAGTGCTCATATAGAGTACAACTATGTGATGGACAAAATGATACCAAAACACATAAGTGAAGGTGTTCTAGCATCAGAACTCATAAGGAGAAATGTATTCTCATATTGAAAGTGCACAAAAATAGAATAATTAACATTACAATGGAACATTTTCAATAAGCATTAAACTTTAATTAATATATAATGATGGAGATAGTACAAAATAAAACATCTTCTCTCATCAAAGAACAAAATATATCTGTATGTCACATACAGCAAAATGTGATACCATTCACAAGTATATGTATACTTATAAGTATACCACCCATGTTCCAAAAATAACTACATAATCTAATCAAAATGTTTCCTCACACGCATTCTTCTCTAACAATATTCAAAATTCCATTTTGAGAATGGAGAGAGGCTTGTAGTATTCTAGATATGTCATCAAACAGCCGTAGGAGGTGGACTAGGCTTTGGATGGTCAAGAGCATGGATGTCTCTAGGAGTAGGCACCATTTTCTCTAATTTCTCCTGAATTTTTGAGACCATGTCCTTCAGAGGTATGAAATCGCTACGCAATTGTGCGTGTACCGTCCAGATGTTGGAAAGTTTGTACTCAAATGCACTCACACACTGATATAGAACCTCAGGAGGCTCTCAAGAAGAAGATGGATCAGAGGGAGGATGTATATTGTCCTGAACTTGGCGGAGAGTGGTATTTATTTGACGATGATCCTGACTATGTCCAGAGACGACAGACTGAACATTTTCTAGATTAACATGAAGGGAAATCAGACCATTGTCCTGATGGCGAGAGCTCTTGACCAGAAAATTAACACGGTTTCTGATGACCTTGAGAGGGTCTTCAAGAGACTCTGAACGAGTACGCAGATCGTCGTGAGCAGGAGAGTGCTCAGAAGGTTGATCTTGAGGTTGTTGTGAAGACACCAAAATCTGATGCGAAGCATCAAAACGAATGGTTCTCTTGGATCCACAAGATGAAGAACCAGGCTCATATGTTTCTTGTGACGATGAACCAAACTTAATCGACAAGTATTGGGGAGATGATGATCGTGCTCGTTTTGTAAGTGGCATGATAAACTCCTATCGTTCAAATAATGCAAGAAAGAAGTTCAATCGAAAACTTTTGATATCGAAACGATCGGGGTAACGTACTGAGTTTCAATTTACCTCAAATTAGAAAAGAATTTGTCAAAAGTTCGTCGAGACTGTAACGGCAGACGAAGAGGCAGATGAAAGAGTCTGATTACTTAAGCCCTAATCGAGTCGAATCGAGGGTTTTAACGATCGATCGAAAAATCTTAGCCGTTTGATGAAACTTTGATCTGGCTTAAAGTCCTTTGACAAACGTCTGGACAGAAGTATCCAGTCGTCTTGAAAATTTAAGTGATGCACGAGATTAAACTGAGCCAGGCATCTGGATCAACACCATTATCTGGTCAAAAGAGTATATTAGATGAAAATTATATGATATGATGATCAGTCGTCTGTAGCAGATCAATCAGGCGTTTGATTGACTATCCAGTCGTCTGGTATGTCAACATTAGACGTCTGAAAAAATCTTGGAAAATTTTGACAGACTGACAATTACCAGACATCTGTAGAACAATGTCCAGGCGTCTGAAAATTGGTTCAGGCATCTGGTAGGACAGCATCAGACGTCTGGTTAGATAGAAAATGTGAGAGACAAATATATCTCATACGACTAGACGTCTGGTTCAACTACCCCTGGCGTCTGACTTATATATGAACACTTGAGTTGAACTTAGGAGAATTTATATAAAGGTTCTCACGCTAAACGATAGAAGAAATCTTCTTAACTAAGCATTTATTAATGCAAATCGCATATACAATCATCATATATGATATTCATTCAAACCAAATACATAATGCTCAAAAAGTATCATAGGAAAACTTATATATCTGATGAGATAAATACTCAAATATAAAAATGTGAGAGAGAGAGAGAGAGAGAGAGAGAGAGAGAGAGAGAGAGAGAGAGAGAGAGAGAGAGAGAGAGAGAGAGAGATATATATATATATATATATATATATATATATATATATATCCAAAAGAAATTGATTTATAGCATGATCATATCATATTGTAAAATGAAATATACTAATCAATAGGAAAATGATCTTCTAAAGTTCAGATTCACCCATTGTTGCAACATTGGGCTGGCTCTTGAGGGATTCGTTCGGTGGTTGATCAGGGATTCGTTCGGTAGGCGATCAGGGATTTGTTCGATGGGTGATCAAAGCCCTCAAAGCCCATGAAAGAAGCCCAAAGCCGACTCAGTCAAAGTCCATGTGCCATTCGCCCATTGCACTTCCACCCATCGAACATGGAATTGAAGGTAGCTTATAAATAGCGGAGACGTGGGCGACGGTTACCCCTATTAGGGGGAAGCATCATGACAACATAATTGGTGACATTTATCCTCCCAACGTCACTGAAGAGACCTCGAAGGTCTATAAATACACTGGAGATGAACAGAACAGCGGAGTTATGAAACTGAACACTCTGACATTCTACACTCCACTTAATCTTTCTTCCTCCAAAGAGCTTGTAACGTCTGACTCAGGATGTGCCTTCATGGGTCGATCTCGATAGCTCCAAGCTCTCTCTCTCTCTCTCTCTCTCTCTCTCTCTCTTAAGTTTCCATTCTAACTTAAGCATCAGAGAGGATTTGGGTCGAAACCCAGATCCGCCTCCCTAATGATCCTTTGTGATACATGAAGCTCGTGGAGTGATTCAACAGGAGGGTCGTATCTCCATCGATGGTCGTTTAACACTCGATCTACTCAGAGGGTCGAACAATGGTCACCTACTTATTCCTGATACCAACGACCCTGGTTCTACTAACCAGGATCCCACACAACCTACTGAGGAGGATCTGCCTCAACTGAAGAGTCCACGTCAGCCTCAATAACATTAACGTCATTTTTGGCCTTAACAGTTAATGCCATCTATGGGAAACATCAGTCGACATCCCGAAGCATCACACGAGCAATGTCGGCTGGACCCAACAACCCCAAACCAAACATAGGTCCAACTGAGAACCAGAACGTAAACAGCGTTCAAGTCAAAGATGTTGCAGAATCTGCTTCTTCATCAAAGGTGGCCAGAGTAGCCAAAGTGTTTCAGGAACAATTCGATCGATTTGCTGAGAAGGTCAAAAAGAGCATTAGGGTATTGGCCGTCGCGGTGCAGCAAAGTATTGAGCACCCGTCCCCAGCAAATGAGCAACCACCGCCTCCAAATCCAGCACCTACGAGGAAGGCTGCCGCTTCTAAGGATCCTAGAGATCTAAGGGCAGATTGACAGGAGAATGCATTGCTCAATACAACACCTACATCTCACCGAAATGGTGAGATAGGAAACAACAACCGTGCATTTTGGACACCAGGGAGGTCTTAGTCCATCCAACAATGGATGAGCCGCTCGAAGCATCCTAGAGCAGGTAATAGACCAAGTCACTCAGGGCCCCAACCCCCTTGATTTTGCAGGCAGTAACGAGAGGAGGGAGGCAGAGGAAATCCTTAACCGTTCCTTCGGCACTACTCACCTACAAGGCGGAGATGGGCAAACCCAATTTACCCTTCCCGCCAATCGACGAACCCTGCTGAAGGAGAATATCATATCGTCTCCTTTCCTCCCAAAGTTTAAACTGCCCTCCCTGTAGACGTACGACGACAAGGGCGACCCGTGGGAGCACATCTGCAGATACCAAAATGTGAGGCTACTTCATGAAGCCGACGAACCATACATTTGTCGAGCCTTCAACACCAAGCTCATCAACGTGGCAGACAGATGGTACACCATGCTACCCGATGGCTATGTCTGGTCCGAGTTGTCTGACCGATTTTGCAGGCAATTTGTTGCAGGGCGACGCCCTAAAAGATAATCTTCACAACTCTTCTCTTTGAAGCAGAAAGAGAAGGAGTAGATCCGATCCATCATCTGACAATTCAATAACGAAAGGTTAGAGGTGGAAGATACCCCAAACGTGGCTGTCATTACAGCTTTTATCCAAGAAGTCCAAAACAAACACCTTCTGAGGGCAATCCACCAATTTCCATCTAATAACTTGGTGGAGCTATTCAACATAATCGATCGGTTCATAGTCTTGGAAGAGGCAATTGAATCTATTGAGAACGACACTCCTACTCATCGAGGAGAAGCAAAACGAGAAAAGCAACCCCAAGGAACCCCTCGTCAAGAGCCCCGCGATAAGCAACGGAGGGAAATGAGCCCTCAGAGCAATGAACGCCTTGCCCATGCCAGAGCAAATGCCCCCAAGTAAGAAGTCCTAGCGTACACTCTGTGAGAAGAGCTCACCACTGAACATATTAAGAAAAACAGGTATGAGAAAAGCAATGACCTTAAACTCTGTAAGTACCACAATGACTACGGACACAACATCGACGATTGTTGCACACTAAAGAAGGAAATCGATGCACTAATCAAGCGTGGTCATCCCACGGAGCCCGGTGATGACCAACCAGGCAAAGAAGGGACCTCGAGGCAGAATGACAAAGGGCCAATGACCGGGTCACCTGTCACCAAAGTGGTCGATTAACAATCTTCTAGACCAGAATCAAATAAGAGCCAGGCGTAAACAGCCCCGTGCAAAGATCAAAACGCATGTACGCTTTTTTCTTCTATGTCAAAGCATTTATTACTCATAAATAAAGTCTGTTCTTTCCTTCGAATATATCTCTCTTAACCATGTCGCTCATGAATTATTTGAGAATTACTCCAGCTAAATGCTTAATTAAAACCAAGGAGCGTACTACTTATAAGGATACACTCCTTAGTAGAAATGTAAAGAGACCGTGCTCATTTCAATTCACATTGTCTCAATGAAAACAGACTTAGACCCTACCATGTAGTCAGCCGTAAGATAAAAGTGCCACCCCCTCGCAACTGAATGACCCAGCTGTGTCGTTAACCGTAAGACGAAGGGGCCACCACCTTGCAACTGAACGACCCAACCGTGTCGTCAGTAATAAGACAAAGGGGCCACCCCCTCGTGACTGAAGGACCCTATAGTGTCATCAGTCGTAAGACGAAGGGGCCAACCCCTTTGCAACTGAACGACCCTCTCGTGTCGTCAGCCGTAGGACGAAAGGGCCACACCATTTACAACTAAACGACCCAACCATGTTGTCAGCCATAAGACAAAGGGGCCACCCCTTTGCGACTGAACGATCCTACCGCTTCGTTAGTCGTAAGACGAAGGGGTCACTACCTTTGTAACTGAATGACCCTCACGTGTCGTCAGCTGTAAGACAAAAGGGCACCCCCTTCGCAACTGAACGACCCTCCCGTGTTGTTAGCCATAAAACGAAGGGGCAACCCCCTTTGTAACTAAACGACTCAACCATTTCCTTAGCCGTAAGACGAAGGGGCCACCCCAGTCACAACTGAACGACCCAATCATGTCGTCAGCCATAAGACGAAGGGGCCACCCACTTCGCAACTGAACGACCCAACTGTGTCGTCAGCTGTAAGACGAAGGGCCATCCCCTTGTAACTAAATGACCCTGTCGTGTCGTCAGCTGTAAAACAAAGGGGCCACCCCTTCGCAACTGAATGGCCCTACCATGTCGTCATCCGTAAGACGAAGGGGCCACCCCATCGCAGCTGAACGACCCCACTGTGTCGTCAGCAGTAAGACGAAGGGGCCACCCCCTGGTAACTAAACGATCCTCCCATGTTGTCAGTCGTAAGACGAAGGGGCCACCCCCTCGCGACTAAACGACCCTGCCATGTCATTAGCCGTAAGACGAATGGGCCACCTCCTTCACAACTGAACGACCCTACCGTGTCATTAGCCATAAGAAAAAGGATCCACCCCTTTGCAGCCGAAGGACCCCACTGTATCGTTAGCAGTACGACGAAGGGGCCACCCATTCGCAACTGAACGACCCAACCATGTCGTCAGCCATAAGACGAAGGTGCCACCCCCTTGCGATTGAACGACCATACTGTGTCATCAGCCGTAAGACTAAGGGGCCACCCCCTTTGCAACTGAATGACCCTTCCGTGTCGTCAGCCGTAAGACGAAGGGGCCACCCCCTTCGCAACTTAACGACACTCCCATATCGTCAGTCGTAAGACGAAAGGGCCATCCCTTTGCAACTGAACGACCCAACCGTGTTGTCAGTCACTCGTAAATGACCCTGTCGTGTCGTCATCTGTAAGATGAAGGGGCCACTCCCTTCATAACTGAAGGACCCTCCCGTGTCGACAGCTGTAAGAAGAAGGGTCCAACCCCTTCACAACTAAACGACCCTCCATCGTAGTCAGCCGTAAGACAAAGAGGCCATCCCCTTTGCTACTGAGCAACCCAACTTTGTGGTCAGTCGTAAGATGAAGGAGCCACCCCCTTTGCAACTGAACGACCAACTGTATTGTCAGCCGTAAGACGAAGGGGCCACCCCCTCGTAACTTAACGACCCAACCGTGTTGTTAGCCGTAAGACAAAGGTGCCATCCCCTTCGTAACTGAACGACCCTCCTGTGTCGTCAGCCGTAAGACGAAGGGGCCACCCCCTTGCAATTGAACGACCCTGCCATGTCGACAGACATAATATGAAGTGGCCACCCCCTTCGTAACTGAATGACCCTTCCGTGTCATCACCTTTAAGTTGAAGGGGTCACCCCTTCGCAGCCGAATGACCCCACTGTGTCATCAGCAGTAAGACGAAGGGGCCACCCCTCGCAACTGAAGGACCTAACCATGTCGTCATTCGTAAGACAAAGGGGCCACCCCTCGCAACAGAATGACCCTTCCGTGTCGTCAGCCGTAAGACGAAAGGGCCACCCCATTCGCAACTAAATCACCCTTCCATGTCGTCAGCCGTAAGACGAAGGGGTCACCCCATAACAACTGAAGGATCCTACCGGGTCATCAGCTGTAAGATGAAGTTGTAACGGCCGGTACTCGCTATTCGTAATACGGCTGTGCGTATAGCAATTTCGGGTACCTGATTGGTTTTGTTGCTTTGTATGTGAGTCGTGTCGTTGAGTAGATAGGGCCGTAGCACCTTGGTTGCATCCTTAGCAAGTCAACCCCGACGGGTGCCCAACTTGGGATTACTGTCGCCTTTGGACCCCGTATCCTTTGTACGCTTTTCATGTACGTAGTCTTGTTCGTGCACCTATTTATTTTAGACTTTGTCTGTATCCGAACCCTATAGTGTGATATGCCGTTTTGACCCTCTCGAAGAGTGTTAAATTATGGAATTAATTTGGAACGTCATTTCACGAGTCGTTCTTCCACGATTTGACTTTGTTTGATGAGACGTCGTGATTTTCACTTTTGTCGTGAGACGTTTTTAGTTTTATTTTCGTTTCTCGTCGTCGAAATTGTGATCGGTCTTCTTAGTTCCGTTTCTCTCACCGGCACGGTCGCCCCAGTATTTCTCTCATAGTTTTAGGGCTCAGTTTGGCCCACCTTCACTATTTTTCCCAACCTCTTATGTGTAAACCCTAAGTTTTTATAAGTTTAACCCACTAATTATTTTTATAATAAACCCTAGCCACGTTTCTACCCCTAGGCCGCATCAACACACACGCGTGCCCATGTGGACATATACACAACCGTTAGAAATAATATGGGAGAGCTTTTCAAAACCCCAACTACCTAAATCCTTGAGAAACCCTATACTAATATCTTTATACCTAACCTAAGAGCCCATCAAGCTCACGGGCTGTTACAACTCCTCACACTATTATTTAAATAATAACACTAGGCAGCCTGTTAGCATGCCCATGTGCAGCCCAAGGCCCCCTTTTCTTATTTAATCAATAAAACCCTAAGTTCCCTATTTCCCTCATACGAAATCAAACTGTAGCCGCCAATCATCCATGGCCGCTGCCCCCGTTCTCTTTTCTTCTCCACGCAAACACGTCGCACTCTACCCTCTACCCAAGCACCACCACGGCCACCCTCCTCCTCGCAACTTTCGACGTCCAACCTCAACCTCCGGCCTGACCCTCGAATCCGACGGCTGTGCTCCGCCAAGAGCACACAGCTCCGCTCCGACGCTGCAACAGCAGCGCTGTCGACACAGCGCCGCCCGGCGCTGTTCCCAGGCACCGACCACCGCCTGGCACTGTCCCCAAGCGCTGCAACACCGCCCTGCCCTGCACAGCGTCGTCGGAGGCCTGACAGCGGTGGCAGCATCAGCCGATGCAAGCACAGCAGCGCCCCACGCGCACGACAGCGTTTTCAGTCGTGCGGGGTGCTCTCCGACGCTGTTCTCAGGCCGTGTGCACTTCCCCTCACCACTGCCACCGTCATGATCTCCACCCTCTAGCAAGAAGAAATCGATTTGAACGTGGGTTAGTATTATAACTGTGGCTACATTTGTATTGCCTGCTCTTTTGGTGTGCAGTTGTTTTTGTGAGAACAGTAGGTGTTTTTTAAGAAGAGGACTTGATATTGATGTACATAGCCCTAATACGATAGCTAAATAATGATTATAGGGTTAATAACTCGCTTAGATGATAGTTAACTTTTAGCCTAGGTTTTTATTTAATTGTTGTTTATTTGTTGTACTAGCATCGCACCGTAGTTATCGTGTTAATTAATTTGGTGACCATCATTATTGATAGTGTCACCTATCTTGGACTAGAAACCTAATTAAAATTGGTCCATTAGATGTCTTAGGCTGCCTAATAATTTTTAGTTCCGTCGTAACTAACTTATTGAACCCGTGTTTTATCAGTAGAGAACCGTTTGTCCCGAACCGTACGTGATACCAGATCCAACCCCTGACGTCGCTACTCGACGTCAGAGTAGCTCTCGCGTCGTGTTGAGGTAATATCTGCACCGTAGGAACCCCAACCATCGCATGTTAATCAAGATAAAAATCGGTATTTTAATTGGTTGATATATCACTAATAAAGATAATTTAATTTGGGACTGTAGGCTGGTGATCCGAGCACATAGGTAGACTGGACTGATTGGACGATATTTGCAGAACGGTTGATTACAGGCAAGTGAAACTTGCCAGTTCTTTGTTTAGGCCGTGCTTTAGGCCATTTCTTGTTTTAGGCGTAAAAGAGACTAGGCGACGAAATGATACTCGCCTGGACGCAATTTTAAGATCTAGCTTGACAACGAAGCTAGATCTATCACCCTGCCACGTCATTCATGCATTGCTACCTGTCACGTTTAATTTTCATAACTATATGCTCTTTACTTGTGCACTTCCATGCCTGTCACGTTTAAATTCTTTATCTGTACGCACTTAAATTATAACTTGCCATGGCATGTCATCCATGCTTGAATGTTGCATTCGTAGCACACACTACGTACTTCCTTGTTCAGGCTAGGCACCTGCGTTGCAGGCACAACCCTATGCCAAATACACTTCCTTGCTCGTGATCCAGAAGCGGGCTACATGTGTTGGTCAAAAGCCAATGCCCGATACACGTGGAGGGGTAGGGATAAGCGATCACTTGAGCTTAGGAGTTGGCCCGTACAGCCACTCCACCCAAAAGGCGTAATCTCTGAGCACGACGTGTTTACTTGACGTGTTTACTTGACTTGTAAAATCCATGTGAATGTTTTAGTAGCTTTGATACCCATGCCATGTTAAACTTGCTGCCATGTTATACTTACTGTCATGTCATACTTGTTGCATTATCTTATTTGTTGCATCCATGCATTAAACTGCTCTGTCATTGCACATTTTAGAACTGCTAAGTTGCTTTCCTTTCTTTTAGTTTCCTTGCACAAGTCTCTTGTAGACTTGCTGACATGCGCCCTCGTCTCTTTGGGTGTCGCAGGTTAGTTTCTGAGCCTGAGCCCGTTGCTGAGGACGAGGTGTTTTCCGACACTGAGTTTGAGTCCACCGTTGACGTGGAGTGTGAGGACACCGGTGACCAGTCGTAGAGACTTCTTTTGGTGTTACATTCTGCTTAGTCTGTTGTTAGGTTGTCGGTGCGTAGCACTTTCCTTTCTGTATGTTTGATTATTTCCGTTGGCCATGCTTGGGCCTTTTAGACTCTTCTTTTTAGCATGGTGGCTTTTCTGTGATGTTGGAATTTACTGTGGACGTTCTGAGATTTGAATAATTATATTATCTGTCTCTTTTATTTTATTATTATTTTTGTTCTGTATCGCATTTGCAAGGACCTATCCTTGGTTATTCCAGACGCTTTACAGACTGGAGCCTCACAGCTCCAAGTCTGAGTGGACCTTTTCACGCCTCGCTTCCATTTTAGGGAAGCGGGTCGTGACAGAAGTGGCCACCCCCTCGCATCTGAACGACCCAACCATGTCGTCATCTGTAAGACAAAGGGGCCACCCCCTTCACGATTGAACGACCCTGCCATGTGTCGTCAGCCGCAAGACAAAGGGGCCACCCCCTTCATAACTGAACGATCATCTCATGTCGTCAGCCGTAAGACAAAAGGCCCCCCTTGCAACTGAATGACCCTCCCTAGTCGTAAGACGAAGGGGCCACCCCCTTCGTTACTGAACAACACAACCGTTTCATCAGCCGTAAGATGAAGGGGCTACCCTCTTTGCATCTGAATGACCCTCTCGAGTTGTCAGCCTTAAGATGAAGGGGCCACCCCTTCACAGCTGAACAATCCCACTATGTCGTCAGTAGTAAGACGAAGGGGCCACCCCCTCGCAACTGAACGACCGAACTGTGTCGTCAGTTGTAAGACAAAGGGGCCACCCCTCGCAACTGAATGACCCTGCCCGTCGTCAGCCATAAGACAAAGAGGTCACCCCTGACCCTACCGTGTCACCAGTCGTAAGACGAAGGCGCCACCCCTCGCAATAGAATGACCCTATCGTGTCGTCACCAGTAAGACGAAGGGGCCATCCCCTCTCAACTGAATGACACGACTTGGTAGTTGATCATATGTTGAAAAGTCATCCCTCACACAACCTCAAAGATTGGGGCTAATGAGGATATGATTCAACGATTCAACCTCTACTGCCTTGAGCAAGGGCTTAACCTGTTGAAAGGGGGCCAAAGGGCAATACGGCCATCCATACGAATAATGACAAATAAAGAGGTATTTGTCAATTTTGACGATATCTTATATTACAAAATTGTCATTATCCTACGATATATGCCCCCTATACATTCAAAGAATTTGGCGGGGTAAGAAGCTCATTAAGATTCCTCAACGAATCAATATGCCTTTAGTCTCCTTCGATCGAAGCAACATGCTCTTGATCCCTCAGAACACCAATATCTGCAACCTCACCCGTCACAGCGACAGTTTCGTCAACGGGAATAACCCCCCCATGGCTGGGCCTTGATCATCACCATCAACGATCGGGAAAAATACTAGGATTTGGTCAATCTCAGTAGCAAAATTGGGGAATTGATCTTTTACCTCAAATCGACACTGATCATACCCATGTGTATACAGTTCATCGAAGTCAGGTAATGTGTCCTTATATTCTTGAACCGCCTTCTTTGTGATCTCCCATGTGTCTACTTCCTGAAAGCTGTTAATGAGTCGAGCAAGGAGTTCGTTCTCTTTGGCCTCCCACTCAGCCCTTTCCTCTAGCAGCGTCTTCTCTGCTCGCTCCCTCAAGGCAATTTGATCAGCCTCCTTCTTACAAGACTCACTTAACTCGTGTTTGAGTTCGAGCACCCGTGACTTTCTCAATTTATTAAGAAGCTCCAATCTATTTAGCTTCGCATGGGCCTTCTCAACGGCCATTTTAGCCGTCCCCAGTGTGACTTCATGATTGGCCATCACCGCTGTGCATCGGTGCAATGCAGCGTTAGCCACAAGAGCCTATAGACAAGCAAAAGCTGTCAATATCTACGCTTGCTTTATGCATAATGAAGACAAGCACAATAGTTACCTGGACATTCACAGGGATAGCAATTGAGGACAGCCTCTCCTAATCAACCCTCTCCAGAATGGCTTTATCTCGGGGTAGAATTGCATTCTCGGTAATCCGTGAGGCGGTACCGCAATCCAAAAGTGCAGAATTGTCCGTCTTGATTGGAAACTCTGGCTGAAAGAGCTCCTTCTTAGGACAATCAAATGGAGCCTGAGGCGATCGACTTTCCATTAGAAGCGATTTAAATTCTTTGAGAATATCCTCGGTTAGGGACACCGGAGGGAACAAACTCCTCCATGGCCATGAGTCCTGATGCAAAATGGGCTCCGAAAGAGGAGGGGACTCTACTAAATATCTCTCTGAAGGAGACTCGTGTTCATGTTCATGGGGTTAGGCCTCATCACGTGACTGACTCGTGTCCAAATAGGTAGCCATGCCCACTGCGTCATTCGACCTTGCCAACTCCGAGTTGCTAAGGCGAAGTTGCCGCCTTTTTTCTTTACTCCCTCAACTACAACCACCTCAGATTTGGTGGGAAGCTTATTCTTTTTCCTCCGCTAAGGATGAGCCAGTTGAGAAGCCTCATGAATGATAATGGGTAAAGCCTCAGAGGCCCTTGTCACCCCTTCCTTTAGACGAGGCATTTAAGGAGATGACACATTCTCCTTAGGTTCTCTGATGGAAGCTTCGACCCCTTCCCTCAACTCGGGGTCCACATGGTATTCTAGGCCAACCATGCCTGCAAGGAAAAAGCAAAACTCAATAAGACAAAGATTAAATTGGTGATGGGTGGGGTCGGATCGACCTTTCTTCCATACGGTGCGACACAGCATCGAGTCATTCCACAACAATTTTGTCTTCCTAATCTCCTCTGGCAGCTTCAACAATGAATCAGCGATTTTCTTCCCCTCATCGGATAAAGGCATGTCTTCAGTCGTGTCCAAATTAGGCAAACACCATCGAGTGCAGAAACTTGCCTCACCTTGAAATACCACGAATATGAATTCGTCCTTTCAATTCAGATTCGAGGTGGGGAGGTCGTCAAATAATTTCCTACCTTGACGAGCGGTCATCATGTACCAACCCAGGGTCTTGAGGAAAGGAATCATGAAAAGTAATTGAACAACTCCATCGTCGGTTCAACCCCCTTCATCGTGCACAATGCGATGAAGCCGATTAATACCCCTATGGCATTCGGCATCAATTGGCAAAGGGAAAGGTTCAACATACTCAATAAATAGAGCATAAAAGGATGCATGTGAAATCGAAGTCCTCAATGATAGGCCTTGACATAAAATCCAACCTCTTGATCGCCAGAGCGATGAACCCTTTCATCCCTCTCGGGCAACCTGATATGGTAATCGAGCCTTTACAATTTGATTTGCTCACACTTTAGAGCCTTGGTTGGTGATCAGACTAGGCACGACGACTTCCTCCTTACTCTTCTGAGCAATGGAAGTTGAACCCCTACCAGAGGCATGACCAGATGAAGAAGTCATCTCCAAAGAAGGAAATCTGGGTTAGAGATGCCGAAGATGATGATTTCGATTTTCCCTCCTGAACCGTCTTATTTTGTCGAGACGATCTCATCGTGTTGGGACATGTTCGATGATCTGGGCATCATAGTATCTCAAATTTTGAACCGACGCATCATCCAAATCAGAAAATTAGGCATTTTGGTGCTTAAACCTCTAGTACTAGTTCCTCAACTGCCATGTCCCATTAATAAGATGTAACATCACTTGACCCCAACAGACGAACTGTCTGAGCTTGAGTGAAGGGAGCCATTGTTGCATCATTGGGCCGGCTCTCGAGGGATTCGTTCGATGGGCGATCAAAGCCTACAAAGCCCATGAAAGAAGCCCGAAGCCGACTCAGTCAAAGCCCATATGCCATTCGTCCGTTGCACTTCCACCCATCGAACATGGGATTAAAGGTAGCTCATAAATAGCGGGGATGTGGACGATGGTTACCCCTATTAGGGGGGATCATGCGCCATAATTGGGTACAGTTATCCTTCCAACTTCACTGAAGAGACCTCGGAGGTCTACAAATACAATGGAGATGAACAGAACATGGGATGCATGAAACTGAACACTATGACATTCTACACTCCACTTAATATTTCTTCCTCCAAAGAGCTTGCGACATCTGACTCAGGAAGAGCCTCCGTGGGTCGATCTAGATAGCTCCAAGCTCTCTCTCTCTCTCTCTCTCTCTCTCTCTCTCTCTCTCTCTCTCTCTCTCTCTCTCCCCCCCCCCTCCCTCCCTCCCTCCCTCCCCTCCCTCAAGTTTCCATTCCAACTTAAGCATCGGAGGAGATTTGGGTCGGAACCCAGATCCGACCCCCTGATGTTCCTTTGGGATACAGAAAGCTTGTAGGGTGATTCAACAGGAGGGTCGTATATACATCAACGTTTATTTAAGACTCGATCCGCTCAGAGGGTCGAACGATCGTCACCTACTAATTCTTGATACCATCGTCACCCACTAATTCTTGATACCAACGACCCCGGTTCTACTAACCAGGGTCCCATGCAACCTACTGACGAGGCTCCACCTCAACTGAAGATTCCATGTCAGCCTCAATACCGTTGACGCCATTTTTGGCCTTAACAGCCATAATACCCAATTTTCTCCTAAGCCTAATAAAAAGTCTTCTTTGAGAGGGTTGGTGAAAATATCGGTAATTTGGTTTTGGCTGTCGATGTACTCTAGACAAACATCCTTCTTGAGTACATGATCATTAATAAAATTATGTATAAAATCAATGTGTTTGGTATGTGAGTGTTGTACCGGGTTCTTGCATATACAAATAGTACTTTGGTTATCAACCATGATAGAACATGTGCCACACTCAATACCGTAGTCTTTGAGTGTTTGTCTCATCCATAGAACTTGTGCAAAACCTAATCCTGCGAAAATGTATTCCGGTTCGGTTGTAGAAAGAGATACCGAATTTTGTTTCTTGGAGAACCAAGATGCAAGGGAATTTTCTAAGAAATGACAAGTGCCGCTAGTACTTTTCCTATCGGATTTGCATCCGACAAAGTCGGCATCACTAAAGAAAACTAGTTCATAAGAGCACGTCTTAGGATAAAGTAATCCATAGTCAAGTGATTGGGTTAAATAACAGAATATCCGTTTGACCGCAATCAAATGTGATTTTTTTGGTCGAGATTGATACCATGCACATAAACATACCGAAAACATAATATCAGGTCTACTCGTGGTAAGATAGAGTAAGCTACCTATCATACCTCGATATTGACGAATGTCAACATCCATTCTACATTCATTTTTATAAATATGCGTTGTAGTGCTCATTAGAGTACGCTTAGAGGAAGAGGATCATATCTCAAAATGCTTAATCAATTTCACCATGTACTTAGTTTGGTGGATGGAGCTCCTTGCTCCAATTGACGAATTTGAAGTCATAGAAAGTAGGTGAGCTCTCATATGTGGATCATCTCAAATTCATTTTGCATAGACTTAGCAAAACTTGGCATAATGAAGAGTTAGTGGAACCAAATATAATGTCATCAACATATATTTGAATAAATAGTATGTCATGATTAAAATACTTAGTGAAAATTGTTTAGTCAACATCACCCATTTTGAAACCCAAATCAACAAGAAAATTCTTTAGTCGATCATACCATGCTCTAGGAGCTTGTCTCAACCCATAAGGAGATTTCTTGAGTTTAAACACATGATTTGGTGATTTTACATCAATGAAACCAGGTGGTTATGAAACATAAACTTCCTCAACTACATGTCCATTTAAAAATGCACTTTTCACATCTATTTGAAAGAGTTTAAACTTCTAGAATGATGCAAATGATAACAATAACCTATTAGATTCTAATCTAAATATCAGAGTAAAGGATTCTTCAAAATCAATACCTTCTTATTGGCGATAACCTTGAGTTACTAACCTTGCCATGTTTCGGATGACAACTTATTTCTTATCTGTCTTGTTTTTGAAGATCAATTTTGTTCCAATGACATTGTCATCTTCCGGGGGAGGAACTAATTCCCAAACATCGTTCCTTTCAAATTGATTGAGTTCATATTCCATAGCCATGATCCATGAGCTATCTTTACATGCCTCTTCAATGTTCCTTGATTCAATTGTTGAGACAAAGGCACAATGTGAGAATCGCTCAACCTTTGACCTTGTACGGACTCCATCTTCATTATTACCTATCACTTGATCATGAGGATGGTTTGGAACAATAGAAAATGTCTTGGGTAAACCTAAATCATTTGGAACAACTTCAACTATGTCATTAGTAGGGGTAGTTGCAAGAGAATCATCTAATATAACATTATTCAAGGAGTCACAATGAAATTCAATATTCTTATCAAGGTGAGATAATGGATTATCAAAATACTCATAAAAAGAAACATGAAGTGATTCTTCAATCGTTAAGGTTCTTTTATTAAATATCTGGCAGGCCTTGTTATGCTCGGAGTATCCAGTAAATATTCCTTCTTCGAAACGTGAATCAAACTTATCCAAATTTCATTGTGTGTTCCTAATAAAACATTTAGAACCAAAAACACGAAAATAACGTACTTGTGGGATTTTGTTATAAAATAATTCATAACAAGTTTTGTTCGTACGTGGTCTCACAAGAATCCTATTTAGTACATAGCACACGGTATGAATGGCTTCTTCCCAAAATTGCGAACAAATGCGGCTATCACTAAGAAAAGTGCGTGCACACTTAATGAGTGTTCTATTTTTCCTTTATACAACACCATTTTGTGGTGGAGCATGCGGAAAGAAAAATGTATGCGTTATCCCCTTCTTATCACAAAAATTTGAGAATAGTTCATTATCAAATTCACCTCTATGATCACTACGAATGGTGACAATGGATGTGCCTTAAATCTTTTGAACTCTCTTAGATGAAATAACAAATTTCTCAAGTGCCTCATTCTTACTATTCAAGAACTCCACCCAAGTAAATCTAGATAATTCAACAACTACAAGTCCATAGAATGCATTTCCTAAAGATGCAACTCTAGTAGGCCTAAATAGATCTAGATGTAAAAGCTATAGATGCCTATAAGTAGATGTTACATTCTTAATCTTAAATGATGATTTATGAAGCTTGCCTCGTTGGCATGAATCGCCAAAACTTTTCTTATTAAAAGAAAGCTTGGGAAATCTTATAACTAGGTTAGCTAGGATAACTTATAAGGTGCTTGAAGTGTACATGACTAAAGCGTCTATGCTACAAAAGTTGTTCATTAGTGTGAGCAACCAAGCATTGGTCTTGTGTGTGTGGCATATCCAAGATATAAATGTCCTTCTGGCATGTGCCACTTAACAAAATATTGTCATTGGCATTAATTGAAGTACTACACAATCCATTACCAAAACTAACTTTGCAACCTATGTCACAAAGTTGACTTATAGAAATAAGATTGTGATTTAAACCATCTACAAGATAAATATTTTCTATAGGAGGTTTAGAGGGGTTAACAACTTTTCCAATTTATATAATGGAACCCTTCTCATTACCTCCAAATGTGACCGTTCCGCCATTCTTGTTACATATAACTTCAGAGAGCAAACTTGGGTCTTCCGTCATATGTTTTGAGCACCCGCTATCGAGTATCCAATCCTTCTTTTTGCATTTAGAGCAATCTTTTCCCATTTTGCTCTTTTTCCTTCTCTTTGGTACCTATAGAATTCACTATAAGCACATGGTACCCAAACATGTTGGATCCAAGGGGATTATCCCTTTGGAAACCAAGTCCAAGTGGACTTTGGCCTTCCAACATAATTCACATTATCTATAACATACCTAAAATATTATTGCATATACATTCCTTTGTCATACATGCTAGTATGTTTATGACCCCAAATCAAATGACTCTTGGAAGTCCTATGTCTTATGGGTGCATGCATAGACGATGGATGTTTAATGAAAGTATGTGGATATATATATGCATTAGGGTGTACATGTGTTGGTGTATACTAATATTGTGATGCAAGTGGGTAGTATATGTGAGGATGTGCATAAGTCATATCATGTGATCTTGCACGATGCGTGCTTGCCTTATGAACATTCATGCGATTCTTCACATTTGGAATATATGCATTAGGTGCACATAAATGTGAAGCATGATAAGCATGTGGATGCACATGTGTATAAGCATGAGCATGCCGTGGTTGTGCATAATTATGCACATGAGTGTTTTTGTGGTCATATGGAAATCTCACATGAGTGTTTGCACGTGCATGCGGGTGTGATGCATAAAACTCATCATACGTAGGAGCATGTTGTGTAGGTGTTCTCCTACGTGGTAGGGTGTGTGTATACATATACGCGTGTCCCTTTCTTAGTTGTCCACCCTTGGTGGGTTTCTTTCCAAAGGAGGGTGTCACCGGAGTGGTGCTAGTCTTGGTAGTAGCACCACTTAAGGAGTTTGATGCTCCAATAATGGATTGACCGAAGGATGGCCTCACAAATCTATAGTGGCTCAACTATAAGATGTTCGATAGGTGGAATCATTATATTTTGAATATCCAAGTCTACCGTGATAATTTACAGGAAGTTAGTTTTACAAAATTGTGTTCAATTTGTCCTTTCCATTAGTGAACCTATCAACATTAGAGGACATGAGCTCATATCTCTTTGTTAGAGAAGAGATATTGGTATCCAAAGTGGATACTTGTGAATTTAGCTTTAGCAATTGGGATTTGAGAGCTACATTCTCATTTCCCAAAATGGTGGGTTGAGATCGAAGAGTTTCAATCTCAATATCGTCACAATCACTAATTTGGACTTTGTCCAACTGTGACTAGAGGGATATAATCTCATTCTTCAAGTATTCATTTTGAGAAGCTAAAGTAGCTTTCTCTTTAAGAATTGCATTATGAGTAAAAGAGATAACTTTCATATAAAAATTCATGGATGATGTAGCTATGCTAGCAAGTTTGTCCTTAGCAATCATATATGAACTAAACAATTTTTGATATTTATCAAATAATTATTCATTTGCTAATTTGAGTTCATCCATAGTTACCTCATCAGTGTCGTTATCACTATCACTAGATGAGTCCTTTGGAGAGCTTCCTTTAGCCATTAAACAAGTGTGTGCTACATCTCCCTTGTCCTAATCGGAGTCTTTACTACTCGTATCATCGCTCGAATCATCCCTTGTTCCAACTAGTCCCTTCTTGTTTTTTTTCCCTTTATACACTTCTCCCTTTTTGTACTTGAGAGCTTTCCATTTCTTATTGTTTTTAAGCAAGAGGCAATCCATCTTGATGTGCACTGGCTTATTACAATTAAAACATAAAGAAGAATCATTAGCAGAAACAAATTTGTTTCTTGGTTTGACGTAACCTCTTCGATAAAACAGTTAGAACTTCCTTGCCCTAAGAACTATGGATTCCATGTCAATTTCATCATCGGAGTCTTCATTCTTCGAGGTGACCTTGAAAGCAATTGCTTTCTTCTTAGGCTCGGGTATAGCTCTTAGTGCATTCCTTTCTTGGGATGGCAGTAATGGCCTGACCCGTCCGACCCGACCCGGCCCGGCCCGCAGACGGGTCGAGGCAAGCTTGGGCTTTGTAAGCGCCCCGGCCAGCCCTGACCAGTCCCGATAAACTATAGAGGTTCTAAAAAACCTTACTATTTTGATGCAAACCATGCAGTCAGCGAATAACTCATAACTCATACTCTGTTCCAATGTTCTCCTAATTGGGCCAATTCCCAATTCTAAATTACCAAATAAATCAAAATTCTCCTAATCCCCAAATAAAATTTTTATTTGGGATTTATATGGATGTCAGTAATGACCTGACCCGACCGGCCCGACCCGGCCCGACCCGATTTTTGAAAGAAAGTACATGCACTGCCCCGGCCTGAGACCCGCCCTGCCCCGGCCTGTAGATGGGTCTGGGCAAGCTTGGGTAGTTAAATACCCGCCACGATCCACAATATTGCCATTCTTGTTCCTTTCATCTCTATCCAACTTCCTAACCTCATAAGTCATGAGGTTTTCTATTAAGGCCTCAACCGTGTATGTCTCCATGTTATTACATTCCTCAATGACCATTGTCTTCCTTTCCCATTCCAGAGTGACGTCCATAATGCATTTCCTTACCTTTTATACTTGGATTTACTCTTTCCTAAGAGCTTCAAGCTCATCCATGATATCCGTGAACATTGTATACATGTTAGAGATGTTTTCTGTTTTCTGCATTTGAAACATCTCAAAACGTTGTACAAAAACATGAAGCTTTGACAACTTTACTTGAGTTGTTCCTTCATGGGTAATTTGGAGACGTTTCCAAATTTGGAGTGCGGTTGTGCAATTTGACACTTTGTTTAATTCAGTTGCATTCACTACATATATAAGCGAGTTCATCACTTTTGCATTGTTTGATTCCATGAGCACTTGAGCCAATGACCATTTTGAGTATATTGAATATTGGATTTCCCAATGTGCTTTTGATGATAAACAAACATAATTAATTGTGACTAATTCCCATGTTTTGTAGTTAAGGAAAGCATCCTTTATACAGTTAAAGTCGTATCAAGTGAAGATGATGGCTCAGATAATTGATGCAAGGATATCAATTAATGAAGCATGAAAATCAAGGAGTGAACACAATAAAAACAAAGCATTAAACTCAACAAGCTCAATGGCTATCAAGGAATGATCTCAAGGAAGTCAAAGAGTTGGACTTCACAAGCTCAAAGGAAGTCTTCAAGACATTCAATAGGAAATGAAGGGGATAAATATGTAAACCTTCTTTCTTTACTTCTTAGTTGAGCTAGCATGTTAAGACTTGAATAGTCTCATTAGAATATCATGCATAACACTAATAAAACACTTTAGATCATATATCATTGAGTGTCATAGGGTTATAACTTGCATAAACTCAAAGAAGAGTTTTTCTGCCCACCCAGACATCTGGTGCTCCTATGCATTATGTTCTCCTATACCCTATCATCAGACGCCTGAAGTTCTAAATCCAGACTTCTGAAAAAATCGTCTGATAATTGGATGATGAACTCCAGACGTCTGATTAATTCAAGCCGAAAGTCCAGTAACTCGGCCTCTAATGACTGACGAAAAACTGAAGTCAGGATGACATACATCAGACGTCTGGTAAATTAGTGCAAATGTTTCTAATAGCTCATTTCTACAGTCAGTCTTGATTAGGCGTAAGAAGTTGTCTTACCAGACGTCTGAACAGTTGACCAGACGTCTAGATGATGAACATTAGACGCCCGGGTAGTCAGACCTTCTATTACAGTAACCACGTGTTGCTCACTATGTGTATGATCAGCCGTCTGATGCCTGCGTGACAGACGACTGAGCAGTGGACCAGACATTTGGGAAGACTTATTCAGACGTCTGGTATATGTTCATTAGACTGCATTTAATGCCCAGTCAAAACAGTACAACAGTCAACTGGTCGCTCTTCTTCAGGCGATTGGTGACTATGATTTCTGCCTGTTAATAGCCTTTTGAAGCATTAAATGCGTGGGCTTCTTTGTTGATTTTGAGCAGATTTTTATGGCTTATAAATAGGGCTTTAATGTCTTGACTTAAGATGTTAGCTAAGTATCTATGACTTCATTCAATACACTCTCAAGCGATTAAAAGCCATTAATTTCTTTCAAGAGCATTCAAGAGCATTCAAAGCAATTCTACCTCAAAGTTCTAAAGATCAACTTGTCTCCAAAGCTTTTAAGATCAGCTTCTAGCATTTATTGCTACACATCTTGAGACAAGTTAGTAAGTGCTCTCATTCTCATCATTTAGAGCACATCTCACACACCTTTATTGCCTCTATTCTTAAGAGTATTATTCAAGGTATAGGTTGTGACTTGTTTCATATTTCGTTCCATCTTTCTCTTGATATTTGAGAAGTCCATTCCTGGGTTGTGGGAAGTGGAAGAAAGGTTCCCCTCGATTGTGAGAGTAGTCCATTCCAAGTTGTGGAAGTGGAAGAAAGATTCCTCTCGGTTGTGAGAGTAGTCCATTCCCGGTTTGTGTGAAGTGGAGAAGTTGTATTGATTTGCACTTGTTAAGTTTTGGCAAGTGGGCATTAGTGGAAACACTAATCACTAGCGGGTTGCTAGTGGGTTGCTAGAGTAGGATTCAAGAGAGTCGGGGAGACTTTGTGTATCAAAACCAAGGTATATCGTTTGTTTGCGTTTGCATTCTTGTGCTGTTGCTCTCTTTATCTATTCCAAACTAAGGTTGCATAATGGATATTTAATTTGGCATAAATTCTTTATTAAGTTTTATAAAGCACTATTCACCCCCTTCTAGTGTTTTTCCATATAGTTTCAAATCCTACAATAGGTATCAGAGCTAGTTTTTTCAAACTATGGCAACTACAAGCAACAACAACCATGATGGTGCATCCTTTACCATGGAAGGTCAATCCACAATTCGACCTCCACACTTCAACGTGTCGAACTATGGATATTGAAAATCCAAGATGATCATCTTTCTTAAGAGTGCTTCACTTTGGTGTACGGTAGAGAAGGAGTATATTGATCCACTTAGACTACTCAAAGTGGACGCCGGTTCAAGTGCTTGCAGAAACAAACAATGCAAAAGTGATGATCTCGCTTATATATTCTTTAAATGCATCCGAGTTCAACAGTGTCAAATTGCACAACCACACCTCAAATTTGGAGACATCTCCAAGTTATCATGAAGGGACAACCCAAGTTAAGTTGTTAAAACTTCATGTTTTTGTTCAAAGATTTCAAATGGTTCAAACGTAGGAAACAGAAACCATCTCTAGCATGTATGCAAGATTCATGGATATCATGAATGAGCTTGAGGCCCTTGGAAAAGAATACACCCAAGTGGAAAGGTAAGAAAACTCATAGTGATGGTCACCCCCGAATGGGAAAGGAAGACAATGGCCATTGAGGAAGGTAATAACATGGAAACTTACACGGTTGAGGCCTTTATAGGAAACCTCACGGATTATGAGGTTAGGAAGGCCAATAGAGAAGAAATGAATTCTCTAAAGGTTCTATCCGAACCAAAGAAGAAAGCAATTGCTTTCAAAGCTGTTTCGGAGGATGATGACTCCGATGAAGAAATGGACTTGGAGTCCATAGCCATTATGGCAAGGAAGTTACAACAGTTTTCTCGGAGAGATAATTTCAAACCAAGGAACAAATTTGTTTCTACTAATGATTCTTCTTTGTGTTATAATTGCAATAAGCCAGGGCACATCAAGATGGATTGCCCCTTGCTAAAGAATAAGGAGAAATGGAAAGCTTCCAAGTACAAAAAGGTATATGTGTACAAAGGAAAAAAATTAAGAAAGGCCTCGTAGGAACATGGGATGATTCTAGCGAAGATTCAAGTAGCGATGAATCTGATAAGGAGAAGGGAGAGGTAGCACACACGTGCTTCATGGCTAAGCGAAGCTCTCCAAAAGACTCTTCTAGTGAGAGTGAGAGTGAAAATGATGAGGTAACTATGGATGACCTCAAATTAGCTAATGAACAATTATTTATTAAGTATCGAAAATTGTTTAAGTCATATATGATTGCTAAGGACAAACTTGCTAGCATTGCTACATCTTCTAAGAATTTTGATATGAATGTTAGTTCTTTTACTCATAATGCTCTTATTAAAGAGAAAGCCACTTTGTCTTCTCAAAATGATTGCTTGAGAAATGAGGTAATATCACTCAAATAACAATTGAACAAGGTTCAAATTAGTGATTGTGATGACATTGAGATTGAAACACTTCGATCACAAACCATGTCTTTGGAAAATGAGAATGTTTCTCTCAAATCCCAAGTGCAAGAGCTAAACTTGCAAGTATGTACTTGGGATACTAATTTCTCTTCACTATTGAATATATATGAGCTCGTGTATTCTAATGTTGATAGATTCAACAAGGGTAAGGACAAATTGAATACAATTTTGGAAACCAACTTCCCACAAATCACCGCGGTAGACCTGGCTATTCAAATGATAATGATTGTACTTATCACACATCTTATAGTGGAGCAACCATTAATTTTCTAAGGACATCATCCGGTGCTTCCACGAGTGAAGCATCAAAGCTCTTGGGAATCACATCTGAATAGCACCTTTCCGGTGACACCTCCTTTTCGAAAGAAACCCACCAAGGGTGGACAATCAAAGAAGGGGTATGCATATATGTACAAACGCACTCAATCTCATAGGATAACACCTTCACATGTTGCTCCTACTTATGAGGAGTTTTACACACCACCCCCTCGTGCACGTGCTAATACTCATGAGAGACATTCACATGGCCGCACCCCCACTCATGCACATGGATATGCACAACCACCTCATGGACATGATTATACACATGTTTATCCGCATGCTTACCATGCTTCACATTCATATGCTCCTAATTCATTTAAGCCGAATGTGAAAAAATAATATGAATGCTCACAATGCACGACATAGTGCAAAACCACTTGGTATCTATAGTGCATCTCCTCGCATATCTTATCCACGTGCATCACACTATGGATTTTCTCCAACTCATACACATCCTTATGCATATGCTCATCCTAATGCATATATACATTCACATGCTCACTTGTCGCATGCTCCTACTAGATATTCTCCTCAAATGCATGCACCTATGAGGCATATTACTCCCAAGAGTCATTTGATTTGGGGTCCCATACATACTAGCATGTATGATAAAGGAATGTATATACAATCGTATTTTAGGGATATTATAGATAATGAGAAATATGTTGGGAAGCCAAAGTCCACTTGGACTTGGTTTCCAAAGGGCTAATCTCCTTGGACCCAATATGCTTGGGTACCATGTGCTTTTGGTGTATTCTATTGGTACCCAAGAAGAGGAAAAAGATCAATATGGGAAAAGAATGCTCTAAATGCAAATGAAAGGGTTGCATAATCGATAGCGGGTATTCCAAACATAAGATAGGAGACCCAAGTTTGCTCTCCGAGCTTATCTGCATTAAGAATGGCGGAACAATAACTTTCGGAGGTAATGAGAAGGTATCCATCATAGCAATTGGTAAAGTTTGTAATCATTCTAAACATCTCATAGAGAATGATTATCTTGTAGATTGTTTAAATTACAATCTTATCTCTATTAGTCAACTATGTAACAAGGGTTACAAAGTTAACTTTGGTGATGGATTGTGTAGTATTCTTGATAATGCTAATGATAGCATGTTTAGTGGCACGCACCAAAAGGATATTTATATTTTAGATTTGCCACACATAAAAGACCAATGCTTGGTTGCTCACTCTAATGAACAACTTTTATGGCATCGACGCTTTGGTCATGTACACTTCAAGCATCTTCACAAGTTGTCCAAGCACAACCTAATACGGGGTTTTCCGAAACTTTCTTTTAATAAGAAAAGTTTTTATGATTCTTGCCAAAGAGGCAAGCTCCATAAATTGTCGTTTAACAGTAAGAAAGTAACATCTATTTCTAGGCCTCTAGACCTTTTACATCTAGATTTATTTGGGCCTACTAGAGTTGCATTCTTCGGAAATGCATTCTATGGACTTGCAGTTTTTGGTGATTTCTCTTGGTTTACTTGGGTGAAGTTCTTGAATAGTAAGAATGAGGCACTTGAGAAATTTGTTATTTTATCTCAGAAATTTCAAAAGATTCAAGGCACGTCCATTGTCACCATTCGAAGTGATCATAGAGGTGAATTTGATAATGAACTATTCTCTAATTTTTGTGATGAGAATGGGATAACTCACACATTTTCCTTCACTTGTGTACCACCACAAAATGGTGTGTGGAAAGGAAAAATTATAACACTCATTGAGTGTGCACACACTATGCTTAGTGATAGTCGCATCGGTTCTCATTTTTGGGCGGAAGCCATTCATACCACATACTATGTGCTAAATAGGATACTTATGAGACCCTGCATAAACAAAAATGTCTATGAATTGTATTATAACAAAATTCCTCAAGTATGTTATTTCCGTGTATTTGGTTCTAAATGTTTTATGAAGAACATACACGGTAATTTAGACAAGTTTGATTCATGTTTTGATGAATGAATATTTATTGGATACTCTGATCGTAGCATGGCCTACCTGATATTTAATAAAATAACCTTAACGGTTGAAGAATCACTTCACATTTTTTATGAGAACTTTTATGTTCCATTATCTCACCTTGATGAGAATGTTGAATTTTTGTGTGATTCTTTGAATAATGCTAAGTTAGATGATTCTATTGTGACTAACCCTACTAATGATGGAAATGAGTTTGTTTCTAATGATCAAGGGTTACCCAAGACATTTTCTACTGTTCCAAACCATCAACATGATCACGTGATAGGTAATATTGAAGATGGAGTCTGTACAAGGTCAAGGGTGGAACGATTGGCACATTGTGCTTTCGTCTCAACCATTGAACCAAAGAGCATTGATGAAGCTTGTAAGAATAGCCCATGGATCATTGCTATGGAAGAAGAACTCATCCAATTTGAAAGGAACGATGTTTGGGAATTAGTTCCTCCTCTAGAAGACCACAATGTCATTGGAATAAAGTAGATCTTCAAAAACAAGATGGATGAAAATGAAGTCGTCATCAGGAACAAGGCAAGGTTAGTGGCACAAGGTTACCGGTATCTAGATTAGAATATATTAGACTTTTATTGTCATTTGCATCATTTAACAATTTTAAGCTTTTTCAAATGGAAGTAAAAAGTGCATTTTTGAATGGACATATTGTTGAAGAAGTATGTGTTTCATAACCACCTAGATTTATAGATATGAAATCTCCAAATTATGTGTTTATACTCAAGAAAGCTCGTTATGGGTTAAGACAAGTCCCTAGAGCATGGTATGATCGTCTAAAGAATTTTCTTATTGATTTTGGTTTCAAAATTGGTGATGTTGATTCAACTCTTTTCACTAAGTATTTTGATCATTACATTTTGTTACTTCAAGTATATGTTGATGATATTATATTTGGTTCTACTAACTCTATACTTTATCAAGAGTTTGCTAAGTCTATGCAAGATGAATTTGAGATGAGCCACATGGGAGAGCTCACCTTCTTTCTAGGACTTCAAATCTGTTAATTAGAGTAAGGGATCTTCATTCACCAAACTAAGTACTTGGTAGAATTGATCAAGAGCTTTGGAATGGGATCTTCTTCAACCTAGCATACTCCAATGAGCACGACAACATATCTTGATAAAGATGAACGTGGATCGGATGTTGACATTCGTTAATATCGAGGTATGATATGTAGTTTACTCTATCTTATCGCATATAGACCCGATATTATGTTTTCGGTATGCTTATGTGCACAGTATCAATCACGACTAAAACAATCACATTTGTCAAACGGATTTTCCGTTATTTAAACCAATCGCTTGACTATGGATTATTTTATCCTAAGTCATGCTCTTATGAACTAGTTTCATTTAGTGATGCCGATTTTGCCGGATGTAAATCCGATAGGAAAGATACTAGTGGCACTTGCCATTTCTTAGGAAATTCTCTTGTATCTTGTTTCTCCAAGAAACAAAATTTGATATCTCTTTTCACAATCGAAGCGGAATATATTGCCGTCGGATTAGGTTGTACACAAGTTTTATGGATGAGACAAATACTTAAAGGCTACGGTATTGAGTGTGGCAAATGTCCTACTATGGTTGCTAACCAAAGTGCCATTTATCTATCCAAGAACCAGGTACAACAATCTTGTATCCAACACATTGATATTAGACATCATTTTATTAATAATCATGTCCTCAAAAAGGATGTTTGTCTAGAGTACATCGACACCCAAAACCAAATTACTGATATTTTCACCAAGCCACTCAAGGAAGACTCTTTTGTGAGGCTTAGGAGAGAATTGGGTATTATGGGTGAATCTGAACTCTAGAAGATCATTCTTTGTAAGTCTACTATATTTCATCTCATGCTATGTTATGCTCATGCTATTTGTTGAATTCTCTTGGATATATATATATATATATATATATATATATATATATATATATATATATATATATATATATATATATATATATATATATATATATATATATAAAATAAAACAGAGATGTTATCATGGGTTTTTGGATAAGAGTTGGATAAGAGAATTTGGATAAGAGAAGAGAAATTGGATAGGAGAAATTGGGAGAAGAGAATTTGAATGACTAGGACAAATTTTTGTGTAGAACTTTTGAATTTTGAGTTGTGAAAAAATCAATGGGGGCTAAGATTCCATCTTGAAAAAATGGAGGGTTAGGATTAAAGATTGTATAAAGTTTTGGATGGAAAATTTAGGGTTGTAGTTGAATCCTAGGTTGAATCCAAAACAAATCCTGTATGTTCATTTTCCACGATCCAACGACAAGAAACCCAAGAAACTTGCTCTCGCAGATAGCCAAAATCCATTAGCTGGTTGCCAAAAACAAAACGAAAAAAGAAACAAAATATTTGAATCCATGTGCTGGTTCCCAATAAAAAGAAACCCCAATAAAAATCTGGGATTCTCTCAGCTGGTTCCCCAAAAGTTTTACTCTCTCTCTCTCTAGCCCTACCCACCCTAACGCCCACGCTCAACCGCCCTAATCCCCCGTTGCAACCGGAGTCCTCCCATGCCGGAGACGCAGCCTGAATCACCCACCATGCCGGAGCTCCCCCATGCCGAATCACCCACCCTAACTCCCACTCTCAACCGTCCTAAGCCCCCGTTGCAACCGGAGTCCCCCCATGCCAAAGGCGCAGCCTGAATCACCCACCATGCCGGAGCTACCCCATGCCGGAGGCGCAGCCTGAATCACCCACCATGCCGGAGCTCCCTCATGCCGGAGCCGCAACCGGAGTCACCCCCATGCTGGAGCCGCAACCGGAGTCACCCCCCATGCCGGAGCTCCCCCATGCTGGAGTCGCAACCGGAGTCACCCCCCCATGTCGGAGCTCCCCCATGCCAGAGCCACAACCTGAGTCACCACCCATGCCGGAGCCCCTTCCTTTTAATTTTAATGTATTTTGGTATGTTGCAGTTTTTTTTGTGCTCTTGCAGTTTGTGATCTTGCAGTTTTTTTTCTATTATTGGTTAGTACCATGCATATGTGAGAATTTTGATTTGGATTCTGAGTCCATGAACAGCCCATGGCTGAAAAAGTTAGATCAAACTGTGTATTGTTATATTTTCGTCCTCCGGTGTTGGGAAAAAATTTTGGAACTGATTTGGGAATAAATTTTTAGTTTGTGTGTACATTTTGGAACTGATTTACTGGGAGAGTGTGGAGTTCAGCATTTTGGTTTCAATGCTACTGCTCATCTTTTTTCCATTTGGGTGTCGATGTTACATCTATTTTGTGATCTAGGTCATGATTCTTGCTGGGTTTGAGTTGCAATAATTTGATTGGAAACACACTGAATGAATTCGAAGGATGAGATCAAACGATCCAGTATTGGAAAAAACTGTCGTTCACTATCAATCTGTATTGTTCAATAATTGAGTTGATATTGAAAGCTAAATTTGCTTGATTTTAGCATTTACTTTGTGTAGCATTTACAGTTCATCTGATATGTTGTTTTAGATATGTGCCACTTAACAAAATATTGTCATTGGCATTAATTGAAGTACTACACAATCCATTACCAAAACTAACTTTGCAACCTATGTCACAAAGTTGACTTATAGAAATAAGATTGTGATTTAAACCATCTACAAGATAAATATTTTCTATAAGAGGTTTAGAGGGGTTAACAACTTTTCCAATTTCTATAATGGAACCCTTCTCATTACCTCCAAATGTGACCGTTCCGCCATTCTTGTTACATATAACTTCAGAGAGCAAACTTGGGTCTTCCGTCATATGTTTTGAGCACCTGCTATCGAGTATCCAATCCTTCTTTTTGCATTTAGAGCAATCTTTTCACATTTTGCTCTTTTTCCTTCTCTTTGGTACCTATAGAATTCACTATAAGCACATGGTACCCAAACATGTTGGATCCAAGGGGATTATCCCTTTGGAAACCAAGTCCAAGTGGACTTTGGCCTTCCAACATAATTCACATTATCTATAACATACCTAAAATATTATTGCATATACATTCCTTTGTCATACATGCTAGTATGTTTATGACCCCAAATCAAATGACTCTTGGAAGTCCTATGTCTTATGGGTGCATGCATAGACGATGGATGTTTAATGAAAGTATGTGGATATATATATGCATTAGAGTGTACATGTGTTGGTGTATACCAATATTGTGATGCAAGTGGGTAGTATATGTGAGGATGTGCATAAGTCATATCATGTGATCTTGCACGATGCGTGCTTGCCTTATGAACATTCATGCGATTCTTCACATTTGGAATATATGCATTAGGTGCATATAAATGTGAAGCATGATAAGAATGTGGATGCATATGTGTATAAGCATGAGCATGCCGTGGTTGTGCATAATTATGCACATGAGTGTTTTTGTGGTCATATGGAAATCTCACATGAGTGTTTGCACGTGCATGCGGGTGTGATGCATAAAACTCATCATACGTAGGAGCATGTTGTGTAGGTGTTCTCCTACGTGGTAGGGTGTGTGTATACATATACGCGTGTCCCTTTCTTAGTTGTCCACCCTTGGTGGGTTTCTTTCCAAAGGAGGGTGTCACCGGAGTGGTGCTAGTCTTGGTAGTAGCACTACTCAAGGAGTTTGATGCTCCAATAGTGGATTGACCGAAGGATGGCCTCACAAATCTATAGTGGCTCAACTATAAGATGTTCGATGGGTGGAATCATTATCTTTTGAATATCCAAGTCTACCGCGATAATTTACAGGAAGTTAGTTTTACAAAATTGTGTTCAATTTGTCCTTTCCATTAGTGAACCTATCAACATTAGAGGACATGAGCTCATATCTCTTTGTTAGAGAAGAGATATTGGTATCCAAAGTGGATACTTGTGAATTTAGCTTTAGCACTTGGGATTTGAGAGCTACATTCTCATTTCCCAAAATGGTGGGTTGAGATCGAAGAGTTTCAATCTCAATATCGTCACAATCACTAATTTGGACTTTGTCCAACTGTGACTAGAGGGATATAATCTCATTCTTCAAGTATTCATTTTGAGAAGCTAAAGTAGCTTTCTCTTTAAGAATTGCATTATGAGTAAAAGAGATAACTTTCATATAAAAATTCATGGATGATGTAGCTATGCTAGCAAGTTTGTCCTTAGCAATCATATATGAACTAAACAATTTTTGATATTTATCAAATAATTATTCATTTGCTAATTTGAGTTCATCCATAGTTACCTCATCAGTGTCGTTATCACTATCACTAGATGAGTCCTTTGGAGAGCTTCCTTTAGCCATTAAACAAGTGTGTGCTACATCTCCCTTGTCCTAATCGGAGTCTTTACTACTCGTATCATCGCTCGAATCATCCCTTGTTCCAACTAGTCCCTTCTTGTTTTTTTCCCTTTATACACTTCTCCCTTTTTGTACTTGAGAGCTTTCCATTTCTTATTGTTTTTAAGCAAGAGGCAATCCATCTTGATGTGCACTGGCTTATTACAATTAAAACATAAAGAAGAATCATTAGCAGAAACAAATTTGTTTCTTGGTTTGACGTAACCTCTTCGATAAAACAGTTAGAACTTCCTTGCCCTAAGAACTATGGATTCCATGTCAATTTCATCATCGGAGTCTTCATTCTTCGAGGTGACCTTGAAAGCAATTGCTTTCTTCTTAGGCTCGGGTATAGCTCTTAGTGCATTCCTTTCTTGGGATGGCAGTAATGGCCTGACCCGTCCGACCCGACCCGGCCCGGCCCGCAGACGGGTCGAGGCAAGCTTGGGCTTTGTAAGCGCCCCGGCCAGCCCTGACCAGTCCCGATAAACTATAGAGGTTCTAAAAAACCTTACTATTTTGATGCAAACCATGCAGTCAGCGAATAACTCATAACTCATACTCTGTTCCAATGTTCTCCTAATTGGGCCAATTCCCAATTCTAAATTACCAAATAAATCAAAATTCTCCTAATTCCCAAATAAAATTTTTATTTGGGATTTATATGGATGTCAGTAATGACCTGACCCGACCGGCCCGACCCGGCCCGACCCGATTTTTGAAAGAAAGTACATGCACTGCCCCGGCCTGAGACCCGCCCTGCCCCGGCCTGTAGATGGGTCTGGGCAGGCTTGGGTAGTTAAATACCCGCCACGATCCACAATATTGCCATTCTTGTTCCTTTCATCTCTATCCAACTTCCTAACCTCATAAGTCGTGAGGTTTTCTATTAAGGCCTCAACCGTGTATGTCTCCATGTTATTACATTCCTCAATGACCATTGTCTTCCTTTCCCATTCCAGAGTGACGTCCATAATGCATTTCCTTACCTTTTCTACTTGGATTTACTCTTTCCTAAGAGCTTCAAGCTCATTCATGATATCCGTGAACATTGTATACATGTTAGAGATGTTTTCTGTTTCCTGCATTTGAAACATCTCAAAACGTTGTACAAAAACATGAAGCTTTGACAACTTTACTTGAGTTGTTCCTTCATTGGTAATTTGGAGATGTTTCCAAATTTGGAGTGC
The DNA here is from genome assembly GCA_030789695.1 of Scilla litardierei. Lineage (NCBI taxonomy): Eukaryota > Viridiplantae > Streptophyta > Magnoliopsida > Asparagales > Asparagaceae > Scilla > Scilla litardierei. The sequence continues at coordinate 266,772,191 of CM061142.1, read as the reverse complement.
GGTTGTGCAATTTGACACTTTGTTTAATTCGGTTGCATTCACTACATATATAAGCGAGTTCATCACTTTTGCATTGTTTGATTCCATGAGCACTTGAGCCAATGACCATTTTGAGTATATTGAATATTGGATTTCCCAATGTGGTTTTGATGATAAGCAAACATAATTAATTGTGACTAATTCCCATGTTTTGTAGTTAAGGAAAGCATCCTTTATACAGTTAAAGTCGTATCAAGTGAAGATGATGGCTCAGATAATTGATGCAAGGATATCAATTAATGAAGCATGAAAATCAAGGAGTGAACACAATAAAAACAAAGCATTAAACTCAACAAGCTCAATGGCTATCAAGGAATGATCTCAAGGAAGTCAAAGAGTTGGACTTCACAAGCTCAAAGGAAGTCTTCAAGACATTCAATAGGAAATGAAGGGGATAAATATGTAAACCTTCTTTCTTTACTTCTTAGTTGAGCTAGCATGTTAAGACTTGAATAGACTCATTAGAATATCATGCATAACACTAATAAAACACTTTAGATCATATATCATTGAGTGTCATAGGGTTATAACTTGCATAAACTCAAAGAAGAGTTTTTCTGCCCACCCAGACATCTGGTGCTCCTATGCATTATGTTCTCCTATACCTTATCATCAGACGCCTGAAGTTCTAAATCCAGACGTCTGAAAAAATCGTCTGATAATTGGATGATGAACTCCAGACGTCTGATTAATTCAAGCCGAAAGTCCAGTAACTCGGCCTCTAATGACTGACGAAAAACTGAAGTCAGGATGACATACATCAGACGTCTGGTAAATTAGTGCAAATGTTTCTAATAGCTCATTTCTACAGTCAGTCTTGATTAGGCGTAAGAAGTTGTCTTACCAGACGTCTGAACAGTTGACCAGACGTCTAGATGATGAACATTAGACACCTGGGTAGTCAGACCTTCTATTACAGTAACCACGTGTTGCTCACTATGTGTATGATCAGCCGTCTGATGCCTGCGTGACAGACGACTGAGCAGTGGACCAAACATTTGGGAAGACTTATTCAGACGTCTGGTATATGTTCATTAGACTGCATTTAATGCCCAGTCAAAACAGTACAACAGTCAACTGGTCGCTCTTCTTCAGGCGATTGGTGACTATGATTTCTGCCTGTTAATAGCCTTTTGAAGCATTAACTGCGTGGGCTTCTTTGTTGATTTTGAGCAGATTTTTATGGCTTATAAATAGGGCTTTAATGTCTTGACTTAAGATGTTAGCTAAGTATCTAAGACTTCATTCAATACACTCTCAAGCCTTGTTAGCAATACGTAATACGGAAAATATTCGGAACGCGAATAAAACGTGTTTAATTCGATCAATTTCAGAAGGCGTTTGGTCAAAAATTCGGTCAAATATGCGCAAGACGGGACTAAAACGTAAACAGGTTAAATCGTGTTTAATTCATTAACCCAGATAAAAAATGTGACTAAAAATACGAATACTGTCAAGATATCATTCATCCAAATGAACTTAAAAATCAACAATATCAATATAAAATAAGAGTAATATAAGTTCTATATTCATGATTTAAATAAATTGTATTTATAGTTTTAACCAAAGTGACATGATCATACTATTATATTCCATGTAGCATGCCCTAAACCAAAGTATGATCATGAAATCATAGTTCAAAATTATTTAAAAGTGCCCCTAAAACGCGTTTAAAACACATAAAATGCGCAATACGGAAATAAAACGCGTTTTGTTCGTCAACCCCTAAAAAAGCGCGTATTTTTTCGAATAATTCAAATGGACGGCCATTTAATACGGAAACCATTTTAAACGGGTTTTAAACGTAAAAAAATATAAAAATTCGCGTTTTTTACTAACAAGGCTCTCAAGCGATTAAAAGCCATTACTTTCTTTCTAGAGCATTCAAGAGCATTCAAAGCAATTCTACCTCAAAGTTCTAAAGATCAACTTGTCTCCAAAGCTTTTAAGATCAGCTTCTAGCATTTATTGCTACACATCTTGAGACAAGTTAGTAAGTGCTCTCATTCTCATCATTTAGAGCACATCTCACACACCTTTATTGCCTCTATTCTTAAGAGTATTATTCAAGGTATAGGTTGTGACTTGTTTCATATTTCGTTCCATCTTTCTCTTGATATTTGAGAAGTCCATTCCTGGGTTGTGGGAAGTGTAAGAAAGGTTCCCCTCGGTTGTGAGAGTAGTCCATTCCAAGTTGTGGAAGTGGAAGAAAGATTCCTCTCGGTTGTGAGAGTAGTCCATTCCCGGTTTGTGTGAAGTGGAGAAGTTGTATTGATTTGCACTTGTTAAGTTTTGGCAAGTGGGCATTAGTGGAAACACTAATCACTAGCGGGTTGCTAGTGGGTTGCTAGAGTAGGATTCAAGAGAGTCGGGGAGACTTTGTGTATCCAAACCAAGGTATATCGTTTGTTTGCGCTTGCATTCTTGTGCTGTTGCTCTCTTTATCTATTCCGCACTAAGGTTGCATAATGGATATTTAATTTGGCATAAATTCTTTATTAAGTTTTATAAAGCACTATTCACCCCTTCTAGTGTTTTTCCATATAGTTTCAAATCCTACAATAGGTATCAGAGCTAGTTTTTTCAAACTATGGCAACTACAAGCAACAACAACCATGATGGTGCATCCTCTACCATGGAAGGTCAATCCACAATTCGACCTCCACACTTCAACGTGTCGAACTATGGATATTGAAAATCCAAGATGATCATCTTTCTTAAGAGTGCTTCACTTTGGTGTACGGTAGAGAAGGAGTATATTGATCCACTTAGACTACTCAAAGTGGACGCCGGTTCAAGTGCTTGCAGAAACAAACAATGCAAAAGTGATGATCTCGCTTATATATTCTTTGAATGCATCCGAGTTCAACAGTGTCAAATTGCACAACCACACCTCAAATTTGGAGACATCTCCAAGTTACTCATGAAGGGACAACCCAAGTTAAGTTGTTAAAACTTCATGTTTTTGTTCAAAGATTTGAAATGGTTCAAACGTAGGAAACAGAAACCATCTCTAGCATGTATGCAAGATTCATGGATATCATGAATGAGCTTGAGGCCCTTGGAAAAGAATACACCCAAGTGGAAAGGTAAGAAAACTCATAGTGATGGTCACCCCCGAATGGGAAAGGAAGACAATGGCCATTGAGGAAGGTAATAACATGGAAACTTACACGGTTGAGGCCTTTATAGGAAACCTCATGGATTATGAGGTTAGGAAGGCCAATAGAGAAGAAATGAATTCTCTAAAGGTTCTATCCGAACCAAAGAAGAAAGCAATTGCTTTCAAAGACGTTTCGGAGGATGATGACTCCGATGAAGAAATGGACTTGGAGTCCATAGCCATTATGGCAAGGAAGTTACAACGGTTTTCTCGGAGAGATAATTTCAAACCAAGGAACAAATTTGTTTCTACTAATGATTCTTCTTTGTGTTATAATTGCAATAAGCCAGGGCACATCAAGATGGATTGCCCCTTGCTAAAGAATAAGGAGAAATGGAAAGCTTCCAAGTACAAAAAGGTATATGTGTACAAAGGAAAAAAATAAGAAAGGCCTCGTAGGAACATGGGATGATTCTAGCGAAGATTCAAGTAGCGATGAATCTGATAAGGAGAAGGGAGAGGTAGCACACACGTGCTTCATGGCTAAGCGAAGCTCTCCAAAAGACTCTTCTAGTGAGAGTGAGAGTGACAATGATGAGGTAACTATGGATGACCTCAAATTATCTAATGAACAATTATTTATTAAGTATCGAAAATTGTTTAAGTCATATATGATTGCTAAGGACAAACTTGCTAGCATTGCTACATCTTCTAAGAATTTTGATATGAATGTTAGTTCTTTTACTCATAATGCTCTTATTAAAGAGAAAGCCACTTTGTCTTCTCAAAATGATTGCTTGAGAAATGAGGTAATATCCCTCAAATCACAATTGAACAAGGTTCAAATTAGTGATTGTGATGACATTGAGATTGAAACACTTCGATCTCAAACCATGTCTTTGGAAAATGAGAATGTTTCTCTCAAATCCCAAGTGCAAGAGCTAAACTTGCAAGTATGTACTTGGGATACTAATTTCTCTTCATTATTGAATATATATGAGCTCGTGTATTCTAATGTTGTTAGATTCAACAAGGGTAAGGACAAATTGAATACAATTTTGGAAACCAACTTCCCGCAAATCACCGCGGTAGACCTGGCTATTCAAATGATAATGATTGTACTTATCGCACATCTTATAGTGGAGCAACCATTAATTTTGTAAGGACATCATCCGGTGCTTCCACGAGTGAAGCATCAAAGCTCTTGGGAATCACATCTGAATAGCACCTTTCCGGTGACACCTCCTTTTCGAAAGAAACCCACCAAGGGTGGACAATCAAAGAAGGGGTATGCATATATGTACACACGCACTCAATCTCATAGGATAACACCTTCACATGTTGCTCCTACATATGAGGAGTTTTACACACCACCCCCTCGTGCACATGCTAATACTCATGAGAGACATTCACATGGCCGCACCCCCACTCATGCACATGGATATGCACAACCACCTCATGGACATGATTATACACATGTTTATCCGCATGCTTACCATGCTTCACATTCATATGCTCCTAATTCATTTAAGCCGAATGTGAAAAAATAATATGAATGCTCACAATGCACGACATAGTGCAAAACCACTTGGTATCTATAGTGCATCTCCTCGCATATCTTATCCACGTGCATCACACTATGGATTTTCTCCAACTCATACACATCCTTATGCATATGCTCATCCTAATGCATATATACATTCACATGCTCACTTGCCGCATGCTCCTACTAGATATTCTCCTCAAATGCATGCACCTATGAGGCATATTACTCCCAAGAGTCATTTGATTTGGGGTCCCATACATACTAGCATGTATGATAAAGGAATGTATATACAATCGTATTTTAGGGATATTATAGATAATGAGAAATATGTTGGGAAGCCAAAGTCCACTTGGACTTGGTTTCCAAAGGGCTATTCTCCTTGGACCCAATATGCTTGGGTACCATGTGCTTTTGGTGTATTCTATTGGTACCCAAGAAGAGGAAAAAGATCAATATGGGAAAAGAATGCTCTAAATGCAAATGAAAGGGTTGGATAATCGATAGCAGGTATTCCAAACATAAGATAGGAGACCCAAGTTTGCTCTCCGAGCTTATCTGCATTAAGAATGGCGGAACAATAACTTTCGGAGGTAATGAGAAGGTATCCATCATAGCAATTGGTAAAGTTTGTAATCATTCTAAACATCTCATAGAGAATGATTATCTTGTAGATTGTTTAAATTACAATCTTATCTCTATTAGTCAACTATGTAACAAGGGTTACAAAGTTAACTTTGGTGATGGATTGTGTAGTATTCTTGATAATGCTAATGATAGCATGTTTAGTGGCACGCACCAAAAGGATATTTATATTTTAGATTTGCCACACACAAAAGACCAATGCTTGGTTGCTCACTCTAATGAACAACTTTTATGGCATCGACGCTTTGGTCATGTACACTTCAAGCATCTTCACAAGTTGTCCAAGCACAACCTAATACGGGGTTTTCCGAAACTTTCTTTTAATAAGAAAAGTTTTTATGATTCTTGCCAAAGAGGCAAGCTCCATAAATTGTCGTTTAACAGTAAGAAAGTAACATCTATTTCTAGGCCTCTAGACCTTTTACATCTAGATTTATTTGGGCCTACTAGAGTTGCATTCTTAGGAAATGCATTCTATGGACTTGCAGTTTTTGGTGATTTCTCTTGGTTTACTTGGGTGAAGTTCTTGAATAGTAAGAATGAGGCACTTGAGAAATTTGTTATTTTATCTCAGAAATTTCAAAAGATTCAAGGCACGTCCATTGTCACCATTCGAAGTGATCATAGATATGAATTTGATAATGAACTATTCTCTAATTTTTGTGATGAGAATGGGATAACTCACACATTTTCCTTCACTTGTGTACCACCACAAAATGGTGTGTGGAAAGGAAAAATTATAACACTCATTGAGTGTGCACACACTATGCTTAGTGATGTTCGCATCGGTTCTTATTTTTGGGCGGAAGCCATTCATACCACATACTATGTGCTAAATAGGATACTTATGAGACCCTGCATAAACAAAAATGTCTATGAATTGTATTATAACAAAATTCCTCAAGTATGTTATTTCCGTATATTTGGTTCTAAATGTTTTATGAAGAACATACACGGTAATTTAGACAAGTTTGATTCATGTTTCGATGAATGAATATTTATTGGATACTCTGATCGTAGCATGGCCTACCTGATATTTAATAAAATAACCTTAACGGTTGAAGAATCACTTCACATTTTTTATGAGAACTTTGATGTTCCATTATCTCACCTTGATGAGAATGTTGAATTTTTGTGTGATTCTTTGAATAATGCTAAGTTAGATGATTCTATTGTGACTAACCCTATTAATGATGGAACTGAGTTTGTTTCTAATGATCAAGGGTTACCCAAGACATTTTCTACTGTTCCAAACCATCAACATGATCACGTGATAGGTAATATTGAAGATGGAGTCTGTACAAGGTCAAGGGTGGAACGATTGGCACATTGTGCTTTCGTCTCAACCATTGAACCAAAGAGCATTGATGAAGCTTGTAAGAATAGCCCATGGATCATTGCTATGGAAGAAGAACTCATCCAATTTGAAAGGAACGATGTTTGGGAATTAGTTCCTCCTCTAGAAGACCACAATGTCATTGGAATAAAGTAGATCTTCAAAAACAAGATGGATGAAAATGAAGTCGTCATCAGGAACAAAGCAAGGTTAGTGGCACAAGGTTACCGGTATCTAGATTAGAATATATTAGACTTTTATTGTCATTTGCATCCTTTAACAATTTTAAGCTTTTTAAAATGGAAGTAAAAAGTGCATTTTTGAATGGACATATTGTTGAAGAAGTATGTGTTTCATAACCACCTAGATTTATAGATATGAAATCTCCAAATTATGTGTTTATACTCAAGAAAGCTCGTTATAGGTTAAGACAAGTCCCTAGAGCATGGTATGATCGTCTAAAGAATTTTCTTATTGATTTGGGTTTCAAAATTGGTGATGTTGATTCAACTCTTTTCACTAAGTATTTTGATCATTACATTTTGTTACTTCAAGTATATGTTGATGATATTATATTTGGTTCTACTAACTCTATACTTTATCAAGAGTTTGCTAAGTCTATGCAAGATGAATTTGAGATGAGCCACATGGGAGAGCTCACCTTCTTTCTAGGACTTCAAATCTGTTAATTAGAGTAAGGGATCTTCATTCACTAAACTAAGTACATGGTAGAATTGATCAAGAGCTTTGGAATGTGATATTCTTCAACCTAGCATACTCCAATGAGCACGACAACATATCTTGATAAAGATGAACGTGGATCGGATGTTGACATTCGTTAATATCGAGGTATGATATGTAGTTTACTCTATCTTATCGCATATAGACCCGATATTATGTTTTCGGTATGCTTATGTGCACAGTATCAATCACGACTAAAACAATCACATTTGTCAAACGGATTTTCCGTTATTTAAACCAATCTCTTGACTATGGATTATTTTATCCTAAGTCATGCTCTTATGAACTAGTTTCATTTAGTGATGCCAATTTTGCCGGATGTAAATCCGATAGGAAAGATACTAGTGGCACTTGCCATTTCATAGGAAATTCTCTTGTATCTTGTTTCTCCAAGAAACAAAATTTGATATCTCTTTTCACAATCGAAGCGGAATATATTGCCATCGGATTAGGTTGTACACAAGTTTTATGGATGAGACAAATACTTAAAGGCTACGGTATTGAGTGTGGCAAATGTCCTACTATGGTTGCTAACCAAAGTGCCATTTATCTATCCAAGAACCCGGTACAACAATCTTGTATCAAACACATTGATATTAGACATCATTTTATTAATAATCATGTCTTCAAAAAGGATGTTTGTCTAGAGTACATCGACACCCAAAACCAAATTACTGATATTTTCACCAAGCCACTCAAGGAAGACTCTTTTGTGAGGCTTAGGAGAGAATTGGGTATTATGGGTGAATCTGAACTCTAGAAGATCATTCTTTGTAAGTCTACTATATTTCATCTCATGCTATGTTATGCTCATGCTATTTGTTGAATTCTCTTGGATATATATATATATATATATATATATATATATATATAAATATATATATATATATATATATATAAAACAGAGATGTTATCATGGGTTTTTGGATAAGAGTTGGATAAGAGAATTTGGATAAGAGAAGAGAAATTGGGTAAAACAATGGTTGGTTAATACAATTTGGATAAGAGAAGAGAAATTGGATAAGAGAAATTGGGAGAAGAGAATTTGAATGACTACGACAAATTTTTGTGTAGAACTTTTGAATTTTGAGTTGTGAAAAAATCAATGGGGGCTAAGATTCCATCTTGAAAAAATGGAGGGTTAGGATTAAAGATTGTATAAAGTTTTGGATGGAAAATTTAGGGTTGTAGTTGAATCCTAGGTTGAATCCAAAACAAATCCTGCATGTTCATTTTCCACGATCCAACGGCAAGAAACCCAAGAAACTTGCTCTCGCAGATAGCCAAAATCCATTAGCTGGTTGCCAAAAGCAAAACGAAAAAAGAAACAAAATATTTGAATCCATGTGCTGGTTCCCAATAAAAAGAAACCCCAATAAAAATCTGGGATTCTCTCAGCTGGTTCCCCAAAAGTTTTACTCTCTCTCTCTCTCTAGCCCTACCCACCCTAACGCCCACGCTCAACCGCCCTAAGCCCCCGTTGCAACCGGAGTCCCCCCATGCCGGAGACGCAGCCTGAATCACCCACCATGCCGGAGCTCCCCCATGCCGAATCACCCACCCTAACTCCCACTCTCAACCGCCCTAAGCCCCCGTTGCAACCGGAGTCCCCCCATGCCAGAGGCGCAGCCTGAATCACCCACCATGCCGGAGCTACCCCATGCCGGAGGTGCAGCCTGAATCACCCACCATGCCGGAGCTCCCTCATGCCGGAGCCGCAACCGGAGTCACCCCCATGCTGGAGCCGCAACCGGAGTCACCCCCCATGCCGGAGCTCCCCCATGCTGGAGCCGCAACCGGAGTCACCCCCCATGTCGAAGCTCCCCCATGCCAGAGCCGCAACCTGAGTCACCACCCATGCCGGAGCCCCTTCCTTTTAATTTTAATGTATTTTGGTATGTTGCAGTTTTTTTTGTGCTCTTGCAGTTTGTGATCTTGCAGTTTTTTTTCTATTATTGGTTAGTACCATGCATATGTGAGAATTTTGATTTGGATTCTGAGTCCATGAACAGCCCATGGCTGAAAAAGTTAGATCAAACTGTGTATTGTTATATTTTCGTCCTCCGGTGTTGGGAATAAATTTTGGAACTGATTTGGGAATAAATTTTTAGTTTGTGTGTACATTTTGGAACTGATTTACTGGGAGAGTGTGGAGTTCAGCATTTTGGTTTCAATGCTACTGCTCATCTTTTTTCCATTTGGGTGTCGATGTTACATCTATTTTGTGATCTAGGTCATGATTCTTGCTGGGTTTGAGTTGCAATAATTTGATTGGAAACACACTGAATGAATTCAAAGGATGAGATCAAACGATCCATTATTGGAAAAAACTGTTGTTCACTATCAATCTGTATTGTTCAATAATTGAGTTGATATTGAAAGCTAAATTTGCTTGATTTTAGCATTTACTTTGTGTAGCATTTACAGTTCATCTGATATGTTGTTTTAGATATGAGCTAATTCTCTCCACTAATTATTCACTATGCTACAAGCTATTGTTTCTAAAATCAAAATCAAAACATTCTACCAGCTCAGAGGCGTTAGCGCACTTACAAACATAGTTGAAAGTTTAACAGAGATGAAAGTTCAATCGCAAAGTTTGGAACTCTTGAAAATTGGGGAAATGTCTACATTGACTAGAAATTGTTTAATGTGCTGGAATACAAATACGAAAGAAAAAAAAGTATTTTCATGAATTCAAACTTAACTACTAACAGAAGTACAACCCAAATATCAGCGCAACCCATTAGTAATTTATGTTGAAGAGACATGTAACTCATCATAAATAAGGATTAATATATATTGATTAAGACATTAATCATTGGACTACTACTGAGCCAGGAAAAAAACCCATACACGGTTCAACATAAACCCTTGGTGGCAGAGAAGATTGTTTCTTTTGTAGCATCAGTCGGGCAATAGAGATCAGATATGCAACCGAATTACTATGTAGTTAATTTAAAGGCAGTTAATAGGATATTATGAGTAAATTCCCTATAAATTGTTTTGTTAAGAGGTGCTTGCTGACATCACGACTTATAAACTAACAAGAATTTTATTTTTATTTTTTCCTGTGAGAAAGCATACACTTTCATTATCTGATCCTATTATGAAAATTAATTCTAATTTACAGACTTAAGGAGACTAATGGTTCTTGCACTTTATTTTTTGTAGGTTGAAAATTATCACTTTGAGGAGTTTTTTGCTCCTGAACTTGATAAGCATGGATATCAAGCACTTTACAAGAAGAAAACATCAGAGGTAGAATTTAGATGCTTTCTTCTTTTGTGTTATTCAAATGTTTCCACCTTTAGAACATGATTTAGTGTGTGCTATGGTGGTTTAGGTTTTATAATGGAAATCTCAATTCAATGGATGATTGTGTAATGTTTTTCCGCAGGGACAAGTTTTCACATTAGATATATGTTTTGCATACCAAATACACACAATGAGGTATATGTTCTACATACCAAAATACCAGGACAAGATGACTAGGACATATGTTGCTGACCAGGATTTTTTGTTAAAAAGTTGGGAGGAAAAATGAGGCGTTGGGGGGGAAAAATTGGTTCCTTTGGCATCGGGGGAAGAAATTGGCGACAAGAATTTCGAACCCTTGCCATGAGTTGAATTTGAAGTTTAATTTGACAGGTCCACAGAGGTTATCAAATCATCTATTTAACCTATCTTTAGGTATTCTTGGCTTACTCAATCACCAGCAAGCTCGGTTCCTTTGCTCACTCAAGTTTGGTGGTTGCTCGGTTGTTCAAATCTGCAAGCTCGGTGGTTCAAATCTATTCAAAGTTCTTTGTTCTGATTTCTATTTTAAGTTCCGATTTCTATTTTTTGCAGAAATACATCAAAGTTTGGGGGTTTTCAACTCTCTCAGGTAATTCTCTGTTTTTATGCCCTGAACATCAAAGTTTCTGAAAGCCATGTGTTTTTTGTTTTTATGCCCAGAATCGTTGAATAGTTGGATTTTTTTGTGTTTTTTCAGGTTCTGTTTTTTTGATTTGGACTAAAGCTCTTTGTTTTTTGAATCGTTGGTGTTTGCTGTATCTCATGTAAGTTTTTTAAGTTCCCTCAACATCAATTTGCCTAAATCTCTTTGTTTTTTCGATTTGGGCATTATCCTTAATGTTTTGATAACAGTGGACTTGTGCCTAAATCGGAACCATGCCTAAATTGTGCATGTAAGTTTGCTTGGGCATAATTTCTCTTCAGTAAATTATATCAAAACTTGAATACAAGCTTGATACAAGCACGATTTAGGCACGATTTATACAAATATAAAATATTGCATTCAAGCTAGCATTATTGCATTATGGGCAATTATATTCAAATTTTATCAAGCCCAATAGTTTGCATAGAACTGATACAAAGTCCTTTTCTGTTAAGTAAATTATATCAAAACTTGATACAAAAAATACATAGTTTATAAGCAAGTTTACATGCGTGATTTTATGCAAGCTTTGTTTGCATGCACGATTTGGTTACATGTTTACCGAAAATTATATTCAAGTTTGCTTACATGCACTTTTAACCATGACAAAAAAAATTTGGTGGTTAAAGGCACTGTTTTGATATATGTGTAAAAATTTTTTTGAACTGAAATCAAAACATCCTGGACTTTTAACCAACAACAAAAGTCACTAAATGCATGGTTAAAAGGCACCGTTCAAGTTTCATGGTTAACACCCAATTTTATTACACAAGTATTTTAGTGACTTTTGATGTTGGTTAAAAGGCATGTATTACACAGAGTTTGCTTGCAGGCACTCTTCCATGTTATTACACAGGTGTTTTAGTGACACTTTTGGATGAAGGCATCGATGTCAGCATGGGGCCACAAATCTCAGGGTGAGACCCTTCTTCACCTTGCTGCTCAAGGTGGACACATCAAAGTCATGGATGAACTGCTCGATCGTGGTGCTAACATAGAAGCCAGGACCAAACGCGCATGTGGCTGTAAGTAATTTTTTATTAATTAACCATTTGCCTGACGTATGTAGATTTTTGAGCTTTTTTGTGTGGATCCAGCTCTATTAGCTTTCAAGTGTGTTTTAAGATGAAATGCCAACCATCTATCTCGAGCATATTAATCTTTTGCTATCTCTTACTCAGAAAGTCAGAATGAAATTATTCCAAATTTTCATTCATTAATTTTATATCTGATGAAATAAGTGTTGAGGCCTTTTCATAGCTAAAAACTAATTACACAACTGTTTTCCACAACCGATGCAAGCAGATCACTTTGCTTCCAACTGGTAGGTAGCTTCCTCAGCTTTCTACGGATTCCATCTAAAGATGCTGAACCATGACAGTATATGTATGCAATATCAATATATTAATTCAGGAAAAGCTTTTGGTTAATTGTCTCAATCCCACGGAAAATCAAGCTTAATTCATGTTGTTATCTACGTTGCGTTCAAGAAACAAATTGTTGATGGTTATCGGTTTCTATCTAATCCATGTGCTTCATGTACGATCAGATACAATTTGACTCTTTAGACTGGGAATATGAGAGATTAGTTTTAAGTTGCCAGATTTGAAAGGTAATTAACTTCTAATTATACTATTCGTTTATTGGGGATATGATGTATGAAAATTTGAAATAATTCCTTCATAAATATGCTTCAAAATTTGTTTGCTTTACTTTGGTTGTGACATTTGCACTATGTTGGCTTAAATTATTTTTTTCACCTTTGCTGCAATCAAATTTGCTTGCAAGCTATGGATGAAGTCTAACATTTTTAGGCAGATTGATCTTAGATTGCAAATCCACTTACTCACGGTTGCAAGATGTATTAGGGTCTGATTGGCTTTGGATTTTAAGTTTTTTAAGATGAAGTTTTCTTCACATGCAGTTACTACTGAGTCACACATACTAGGACAAAGACACACATATATTATTGAGATTAGTACATAATAATTGTTCATATTGTATCATTTAGTAGACTGTTCATAATATTGTAACGTATGATTAATGATAACACAATGCGATTAATTCTTCTTGGCACATCCACATGCAGACGACACAGATCATAACTGTGTCTCATTTTTCATTGAAAAGGGGCAGGCGTCGAGGGACACAGATCATCGTATTCTGAATTTCATTTCCAACCATGAAAATACTTTCATTTTCATAATCAAGTATTAATTTTAAAGTTGTGTCTGAAAGTTGTACACAATTATGAGTATTGTTTATCATAAAAATCATTCTCAGTAATTCAAATTCCTGCCGATTCTAAATGTCAGGCTTTCTCTAATATTTAGTTCTCACTTGGTTTTTTCTGATATATGTACATAAGTTAATTTTGTTTCAACATTGTGATCTTTAAAAAAATACTTTGATGAATTGTTTAGAACGATTGATAAATGCATTGTTCAACAGTGTGCACTCAGTACCTTATTCTGATAAAAAAGATAAATGCATTTATCTTGGATATCCAAATGTTGATTCATGAAGAGAGTTCATGATTCAATTATCCAGCACAAATCTGCTGAATTTCTTCCCCTAACAAGTCTTTTAAGTTTTCTCTATGTTCTGAAAATTGTAGATTGCTGATAAGAAAAATCTCGAAGGTCCTCCGGTATCTCAAAAGCAGTGGGGATCCTGGTCATGTGTCCAAACTACTGGGTCTTGAATCCATGCCCATTGTCAAGTATAAGAAGCATAGAGCATTCACTAGTGTCAGAGTTCAGTAGTAACCGATATGAAGTTTATGAAGCAAATGACTCAAGACTTGAGATGCTCCAGAGGACAGTAGGGTCCTTGGAGATACGACGACAGCCCGTTGCTTCATCTTCTTAAGCCTTGCAGTAAAAGAGCGAGGAGGTAGCACCATCACAAGCTTTCTTCAACTATAAAAGCCTGAGGCTTCTCTCGAAGAGGAGCACAACTCGATTGATGGAGGTTGCAACTAAGATATTGGAACCTGGATTATAGTCATGGTGGAATCATGCCAACTGCGCTCTCACATATGTGAATTCTTCACATGCTGATTAAAAAGTAACAATGGCATCTTCATGAAAAGGATAAATTTTTGAAGGGACCTGAAATCAACCTATAATGTATTTTTTGGTGCAAGAGTCATAATAGAACTAACTGCAATGGTTGAAAAAGGCTCCAGAGGTGGTGGATTACTCGGGAAATCAACTATCAAAATGTAAGGACAAAGAGCTAAGTACTAAGATACATGCAAGCATCAAAAAATCAGGTACTAAAATATTACTTTTATGATTATTCAAATGCTATTGAGTAGAGAACATGCTGGTACTTCTATTGATATTCATGGCTATGTGCATATAGGTCCCACCAACATCAATGTCCAGAAATACATACATCTATTTTCATAATTCAAGCATAAATGATTATGATGGTAGCTTTATCATATACATAAAACATTCATATGTAAGTACCTATCTATCACATTGGATCTTGGTTAGTTGGTCTTTTGGCCATATCATTAGCTATTGCAAGGAAAATATAGCAGATCATTCAAAATTTGCTATATTAACACCATTGAACTTTACCACAGTAATGAGAAATCAAAATTAAATCTATGTTCATTGCACCAATGTTAGATTCAATTCATATAATTTATGCATATGATCCTATTATCTGTTATTGACAAACATGCACAGGTATGAGAAGCTATGTGGATTCAGAACCAACTCAAGGAGAAACAACGTTCAAAATAGTGGGAAGGTTATATACATTTCTCAATTTTTAATTTTTTTTCATCCCAAAGAAGATGTTATTTGAAATTATCTTCATGTTCAATGTTTTTTTGAAATTGAAGGTGGCAAGGTTGGACTTTGATCGGTTGATTGTAGCACAGTTTTGTTCTTCAATTTCCTATTGACTGAATCTATTATTTCAAGATGGATTCAAATTAAATTGATTGCCTCCAAGGAACTTCCATCTTATACCTGGGCAACACACTGCGATGAATACACGGTGATGAAAATTGCGTGGATCAAAATTGCGTGGATCGCTTTTTGCTCATAGCCTTTTAGCTAATTAATTGTAACATAATAGCCTCATCATGATGATATGCAAATTACAATTGTCATGTATAATATTCTTTATTTATTTTTTTCCTTTTGTCCATTTAAATGAATATTGATCCTGTATTTGCACATGCGGCAGCTTATATGTAAATGTTGTGTTACATGATTAACTCAAGAAATGTAGATTTGAAAAGGGATAAAATGTTTGGAAATGCACAAACCCAGTCCATAACAGTCCAGGTGTTTCTCTAAACAAATAGGCCTTGATTCTTACAATGTGAGTTGATATGGACCCCGAGTAGGTTAGCTTAGTGGCATAACATGACATTTCTTTACAGGCTGTCCATTAGCGTTAATTGTACAATGAGCTGAGAAGCTTACATTAAAAGAGATTATACTAACTTCTGTTGCCCTAAAAATAGTACTCTAAAAATAGTACTCTATATCCATTTGTCATGCCTAGACTAATAGTGGCAGAGGAGAGGACATCCATGGCAAGAAGCAGATTGATACATACAAATACTTTGAACCCGTCGTTAAACGTCACACAAAACATTAGACCATTGAACAAAGCTTGAGACGGAGCATGCAATTATAGCAGGGGTTGGCGTTACAGTCGTCTGATGGTCTGGCATAAAATGCCAACACAAACGTATTAATGTAATCTGATACATAATTAGCCAGAGCAACACCCATAATCATAATGGTGGAGGGATCCATCATGAATACTGGACCACAAGCATGATGAACACTACAGTGAAAAGAAAATTTTTTGATACTAAAACATCCAAAGTGAACACTGACAAATTTTTGAGCAATCATAAATAAAAAAACCTTGGACTAAATTCTCAAGGGAAACTAAATTTTGGGAGAACTGAATCTGAATGGAATTAAATTTTGGTGGGGAACTAAATTTTTGGGATGAACTAATTAACAATTATTGTGGTTTTATTATTGTTCGTTTAAAATTATGGATACAAGGTTTTGAGGGGGAATATTTTAAAGAACATGTGAACTAAATTTTGGGAGGACATAACAATAGTTGCGCCTTCATTAATGTTGTTCGTTGAAAATTAGGGGATCCAAGATGGGGGGGCATCATTTTAAATGAGCAATGCCCGAATCTTAAGGAACTAAATGTTAAGGGTGTAACTACAATTTTTGGGGGAACTAAATTTTGAGGGGATCTAAAAAAATTTGGAGAAATTAAATAACTTTACGTAGGGTTGTTATTTAATTAGGGGATCTAAGATTTTGAGAGGGGGGGGGGGGCATCATTAAATGAATAATGCCCAAATCTTAAGGAACTAAATGTTAAGTGTGTAACTACAATTTTTGGGGGAACTAAATTTTGAGGGGATCTAAAATTTTTTGGAGAAATTAAATAACAACTTTACTTAGTGTTGTTCATTTAAAATTTGGTGTTTTAAGATTTTGAGGGGGAATATTTAAAATGAATCGTGCCCTTAGGGCACGGGTTATATACTAGTATATCTCTATTTCATAAGTTGTATAATTCACTGATGAGATATATATGTTTCCTAGGATTCTTTTTTAGCATTGTGTATTTATTGATTCGAAATGATATCATATAAGTTGATTATACCCATACTAAAGTACTGGACCTTCTACATTGTTTATTGACTTGTCGAATCGGAACCTACTTTCTTGCTTGTCCGGCTCTCGAAGAGTTGAGCGGGCACTGGCCAGCAACTTCCGTGCCTGAGAATGGAAGAGGGCATAGATTCATTCAACTAGTCTAGGCCCTGGTCCAACCTCACTTCGCGGATTGGTCAGACGGTCAAAGAAAAGAGAGTGCTCGACCGGAACAACGTCAAACCCTATTGAATAAAGTCGAATACTGACTTAGTGACTCACGAACTAGGGCTTTCTCTGCTTTTTCATGCTTTAATATCATAAGTAGGGAAGGGAGGCCAGGCAGGTGTTTAAATCAAGCATTGGTAGCAGAATCAGCTTGCGCTCAATCCATTCCTTCGTAGGGTTCGCCAGCTAGGAAGGAATGAAGGTCAGCTAGGCCAGTTTTCTTAGGGTCACCCAGGCTTTGTTAGCTCGATTTATAGTGAGATTGATAGCAGTCTGAGAGGGAGGAAAGTTCTCTTATTCAGCTTTGACTTTCTATGTGTGTGTGTGTGTGTGTGTGTGTGTGTGTGTGTGTGTGTGTGTGTGTGTGTGTGTGTGTGTGTGTGTGTGTGTGTTGTGTGTGTGTGTTGTGTGTTTGTGTGTGTATGTGATTAGCATTGATAAATGCATAATGAAGATGTTTGCATATATCATCTAGCTTAAGAATTAATATACAAATCCTTCTAGGTTCAACCTAAGCTCTATAATGTAAGTCAGCCGCCTGGTGTAATGGAACCAGACGTTTAACGTATCAGGCATTTCTATATCTCAGAATTTTTCATCTGACCAGACGTCTGATGATGTCCTACCAGATGCCTGAACTGTTTGTCAGACGCCTGGATAGTGTACTACAGATGCTTGGTATTAGAACTGTTATTCTGTCAAATTTTCCAAAGAGCAATCATCTTCAGACTTCACAAAATCAGTCGTCTGATGCCGTCATACCAGATGACTGGAGAGTCCATCAGGCGCCTAAATCGGTCTGCTACAGATGCCTGATCATCGTAACCGTTAAGTTACATCTTCTAGATTCTGTCAACCAAATGTCTGATGAGCTTGATCCAGACGCCTGGCTCATTATAATCTCTCCGTCATGATTAGTTCTCCAGACACCTTGTTACTTCACTCCATTCATTTGTCAGAAGTTCTTAAGTCAAATCAAACATTCAATCCAACAACTGAGATTCAATAACCGATCGTTATAAACCCCGATTCGCCCGATTAGGGTTTTAAGCGAAGCCGTTCATTTCATCTGCTCTTCCGTTTGCCTTTACTGTTTCATCGATCGTTCGACAATCTCGTGTCAGTGTTAAAGGTAAAACGAAACTCAAAACCTGCACTGATTATTGCGTCATCTAGGGCTTTAGTCTAAAACTTTTGTCTTTCTATTTTGACCTCTAGGGTTTCGGCATGGCTCGAACTAAATGTTCGCGCAAGTCACCAGTATCCATTGCTAAGGCTTTCATGCGATCAAAGAGTCGAGGAGTTTCTCTATCTACATGGGATCAGCTTCAGTCGCCTATCTCTAGGTCTCATTTTGGTTCTTCACGAACACGTACTTTCGACCCGTCTGCATCTGAGCTGCCTCTAGTTCATGAGGAAGTCCCTATCATGTCTAAATCTCATGTCTTTGAAGACCCCTTTGAGGATACTAGATCAAGAATTTCTCTTTTGGTCAGCGGAAACATTCGCCTAAATGATATGAAGATATCCTTTGGTGCTGATTTATAAAGGATTGAAGACTTTTTTCTAGGTCTTGACCAAGAGCATGAGCGCATACTCTCCTCTTTTATACGTGTCCAGGATAGTCTGAGGGTTTCCTTCATCCCTTTGTCTTCAACTCAACTCCATGAGGATCTCACTCGTTGATTGGGAGAATATGAGTTTATCCTTTTTGCTATCAAGAACAATGTCTATATGCTACATGACGATCTTACTTTTGTCAAAGAAATGGTTAAATCTGTCTACTCAAACACAAGGACCCAAACTCTCTAGACTCGGCAGCTGTTCACTCTGTTCCTGAATATCTAGGAGAAACTGAACATTCTTGTGCCCACTTTCAGGAAAGTACCAGATTTTACTCCTCTAGGACCTAGTGCCCCACCATCACCACCACCTCCAATTATTTGATGTTGTTTTAGACTTCCACAAGCCTCTCTCCAGTCATGGAATGCATTTTTGATTATTGATTAAGAAGCGTGCTTGTGAGGATATACTTTTGGTATTTTGGGGTTATAATTATTTTTTGTATTAAGGGTGGTATACTTACATGTATACGATTGTCACATATTTGGGTGACATTACTTTTGAATGATGACACATTAATGTTTTATTTTGTACTTTTGTCATCATTATATATATATATATATATATATATATATATATATATATATATATATATATATATATATATATTGAAAGGTAGAAAAAAGTGAGATGAGTGAATTGCAGAGGGGAGATTGGGGCGATCCTGGCGATCTGGAAGGTGCAACAATATCAGCGGGCGGCGGGAGCTCCGGTCAATCATCTGACGGGAACTCTGGTCAAAGTCAGGCTAAGGGTGATTCAGGCGATCGATAAGGGACATCAGCATCTTTGAGTGGCAGGAGGGGAAGATTTAATAAGGGATACCTAGGGGGGTTATCATCGGGCGACATCTCCGGCCAACATCAGGTTGAGGCAACAAAGGGAGAAGATTGGCGTATTGTTTCAAGGAAGGGGAAGACACGTTATAAGCGAGGCTACGGCCCACAACGTGGTGGCAGCCCTTAGAGGGTTGGTGGTGGCCCTCAGCGTGTTGGTGGCAGAGGGGTCTATCCCCAAGGCAGAGGACGAGTCCAGCAAGATGGTTCAAGTTGCGGGGTGCAGGTGCAATCCAAGGAGATGGCATTTAAAGGTGTCCAACAAGCAAACACCTTGCAGGTTCAACTCACGGGGTGTAGGTGTAATCCAAGGTGATGGCATTGATAGGTGTCCAACAAGCAAACACCCGCAAGGTGTTTGCTGGAATGCTGGTAAGGCCAAAATTTTCAATTAAGATTAACACCTCAGGGAATAAGCTATCTTGGTCAATGATCTTCATCCCTCCACTGATTAAGGAGGATGGTGTAAGCATTGGTAGAGTAGCGGGTTCTTTGCTGAAGAAAGCGGTCGACCGTTTGAGGAACACACTAGTTGGTTATGTATTGGGAGATGTGCCCTACTATGGACAATTGAGGGAATGGGTGGAACGTTTGTGGAAGGTGAAGAAGGGAGTACATATCTATAGTCGGGAAAATGGGTTCTTCTATTTCAGATTCAAGTGTAAGGAGGAATACGAGAGGATCCTGTATGGGGGGCCATGGCTATTTGATGGTCGTGTGACTGTGTTGCAAAGGTGGAGCCCTTCTCTGCAGCACGATTGGGACATTTTGGTTACGGTGCTAGTCTGGGTCCAATTCCATGGATTGCCTCTCAGTATATGGACACTAGACATACTTAACATTGTTTCTTCGGTCGTGGGTGTTTCCCTATGTCTTGACCGAGCTATTGCTAAGTTGGAGCGCCTGTCTTATGCCAGATGCTTAGTAGAGGTCGATGCAAAGAAGGCGTTGCCAAAGACGGTGGGTGTAGAATTATATGATGGAACCGTCATCAATATCGACACCAAATTTGAAGGAGAACCTCCGAGATGTAGCCATTGCATCTGCTTTGGAAATGTTGACTCCCAATGTCCAGACATAACACAGCTCTCTTCAATCCAAAATCCATCGCAAATTGATGAAGCTGTGAAAGTTCAAGAAACTTCGCAAGTTCATGAAGCCACACTTGATGATGCGCAAGTTCATGAATCTCCAAATAAGGGCCATATTCAGGAAGCTGCGCAAGATCATGACGCTCCAGTTGATCATGCGCCAGTAGACCAAGTCGAGGATGCGCCTGCAGTAAAAGGTTATGCATCACCTGTTTATGATGCGGCCACAGCTAAAGAGGATGTTGCACCCACTCCAGGTATCACTATTTTTAATCCTGGCCATTTTCGTAAAATTCATGCCACAGATACAGGGAAATTGGCGGCTACTATATGAAAGGGGATGGATGTGAGGCATCCTGGTTTGTTGAGAAGGGCAAAAACTTATGATGCTGGGGAAAGTAGTGTGCGGGGGAGTAGTGAAGAAATTACTGGGCCTATCACCCATGCTGTTTCTGCACCAGCCGTCCAAGGGGGTGAGGGGAGGCAGCTGATTTGACTACACAGGTGGAGCATGAACCCCCCAATGCAATCAGACCGAATTTGCCAGTGCTTGAAGATACAACACATCCAGAAACCGATCATGTTTCAGAAATATTATCAGTTGTAAATCCGAAATGGGAGTTGGAACTAGAAGAACTTAAAAATAAGAGAGTTGCAAATGGGATGGGGCCTAAGATGCAATCTGCTAATGCGGTAACCGGGAGAGGCACTAGGAAAAGCACGCGTATTAAGGAGGGGGCCTCAGGAAGGGAGGCCAAACCAATCTCTTAAGTGATGAGCATTTTTGTGTGGAACACACGAGGTCTAAATAACCCAATTAGGAGAAATTTTAAACCCAAAATTGACCGGTACAGTTGTCAAGCTGACGAAGACTCGAAGCGCTGAGTTGGAGCCTAGTCTGCCTTCGGAGTGGGACACTCGGTTGGAAGATCCGGGGTCAATGGTTGTTGGTAGATGATGATACGACGGTTGATCGACCTAGGAACGATCAATTGGTTGGGTTGCTTGAGGTTGGAGAGCTCGAAGTCGACCTTGGACGTTGGATTGCGATCGTCGATCTGCACCACAGGGAGAAGTTAAGGGGTCAGATCTGGGTTCCGACCCAAATCCCCTCCGATGCTTAAGTTAGTAAGGGACTTAAGGATGAGAGGGAGCTTGGCATAGCTAAGATCGACCCACTGAGGATCGTCCCTGGACTAACGATGCAAGCTCGAATATAAGATGGAGAAGTGAGAAGATAGAGTTCTATGTATTATCACTCGTACCTTAAAGATGGAACCACTTTACCTTTATCCATCGGCCTATTTATTGGTTGCTCTCTCTTAATGAGGCGCAATCGCCCTCATTGATTAGGGCACAATCCTCTCTGGGATTCGAGCTAACGGATGCCCAATTACTCGGCCCCATTAACTCTTCCATGAATGTCGGCGTCAGTCCAACAGTTGTCTGACCCATTCACCCGACTCAGCCGTAACCTGCTTAGAGTGTGGGGATAACGGGTCATGGGGGAGAAATGGGTCGGGTATGCAGATACCCAATCGGGTTTGTTTCGTGCACTAACAATGGCCCCCATCATTCGCTTTCGGGAGGTAGCGCTGATCGAGGTCGAATGATATGTACTTTCATTAAATGTGCACGGATTTCAAAAAATTTGATTGGATATGTGCCTCCAAAACCTCTTCGCCTTGGAGCGATCTCCGCCGCTTCTGGTGGCCGGTTTTGGACATGCGGTGTGCATCGGGGGCTGGGCGGTTGAGTTTCTCAACATATAAGAGGGATTTCAAAGAGAACGACTGAAATTTTCCAGCATCATCTTCTTCCTTGCTTCGCCTACTTGCTTCCTCGTTGCTTTTCCCAGAGATTGCTTGTTCTTTCCCAATGTATCTCATTTCCTCAAATTGACTCTCTTAACAGGTTGGTAAGGAATGTTTGCTCTGTAAGGTCATTGGCTATGAGGAAAACACTAGAAGGAGGGGTTGAATAGTGTTAATACAATTCAAAAAGATAGTTACCCCAAATTAAATTCCTAACCAACAAATAATGCAGAATAAAAGTAAATCCTAAAAATGAAAAAAATGCAAACGCAAGGATGTTTCAAGGATTTGGATTACCCAAGTCACTTCCCGACTTGTTCCCAGTAATCTTACGTCCCTTCCACCTGGTAAACAACTGGATACTTAAGTTAGAACCCTAACTTGAGGTTTCTTTAAAAACCCACTTGTAGGAACCCTACAAGTGAAATTGAAATACACTCGGTTGTCCTTGACTCCCACAACTTGGGAGCAAGCAAACCAATCTCACAACCCGAGAGTAAATCAAATAACAAAAGTTATGAAATTTGAAATAAACAACACTTACAATCACCTATGCCTTGAAGTAGAACTTGAAGGAGAGTGTGTTGTGTGTTGAATGGCTCTCTTAGAAGAGAGGAAAGCCCTTTCTCTTGACTGCACCAAATGCCTAGAAGATTTCTCTTTGGTTCTAGGTTGGAGAGCAAAAGATTGAAGATAGGAATTCTAGGGCTTTAGGATTTTGAGAGCTTTGATCTTGAAAGAATGAAAGCTTGAATGAATGAGTAAGTTGCTAACATCTTAATGGAACAATAGAGGCTGCCTTTATAGTTTCCTTAAAGCCCTCAAACAAAATCCCAAAAAGCCCCTTTGAAATCCGTTGAGAATCTGCACTCGCGACAGTCGACTGTTGAATAAAACACAGTCGACTGCTGCACTGTGTCAGAGGGTAGGTGAGAATTCAAACGGTAACTTACCATGTGGACAGTCGACAGATGAGGAGTAGACAGTCGACTGTTAAACCAACAGGTGACTGTAAATCCTTCTACAGGCGACAGGCCGTAAACTGGGTAAGGTGAGAAATTCTGAGAAAAGTCTGGGAATACAGGACATGCGACTGATGAAGAGAAGACAGTCGACTGTAAATCCAACAGGAGAATATAATTCTTTCTACAGGTGACTGTCACAAACCCTGAAATTTTCCAGAGAGTTGAGTCTGCAAAGAGGCTCACAGACAGACGACTGTTAAAGCATTGACAGTCGATAGTGCCATTGGACAGTCGACTGTAAATACAATATTAGTCGATTGGCACTAGAATAAGAAATATTTCAGAGAGCAAGTCCTGCAGAGGAATCATGGACATGCGACTGTTGAAACATTTACAGTCGACTGGTCCTTGGACAAGCGACTGTAAAAACAAAACCAGTCGACTGGCTAGATCAAATGAATTGATCATTGGGCAGATGATAGATAGGCGACTGATTTACATATCACAGTCGACTGTCTCTTAGACAGGCACCTGTGAAACGTACATCAGTCGCCTGATAAAGTTAAAGCTTAGAAGCCCAAAAATCAACTGATTAGATATGTGCATAACAAGCGACTGTAGAACAAAACACAGTCGACTGTTTCGAGACAGGCAACTGTAAAACGTTCAGCAGTCGACTGTTGAGATCAAACTTTGCACATTCTAGAGAAAATATGAATTGATGTCAAAGGAAAATTGATCTAATGATTTCCTATGACTGAAATGAAGATGAGTGTGTGTGCTCCATCAAAGTTCTGCTTCTAAGCAATATGCTAGAAGATAAAAAGAAGATTACATTGCAGAACTAACTCTTCTTTCCAAAGTATGAGCTTGAAGTCTTCTAGGAGCTTCAATCACCATATTTGATCATCCAATCCACTTTTCTTGCTTCCATTGATCTTTGAGTGTCATCCATTGCTAATTGATCTTCATGATATGCTTAGGCAATGGATTAACTGCAAATATGGAATTAGTCACAAGTATTTATGTTTGCTCATCATTAACACCAAGTAGGGAGAAGTCAAATACTCAACATGCTCTAGTGGTGTTCAAGGAGCTGACCCCTGAGGAGCTGGCTGAGCGTCTCCAGCCCCCTCGCCTGGTGGAAGTTTCCGGAAAGGGGAAGGTAATTTGGGTTGAGCCCGACCTTCCCATTCGTCGAAGGGATCGAAAGTCGAAGGCTCCTAAAGCTATCTTAGACATGGCACATATGTTCTCCCTTGACCTGATCGTCGAGGTTTGGCGAGGTTGTTTCTGCGAATCCTTTAGGGTTAGGGAGCCTGACTCGGATGAGAAAGTGTGTTTCCTACGAATGTTTATTTTTCGGATAATGATATTTTTCGGATAATGATATTTTTCGGATATCTTTAGGGTTAGGAATGCTTATTTTTCGGATGTTGTGCATAGTAAGAATTATGTGGGGAAGTCTAAGTCCACTAGGACTTGGCTTCCAAAGGTCTAATCCCTTGGACCCAATGACCTTGGGTACCATGATATGAAAGTTTCTATCTTTAGGTACTCAAGGAAAAGAAAAAGAAGAGGAGCAACAAATTTAAATTTAGCTCCAAAGGGAATTGGATACTCGATAGCGGGTGTTCAAAACACATGACGGGTGACGCTCGATTGCTCTCCGGAGTGGTTCCCATTGCGAATGGAAACCGCGTCGTATTTGGAGGCAACGAGAGCGGAACCATCATAGGTGTTGGTAAAGTCGGTAACCCCTCTAAACCCTTAATTAGTGATGTTTATCTTGTTAGTGGTTTAAATCATAATCTTATTTCAATAAGCCAACTTTGTGACAAAGGTTACAAAGTTAGTTTTGCGAAAGGATTGTGTCATATTTTAAGAAAAGATAATGATAAATTATTATTTTCCGGAACTCGTCATAAAGACATTTATATTTTGGATCTTCCTAAGTCATATGAACAATGTCTCGTTGCCAACACAAGTGAACAACACTTATGGCATCGACGCTTTGGACATGTGAACTTTGGAACACTTTATAAGCTTTCGAAATTAAATTCTATTAAAGGTTTTCTGAAGCTTGTTTTTGAAAAGAAGATTTTTTGTGATTGTTGTCAACGTGGAAAGCTTCCTAAATCTTCATTTAAACCTAAGAAAAGCATCTCTACTAAACGGCCACTAGAGCTATTACATCTAGACTTATTTGGGCCAACTAGAGTAGCTTCCTTAGGAAATGCAAGGTATGGACTTGTCATCGTAGATGACTATTCAAGATTTACTTGGGTATTTTCATTGTGTAATAAAAATGAAGCTTTTGAAAACTTCACAATTTTTGTTAAGAAAGTACAAAATCTCTTAGGAACCACCATTGTCACCATTCGTAGTGATCATGGAGGTGAATTTGAGAATGAGTCTTTTGAGACATTTTGTGATGAAGTTGGTATTACTCACACCTTCTCTTTCCCTCGTGCACCTCCTCAAAATGGTGTAGTTGAGAGAAAGAATAGGACGCTAGTGGAGTGTGCTCGCACTATGCTTGATGATAGCCAACTTGGCCATCAATTTTGGGCGGAAGCGGTACACACCGCTTGCTATGTGTTTAATAGAATACTTTTGAGGCCCGGCACTAAACAAACTTGTTATGAATTGTTGTTTGGTAGGTTGCCTCAAGTTAAACATTTTCGTGTTTTTGGTTCGAAATGTTTTATTAAGAACACATATGGTAGTTTGGACAAATTCGATCCAAGATCCGATGAGGGGATTTTTGTTGGATATTCTTCGCGTAGCAAAGCCTACCGGATATTCAACAAACGAACCTCAACGATCGAGGAGTCGCTTCATGTCTCATTTAATGAAGGATTTGTTCCAACTAGAATTTCAAATGATAATGATTCTTTGGATGTTTTATGTGATTCGTTTGATAATTTTAAGTCTAATGATTCTATTGATTCTATTGAGACTAACCCAACTAATGAAGTTGTTGAGAATGTTCCTAGTGATCAAGGTATTCCCAAACGGCTTCATTCGGTTCGTGACCATCCCCATGAGCAAGTAATTGGCAATATTCATGATAGTGTCAAGACGAGATCGCAAGTCCACCACTTCGCCAATAGTGCCTTTGTCTCATCAATAGAGCCAAAGAATATAGTTGAAGCTTGCGAAGATAGTGCTTGGATCCTTGCCATGGAGGAGGAACTCATTCAATTCGAGAGGAATGAGGTATGGGAGCTTGTTCCTTTGCCATCGAAGAACCACACCGTCATAGGGACAAAGTGGATCTTCAAGAACAAATCCGACGAAAATCAAGTCGTCATCCGGAACAAAGCTCGGTTAGTTGCTCAAGGCTATCGCCAAGAGGAAGGTATCGATTTCGAAGAATCCTTCGCTCCGGTAGCTAGATTAGAATCAATTAGACTTTTATTGTCTTATGCATGCCATAAAAATTTTAAGTTATTTCAAATGGATGTTAAAAGTGCATTTTTAAACGGAGATGTCGTTGAGGAAGTTTACGTTTCTCAACCTCCGGGCTTCATAAATGAAAAATTTCCAAATCATGTTTTTAAACTAAAGAAAGCTCTTTATGGTTTGAGACAAGCTCCTCGAGCTTGGTATGATCGCCTAAAGAATTTTCTTTTGGATTTGAATTTTAAAATGGGCGAAGCCGATTCTACACTTTTCGTTAAGCATGCGAATAATGATATTTTATTAGTTCAAATTTATGTTGATGATATCATTTTCGGTGCTACTAACTTCACTCTTTGCGAAGAGTTTTCTAATGTTATGAAGGAACAATTTGAGATGAGCCACATGGGCGAACTCAAATATTTCTTAGGTCTCCAAATTCGCCAAATGAACGATGCAATCTTCATCCACCAAACGAAGTATTCGGTGGAGTTGCTTAAGCGATTTGGAATGGAAAGTGCTTCCAGGAAAAAGACTCCAATGAGCACGACTACGCATCTCGACAAGGATACGGGTGGTAAGGATGTAGACATTCGTCTATATCGAGGTATGATAGGTAGCTTACTTTATCTTACCGCAAGTAGGCCCGATATTATGTTTGCCGTATGCATTTGTGCTCGTTATCAGTCTCAACCTAAGGAGTCTCACTTAGTAGCGGTAAAGCGTATTTTCCGTTATCTAAGTTACACTTTAGATTTTGGATTACTTTATCCAAAATCTAGCACGTATGAGTTAGTCTCATACAGTGATGCCGATTATGCGGGATGCAAATCCGACAGGAAAAGTACTAGTGGCACTTGCCATTTTCTAGGAAATTCTCTTGTCTCTTGGTTTTCCAAGAAGCAAAATTCCGTATCACTTTCAACCACCGAGGCGGAATACATTGCCGCCAGTGCCGCTTGTGCCCAGGTTCTTTGGATGAGACACACTTTGAAGGATTTTGGTATTCACTGTGATACTAGCCCTATCATGGTGGATAACCAAAGTGCTATCTGTCTTTCAAAGAATCCGGTGCACCATTCCCGATCAAAACACATAGATGTCCGACACCATTTCTTAGATGATCATGTTGCTAAAAAGGACATCATATTAGTGTACGTTGAAACCCAAAAGCAAATCACTGATATTTTCACGAAACCCCTAAAGGAGGACTCCTTTGTGCGGTTGCGTCGAGAATTGGGGATTATGGGTGAATCCGAGATATAGGATTCATATTTCATTCAACTATCTTGCATGCTATTCGATTTCGCGATATTTTGTTCATGCTAGATTAATTGAATTTTTGGGAATTTTATGTGATATATTTGAATTTATGATCGAATTCGTATTTGAAAGTCGTATTTAAGAATTCGACGTTTTATGGGGTAATTTAGATGACTAATGAGTGAGTTATGATGTTTCATCCAAGTGGTTTGTGAAGAGAAATCAATTATAAACTTTTGGACTCCTCTAGTCGGTCTAAGTTCACTTGTCAACCGACTAGATGCTCATCTAGTCGGTCAGCAAATGAACTCAAACCGACTAGATCAAGCCTATATCTAACTCCTATCTTTTTCTTTCGTTAGTCGGTCACAGTAAACTTACCGACCGACTAGATTGAAAACTAGTCGGTCAGTGAATATACTGCGACCGACTAATTCTTGCCCTAGAAATTCATCTGAGCTACTGTTTCGACTTAGTCGGTTCAAGCTCATTGACCGACCGACTAGATCGTAATCTAGTCGGTCAGTTCTTGAACTGTGACCGACTAAGTGTGTTAGGGCAGTTATGTCTTTTTGATTCCAGACCGACTAATACTCATTTTGGTTCGACTAATTTCATTATTAGTCGGTATTCTCTCTTCTCCAGCCCGATAAACCCCAAAATCCCGATCGAACCCCCTCAAAACCCTTCGTCTTCCGGCCATCTCTCCGTCGATCGCCGCCGTCCGCCGCCGTCGACTCCACCTCCTAGGTATCTCCCTCCCTCCCCTTGGTCGATTCCTACCCTAGGGTTCGTTTTTATCTCATCTTGCCCCTAGGGTTTCTAGTTTTAAACCTAGGGTTTGTGTGTTCGGATTTCTTGATTTCTAGGGTTTGTGTTAGCTTCTAGGGTTTGTGCTAGGTTGTTTTTGATCTTATCATCGATTGCTTGTGCTCGTAGTGCTATGGCTAGGACAAGAATTCCTATCGCCTCTTCCGGGGCTTCTCCTATGACCGTAGGGCCTTCCGACCCTAGGAATCCCCCGAAGCCTAAGCGTCGTGCCAAGTCAACCCAAGCCTCTCCATCTTCGCCTCCTCCTAAGAAGCCTAGGACTGCCACAGCTAAACCCCGCAAATCCAAGACCAAAAAGCCTATTCTTCAATCTCCGGCTACTCCTCCCGATTCCGACTCTGAATTTATCCCAGAGGATGAGCCTACTAGGGAACCCACTCCTCCTCCGAAGACCCGTAAGGCTAAGGGTAAAGCTCCTATGCCAGTGGGCGGTGTAGACATATCGTTGTGCCGCGATGACCCTCAGTGTCTCGCAGCGTACAACCGTATAGAGCACTGTCCACTGTTGTTAGAGCATTACGTTCAGTTTTCTGATTTCCTCGGCCTTGCTGATCTTCTGTCCTATAGTGGTCTTCTAGATTATCTCCGATACGACCCCAAGGCCAATCCCAAACCGTATCCTCGCCTCGTGAAATTGTTCTATGCCAATCGTATCCGAGGCCAATACGATGCCAGCCACTCCATCGAGACGACTGTCTTGGGAACTCCTATAGTTCTCATGGCAGAAATCTTGGGGGAGATTCTTGGTTGTTCATCGTGTGGTCTCCTCCCTTCGGACATTTCCGTCGATGACATTTCTTCCATGGATCAGTCTATTCTTGCAGATATCTTCCAGGTTATCCCCTCTGCATTCATTGGTGTTCCATCAAAATCTTTTAAGCCGAATGCGTGGGTTCTTAACCTGATCTTGAAGTCTTGTCTCCTCCCTAAGTATGGATCCTCTTCTCTCCCATCCCAGCCTTTCTTGAAATTGATCTACGCTCTTTTCTTGGGGTGCGAGATTAATTGGGCTCGCGTGATACTCGATAAGATGGATTCTTTCGAGTGTATACGCAAGACCAATAAGTCTGCGCACATTCCATACCCTTACCTGTTGACTCTTGTATTTCGTCATTTCCGAGTCCCCCTCCCTCCTGACGATGAGCGTCCCTTGGGTACGCCTCTGAACGCGACGGCCGTGAAGAAATCTCTAGCGGCGCTTCGTCACGTGCAGAGGTCTACCGCATCTGCTTCTCAGGCTTCTCCGTCAGCTGCTGCAGCCCCCTCTAGTCCTGCTACTTTGGACGATGTCGTACGCCTTCTTCGTCGGCACGAGTCACGTTTGGCTCGTACCGAGGAGGTCGTTTGCCGTATGGCTCGTCTGCTGGGGATTGATCTTCCTCCTTCAGTCTCTGAGGCCGAGGAGATGGACGATGAGGAGATTGACGAGCTTGTCACTTCTTTTGCCCGTGGCGATGAGGCCACTGCTGCTGCTGCTGCTGGTACTTCCACTTCTGCTCCTGGTGTTGGCACCACTTCAGGTGTTCCCGAGCCCTCTGCTTCAGCTCTTCAGACTTCCGAGCCTGCTCATGTATCTCCTGCTGCTGTTGACACTGCTGCTGCTGCTTCTGTCGAGACCCCTGCTGCTGTTGAGATTCCCGTTGCTGAGCCTGTTGCTGAGATCTCCACTCCTGCCCCGACGATTCCATCTGTTGAGACGCCTCTCCTCCCTGCAGATCCTGAGTCCACTCCGTCGACTGGACCCACGGAGACTGCAGATCCTGCCACCTCCTCGTGATCGCTTGTTTCGAGGACTCTCCACTACGCTTTGGATGACATATCTTCGTGAGAGTATTTTGGGTTAGGATGGGGTTTGAGAGATGTTTTGATGTATTTTTGCGATTTCTGGATGTCGGAGTTGGATACTATGATATGATGTTGTTTTGATGTATATTGATACACTTTGATGATGTCGATGATGTATGATGTTTTTCTTTTTGATGATATGTAGCACTTGATATGATGTACCTCATATATTCGATGTGATATCTTTTTGGATGTACTCATGTTGTCTCTACATATATATATGTTCATCGTCATTCACTTTGTCATTTATTCGTCGTGCATTTTTTTAATATATTCGTTGAATGCATTTGAATTGTGAATTCGTCGCTCGACGATTAAAAACTTGGTTAAATAGATTATATTTCTATAATTACATAGAATTGTTTTCCATGCACAAAATTAACCAAGAATATTGAATATTGGAGAGTATGTTTCTTTATTCAAGAAATGAGTAATTATTTGGTATTTTTTTGATGATTTTGATCTTCACTTTGTGATAATGGACAATTGGCACACTTTGATTTGATTTTATCCATTTTCCTTTGGTGTCAATTAATTCCATTGTCTTTGTCTACTACTCCCGATGTTAGATTTTACATTTCCTAATTGTTGTCGTTGTATGCCCCCCATTTTTGGGATAATGCCAAAGGGGTAGAGATAATGATAATAAATAGTGCAAATGAAAATTTAACTCAATTTCCAAGAATCTAGTTTGATATGTTAGATTCAGGGGGAGTTAAGATACATGTAAGGATTTTCAAAATCCGATATTCCGAAAATTGATTCTCTTTATTTATCTTACTCATCTGATTGATGCAATTCATATATATTCATTTTGGAATTAACGTGTCATCAATGCAGGGGAGTAAGTATTTTACATTTGAATCATTATTTTTGATTATTATTTATGTTGGTTTGTCATCACCAAAAAGGGGGAGAATGTTGAATATTGGACTCCCCGGATTTGGTTTTGATGATGAGCAAACATAAATAATCCATGAACTAACAATTTGTGAGCGCAGTTTTGGAGATCGTCGCCAATTTCACGAGAATATTCAAAGCGACATCTCAACACTTTCCAAAGCTCATATTCATGCCTAAAGCTTCGTTGAAGCTCTTGCGATGCTTTGGAAGATATGAAGATTCAATCGAAGCTCTCGAAGACCGTTTATTAAGGTTTTATTTATAGTCTTTTAGCTTCGATATATAGAATGTTAAGCCTTGAGTATTTCTTACGTTTCTATCTTCATTTCGCTCATTTCGTAGCTTTAGGATCCTTGCACAAGTTCATTCTAACTTCCTCGAAGCGTCGCGCTTCGATTCGGATTTGTATGTGCATGTTAGTTGGTACAAGAACAAGTACTGACCGACTAGATGGTGATCTAGTCGGTCGGCAACTGTTCTTGGACCGACTAGTTTGATTCCTTAATTTCTTGGACTTTACTGTTTACTGTTAGTCGGTCTACGTTGACTCACCGACCGACTAGTTTGTGAACTAGTCGGTCAGTGATGCTTCTTTGACCGACTAGTTGTGACTTAATGTTCATCCTAAAATTCTCCTAAGCTACTGTTTACCGTTAGTCGGTCTAAGAACGTTTGATGACCGACTAGTTGACAATCTAGTCGGTCAACTTTTGTTCTTGGACCGACTAAGTCACTTGCTTTCAGACTAAGTCATTTTGCCTCTTAGTCGGTCTACGTTCATTGACTGACCGACTAGTTGTGAAACTAGTCGGTCAGACAGTCTTCTTGGACCGACTAGATTTCTAGGTCTGAAATTCTATCTCTTCTCAGATCTGCTCTTAGTCGGTCCATGCTTTGTGACTGACTGACTAGTTGATGAACTAGTCGGTCAGTGTTTGTTCTTTGACCGACTAATCCTCACAGATTTCTTTCCGTTGGAGAATGACCTAACTTGTTTTTATGGGACCCTATAAATACGAACCTAGGTCATTTCTATCTTAAATAGAGCTGCCATTAAGAGATTCATTGAGTTCTAAAGAGATAGCTATTCTCCCTCAAATCTAAAGCTCTCTTCCTCACAAGAAACCCATTCTCTCTCATTTCTAGATCTAGAGAGAAGCTTGTTCTTGGTGAGCTCTTCAAGCTATTGCTTGATCCAAGTCACCAACTCATTCCTAGGCACCGATTGCTGGTCATTTCCTTGGTGCTAGGTATTGGTGACTTCATCTTCCTCAAATCCTTCATTTCACCATTTGGGTAAGAAAAACTCAAGGTATAGGATTTTGTGGTACGATTTGTTTATTTCAATATAACTCATTTATATTGCTTGTGATTCTCTCGGTTGTGAGAGAAGATTGTGATCCCGGGTTGTGGGATTCACTTTGCCATTGCATGTATGATTTGATCTTGTGAAGGTTTTTCACAAGATATTCATAGTGGAAATCTTGAGTTAGGGTTTCTAACTCAAGTATCCGGAGGGGATCCGGGTGGTTGGGACGTAGGATCACCGGGAACAAGTCGGGGAGACTTGGGTGGATCCGAACCCATTAACATCGTTTGTTTGCTTTGTTAATTTTGTGTTGTCATTCAATTTAAGCTTCCGCAAATTGATTTGGTAGTTGTTTGCAATTTAATTTGGAATTATACTCCTTATTATTTTAAAGTACTATTCACCCCCCCTCTAGTACTTGTGCAGTAGCTGGTAGGGCATTACATTTGGTATCAGAGCCAGATACTCAGCTATGTCTGCCAACGACAACAAGACCGTGCGTCCACCTTCCAATTATGACACCTTCAGGAACCGTGAAGGAGCATCTTCGGTGATGGAAGGACATTCCTCTACGAGGCCTCCATTCTTCAACGGTACCAACTACGGGTACTGGAAATGTCGGATGGAAACCTTCCTCCGAAGTGCACCCTTATGGAGGACTACAATGAAGGAGTACATCGAGCCCGAAGAAGAAGACTTTGAGAAATGGACAACCGCGGAGGTCGCCGCGGAGGTAAGCAATGCCAAGGCAATGAACGCCTTGCAATGCGCATTGGAGCCCGAGGACTTCAATAAGATATGCACATGTAAGAGTGCATATCATATTTGGAACTCCCTCCTCATTCTACATGAAGGGACGAGTCGGGTAAGAGACTCTAAACTCGTAGTCGTAAACAAAGATTACGAAATGTTTCATATGCAACAGGGCGAGAAGATGAAAGAATATTACGCTCGCTTCGTTGACATAATAAACGAGTTAGAGGCCCTCGGCAAGTCCTACACTCAAAAGGAGAAGTGCTCAAAGATTATTGAAGGACTTCCTTCTTCTTGGGAGAAACGCACCTTCGCCATCGAGGAAGGTAATGACATGAATAAGTACACCGTAGTTCAACTAATGGGTACTTTAATGTCGTACGAGGTACGCAAGGATAGCAAGGTCAAATTGCAAGAAAAGATGAAGTCTTATCTAAAGCAAGACGAGCCAAAGAAAAAGGCTATTGCCTTCAAAGCCGCTCCATCCACATCCACATCAACCGATGATGAAGACTCGGAAAACGAGTTGGACTTGGAGTCCATGGCACTCATGGCCAAGAAGTTCAACCGTTTCTTGGGCCGCGGGGTACTGTAGCGGCCTAGTGGGCCGGCCAAGCGGGCCGGCCCACAGAACTGTTTTATATATTTTTTTGTTTTTTCTGTTTAAAAATTCCAGAATAGCTTCCTTAGGCTCCAAAAAATCCTGGAAAATAGCTCCAATCTCCAAAAAAATCTGGAAAAATTCCAGAAAATCCAGAAAAATCCCAAAAATACCTGAAAAATAAGAGGAGCAAAAATTAGTTCATAAAACACATATTTTATGTATAAAAAGAGATTAGGCGTTAATAAACCACGATATCACGAAAACACACGTATGAACACCAAAATAAACTTGATATACACATAAAATACCCAAAAATGGGGGGAAATATGCAATTTATAACCCGAATCACACCCCCAACTATCTTTTTGCTAGTCCCTAGCAAAATATGCGATAAATTCGGATAAAATTGAAAACATGCACCAACACTCACGTTATCATCATGGCATACACAAAATAGTATTTCCACTTAATTCCAAAGCCAATATACCCAATGTATGAAAGTAAATAATAAATGACATTCTCTTCAATCCAATTCAAAGAAAAGTGAAGTAATAAGCACTGTATCACATTCATTAGGATATATCGCAAATGACAAAATTTCCAATTTTTATGGAAATGGCCAAAACAAAAGAAATTCCTCTAAGTGGTGGGAGATGAGATTGCATCATCATGTTGCTTATTCTTTCATTATTCATTCATTTTTTCTTTTGCTTTTCTTTTTCCTTCTTTTTTTTGTTTTTGATGTTTATGTTTTGCATTCACGTGATAACGCTATGAAATGCAAACACGACCACATTTGCATAAACGCGATGACGCTATACATGCAAATGGATGAAATGATTTCCTAAATCTCATCTTTGGCATCCCCCCAATGTTTCGTGGGACACCGGCTACTCGATTTGATTAGAAAAACCATTCGCTTATATTACTCTCTTTCTCATTCCA
The DNA here is from genome assembly GCA_030789695.1 of Scilla litardierei. Lineage (NCBI taxonomy): Eukaryota > Viridiplantae > Streptophyta > Magnoliopsida > Asparagales > Asparagaceae > Scilla > Scilla litardierei. Next base: position 266,736,757 of record CM061142.1, on the reverse strand, counting down.
AACATGAATTAGCAACTCATCCACCCACTCCTTAAGAGGAAAACAAAGCATACACAATTGGCCAAACCCAATCCAACCAAAAACTACATCATTCATCCCAACATAAAATCGCTTACACCAAATTTTTCCCAAATTGTTTCAAAGAGAGCATCACGACATATGAAATAGTCTCATACATGGCATATTAGCATTTGAATCCAAATTGGAAAAGAAATTAAAACACGCCAATCAAATATCCATAAGTTTGATACCAATATAATAATCTGAAAAATTGCATGGCATTAAGCATGTAGGGACTTAGCACAAAGCAAGCGGCGTAGGGACAAGGAGGCTAAAAATGATATGCAATGAAGTTCATTGGGTGATGGAAACATGGAGGGATCTCCAAAAAAAATTTAACACCAAAATCCTAACAATTCTAAAGATTCTAACACTCTCCTCCTAACTTAAAATAAACATTGTCTGTAATATTGGGAGAGTATCAGATCTCACAAAAGATCCTAGCAAAGAAAAGAAAAGCATACGAAAGCAAACATGCAAAAGCAAACTAACTAACTTTTGATTTTATTTATTTACACTACGTAACAGAAAGAAAACACCTTAGCAATTGGCAGATCTCGGATGTATAACGGCGGTGGCAACTGCTCGATCATATCCTTACGCTCCTCTGCGAGTGTCTTTGGAGCTAGGCCTCCACCGGCCTCCTTGGATTCCAGCAATGCAACTCCAAGCGTCCCCTTTGGATAATATATGTCAAGTGGGAGACGAGCTGCATCAATCCAAGCCATGTCCTCATGCCCTGCAAAAGCATTCTAAAACAGGTCGTCAAAACAAATAAAAGAATGTAAATGCAATGGATGACAATATGAAACAAATGTTTATGGAAGTGAAAATTTGGCTTCAGACATGCAAGGTATGAGATGGTGGGAACTTCCCTGAGATGTGATGCTAGGTGTGGCATGATACTCTGCCTTAGCAGGAGGTGGAAGTGGCTGTAGAGAGAAAACTGGAGTAGGAGGGAGCTCGAGCTCAATATATACCATGTCGCAATCCCCGTCGCTATCCTCTTCCTCGACGTCAATATCAACAATCTCTACAGCACTCCCCGCAACTGGTAACTGCTCCTGACAAACCTCCTCGATGACGGGCAAGTGCGCATCCTGAGGTGAGGGAAGTGACATCTGTGACAGGACTGGAGGTAGACTTGTCTCGGGAAAATCCAAGCACGCATCATCCTTGTCATCCCAGAAATAGTTCATCTCAGTCGTCTTCCCTAAGTACTCAACCTCCTCAACCTGTGAAGCTAACTCTGAAGTGAACTGTGGCTCAGGCTCCATGGTATCCTCAATCTGCTCTTGGCCATCATGCACATCCACTTCATCCTCAACCTCAAATTGAAAATGCATCGTGTCATCAACATGGTCGACACACACTCCATCATCCATCTCCTCTGACTCCTCAAAATATATATGCTCAAATTCCTCTACTTGGCCCCAATGCATCCTCTTCACAGGTTTCTCTTGGTATTCCATAGGGTCGCATTGGAATGAGCCCTTAGCTGGCTCCTCAGGCTGATCCTGGACCTGCTGGACTGTCTCCTCATACTCTGCAAGGTCCCTCAGGTAACACCATGAATCCTCGGTCGAATAATTAAAGAACTTACCATCGCAGCTCATCTGCATGAAGTGTCGCCCAGATGGCGATAATCCAGTATAAAATATCTATAGGAGGTGATCCTCGTGGAAACTCTGGTGTGGGCACGCAAGCACCAAATCAGTGAACCTCTGCCAAGCCTGATGGTAAGCCCTCCACTCAGCTTGTGCAAAGCTCGCTATATGCTGCTTCATGGCCTGTCGCCCCTGTACCTGCTCTAAGAAAATAGGCAAAAATATTCGGAGAAATTCAACCTAAAATGACAACCAAGTAAAATGTGAGTCGAGAGACAATGAATCAAAGCACAATCTAGCATCATCTTGTAAAGAAGAAGGAAAAAATATAAAGTATAAGCAATCATCGCTAATATTCCCACCAAGACATGAAAACATCCACTCTTCAAAATTTTTAATATGTAAATGAGGGTACTCCCACTTCGAGCCATGAAAATATGACGGAAGTGGGATATCCTCCAAATCAAAGTCGAAAAAATCTGAAGAAGATGCCATTTTTTGTAAAATTTTTTTTCACAAAAATGAAAATAAACAACAAAAAAACTACATAGGTGGAAACTAAATAAATTATAAAGACACAACACTAAGAGATAGAAGTATCACACTAAAAATTTCAAAATCAATCAAAAATTGCTAATAATAGAAACCGTTGTCCCCGGCAATGGCGACAATTGGTTGACACGGAAAGGACGCGCAAGTGACATGCCTTTCACTCCCAAGCGTAAAAGTGTCAATGCAATATATTTATAAATAACCGGTGAGTACCGGGTCGGATCACAGGGACAAGTCGTTCTATATTAGCAAAATTGATTGATAAAGAAAAATAAAGCATGTTACAACCACCTCGCTAATAGTGGAAAAGTGTGGGAAAAACATGTATTGAATCTACAATTCTATCCTAAGTGGGTAGGGTTAGAGAGCCAAAGGGGATTTAGGATGGCAAGACGAGAGAGCATGGGTTGTGGGTTCACTGGAATTGGTGTTAATTAAGCTCTAATTACCGGCATATAACTCAATTGATTATCCGACTAAGGACACTCAATCGAAAAATTTAGCATTCAAGAACACAATAATTTGCAATATGGATGGATGTATCATCGTAGCACTAATCAAATATGAGCATTGTATTTTCTCAAATTGTGCCCTCTCGGGTCTTAACCAATCAAATTGTGCCCTACTAATCATCCAACATTAACATGAAATTGTGCAAGAGGCAATTAGGGCTAAAATTAGCAACTAAACACAATAAATCACAACCAATTAAATTAACGCTACAAAATCATACTAAATAAGATGAAAATCTTATACAAAAGCTTCATCCAAGTTCAATACAAATATGAGATATCAAATTACAAAAGGGGGGAAGAAAGGTATCACCCAAGCTTTCACCCTAAATGAAGTCTTATCTCTACCAATTTGCTACTCATCCCAGCTTCTCCATCATCCATGGCCTACAAGCTCCACCCCTAGCCTCTTGGAGAAGAAGAGGGCTCAAGACCCCCCAAAACCCTAAAAACAACAAAGAAGAACCCCAACAGCCGAAGAGTAGCTCAAAAACGAAGCTCCCCTCTCATTTTCGCATCCTGGCCGCATTAACCCATGCGGATCGGGCCTTTGGGGGGCGGGCGCCCGCTGCCCGCCCCTGTATCCAATGCGCGCGCCTACGCTCGTGTGGAGAGCGGGCCGGCCCGCCTGGCCGGCCCGCAAACTGTTTAAATTTGTTTAATAATCGAAACGGCGGCCCGCTCTAAGAGCGAGCCGTGGGGCATTGTAGCGGCCTAGTGGGCTGGCCAAGCGGGCCGACCCACAGAACTGCTTTTATTTTTTTTTTGTTTTTTCTCTTTAAAAATTCCAGAATAGCTTCCTTAGGCTCCAAAAAATCCTGGAAAATAGCTCCATTCTCCAAAAAAATCTGGAAAAATTCCAGAAAATCCAGAAAAATCCCAGAAGTACCTGAAAAATAAGAGGAGCAAAAATTAGTTCATAAAACACACATTTTATGTATAAAAAGGTATTAGGCGTTAATAATCCACGATATCACGAAAACACACGTATCAATGCCAAAATAAACATGATATACACATAAAATACCCAGAAATGAGAGGAAAAATATGCAATTTATAACCCGAATCAATGAGCATATTGGTGTATAGGGTCACGTGCATGAGTATTTCTCATGTGTGGTTTTGCTCGTGCCATTGGGTGTGGAGCATAAAATGTGTTATGTGTGTCCACTTGTGAAGTAGGAGATTTCTTATGTGGATGAAGGTTGGTGTACATGTAAGCATGGCTTCTCTTTTGGTTTTCACCCTTAGCGGGTTTCTTGCCAAAAGGAAGTGAAGGTGAAGTGGTGGCTTTCTTGGTAGGTTTGATACCTATATTGTCTTTGACACCACTTGTGGATGCACCGGAGGTAGGCCTCACGAAATCTATAGTTATACCACTATAGGAGGTGCGATCATTGGATGCATTTGCTTCCACATAACCAAGTCTGCCATGATGTGTGGCCGGAAATTGATTTGTGAGCAAATCGTCAAATTGTCCTTTACTCTTATTAAATCTCACAATACGGGTTGACATGAGCTCATATTTCTCTTTAAGAGAAGAAATATTGGTATCCAATGTGGACACCTGTGCTTTGAGCTCATGCACTTGGGTTTTAAGAGAATCATTCTCTAAGCCCAATTATGTGTGTCATGAAGCTAGATCACTATCATCCTTAGGATACGTTTGATCTAGGATAGATTTGAGGGTATTCACCTCATTTCTCAAAGTGATATTTTGAGAAGCTAAATTTTCTTTCTCAAGAGTTAGTGTATCAACAATGGTGTCATTGTTGACAATGCATGGTATGGATGGTTTGCTAACAGATAGTTTCTTTAAGCTAGTATATCTAAGCATTAAAGATTGATCCTTAGCAAATAATTCTTCATTAGCAATACGCAATTCATCCACAGTTATCTCAGGTTCATCCATGTCAGAATCACTCTCATCGGAGAGTGGATCTTCCCGGGCTATGAAACACATGTGGGCGCTTTCACCCTTCTCATCATCAGATTCGCTTGATGATTCTCCACTTGAGTCATGGAATGTACCGACTAGTCCTTTCTTCTTATCTTTCTTATTCTTATCTGACTTGTGATACTTCGGAGCTTTCCACCTTTCTTTGTTTCGGAGCATTGGGCAATCCTTCTTGATGTGCCCTGTCTTATTACACTTAAAACAAAGAGAGGAAGTGTTATTAGTAGACTCAAATCTATCTTTGGAGGGAAATTTACCTTTGCGAAAGAAGCGTTGGAACTTTTTCACCATTTGAGCCATTTCCTCCATGTCCATCTCCTTTTCTGATTCTTCACTATCGGAGGATGAAGAATTAGCTTTGAATGCTAGAGCTTTCTTCTTGGCCTCCAAAGGGTTCATCATAGCTCGAATCTTTAATCGGTTCTCACATCTTACTTCGTAAGACATGAGAGCATCGATAAGATTCACGACTGTGTAAGTCTTCAAGTCATTGACCTTCTCGATGGCGATAGATCTTCTTTACCACTTGGAGGTCATTCCCATTATGATCTTCCTTACCTTATATTGTTGAGAGTAGACTTGTTTGAGAGCTTCCAGTTCATTAATGATATCGGTAAAATGTCCCTACATCGATGTTATGCTTTCATTTTCCTGCATGTTAAATATATCGAAATTTTGCACGGCAACATATAGTTTAGAAAGGTTTACCTTGTTTGTTCCCTCATGGGTAACGACGAGATGGTTCCAAATTTGATATGCACTCTTACATGTGCATATCTTATTGAACTCATCCGGGTCCTACACACATGAAGAGCATTCATTGCCTTTGCGTTGTTGACTTCAACGGATTTCTTGGAAGCAGTCCATTTTTCGAAATCCTCTTCGTTGGACTCGACGTATTTCTTATGGAGGATTTTTCAAAGAGAAGCACTCCTTAGAAACGTCTCCATCCGACATTTCCAATAGCCGAAATTCGTTCTATTGAAACGTGGAGGACGCACCGTAGATTGTCCTTCGAATACAGTGGACGTTCCATCACGATCGTGATTGTTGTACGAAGTCGGTGTAGGAACGTTGTTATTGTTGGATGCCATAGCTATAAACCAGCGCTCTGGTACCAATTATAAGTCACTAGCTATGAGGAAAACACTAGAAGGGGGTTTGAATAGTGTTTATGCAGTTTAAAAAGATAGTTACACCAAATTAAATTTCTAACCAACAAATAATGCGGAATAAAAGTAAACCCTAAAATGAAACAATGCAAACATAAGGATGTTTCAAGGGTTTGGATTACCCAAGTCACTTCCCGAATTGTTCTCGGTAATCCTACGTCCCTTCCACCCGGTAAATAACCGGATACTCAAGTTAGAACCCTATCTTGAGGTTTCCTTAAAACCCCACTTATAGCAACCCTACAAGTGAAATCGAAATACACTCGATTGTCCTTGACTCCCACAATATGGAAGCAAGCAAACCACTCTCACACCCTGAGAGTAAATCAAATAACGAAAGTTATGAAATTTGAAATAAACAACACTTACAATCACCTATGCCTTGTGTAGAACTTGAAGTAGAGTGTGTTGTGTGTTGAACGACTCTCTTAGAAGAGAGGAAAGCCCTTTCTCTTGATTGCACCAAATGCCTAGAAGATTTCTCTTTGGTTCTAGGTTGGAGAGCAAGAGATTGAAGATAGGAATTCTAGGGCTTTAGGATTTTGAGAGCTTTGATCTTGAAAGAATGAAAGCTTGAATGAATGAGTAAGATGCTAACCTCTCAATGGAACAGTAGAGACTGCCTTTATAGTTTCCTTAAAGCCCTCAAACAAAATCCCCAAAAGCCCCTTTGAAATCCGTTGAAAAATAGCCAACAGATAGAATCTGCACTCGCGACAGTCGACTGTTGAACAAAACACAGTCGACTGCTGCACTGTGTTAGAGGGTAGGTGAGAATTCAAACGATAACTTACCACGTAGACAGTAGATAGATGAGGAGTATACAGTCGACTGTTAAACCAATAGGTGACTGTAAATCCTTCTACAGGCGACTGACCATAAACTGGGTAAGGTGAGAAAGTCTGAGAAAAGTCTGGGAATACATGAGATGCGACTGATGAAGAGAAGACAGTCGACTGTAAATCCAATAGGCGACTGTAATTCCTTTTAGATGCGACTGTCACAAACCCTGATATTTTCCAGAGAGTTGAGTTTACACAGAGACTCATAGACAGACGACTATTGAAGCATTGACAGTCAACTGTGCCATTGGACAGTAAAATGTTAATACAACATAGTCGACTGGCACTAGAATAAGAAATATTCCTGAGAGCAAGTCCTGCAGAGGAATCATGGACATGTGACTGTTGAAGCATTTACAGTCGACTGGTCCTTGGACAGGCGACTGTAAAAACAACATCAGTCGACTAGCCAGATAAAATGAACTGATCATTGGGCAGATGATAGACATGCGACTGATTTATAGATCACAGTCGCCTGTCTCTTTGATAGGCGCCTGTGAAACATACAACAGTCACCTGATAAAGTTAAATCTTAGAAGCCCAAATAATCACCTGATTAGATATGTGCATAACAAGCGACTGTGGAACAAAACACAGTCGACTGTTTCAAGAAAGGTGATTCGGGGTAAATATTGCATATCTAACCCTCTAATTAGTGCTATTTTTTGCATAGAAGATGCGTAATTGGCCTCTAATGCAAGCGTATTTAGAATAGTCCTATTTATTAGACCATACTCTTATTTTATGCATAAAACAACAATATATTGAGTATTTCTGCCCTTTTAGTATTTTTCATGGCTAGATCTTAGTCTCATGATTCTAACGACTATTTATTCGTATTTTTTTGAGATCTGTGCTAATTACTATGAATTTTTGAATGCAGAATACCATAAAAAGGCATTTATGACATCATTACGGCATCAGCATGCACAGAAGCTTGTCTGGGCACGGTTTTTAGCGGGTTTTGACCCATTTTGAGTCCTAAACCTAATAGGAATTCTTCGCGTATATATACGCGGTTTTGAGGACTTTTGGGGCATAAAACGACGTCGAAACAATTTGTATAAATACTCAAAATTTGCATTTTTTTCGAGGAGCACATCAAGGAGGAGGTTTCAGCAACAGGAAAAATCGGTAGTAACCTCTGAAGTTGATTTTAGGATTCAATTGAAGGCTTTGGTGATAAAAATCTCAACTTTCTTATTGTATTGGATTAGATTCTTGTATTAGAGATTGAAGATGATGTTTTTATTTATAAAGATTGAATATTTTCTCTCAATGCTTGGCTAATTCTTATATGTGTTGGTTGTGATGTAGTTAAGGTTATGTAATCTTTGATTTTAATATCTTTTTGCTCTATGTTCACGTCATATCGTGTATTTTATCGTTTTCTACATATGCTATATTTGGGTATGTTCTTTGGAGACGTGGGCATGCTTGAATCGATTATGACCTGAGTAAGGCTTATTCGTGATGCAATCCGAGAGCATGTATCGTGATCCGAGAGGGCACTTGTGCGTATTTTCATCACGAAATAGATAATATATGTGATTACTCATTGGCACTATTTTATGCACTTTATCGCTATATTTTCCGACGTTCTCATGCCCTACCGGATGAAACGTTGAGTTATAGAAAAGACGTTAATAATTATTGATTGCAAACACCCTAACGAATTCACAACTGACACATATTCTTCATATTGATACCCTGTCATCGTCTTCACCGTAATTATCTTAAATTGTTTTTAGTATTTAGAACCATTAATACGATTTTCTCGCCTTTAAAAGGTGGTTGCTTTTCATCGTATTATTACCCTTTATTAATTGAAATTCGTGGTTTTGCAGGTCAGTTGTCCCGTGGATACGATACCTGCACTCACCAGGATTATTACTTGTTCGATCTTCTACCCTTGGGAGTAGCGCTTACATATTTTGAGACGAGTCAAGTTTTTGGCGCCGTTGCCAGGGATAACAGTACTTGTGATCTACAATTTCAGTTCGTATGGAGGAACATTCGGTGAGATCCTTCCATCTTATAGTTTATGATTTTTATTAGTTTTCTTTTTTGTTTTGTTTTCTCTTTAAAAAATGGAATACATGAATTTCTATTGGACCAACAATTGGTATGATGCAGAGTACGACATTGCACACAAGCATAGGATAGAGAAGCTTAAGATTGTTAACTTTAATCAGAGAGATTATGAAACTTTATTTCAGAACTCGAGGAGGTTCACAGACATAGTATCGAGCTATCTGCAGCATGGGTACACAAAGAAAGAGCTTATGGAGTCCTTCCTATTTGGACTACGACCACAGCTGTAGGAATTTTTGGGAGTCATGACGCCGACAGAGGCGTGGAAGTACATGGAGTCCTTACAAGAGAATGATCAGACCATTAATGAGACTTCAGATCATGATTCAATGGAGCCTTCATGCCTTGAATAAGGAGAGCAAAGCGTAGACGTACTATTGCAACACTTGAAAGAGGAAGTTTATTTGCTCATTCAGACACAAGAGGCTACATCCCATCAATTCCAAGAAAATTTCCTTGCTCAGAGTCGGCAAATTCAGTAATCCATTAAAAATCTTACTCTAATTGCCACTTGCTTAGAAGAAAGTAACTCTTTTGAAATTCAATTTCGAGAATATACTATAAGTTCATCTTCTATTACAGGTATATCGAGCGAGCCTTGCCACGATGAAGTCACGAATAAAAACATCAACATGGTAGGAAATGTGTGCAAAGGAGAGGGCGAGCTAGCAATTTTGGATGAACAGGAGGATGAGACAGCTAGGGACACGGGTTTAGAGATTATTGCTATGGAGCCCGAACCACTCTTTCCCCCAGTTTTTCCCAAAATCATTTATCCCTCTCCCTAATGAATGAGCATCATACCGAGAGTAGTGCACATTTTTCAGGGAGTAGTCGTCTATAATCTTTACTCTATTTTACTTTGTCACGCCCCGCTTCCCAAAACGACGGAAGCAAAATGTGACTAAGGTCCGCTTGGGCCAGAGTTGTGAGGCTCGGACCCAACAAGCGTCAGTAGAGGTACCATTTAAAATTTTTTACAGGTTCTTGTATTTTTATAATTCGGAACAACAGAAAGTACAGAAAGAAAGGATGCATTCATTTAAATAATAAGATAACATCCAGCGAGTACAAAAGTCTAAAAGAAGCCCAGCGTGGCAACAATTACAGAAAGAAAATAAACTAAAAGTAGTAACATCTGAAAGACAACGACGGAAAAGACCCCTGCGTCTGGTCCTCGTCAGGAACATGCTCCGGGTTGTCGTCCTCTGGCTCCAAGTACTCAGGTACGTCCGGCTCGTCCATGTACTCTGGCTCAACACCTGACATACATCACCCAAGAGAAAGGAACTGTACGTCAGGTAAAGTCTACAAAGAAGGGTTAGACTCTACTACAAGTGCAAGGTAATTTAAGAGCAAAATTTTACTGGTAGATTAACATGCTATTGTTTTGACAAGGTAATTATACTATGCAGAAAGTAAATCGGTGCAGGAAAGTAAACACGACAGACAGTAGCCGTAGCGTGTGCTACCGGATACATGACTAAGCTAGACGGGACAGGACAAGACAAGACAAGACATGTGTGACTTGAAGGGTTCACCCCTTACGGTTTGAGGGCAGCCTGTAACGACTGGTTTTCATGTATCTGGATTTATTATATTATATTATATGTTTTGGTGGATTTTCTCCTTATATGTGGTTTTCGTCTCCGTGACTTTCATTTTCGATCGTATTGTCGTGTTTTCTAGCTTTCTTCTTAGAATCGTCGATTTCGGAGTAAGTCATTCATGACGGGCTTCGTATCGGTCATATCTTATTGTTAGATCAAGCCTAGGAGTCTTAGGAATCGATCCCGGAGCTTCACGCTCCATTTCGGAACTTTTGGTGCACGTTAGCCGGTATAAGAAGGGGTACCGACCGACTAGATGACTATCCAGTCGGTCGGCAAGCCTTCTTGAACCGACTAGTTGGCTTTCTAAATTTCTCAGGAGTTACTGTTTGACGTTAGTCGGTTTAAGAACGTTGGTTGACCGACTAGGTTGCAAACTAGTCGGTCAGCAATGCTTCTTTAACCGACTAACTCATTTACTAATTTTAGGTATCAGTACTGTTCATTCTTAGTCGGTCTAAGTTCATCTTTCGACCGACTAGTTGTTAAACTAGTCGGTTAAGTTTTGTACTCAGACCGACTAATTCTTAGTTCTTCTGTACAGTCGAGTTACTGTTTACTCTTAGTCGGTCTAAGAACGTTCATCGACCGACTAGATGTCAAACTAGTCGATCGGTAGTTGTTCTTTGACCGACTAACTCTTAGTTCAGGTTTTCGACTGGAGCTACTGTTTACACTTAGTCGGTCTGCGTTGGTCAACCGACAGACTAGTTCTCAAACTAGTCGGTCAACAGTTGTTCTTTGACCGACTAAGCAGTGCAGGAAACCCTAGTTTTCCCTAGCCGCCACCAAACTCTATAAATACCCCCCCAAACGTTTTCTTCTCCTCCCTCACGACCTAAAACCCTAATTTCTCCCCCATTGAGCCCCCTTCTTCCCCAAACCCTTATTCCTTCATTCCAAGCCCAAAATCCATCATCTAAACCCTCCCCTAACACATTCTACCTCTCATCTACCCCAAAATCTCATCAAATCCCCAAAATCCCGCAAAACCCTATTACTCCAAACTTCTCCAATCATCTCCAGATCTGAACCCTAGGTTCCCCGGAGCGTTTCTTCCGTCGCCGTGGTTGCTCGGCGTTATTCTCCCGTTCCCTCTACGGTAATACTCGATTCTTTAGTTTTAAGCATAACCCATTTGTGTTCTTATGAAACCCTAATGAAATGAATATTGTTTATTGATTGTTCCTCCATAACAGCGACTTCCCCGTAGATTAGCGTCCGTGGGACGAACCCTCGTTGATCGTCATTCCCGGTGCTAGGCAAGTGAAACTTGCCACTTAGGGTCTAGGCCATGTTTTAGGCCATTTGCTTGTTGTAGGCGTAAACGAGACTAGGCGACGAAATGATACTCGCCTAGGCACAAATTGAGGAACTAGCTTGACAACGAAGCTAGATCCGACATAAAGCATGTTGCACAATTACCATGTCATATTTAATTTCTATTAACGGTACGCAAATTAATTGTCATGTCATTGCATTCTTAAAGTGTTTCCGTGAATGCGTAGCTTCGCTACAATGCTTGTGTTCCTGGCTCGTGTTCCAGAAGCGGGCCATGTGTTGGTTGACAGCCAATGCCCGAATTGCTTGTTTCCGGCTAGGTGCACCCCTACGCCAATTGTTTATGAATCGTGAATTAGAATGCGAGCCCCTGTGCGGGGCAACCCTGGCTCATTTACTAAGCTCGTGTGCGGGACCCTGGCTCGTTTACATGTGGGTATTGGGGGTAAGAGTTAAGCGGCCAATCAACTGGGAGTCTGTCCGATCAGCAACTGCAGTGGTAAGGCGTAAACTCTGGGTTTTGGGGTAGTGTTAAGTGGCCAATCAGTGTGAATGTCAAACCATTCAGCTGTAAGGAGTAAACATCTACAAAACAACTTGAAACGTGACTAGTGAATTGATTGAGATTGTTAGTAGCTTGGCTACTCTTGTCTTGTCCCGATAACTGTTCTCTCGTACTTATTGTCTCGCCATGTCTTGCTTGTGTACTCATGTTATAACTGCCATGTCATGCATATTATAACTGCTAGGTTGCTAGTTGCCTTACTTACAGTTCCTTGCCCAAGTCTTTTAGACTTGCTGACATGTGCCCCTTTACTCTTTTGGGTGACACATGTTAGATCCTGAGCCTGAGTACCTTGTTGAGGACGAGGTGTTTGCTGACGCCGAGCCCGAGCTTGTGTTTGACGGGGAGTATGTGGACACTGGGGACCAGTCCTAGTGTCTTCGTTGTGCTTTTCCTTTTGTTTAGACTGCTGTTTTGTTGTCGGTGCGTAGCACCTATACTTTGTTATGTTGTTGCTTTTGTTGGCCTTGTTCTGGGCCTTTAGACTCTTTCTTTTAGCCTGGTGGCTTTTCTGGATGTCAAACTTAATTTTCATGTTGGACAATTTATGAGATATGAGAATTTTATTTTCTGTCTCTCCTTGTGTTATTGTTGTTGTTCCGTTGTGGTTACAGGGACCTGCTTACGTTTTATTGACGCTTATCGGGTTTGGGGCTTCACAGCTCCACTCTCGTGCGGACCTTTTCACGTCTCGCCTCCATTTTAGGGATGCGGGTCGTGACAGGTTTTGTTGGTGGCCCATGCAGGTCCTTCTGTAACTGTGAATTGTCGGAATAACGATAATAATATTAGAATGTCCAATAAACTAAGTTTGACGTCCGAGTCATAAGCTATGAGTCTAATCTGCTTCGTTTTCTGTGTCATTAGATGGCAGGGAGGTGATTCACTCGTGGTGGAGGTAGTGGTGCGCTCCCTCATGATGAGGAGCCTGAGCGGGAACCCACCAACGGTGAGATGATGCGGATGATGCTCCAGATGATGCAAGTGCAGCAGGGCGTGCTCCTGCAAGTCCAGAATGCTCCACTTGCTCGAGCTGCCCGGGCTCTTCCGGATGTTCCTCGCTCCGAGCCGGGAGCGAAGTAATTTCAGGAGCTGGGTCCCGCATATTTTGATGGGTCTGAGGGTCCTCTGGCTGCCGATGAGTGGATTCGAAACATTGAGGATAATTTGAAGATGGCCAAGATCACCCCGGCTGGATGGGTTGATTTGGCGAAGAGGCAACTCAAGGATAATGCTCGGAACTGGTGGGATGCGGAAGAGAAGATGTTGGTGGAGCCGATAGCATGGACTACCTTTAAGTCCAGATTTGATGAGGAGTTCTTTCCGAAGGCTGCTAGGAAGGAGATGCTGCAGCGCTTCATTGATCTGAAGCAAGGGAGCTTGACGGTGGACCTGTACCACCAAGAGTTCACTAGGCTGAGTCGGTTCGCACCGAAGATGGTACATGATGCTGATGAGAGGGCTCAGAGGTTCCTGCAGGGACTTGCTTTGGAGCTCCAGAGTTTTGTGTCTTCCTCTGATCTGGACTCTTATCAGAAGGTTCTGGTCGCTGCAAGGAAGCAGGAGCTGAACCTGAGTCAGAGGAGAGGGCATGTTTCTGGTGCTGGGAAGAGGCCTATGGAATAGGCCAGGGCGGTGGTTAGGCCTGGTTTCAAGCCTAATCAGCCAGCTCAGTTCAAGAGGCCAGGAGGGCCTGTTCAGAAGACTTGCCATTTCTGCGGCAAGCCTGGCCACATTAAGGATCAGTGTAAGAAGTTTCTGGGCCAGTGTTTGGTTTGTGGTGATGCTTCTCATGTCGCGAAGGATTGTCAGCATGCGAATTAGCTGCGGAGGGCACCTGTTGCAACACAGCCGTTGCAGCAGCGAGCGTCTGTTCCTGCTGGACGTGGAGCGGCTCTTGTTCCACAGAGGCAGGCTTTTCAGCAGGCTATTCCGCTGAGGAGGCAGGCTTTTCTGATGACCGCTGTGGAGAGCGAGGCTGTGGATGAGGTTATCGCAGGTAATCCTCAATTTAGCTGTTACTTTTCTAGCTAGTTTTGATTGTTAGATTGTGTTGTTTGCTTGAACATGATTGTTTGCTAGACTAGGGTTTGATTGTTAATTTCTTGTTAGGTGTGGTTTTGGTGTGCACATTTCCTGCACGAGTCCTCTTTGACTCTGGTGCATCGATGTGCATTATTTCTCGGAGCTTCGTGGAGAGGCATTCCTTGTCGACGTCCCCTCTTCCCAAGAGTTGGAACATCGTTACAGGGAATGGCGTGGTCTCGGTGCATTGTGGTTGTAATTCTTTCTCGTTGGTGGTCTGTGGACATGAGCTTTACGCTGATTTCATTGTCCACGACATCATCAACTATGATGCAGTTCTTGGGATGGACTGGCTTGCGAGCTTCTATGCTACGATTGACTGCAGGAGGAAGAAGGTGGTGTTCGAGATTCCCGGACATCCAGTATTTGAGTTCAGTCGTGGTAGCAGCTCGCTTGGTCTTGTCAGATTTCGGGCTGGGCCGGTGGAGGTTGTGGCTTTGCAGATGGAGTTGGAGTGGCCAGCTGTGGTGCGTGATTTTGGTGACGTCTTCCACGAGGAGATGTCTGGTTTGCCACCTGATCGAGCTCTAGAATTTTCTATTGATCTCGTTCCGGGAGCGCAGCCGATTTCGAAGGCGCCGTATCGTATGGCACCCGCTGAGTTGGAGGAATTGCGGAAGCAGCTGGATGAGCTTTTGCAGAAGGGTTATATTAACCCTAGTGTGTCTCCGTGGGGAGCACCGGTGCTGCTGGTGAAGAAGAAGGATGGTTCGTGTCGCATGTGCGTGGACTATCGGGAGTTTAATGCGGTGTCCATTAAGAATAAATACCCATTGCCTCGCATCGATGATATTTTTGATCAGCTTGGAGGTTCGAGGGTTTTTTCTAAGTTGGATTTGAGGAGTGGTTACCATCAGTTGAAGGTGAAGAAGGGAGATGTTCCGAAAACAGCGTTCAGGACGAAGTATGGACACTATGAGTTTGTGGTTATGCCTTTCGGCGTAACTAACGCGCCCGCAGTTTTCATGAATCTGATGAACCTGATTTTCTACGACTTTTTGGATAAGTTTGTCGTTGTCTTTATTGACGACATTCTGATCTATTCGAGGTCGGAGGAAGAGCATGCCTCGCACTTGAGGACGGTATTGGAGATTTTGAGGAAGCATCGTTTGTATGCTAAGTTTTCGAAGTGCGAGTTTTGGCTGGACAGAGTTGCTTTCCTCGGGCATGTGGTGACGGGAGATGGCATTTCAGTGGATCCCGAGAAGATTATGGCCATCAGGGAGTGGCCTGTTCCGTCGTCTGCGTCTGAGATCCGGAGTTTCCTTGGGCTTGCTGGTTACTATCGGCGTTTCATTAAGGACTTTTCCCGTATTACTGAGCCGATGACCAGGTTGACGCGGAAGGATGTTGCTTTTGTTTGGTCGGGTGATTGTGAGAATGCTTTTGGTGTTCTGAGAGAGCGTTTGACGACTGCCCCTATTCTTGTTGTGCCTGATCGCAACGGTGGATTTGAGATCTTTTGTGATGCTTCTGGCAAGGGTCTCGGTTGTGTGTTGCATCAGCACGGGCATGTTGTGGCGTATGCATCTCGTCAGCTCAAGGTTCATGAGAAGAATTACCCGACGCATGATTTGGAGTTGGCTGCCGTTGTGTTTGCTCTTAAGATTTGGAGGCACTTCCTGCTGAGTGAGAAAGTGAAAATTTTCACCGATCACAAAAGCTTGAAGTATATTTTTACTCAGAAGGAGCTCAACATGCGACATCGTCGATGGTTGGAGCTCATGGCGGATTATGATATTGATTTACAGTTTCACCATGGCAAGGTGAATGTGGTCCCTGATGCGCTGAGTAGGCTTCCCGCGGTGATGATTTTGACCTCGTAGTGGAGATTGCAGCAGGATTTTTGCGAGTCTGGTGTTGAGATTGTTCTTCCTGCGGAGGCTTCTTCGTTGATGTGTATGCAGATACAGTCGACGATTGTGGATCGGATCAAAGCTGGCAAGGCTGAGGATCCGAAGCTGGTGAAGATTCGGGAGCAGGTGGAAGCCGGTCTGCGAACTGACTTTTTGATTCATGAGGATGGCTCGCTGAGGTTTGGAGCCAGGTTGTGTGTGCCAGCTGGGGATATTAGAGAGGAGTTGATGGTGGAGGCACACAGTTTGCCGTATTCTGTGCATCCTGGTGGCACCAAGATGTACCAGGATCTTCGTCTGAATTATTGGTGGCATGGTATGAAGAGGAGAGTGGCTCGGAGTGTAGCCAAGTGCTTGGTTTGCCAGTAAGTGAAGGCGGAGCATCAGCATACGGCCGGGTTGCTACAACCGCTTCCGATTCCGGGGTGGAAATGGCAACACATCACTATGGATTTCGTGACTGGACTACCTTGGAGTCCGAAGCAGAATGACGCGATTTGGGTGATCGTAGATCGATTGACCAAATCCACGCACTTTATTCTGTTCCTAGTGGGACAGTCCACTGAGGCGCTAGCAAGGAGATATATGGAGGTAAAATTCTTTTACTCTCCGTTTTTATTTCCTTTTCCTAGTTTGGATAGTGATGTAACGTGAATCGTGCAGGAGGTTGTGCGACTTCACGGAGTCTCTGTGAGTATCGTGTCAGACAGAGACACGAGGTTCACATCTCAGTTCTGGCAGAGTTTGCAGAAGAGTTTGGGTACGCGTCTGAGTTTCAGCACGGGTACCATCCGCAGACGGATGGCCAGTCCGAGAGGACGATTCAGATTTTGGAAGACATGCTGAGGGTGTGCATGTTGGATTTCAAGGGTTCGTGGGAGGACCATCTACATCTGGTAGAGTTTTCTTACAACAACAGCTTCCAGGCGAGTATTGGCATGTCGCCTTTCGCCGCTCTTTATGGGAGGAAATGTCGATCGCCATTGAGTTGGGATGACGTTGGTGATCGGGAGTTGTTGGGACCTGAGATGATCGTGGAGGCTGTGGATATTGTCAGGAGTATTTGGGAGAGGTTGAGGATTGATCAGGACCGTTTTAAGCATTGGGCGGATGCTAAACGTCGTCCTTTGGAGTTTCAGCCTGGAGATCATGTGTTTCTGAAGATTTCCCCGAATCGTGGTGTGATTCGTTTTGGGAAGCGAGGGAAGTTGAGCCCGCGATACATTGGACAGTTTGACATTCTAGAGAGAGTTGGCGAGGTAGCTTATCGCTTGGCCTTACCGCCATCTTTGGAGGGAGTTCACAATGTTTTCCATGTGTCGCAGCTTCGTCGATACATTAGCGATCCATCTCATGCTGTGGATTTCTCGGAGATTACCGTTCGCCCAGATATGACGTATGACCAGCATCCAGTGCAGATTCTGGACAGGCGTCAGAAGTCACTTCGGAACAAGATTGTCAATCTTGTGAGGGTGATGTGGCGACACGGCTCGCCTGGAGAGTCTACGTGGGATAATGAGGATGAGATGCGAGAGCGTTTCCCACTTTTGTTTCCGGACACGTGAGTGTTGGGAAATTCCGAGGACGGAATTTTTCTTAAGTTGGGGAGGATGTAACGACTGGTTTTCATGTATCTGGATTTATTAAATTATATTATATGTTTTGGTGGATTTTCTCCTTATATGTGGTTTTCGTCTCCGTGACTTTCATTTTCGATCGTATCGTCGTGTTTTCTAGCTTTCTTCTTAGAATCGTCGATTTCGGAGTAAGTCATTCGTGACGGGCTTCGTATCGGTCATATCTTATTGTTAGATCAAGCCTAGGAGTCTTAGGAATCGATCCCGGAGCTTCGCGCTCCATTTCGGAACTTTTGGTGCACGTTAGCCGGTATAAGAAGGGGCACCGACCGACTAGATGACGATCCAGTCGGTCGGCAAGCCTTCTTGAACCGACTAGTTGGCTTTCTAAATTTCTCAGAAGTTACTGTTTGACGTTAGTCGGTCTAAGAACGTTGGTTGACCGACTAGGTTGCAAACTAGTCGGTCAGCAATGCTTCTTTAACCAACTAACTCATTTACTAATTTTAGGTATCAGTACTGTTCATTCTTAGTCTGTCTAAGTTCATCTTTCGACCGACTAGTTGTTAAACTAGTCGGTTAAGTTTTGTACTCAGACCGACTAATTCTTAGTTCTTCTGTACAGTCGAGTTACTGTTTACTCTTAGTCGGTCTAAGAACGTTCATCGACCGACTAGATGTCAAACTAGTCGGTCGGTAGTTGTTCTTTGACCGACTAACTCTTAGTTCAGGTTTTCGACTGGAGCTACTGTTTACACTTAGTCGGTCTGCGTTGGTCAACCGACCGACTAGTTCTAGAACTAGTCGGTCAACAGTTGTTCTTTGACCGACTAAGCAGTGCAGGAAACCCTAGTTTTGCCCTAGCCGCCACCAAACTCTATAAATACCCCCCAAACGTTTTCTTCTCCTCCCTCACGACCTAAAACCCTAATTTCTCCCCCATTGAGCCCCCTTCTTCCCCAAACCCTTATTCCTTCATTCCAAGCCCAAAATCCATCATCTAAACCCTCCCCTAACACATTCTACCTCTCAGCTACCCCAAAATCTCATCAAATCCCCAAAATCCCCCAAAACCCTATTTCTCCAAACTTCTCCAATCATCTCTAGATCTGAACCCTAGGTTCCCCGGAGCGTTTCTTCCGTCATCGTGGTTGCTCGGCGTTATTCTCCCGTTCCCTCTACGGTAATACTCGATTCTTTAGTTTTAAGCATAACCCATTTGTGTTCTTATGAAACCCTAATGAAATGAATATTCTTTGTTGATTGTTCCTCCATAACAGCGACTTCCCCGTAGATTAGCGTCCGTGGGACGAACCCTCGTTGATCGTCATCCCCGGTGCTAGGCAAGTGAAACTTGCCACTTAGGGTCTAGGCCATGTTTTAGGCCATTTGCTTGTTGTAGGCGTAAAA
Organism: Scilla litardierei; assembly: GCA_030789695.1. Classification (NCBI taxonomy): domain Eukaryota; kingdom Viridiplantae; phylum Streptophyta; class Magnoliopsida; order Asparagales; family Asparagaceae; genus Scilla; species Scilla litardierei. The sequence continues at coordinate 266,717,577 of CM061142.1, read as the reverse complement.
GAGACTAGGCGACGAAATGATACTCGCCTAGGCGCAAATTGAGGAACTAGCTTGACAACGAAGCTATATCCGACATACATCATGTTGCACAATTACCATGTCATATTTAATTTCTATTAACGGTACGCAAATTAATTGTCATGTCATTGCATTCTTAAAGTGTTTCCGTGAATGCGTAGCTTCGCTACAATGCTTGTGTTCCTGGCTCGTGTTCCAGAAGCGGGCCATGTGTTGGTTGATAGCCAATGCCCGAATTGCTTGTTTCCGGCTAGGTGCACCCCTACGCCAATTGTTTATGAATCGTGAATTAGAATGCGAGCTCCTGTGCGGGGCAACCCTGGCTCATTTACTGAGCTCGTGTGCGGGGACCCTGGCTCGTTTACATGTGGGTATTGGGGGTAAGAGTTAAGCGGCCAATCAACTGGGAGTCTGCCCGATCAGCAACTGTAGTGGTAAGGCGTAAACTCTGGGTTTTGGGATAGTGTTAAGCGGCCAATCAGTGTGAATGTCAAACCATTCAGCTGTAAGGCGTAAACATCTACAAAACAACTTGAAACGTGACTAGTGAATTGATTGAGATTGTTAGTAGCTTGGCTACTCTTGTCTTGTCCCGATAACTGTTCTCTCGTACTTATTGTCTCGCCATGTCTTGCTTGTGCACTCATGTTATAACTGCCATGTCATGCATACTATAACTGCTAGGTTGCTAGTTGCCTTACTTATAGTTCCTTGCCCAAGTCTTTTAGACTTGCTGACATGTGCCCCTTTACTCTTTTGGGTGACTCATGTTAGATCTTGAGCCTGAGTACCTTGTTGAGGACGAGGTGTTTGCTTACGCCGAGCCCGAGCTTGTGTTTGACGGGGAGTACGTGGACACTGGGGACCAGTCCTAGTGTCTTCGTTGTGCTTTTCCTTTTGTTTAGACTGCTGTTTTGTTGTCGGTGCGTAGCACCTATACTTTGTTATGTTGTTTATTTTGTTGGCCTTGTTCTGGGCCTTTAGACTCTTTCTTTTAGCCTGGTAGCTTTTCTGGATGTCAAACTTAATTTTCTTGTTGGACAATTTATGAGATATGAGAATTTTATTTTCTGTCTCTCCTTGTGTTATTGTTGTTGTTCCGTTGTGGTTACATGGACCTGCTTACGTTTTATTGACGCTTATCGGGTTTGGGGCTTCACAGCTCCACTCTCGTGCGGACCTTTTCACGTCTCGCCTCCATTTTAGGGAAGCGGGTCGTGACACGGCCAGACCCTCTTCCAGTGCGACTGCTGAACCCTACCCCAAACCCAAGTGCTCAAGACAAGACAACCAGAGATCACCCTCGTATGGAGGGCACCTAAAACACCCGTAGGCTTTTTGTACCACAGAGATCACTATCATGTGGAGAGCATCTGAAATGCCCGAAGGCTTTTTGTAACATATAGATCACTCTCCCGGGGAGAGCATCTGAAACGCCCGAAGGCTTTTGTAACACAGAGATCACTCTCACGGGGAGAGCATCTGAAACGTCTGAAGGCTTTTTGTAACACGGAGATCACTCTTACGGGGAGAGCATCTGAAACTCCCGGAGGCTTTTTGTAACAAGACACAACATGACAAGTGTAAGGGATAGTTCTTTCTAGGGGGTCCCCATGCACGCACACACAGAATAGCCCTAAGGTGTCAGGTGTTGTTGTTGTTGCGCTTAGACTTCGTCGACAAGTCTAAGCTATCAAGGAGGGTCCTGGACGCTATCATTTCATGTCTGGTTCTCTTTAAATGTACTTTTAATTTCTAAGAAGTAGATGGCCCAAACGTGACCGAAAGTACAGAAGTGTAAACACTTGCCTGCGGTGGCGAGTGCGTCGTCCGTCCGGAGCGTCCCGTCGAAGTGGTGCATCAGCGAGGGTCCGTCTGAAACGGTCAACGACGGTGTCAAGACATGTTTTTCATCATTCCTATTAGAGTTCATTTCTAGGTTCAATGGGGCTATCCTAGCAGTCACAGTCACGTCTTTGTTTTGGTTCAGCCAAATCGACGATCTAACCTATGTGTACAGATATTTAGTCCTTCATCGATGTCTATTATTTTGCAACATTTTAAAGGAGTGTAAATGAAATTTAGTTACTGTTGATGATTTTTAGAATAGGTTTTCGATTTTCTACACAGTGAGGGTTCTTACTACGCGTTAGAGGACTAAACTTTTGACGTTGATCGAAAGGAGGATGTCGGGTCTGAACGACGATCGGTCGGCGTCGTTTTCAATGTCTCAGCCGTGGATAGCACATCAAGACACTTTTGGATAGCCAGGTGGAGTCACGAACAGCGAGCAAGCGGCGATCTCTCTCCCGTTGCGGGTAGCGCAACGATTCTTCACGATAGCGACAATGTCGGGGAAAAACACACGAGTTCGACGACATGCGTGAACTCCGAAGGGCAAAGGAGGCTGTCGGCAATTGATGGAGGTTAATGGAGGTTGCTCAGCCTGGTGGGTTGCCGACGATGTCAGCGCATGGCGGTGGACGGCCGTGAGAAGACGAAGAGGACAGATTCGCGCAACGGTCGTTGTCGCACGTCGCAGCTGAAAAACAGCGATCCGAGGAGTCAAATGGGACTTGTAGTAGTTAAAGGGATTCAAGATGGATCTAATGGTGTTGGAGTGTTCGCCGGAAGTGATCGAAGATGGCCGTGCGTTGGCATTGAAGAACAGCGCACAGATCTATCAAAAACAGCCGCTAGGGCTTGGTTTCAACAGGTTTTTGAGGAGTTAGAGATGAGGGAAGAGGGAAACAAAAGTTGCAAATGATAAAGGGGTTCAATAGAAGTCCGAGGGAGATGGAGTTGGCCGGAGGAGGTGGCCGAAGAGTGGCGGGCGTGAGTTTTTCGACGAGCCGGGCTGTCGACAGAATTTCAGTGACACTGGCAATTTTTAGGTGCTTTAATGGAGTTTTGAGGGGGAGTGAGGAGGGAGGAAGAAGGAAGGAGGGGGTACAGCAACTAGGGGAGGTTGTGGGGATTCACCGGCGGTGGCCGGGGGTCGCCGCCGGCAGCCGCCGGTGGCTGGGCGTGAGCAAAGGGGCCGGCTGCCAGTTTCGGCCATGTAAGGGCTTTTGAGTGGTTTTAAGGGGGGAGAGAGAGAGAGGAGATAGGAGAGAGGAAGGTGGAGGAAGGTGGCCGGAGGTTGGAGGGCGGTCGGAGAGCTCGCCGGTGGCGAGGGAACGCGAGGAAGAAGGAGCAATGGCAGTTGCGTTTGGGTTGTGCGGTTTTGCCTAGGGTAAAATTTTGGGCTGTTTCTTAAAGAGAAAATTTGCTAAACACACTTAAAAAGGGGTATAAGTTGAGGGGGTGACTAGGAGAGAGAGAGAGTGAGGGGGTACAAAGTGGGGAAAGGAAGGTGTGGATAGGTGATTAAATCCCACATGCATGATACGTAGGGATTCTATCAAGATTTGATTAATTTCAAATTTGAAATTGGGTTAAGGCTAATTGGGCTTGAATTTGATTAGTGATTTGGTTGGGCTAGGGATGTCAGAAAAATACGAAAAACATATGGGGACGACCGTAATGAAGAGAGGCTCGGGGGTGCGGTGGTCAATCGCATGTTGGGTTCATGGAGAACGAACTAAAAATAAAAAAATCCGATGACTAAGTCTAAAGCTACGACGATCCTACAAACAAACCTGATTTGTGGGAGAACGACCCGTGAAATGACGTTCACTAAAAAAATCCCACAAATAACTACTCTTCCATACGGTCACAACGACATAGCACATCGCATAGTCTGGATCCAAGAAGATGCAAGAATAAATACGCACATGAAAAGAGTCGTATGCGTAGAAAATACGAACGGTCGGAAGTGGCCATTACATTGTATTCACCTTAGAAATGATTCCGCCCTCGGAATCACTTATAGTAATAATAATAATATCTATATGCACTTATGCCTACAACTCCCATATCTACAGATAATGATCGCTAATCCCATAACTTCAAAGATCGTTCCTCAAATAATCCATCATAACTCGTCTCTCCACTGGCTAATGCTACAACTAGAATCGCACCCTAGCACCTGACTATAGATCCACATTACCGTCCACAATTCAACAATCATCGCGTCCCCAATATATCATCCATCACCTTAACTCATAAATCTATTCTCCAAAATCAATGAACCAAAAACTACATCTATCCTTACCCATAACATCTAATCTCCTAATCATACTAAAATCCATCTTCATAATATCCCATTCGTCTCAACACGTCGTGCTATCGCCAATGTCTTCTCACCCGCAACTTAATAATCAAGTCTTGATGCTTTAAATGTTCTACTTATTCTCATGATCACTCTAAATCATACTATCCCTTCCTAGCTACTCCTATCTACCACTCGTCTAAGTTCTCAGATCTGATTAAGTACTCATCTCCACATGCATAATTACATTCAACCGAAATTCTCCGTTGAGTCCTTTACGCATAGGTATTATTGAAAGTAAATAGATAAGTCTTGGACACCTCATTCTTTTCATCCGAAAGAAATCTAATCTAATATATTTGTGTTCAAATTAAATCAATCAGTCATCGCTACAACATGTCTTAACTCACACTATACCTACCCGCAAACATAATCCTATAACAATAATAGTTAGTACTAACAAGATAACGACAATAAAAATAACACTTCGAAGAGGGAAAAAAAGAAAGGAAAACTTAAGGCCAATGACATATTTTAAAACATGTGAAAAAAACGTGTGGAGTTGTGGTATTGGATGAGGAAGGTAGGTGTGTTGTGATCTTGTGAGCTAGTTTCAAAACTTTAAAGATTTGTTTAAAAGAAAATAAAAGTTTTTATACAATCACATGCAGCCAAAGATAAGCTATACTATAATACGAAAGACTAAATTTAAGGAATTGCCTGCTATGACGCAATCCATACCCATATGAATACCATCATTCAGACAACTCCATACGTACATCACAGACCATACTGAGTATACACACATGACACAGGCGACAACCATTAAGATCCTAAGGGTAGCACACTCATACAGGTCCTCACACTCCACATATATACATGTACCACGACGATATCACAAACTAATATGCCCACTACTAAACTAAAGTTGACACAGGCAACTACAAGCACTAATATCTACACAACAGAAAGGAAGCCATAACCAAAAGTGTACCAAAAGGGGTTAAAATAAATTCCGTAGTTTAGAAAGGAAAAAAAATGTTATAGTGAATTATCAAAATGGTAGAAAGGTTTTAAAACCGAAATATGAAAGATACCGGTTCGAAAATAATTACGAGATAGTAACTTAAGAATTACAACCAAGAAGTGTTCAAAATCCAAGAAAAGAAAAATTTTAACTCAACCGAAAAGTAAGAAATTTAAATATGTATTAAGGAGTTTTCAAGGAAGTTAAACTGAGCGAAGATTTTAATGAGGGAAATCGAAAATACTTTTAGAGGAAACATGATGTGCAATGGGGAAGGCTCAAAGAATTAACGATAATCGTCATGAAGTGATCACGTGAATCGAGGGCAAGGAACATGATCTCATGATGAATACGCCTAAGATATGATTCATGAAAGCTACGATGGGACTCTACGGCCGATAACACAAAAGTGTGACGATTGAGAAGATGCTAGAAATCAGGGGTTCTAACTATCGGGCCGTCTAAAGATCAGGAGAACTCAACACTAAGACTTCCTAATGAACTAGGCTGTAATAAAGATTTCAGGGTAGGATCCTAAGAGGATCAAGGTTACGTTCTGCTGAGCCTGAAATTAATGGACCCGAGCGAACGACTAAAAGAAGGACTCTAGAAATCTAAAATGATCAGAGTCAAGTGAGGGTTACTAAGGTATCCTAAGATGAAGATGACTAAATCTTAACCAAGACGTCTGACTATTAAACCGGGACATCTACTCAAGTCTTTCTACCATCTAATATAAGGAAAACCTAAATTTAGACTTGTACATGGATATTAAATGAATGCGGTACTCTTATTGGTCCGAACTTTTTGCAGGACCTGTGTGGGCCACCAGTAAAACCTGTCACGCCTTGCTTTCCAAAACGACGGAAGCGAAACGTGACTAAGGTCCGCTTGGGCCAGATCTGTGAGGCTCGGACCTAATAAGCGTATGTAGAGGTACCATTAAAATATTTTTACATGTACTTGCATTTTTATAATTCGAAACAACAGAAAGTAAAGAAAGAAAGGATGCGTTCATTTAAATAAAGAGATAACATCCAGCGAGCACAAAAGTCTAAAAGAAGCCCAGCGTGGCAACAACTACAGAAAGAAAGTAAACTAAAAGTAGTAACCTCTGAAAGACAGCGACAGAAAAGACCCCTGTGTCTTGTCCTCGTCAGGAACATGCTCCGGGTCGTTGTCCTCTGGCTCCAAGTACTCAGATACGTCTGGCTCGTCCACGTATTCTGGCTCAACACCTGACGTACAGCACCCAAGAGAAAGGAACTGTACGTCAGGTAAAGTCTACAAAGAAGGGTTAGACTCTACTGCAAGTGCAAGGTAATTTAAGAGCAACATGTTACTGGTTGATTAACATGCTGTTGTTTTGACATGGCAGTTATACTATGTAGAATGTAAAGCGGTGCAAGAAAGTAAACGCGACAGACAGTAGCCGTAGTGAGTGCTACCGGCTACGGGACTAAGCTAGACAGGACATGACAAGACAAGACAAGACATGTGTGACTTGAAGGGTTCACGCCTTACGATTTGAGGGCGGCCAGACCCTCTCCCTATGCGACCACTCAACCCTACCCCAAAACCAAGTGCTTAAGACAAGAAAACCAGAGATCACCCTCACATGGAGGGCACCTGAAACGCCTGTAGGCTTTTTGTACCACAAAGATCACTATCACGTGGAGAGCATCTGAAACGCCCGAAGGCTTTTTGTAACACATAGATCACTCTCTCAGGGAGAGCATCTGAAACGCCCGAAGGCTTTTGTAACACAGAGATCACTCTCACGGGGAGAGCATCTGAAATGCCCGAAGGCTTTTTGTAACACGGAGATCACTCTCTCACGTGGAGAGCATCTGAAACCCCTGAAGGCTTTTTGTAACATGGAGAACACTCTCGCAGGGAGAGCATCTGAAACGCCTGGAGGCTTTTTGTAACAAGACACGACATGACAAGTGTAATGGATAGTTATTTCTTTGGGGTCCCCACGCACGCACACACAGAATAGCTGTCACGCCCCGCTTCCCAAAAATATGGAGGCGAAGCGTGAGAAGGTCCGCTCAGACTTGAAGCTACAAAGCTGCAAGTCCGATAAGCGTCAATCAGATTTAAAACTGCAGGTCCTTGCAACGCGAGCGAAACAAGATAATAATAATGAAATGAGACAAAAGAATAATCTCAGAATATCCATAAATATAAATTCCAACATCGCAGAAAAGCCACCAGGCTAAAAGAAAAAGAGACTAAAGGCCCAAACATGGCCAACAAAGTACAAGTACAAAACAACGGTGCTACGCACCAACAACTAACAAAAGGCCTAAAACAAAATAAAGCTCAACAAAGACTCAAAGAATGGTCACCGGTGTCCACCAAAATCCTCCTGGGCAATCATGGACTCAGGCTCAGCGTCAGCAAAACACCACGTACTCAGCAACGGTCTCTGGCTCAGGTCTAACATGTGACACCCAAAAGAGCAAGGGGCACATGTCAGCAAGTCTACAAGAGACTTGTGCAAGGAAACTGAAAGTACAAGTAAAAGCAACCTAAAAGTTCTAGCATGATGCAATGACATGGCAGTTAAAGTAATGAGTGCAACAGGTAAAGTAAAGCGAAGTAAAGTACGAGCATGGCATGACATTCACAAGACAAGTACAAGACAAGAAAAGTAAGCACCTCGTGCATAGAGATTCCGTCTTTTGGCTAGAGGGCTGATCAGGCCACTCCTAAGCTCAAGCGAACGTTTATCCCTACCCCTCCACGTGTGTCGAGCCAGGGCCTTACCCCCGAACTTGGAATGCTCGCTTCTGGATCATGAGCCAGGAAGTGTTTTTAACAAGTATGGCCTAGGGGTGCACCTAGCCAGGGACACGGAAACACGGATTTGTACAAGTATTTTGTAGCGTGTGCTACGATGCAACAATCAATTTGGATGACATGTAAGATGCAATGCATGGCAGTTAAAAGTACGTACAGTTAAGGAAAGTAAACGTGACAGTTTAGTATGCATGAACAACAAGTTTAAAGGGTTGGATCTAGCTTCGTTGTCAAGCTAGATCAATTAGGTGACGGATCTAGTTTCGTTGTCAAACTAGATCAAGTAGGCGTCTAGCCAGCTATCATTTCACTGACTAGTCTCTTTTACGCTAAAAACAAGGAAGTGGCCTAAAAACATGGCCCTACACAAGAGTTGGCAAGTTTCACTTGCCTGCAAGATCGACGTCTGAGCACACCGTCCAATGAGTCCAAAAAATCACAATTATCCTACGTGCACAAGTCCACCGGCCTAAAGTCCATATTATTAATCTTGATTAGTGAATTTAAAACATTTAAAATACTTTGAAAATACTGATTTTAGTCTTGATTAGCATGCATTGGGTTTGGGGTCCTAGGGGTGCAAAGCGTTACCTCAACACGACGCGAAAGCTACACCGGCGTCGGGTAGCGACGCCGGGGGTTGGAATAAGAGAACGCGCTCCAAGTCCTGATTCCAATATAGTTTCCTCGCTGGAAAGTTCAGAGCATCAACCCGGGCGACGATTCCAGATTCCAAAGCTCGCACGTGCGACGACGGGCTACGACGTGCGACGACGTCGTACGCGGCAAGTCGTCGAATAGAACGCACCTAGGTGGGGCCCACCGCAGTCCTAGGGGCCTTTGGGGGACCCACAATAACTCTGGAGAACTTGGGGGGCCCACGGAGGCAAGTGGTGCGACGGATGCGGGGTTGCGACGAATGACTCTCGGTCGTACTCAGCCAATGCGGGGGATTCCATCGGTCTGGCGCATGGGAACGGGCTTGTGCATCGCAGCGGGTCGGTGCGGGGTCGGGGCTCTCGGTCGGTGCGGGGCAATGTCCCGGTCGGGGCGCTTGGATGCGGGGAGCGGGGTGCTGCAACGTTGCAACGGTTGCAACGTTGCGAAGCTGCGGTCGGTGCGGGCGGGGCCTTCGGTCAGATGCGGAGCGATGCGGGCGACAGCTGCGGGGGCTTGCAGCGATGCGGGGAGCGGCTGTGAGCGGGGGCGGCCATCGGTCTGACCGAGAGAACTCCTCGGTCGGACACAGCTGAAGCGGGGCGATGGCCGTGCAAGCGAGCGGAGCGGGGGAGCGGCATTGGCAGCGGTCGGTGCGGGGGGTTTGAGCCCGTTCTCTCGGTCTGAGCGGGGGAGGTTCGTCGCAACGTTGCGACGAATCGTCGCAACGTCCAATATGAGTTTTGGAAGAGGCTAGGGCTAATTTCTTGCGAAAATAGGTCTTCCTAGGGGTTGTTTATATAGTGTGGATGGGTTGACTTGGTCTAGGGCTAAATCTAATAGGATTAGAAGTTTAAAATAATTTAAAATTTGAAATTCAACTTCTCCAACTCACCCAAGGATTTGACTTGGTCCAAATGAGCTGGAAATTGGCTCAAAAATTCTTTAAAACGTTTAAAGCTTAAATAAATTTTCTTTGGCCGAATTTAATATAAAAATTAATTATTAAAAATAATATAAAACTTGTTAAAAATATAAAAGTGGTCAAATAAACTCCAAAAATTATAAAATAAATATCGGGGTGATCGTGGCGACAAATGTGAGCTAACTAAGAAGACGGATCTCAATTTCGATGTCGGACGACGAGACTAAAAATAGAAACGTCTCCCGTCAAGAGTGAGAATCGTCACGTCTCATCGAGTAAGTTTAAATTGTGGACAAACGACTCGAGAAGTGTCGTTTCAAGATAGTGCCACTATTTAATACTCTCAGAGACGTTCACAACGGCACATCACACAAAAGTGTTCACAAACGAACAAAGTCTAAAACAAACACGTGCACGGACAAAAGCACGTGCACGAACAACGTACCACGAAAAGTGGTCGTTACATCCTCCCCACTTTAGAATAAAGTCCGTCCTCGGACTTTCTAATATAGCTAAGCGCCCTAGTAACTACCCAAATCAAGTCATATTATAATTCAACCAGGTATAGTCATTACAAGTGCTTATATATGCACTAGGTAGTCAAACATTAACACTATCAACACGTATATATATACATTCACATACGTATACACTTATACCTATTATAGTCAGTCAAATTCATACATGTATTCCAATCAGGTATATAAACATACATCCCTTATATAATTGCTATTCACCAAAGCAATAGTTCAGACACTTATATAGGTATGATCTCATACTAGTAAATACAATCATTGCTCTACACATAGATAGCTACCTATGCACAAACATCAAGGGTATACTACCCTCTAATATTCATCCAATACCAAACATCTCAGCACATATAGTCACACCATACCATTATTAAATCAAATTCACTGTATCTAATATACATTCACCACTACTATAATTTCACGATATATAGCCATTCAATGCATTCAAATATTTCACCATACATTCACATTACGTACGGTCCTATAACTGCATTTACGACACGCCACATATATCATAGTCATCAATACCTATAACTAAGCACATACTTACCCGTGCATGGTGCACACCCATACACGCTAACATTTCATTTACATACACCAATCATACCATTATATAACTAGCAATAAAAACACACACAAAATGAAACCCAAAAAATATGCAACTTAAATTACAAGTATGCAAAAGAGAATTTATATTGGCTGAGCTTATTTCGGCTGACCCCAAAGAAATTGAAACCCAAAAAAATACAGGGAATGTGCGTTCAAATAGGCGGGCTGAGTTTTTTGGGCGTCAAGCAGAGGTCTAACCAACCTATCCGCGCCGAAGGCGCCTGCACCGAAGGCGCCCGCTAAATTTTTATACGCTAATTTGTTGTTCTGCGCCGAAGGAGCACCGAATTTATTGTTTCTTGCCGAAGGCGGTCGCGCCTCTAAATTTTTTTACGCTAATTTGTTGTTCTTTTAAATTTTGGCTGTAGAAATATTTTTTGGGGGACAAAGTTTTCGCTGAAAAAAATCTTAAATGCACCGTGCCCACGGGCACGGGTTATGACTAGTACCATTATATAACTAGCACACATACACACCTAGTTTTAGCTAGTACACATACGTTCACACGAGCAAGTCCTTAGTAATTAGCTATACCACTAGACCAACACCTATAACTATATACTGGCGTAGCGACCCACAATCATGTGCGTAGCACAACCAGGCACAAACACTCCTATCACTATACATACATCAAACATTGCTATATTCAAACTACAAACATACATTCAATATACTTAGAGTATACTCACTCAAGCTTGAGTGAGACTCGGTACCTATATCAGAATATTCTATATACGTAACACGACATTCATACTATACCAATACCACTCCCATATATATACATCTACCAATACAACCATATACATTCCATAAATCAATCACACTTAATATTTAGTCAGGCAATACTCACGTAGTTAAATCAATTTATACACCATAATAATAGTAATACAGACATCAGCACACGTATAATTATAATACACTCCCTAATACATGCATACGTATAGTCACACACACATGTACCAAATATATATATATTCACACCATAGCCTACTACCTATAATTAGTATACTAATACACCTATACATACATAATTAGGGTGTGCAATAGTCATGTATACCTCACGGTATGCACGCATGCAACATCCCGAAAAGCAAGCAATAAAAAAAAATTATACTCCTACTACCATATGTATATCACCTATATACTCAGGCAACAAAACATAACTACTTACGTCTAAACACAATACATACCCACATACGAGCACACACTCATACGTGCTAACATATAGATCACATAATAGCCTACCCTCTTAACCATACGTACTCTTATTATTATCACTACTAACATACACATAGCTTCACCAATCATTTATTTCAACCATTTTAAGTATCTCTTACTACATACACAACTTAGATATTTCAACGCTAACTCTTATATACACAGGCATCCCTAGTATAGTATAACTATCCACACAAAAATCTATAACTACTAACACACAACAACTTCATACTATCACGAATAACTCCGAGTATATATATATATATATATATATATATATATATATATCACACAATAGGCAAGCACCAATATACTATGGGAGCACACTCATTCAAGCCCACGCACACAACTTAGGAACGTGCACCACGACTACCTCACAAGGTCCAAGGGTCTACCAACAACTAAGAGTTGACACAGACATTGAAGGACCCTAAGGTCTAAGCAATAAAGAGAGGTCGAGAGTGTGACGAGGGAAGGATCGATAAGCACGAGTTCAGTTAGGACGAATACAAGGAGACAGCTTGGTTAGACGAAACATTGACTCAATGGTGAAGTTTAGGTTGAAGGAAAAGGAGATGTAGTGATGCTTAAATAGGATACAGAAAAGGAAATAGGGTAAATAGCATAAGCTAAAAAAAATACGCGGAGTTTGAAAACTGTTGTACTTCAAAAAAAATTGGAATTCCTCATTTGTAAGGAAATATTTGGGGATTGATAAAACGAGTTGTTCAAAATAAATTTGAGTCGAATATTCATAATAAGAGAAAATTTTTTATTGGTTTATATAAAATCAATGCAAAAGGAAGTAGAATCATTTACACGAATATTAAGGACGAGGTTTTAGAAATCTTATACGTTAGTAATTTAATACAATGTTGTCAAAAGTTTTTGAAAGTCAAAGAATGAACTCAAGTAACGGAAGAATTTAAACTAAGGTTAAATGCTTTCAAAACTTTTAGGCTATGGGAAATTTAAAATGATCAATTTGAAACTACTTTTAGGGAACCAGGGTTTGCCAAAAGGAAAAACTGATTTACACAAGGTTCTTAATATACGAGCACCACAAGTCTGGCACGGATATAAAAATAATTGAAATTCAATTTGGTTTAGAAATTTTTTTTTCCAAAAGCGTGTTTGGTGAGCGGAAGAAAATAATAGTAATTTAGCATAAGAATTATCAAGATCGAATAGCAAATCTTTAAAATCAAGTCAGGGGGGTCTAAAGCAGGAAGAGGTTATGAAAATAACGATTTTGCAAAAATCTGAAGTAGCGAAAACGAGGAGCAAAGAACAACTTGCTGAAAGCTGAAATTCCATGTGTCTTGAAAGTATATTAAAGTAAACACGACGTATCATTCGAATAACACAAATAAGAGGGAAATTATAAATCGAATTGGGCAAGGCAAAAGTATGGTTCAAGGTAAGATTAATATATGAAAGAACGACACATTTACATATGTATGAAAAATATAGGCTGGGAAAATACCATAAGCTAGTATTCAAAAATTCCGACAAACGTTTTAAAAATTTAAATCAATGAAGGAGGATGAAATATAGGTATATTAAAATTTTGAACAAAATTAAACTTAGTGGAAGAGAAGATTGAAAAATACTTTCAGAAGGTTCAGGTTTTGCAATGGAGATGTTCGAAAATTGACGACGATCGTCACGGGGCGATCTCGTGAATCGAGGCAAGGAAATTGGTCGGATGATCAAACATTCATACGCCTAGGTTATGAATCAGGAGAATCTACGGGGAAACTCCTACGGTCGACCAACTAAAGATTTGGAACTAGACACTAAGACCTTCTAAGGGCTGGACGGTAATGAAATGCGTTCAGCTTGGTCCGGAATCGATGAACCCAAGTGAACGAAAAAAGGAAATTTTAGAGGTCTAATATGGTCAGGGTTAGGCAATAACCACTAAGGTAACTCCTACGGCGATCAATTGCTGACGGGGAGCCTAACTATCAATCAGGGGCCTCTAACTAGCAAGCACAGACGTCTAACTAAGTCTTCTTACCACCTAGTGTCGTAAGAAAACGACTAGACTCAGGGCTTATGACTCGGATGTTGCAATTTATTTAATGGACATTCCGTTATTATCGTTGTTTCGTTAATTCGCAATTGCAAGACCGACCTGCATGGGCCACCAACAAAACCTGTCACGCCCCGCTTCCCAAAAATATGGAGGCGAAGCGTGAGAAGGTCCGCTCAGACTTGAAGCTACAAAGTTGCAAGTCCGATAAGCGTCAATCAGATTTAAAACTGCAGGTTCTTGCAACGCGAGCGACACAAGATAATAATAATGAAATGAGACAAAAGAATAATCTCAGAATATCCATAAATATAAATTCCAACATCGCAGAAAAGCCACCAGGCTAAAAGAAAAAGAGACTAAAGGCCCAAACATGGCCAACAAAGTACAAGTACAAAACAACGGTGCTACGCACCAACAACTAACAAAAGGCCTAAAACAAAATAAAGCTCAACAAAGACTCAAAGAATGGTCACCGGTGTCCACCAAAATCCTCCTGGGCAATCATGGACTCAGGCTCAGCGTCAGCAAAACACCACGTACTCAGCAACGGTCTCTGGCTCAGGTCTAACATGTGACACCCAAAAGAGCAAGGGGCACATGTCAGCAAGTCTACAAGAGACTTGTGCAAGGAAACTGAAAGTACAAGTAAAAGCAACCTAAAAGTTCTAGCATGATGCAATGACATGGCAGTTAAAGTAATGAGTGCAACAGGTAAAGTAAAGCGAAGTAAAGTACGAGCATGGCATGACATTCACAAGACAAGTACAAGACAAGAAAAGTAAGCACCTCGTGCACAGAGATTCTGTCTTTTGGCTAGAGGGCTAATCAGGCCACTCCTAAGCTCAAGCGAACGTTTAACCCTACCCCTCCACATGTGTCGAGCCAGGGCCTTACCCCCGAACTTGGAATGCTCGCTTCTGGATCACGAGCCAGGAAGTGTTTTTAACAAGTATGGCCTAGGGGTGCACCTAGCCAGGGACACGGAAACACGGATTTGTACAAGTATTTTGTAGCGTGTGCTACGATGCAACAATCAATTTGGATGACATGTAAGATGCAATGCATGGCAGTTAAAAGTACGTACAGTTAAGGAAAGTAAACGTGACAGTTTAGTATGCATGAACAACAAGTTTAAAGGGTTGGATCTAGCTTCGTTGTCAAGCTAGATCAATTAGGTGACGGATCTAGTTTCGTTGTCAAACTAGATCAAGTAGGCGTCTAGCCAGCAATCATTTCACTGACTAGTCTCTTTTACGCTGAAAACAAGGAAGTGGCCTAAAAACATGGCCCTACACAAGAGTTGGCAAGTTTCACTTGCCTGCAAGATCGACGTCTGAGCACACCGTCCAATGAGTCCAAAAAAAATCACAATTATCCTACGTGCACAAGTCCACCGGCCTAAAGTCCATATTATTAATCTTGATTAGTGAATTTAAAACATTTAAAATACTTTGAAAATACTGATTTTAGTCTTGATTAGCATGCATTGGGTTTGGGGTCCTAGGGGTGCAAAGCGTTACCTCAACACGACGCGAAAGCTACACCGGCGTCGGGTAGCGACGCCGGGGGTTAGAATAAGAGAACGCGCTCCAAGTCCTGATTCCAATATAGTTTCCTCACTGGAAAGTTCAGAGCATCAACCCGGGCGACGATTCCAGATTCCAAAGCTCGCACGTGCGACGACGGGCTACGACGTGCGACGACGTCGTATGCGGCAAGTCGTCGAAGAGAACGCACCTAGGTGGGGCCCACAGCAGTCCTAGGGGCCTTTGGGGGACCCACAATAACTCTGGAGAACTTGGGGGGCCCACGGAGGCAAGTGGTGCGACGGATGCGGGGTTGCGACGAATGACTCTCGGTCGTACTCAGCCAATGCGGGGGATTCCATCGGTCTGGCGCATGGGAACGGGCTTGTGCATCGCAGCGGGTCGGTGCGGGGTCGGGGCTCTCGGTCGGTGCGGGGCAATGTCCCGGTCGGGGCGCTTGGATGCGGGGAGCGGGGTGCTGCAACGTTGCAATGGTTGCAACGTTGCGAAGCTGCAGTCGGTGCGGGCAGGGCCTTCGGTCAGATGCGGAGCGATGCGGGCGACAGCTGCGGGGGCTTGCAGCGATGCGGGGAGCGGCTGTGAGCGGGGGCGGCCATCGGTCTGACCGAGAGAACTCCTCGGTCAGACACAGCTGAAGCGGGGCGATGGCCGTGCAAGCGAGCGGAGCGGGGGAGCGGGCATTGGCAGCGGTCGGTGCGGGGGTTTTGAGCCCGTTCTCTCGATCTGAGCGGGGGAAGTTCGTCGCAACGTTGCGACGAATCGTCGCAACGTCCAATATGAGTTTTGGAAGAGGCTAGGGCTAATTTCTTGGGAAAGTAGGTCTTCCTAGGGGTTATTTATATAGTGTGGATGGGTTGACTTGGTCTAGGGATAAATCTAATAGGATTAGAAGTTTAAAATAATTTAAAATTTGAAATTCAACTTCTCCAACTCACCCAAGGATTTGACTTGGGCCAAATGAGCTGGAAATTGGCTCAAAAATTCTTTAAAACGTTTAAAACTTAAATAAATTTTCTTTGGCCTAATTTAATATAAAAATTAATTATTAAAAATAATATAAAACTTATTAAAAATATAAAAGTGGTCAAATAAACTCCAAAAATTATAAAGTAAATATCGGGGTGATCGTGGCGATAAATGTGAGCTAACTAAGAAGACGGATCTCAATTTTGATGTCGGACGACGAGACTAAAAATAGAAACGTCTCCCGTCAAGAGTGAGAATCGTCACGTCTCATCGAGTAAGTTTAAATTGTGGACAAACGACTCGAGAAGTGTCGTTTCAAGATAGTGCCACTATTTAATACTCTCAGAGACGTTCACAACGGCACATCACACAAAAGTGTTCACAAACGAACAAAGTCTAAAACAAACACGTGCACGGACAAAAGCACGTGCACGAACAATGTACCACGAAAAGTGGTCGTTACAATAGCCCTAAGGTGTCAGGTGTTGTTGTTGTTGTGCTTAGACTTCGTCGACAAGTCTAAGCTGTCAAGGAGGGTCCCAGATGCTATCATTTCACGTCTGGTTCTCTTTAAATGTAATTTAACTTTCTAAGAAGTAGATGGCCTAAACATGGCCGAAAGTACAGAAGTGTAAACACTTGCCTGCGGTGGCGAGTGCGTCGTCCGTCAGGAGCGTCCCATCGAAGTGGTGCATCAGCGAGGGTCCGTCTGAAATAGGTCAACGACGGTGTCAGGACACATTTTTCATCATTCCTATTATAGTTCATTTCTAGGTTCAACGGGCTATCCTACCAGTCACAGTCACGTCTTTGTTTTAATTCAGCCTAATCGACGATCTAACCTATGTGCACAGATATTCAGTCCTTCGTCGATGTCTATTATTTTGCAACATTTTAAAGGAGCGTAAATGAAATTTAGTTACTGTTGATGATTTTTAGATTAGGTTTTCGATTTGCTACATCGAGGGTTCTTACTACGTGTTAGAGGACTAATCTTTTGACGTTGATCGAAAGGCGGATGTCAGGTCTGAACAACGATGGGTCAGCGTCTTCTGCAACGTCTTGGCTACAGGTAGCAGAGCGAGACACTTTCAGACATCGAGGTGGATTCATGAACAACGAGCAAACGGCGATCTCTCTCCTGTTGCGGGTAGCGCAACGATTCTTCACGACGGCGGCAACGTCGGGGAAAAACACGTGAGTTCGGCGATGTGCGTGAACTCCGAAGTGAAAAGAGGACTGTCGATGATTGAAAGAGATCAGTGGGGGTTGCTCGGCCTGGTGGGTGGCCGACATTGTCAACGCACAGCGGTGGGCGGTAGTGAGAAGACGAAGAGGACAGATTCGTGCAACCGTCGTTGTCGCGCGTCGTAGCGGAAAAATAGCGATCTGATGAGTCAAATGGGATTTTCAGTATTTAAAGGATTCACGAGGGATATAATGGTGTTGGAGTGGTCACCGGAAGTGGTCGAAGATGGCCGTGCATAGGCATTGAAGAACAACGCACAGATCTGTCAAAAATAGCCGCTAAGGCTTGTTTTCAACGGGTTTTCGAGTAGTTAGAGATGAGAAAAGAGGGAAAGGAAAGTTGCAGATGATAAAGGGGTTCGATAGGAGTCCGAGGGAGGCAGAGTTGGCCAGAGGAGGTGGCCGGAGAGTGGTTGGCATGATTTTTCCGACGAGCCGGGTTGTCGACAGAATTTCAGCGACAACGACAGTTTTTAGGTGCTTTAATGGAGTTTTGAGGGGGAGTGTGGAGGGAGGAAGAAGGGAGGAGGGATGCAGCAACTAGAGGAGGTTGTGGGGAGTCGCCGGCGGCGGCCGGGGGTCGGCGGCGGCCGCCCCCGGTAGCTGGGCGTAAGCAATGGGGCCGGTTGCCAGTTTCGGCCAGGGGGGGTTTTAGTGGTTTTAAGGGGGAGATAGAGAGGAGATAGGAGAGAGGAAGGTGGAGGAAGGTGGCCGGAGGTTGGAGGGTGGTCGGAGAGCTCGCCGGTGGCGAGGAGACGCGAGGAAGAAGGAGCAATGGCGGCTGCATTTTGGGTTCTGTGGGTTTGCCTAGGGTAAAATTTTGGGTTGTTCCTTAAAGAGAAAATTTACTAAACATATTTAAAAAGGTGTATAAGTTGAGGGGGTGACTGAGATACAGAGAGAGAGAGAGAGAGGGGGTACAAAGTGGGGAAAAGGAAGATGTGGATAGATGGTGAAATCCCACATGCATGATACGTAGGGATTCTATCAAGATTTGATTAATTTCAAATTTGAAATTGGGTTAAGGCTAATTGGGCTTGAATTTGATTAGTGATTTGGTTGGGCTAGGGATGTCAGAAAAATAAGAAAAAATATCGGGAAGACTGTGACAAAGAGAGGCTCGGGGATGCGGTGGTCAATCGCATGTTGGGTTCATGGAGAACGAACTAAAACTAAAAAGATCTGACGACTAAGTCTAAAGCTACGACGATCCTGCAATCAAACCTGATTTATGGGAGAACGACCCGTGAAATGACATTCACTAAAAAAATTCCACAAATAACTACTCTCCCATATGGTCATAACGACATATCACATCGCATAGTCCGGATCCAAGAAGAGGCAAAAATAAATACGCACACGAAAAGAGTCGTACGCGTAGAAAATACGAACGATTAGAAAGCGGCCACATACTTACTTTGATGACTACATTTGGAATATTTTTATTGAAAAGAATTCAGGACTAAATTGGATTGACGTGACTCATCTCTTGCAGGATATGGTTAACTACTTTATAGAGATGCTGGGAGTTACATTGCTGGGATCCAGTTTAGCTAGTGGAGAAAGACTACTCGCTGAGGAGCGCAAGGAACAAATAGAACAACTTCCTCCACCATTAAGGATCCAAGATCCGTCATTTGACCATGGTGTGTTCTTTCCATTAGCGTAGATTTTATATGCTTTTTAGGATGCTTGATTTTGAATAAACTCGTACTCCTTTCGACATTGAGGACAATGTCCATCTTTAGTTGGGGGGAGTGTATGAGACCTTAGGATTTTTTTAAAATAAAACGAGAGAAAATAATAAATCACCAATTCTCATCATTTAAAACTCTTTCACATGTCACATTATCGGATAATTATGCAATGATCGAATTCTTGAAATTGTTTATGGCTTGAATTAACTATTTTTCTCTTCATGGAATTACTCATTAATATGCTATTTATGAAAACTTTCAATTGCCATGATTAATGTCTCGAAATAGTTTGAATTTATTTCATGCATGCTATTGTGATGCAAAAGCTTAAGTATACACGATTTATTAGACTAGTCTTCAAGTTGAAGAGGAATTTGGCATTCGTTACTAATGTTTATATTCCTATTTATGGGTGTTGAGTTTCTTACGAAACAAAAAATGCAAAAAAAGTGAAAAAGAAAAAATGCATCGTTCCCTTGAGTTCATTAATTAGCCGGGTCTTCGTGCCTCAGGAAGCATTGGAAATTCGCGTCGAAAGATGGATGAATGGGGAGTGCATTCAAAAAAAAGGAGAAAATAAAACTTAGATGATTCAAGTATTAAGTTCGAGGGGCTCTTTTAAGCCTAATGCCCGAAGGTCGTCTGGCCTAGGAATCATTAACTGAAAGCTCGTTACATGGAGCATTCTAAGTCATAAAAAACGAAAAAAAGAAAGAAATGGTGAATAAACTAAGCAACTTCAATGCCCATGATTTGAACTATCTTTATGAGATGCCAAACCCTTTAAAATGAGAAAACTATGACATGAAGTCATGTCTTACTTTCGCCTGCGTAAAACGATGCTCGCATATGATTTATTCAAATTTGATTAGAGAAAATATCATGTGATTGACTTTATTCATGGATTGTGTATATTGATGGTCAAAATCATGTTGGAAAGCGTATTATTGAGCCATGCCATAAGCAATTGATAGAATTTATTATTTTTACTAATCATCCGACTTAATCGCTCTTTTTGCTAGGGACTAGCAAATCGCTAGTTGGAGGTGTGATTCGGGATAAATATTGTATATCTAACCCTCTAATTAGTGCTAATTTTTTGCATAGAAGATGCGTAATTGGTCTCTAATGCAAGCGTATTTAGAATAGTCCTATTTATTAGAGCATACTCTTATTTTATGCATAAAACAGTAATATATTAAGTATTTCTGCCCCTTTAGTATTTTTCAAGGCTAGATCTTAGTCTCACGATTCCAACGACTATTTATTCGTATTTTTCTGTGATCTGTGCTAATTACTATGAATTTTTGAATGCGGAATACCATAAAAAGACATTTATGACATCATGACGACATCAGCATGCGCAGAAGCTTGTCTGGGCACGGTTTTTAGCGGGTTTTGACCCGTTTCGAGTCCTAAACCAAATAGGAATCCTTCGCCTATATATACGCGGTTTTGAGGATATTTGGTGCATAAAAAGACGTCGAAAAATTTGTATAAATACTGAAAATTTGCGTATTTTCGAGGAGCACGTCAGGGAGGAGGTTTCAGCAACATGAAAAATCTGCAGTAACCTCTGAAGTTGATTTTAGGGTTCAATTGAAGGCTTTAGTGATAAAAATCTCAACTTTCTTATTGTATTGGATTAGATTCTTGTATTAGAGATTGAAGATGATGTTTTTATTTATAAAGATTGAATCTTTTCTCTCAATGCTTGGCTAATTCTTATATGTGTTGGGTTGTGATGTAGTTAGGGTTATGTAATCTTTGATTTTAATATCTTTTTTCTCTATGTTCACGTCATATCGTGTATTTTATCGTTTTCTACATATACTATATTTGGGTATGTTTTTCAGAGACGTGGGCATGCTTGAATCGAATATGACTTGAGTAAGGTTTATTCGTGATGCGATCCGAGAGGACGTATCGTGACCCGAGAGGGCACTTGTGCGTATTTTCATCATGAAATAGATAATATATGTGATTACTCATTGGCACTATTTTATGCACTTTATCACTATTTCTTCTGACGTTCTCATGCCATACCTGGATCAAACGTTGAGTTATAGAAAAGACGTTAATAATTATTGATTGCAAACACCCTAACGAAATCACAACCGACACATATCTTAAATTTTTTTTAGTACTTAAACCCTTGATATGATTTTCTCGCCTTTAAAAGGTGGTTGCTTTTCATCGTATTATTACTCTTTATAAATTGAAATTCGTGGTTTTGCAGGCCAGTTATCCCGTGGATACGATACATGGACTCACCAGGATTATTACTTGTTCGATCTCCTACCTTTGGGAGTAGGCTCACATATTTTGAGACGAGTCAAGTTTTTTGGCGACTATAAAATGTTCAGCAGTCGACTGTTGAGATCAACTTTGTACATTCTAGAGAAAATATGAATTGGTGTCAAAGGAAAATTGATCTAATGATTTCCTATGACTGAAATGAAGATGAGTGTGTGTGCTCCATCAAAGTTCTATTTCTAAGATACATACAAGAAGATAAAAAGAATATTACATTGTAGAACTTACTCTTCTTTCCAAAGTATGAGCTTGAAGTCTTCTAGGAGCTTCAATCACCATCTTTGATCATCCAATACACTTTTCTTGCTTCTATTGATCTTTGAGTGTTATCCATTGCTAATTGATCTTCATGATATGATTAGGCAATGGATTAATTGCAAATTTAGGATTAGTCACAAGTATTTATGTTTGCTCATCATTAACACCAAGTAGGGAGAAGTCCAATACTCAACATGCTCCGGTGGTGTTCAAGGAGCTGACCCCTGAGGAGTTGGCTGAGCGTCTTCGGCCCCCTCGCCTGGTGGAAATTCTCAGAAAGGGGAAGGCAATTTGGGTTGAGCCCGACCTTCAGATTCGTCGAAGGGATCGAAAGTCGAAGGATCCTAAAGCTATCTTAGACATGGCCCCAAGGTTCTCCCTTGACCTGACCGCCGAGGTTTGGCAAGGTTGTTTCTACGAATCCTTTAGTGTTAGGGTGCCCGACCCAGATGAGAGAGAGTGTTTCCTGCGGAAGAAGTAGGTTGGGGTGTATTTCAAGTCTTTTCGCTTAGGACTTCGATTCCCCCTTCACCCCTTCATCATCGAGATTTTGTGCTCCTCGGAGCTTTCTCTTTGTAGACTTGCTCCCTACTCCTTCTCTCCACTGGTGGGTTTCATCGAGCGGTGTGAGCTTTGTGGAGTTTGTCCGACCCTCGGATTGTTCGGGTATTTTTTTCAGGATAGTTTCCGACCCTTGCCTAGTGTGGTATCATATTGTAGCACACCCGGGTACGAGACTTATATATGACCTCCCAGTTTCTGACCCAGGGTGTTCGATTACCTTCGTATTTGTCGCTCTACCTGACCTGGGTCCGTTGCTCAATGGCTAGAGTTCCTCAAACCCTAAGCTTGCAAGGGAGTCTCTCTTGTCCCTGGAGCAAGTCAAAGCCGGGTTGTCACCGAGCGAGGACGAGGCAGTGAAGACTCTGTTGGATCGGTCGAGACAGGATAGATCGATTCATTACCTACTGGATGACTGAACGATAAAGATCCTTCTATGGTGTCTGGGTGAGGTATTCTGCATCGATGTCCTTATTTTCACAATTCATGGAAATTATCTTCGTTGTCTACAGATGTGACCAACGGGAGTCGACGTAGTGGCGGTTCCAGCCTAGACCGAGTCTGGAGGGAGCAGAGGAAGAAGAAAAGATCGGTCGAAAGTTCAGGTGGATGGAACGACTGATCGGGGGTTCAAGTAGAGGGGTTGGATCTCGGTCACCCCTCCTTGTTCACCAGAGCTCCTCCACTAAAGGACGGGAGGTCAGACGGGCGTCTAGGCATCCTTCTCGAGCCTCTTTGAGGGAGGCTTCTAGCCGGGCTCTCCCGCGGACCTTTGCTCATCTAGCTTCTGTCGTGGTTGGAGTCGTGCCCGTGATTGTTGACGTCGACTCTTGTAACGACTGGTTTTCATGTATGGATCTTATTATATATATATTATATTATTTGTTGCTTTCCCTTCTTTGTGTTTCCCATTTTCGTCTCCTTAGTTTTCATTTTCGTTTGTTTCGTCGTGATTCTCTAGATTCTTCCGTCTGTCGCCGTGTTTGAAGTAAGTCATTCGTGACGAGCTTCATAACGTCGATATCTTAGAGTTAGAATGAGCCTAGGTGACTTAGGAAACCATCTCGGAGCTTTGCGCTCCATTTCAGAACTTATCGTGCACGTTAGCCGGTTTAAGAAGGGGCACCGACCGACTAGATGACGATCCAGTCGGTCAGCAAACCTTCATGGACCGACTAGCGGGCTTGGATAATTATTCTAGAGTTACTGTTTATCGTTAGTCGGTCTAAGAACGTTGGTTGACCGACTAGGTTGCAAACTAGTCGGTCAGCAATGCTTCTTTAACCGACTAACTCATTAATTATTTTGATACCAGATACTGTTCATTCCTAGTCGGTCTAAGAACGTTCATCGACCGACTAGATGTCAAACTAGTCGGTCAGTAGTTGTTCTTTGACCGACTAACTCTTAGTTCAGGTTTTCGTCTGGAGATACTGTTTACACTTAGTCGGTCTGAGTTGGTCAACTGACCGACTAGTTCTCAAACTAGTCGGTCAACAATCCTTCTTTGACCGACTAATCAGTACATGAAACCCTAATTTTGCCCTAGCCGACATCAAACCCTATAAATACCCCTTCCAAATGTTTTCTTCTTCTTTTCTTCAACTCTAAACCTAATTTCTCCCCCATTGAGCCCCCTTCTTCCTCAAACCCTCAAACCTTCATTCCAAGCTCATCCTCCATCATCCAAACCATCACTTAACACTTTCCACCTTCCACCTTCCTCAAACCTTCATCAAACCTCCAAAACCCATATCAAAACCTATTTCTCCAGATTTTCCCTCATTTTCAGATCTGAGCCGGATCATTCTTCCGTTGCAGTGGTTGCTCGGTATCATTCCTCCGCTTCTTCACGATAAGGCTCGATCCTTTAGTTTTAGCATAACCCACATTGACATTTGTGAAACCCTAATAAAATGGATTATTAGACAATTAGGATTCTATTAAGAAATCAATTTAGAATCATTGTGCTAATAATTGTTTTGCCATAACAGTGATCTATTCCGTAGTTAGCTTGTGTGACGATCTTCATTGCTCGTCAATCCCGGTGTCCGGCAAGTGAAACTTGCATCTCTTGATTTGGGCCATGTCTTAGGCCATTTCCTTGCTTTAGCGTAAAAGAGACTAGATGGTGAAAGGATAGCCGTCTAGACGCCATTGACCTAGCTTGACAACGAAGCTTGGTCCGTCACCATCATCATGCTTGTATGTCACGTTTAATTTCCCTTAACGGTACGCGTATTAACTGTTCATGTCATCCATGCATCCTTAACTGCTATTGCATTTTAACTGCCATGTTTAATTTAAATTAACGATACGCGAATATGTTCATGTCATTGCATTTTGCCTGTCACGTTTAATTTCAATTAACGGTACGCGAATATCCGCTCATGTCATTGCATGCTTGAACACTCATCGTGATTGCGTAACTTCGCTACATACTTGTACTATTTGTCCCGGCTAGGCACCCGTTCTGCGGGCACAACCCTAGGCCAATTACAATTCTGGCTCGTGGTCCAGAAGACGAGCTCAATACAGCCTGCGGGCAATAGGGCACTCTCTGAGTGATCCCTTGTACATGACTACAGCCTGCGGGCAATAGGGCATCCATGTGTGGGTGATCCCTTGTACTTGTACTTGTTACTTGACATTACATGTCACAACTACCACTTGCTACTTGTACTTTACCTTACTTGTTACTACCTTACTTGCCATGCCATGCACCATACTTTAATTGTTAGGTTGTTAGTTTACATTTCTTTCAGTTTCCTTGCACAAGTCTTTTGACTTGCTGACATGTGCCCCTTTTCTCTTTTGGGTGACACATGTTAGAGCCCGAGCCTGAGATACTTGCTGAGGACGCGGTGTTCACTGACGCTGAGTCAGAACCCGCGTTGATCGAGGACTTCGTAGACACTGGAGATCAGTCTTAGTGTCTATGTCTGGTTTTTGTTAGATTGCTTAGGTTGTCAGTGCGTGGCACCTAGTTTGATACTCTGTTATGTTTGTGCTTGTTTGGCCTTGTTCTGGGCCTTTAGACTCTTTCTTTTTAGCCTGGTGGCTTTTTCTGTGATGTTGAATATTTTGTGGACTTTGAGATTGGTTATTTCTCATCTGTCTCATTTTATTATTATTATTGTTGTTGTTCCGGTTGCGTTTACAGGGACCTGCTTATACTAAATTGACGCTTATCAGATGTGCAGCTTCACAGCTCCACGTCTGAGCGGACCTTCTCACGTCTCGTCTCCATTTTAGGGAAGCGGGGCGTGACAGGTTTTATGGTGGCCCATGCAGGTCTCTCTGTAACTGCAATTATCGGGATAACGATAATAATATAAGATTGTCCAACAAATAAAAATTCGACATCCGAGCCCTAAGCTATTGAGTCTAATTATTTCGTTTCTGTGTCATTAGATGGCAGGCAGGCGAAATACCCGTGCTGGTAGTGGTGTGCTCCCTCATGTTGAGGAGCCTGAGCGGGAGCCCACTAACGGGGAGATGATGAGGATGATGATGCAGATGATGCAGGTTCAGCAGGGTGTGTTGCTGCAGGTCCAGAATGCTCCGGCCGCTCGAGCTGCTCGGGCAGTGGAAGCCCCTCGCCCCGAGCCTGGAGCGAAGCAGTTCAGGGAGCTGGGTCCTGCATATTTTGATGGTTCTGAAGGTCCTCTGGCTGCGGATTAGTGGATGAGGAACATTGAGGATAACCTGGCGATGGCGAAGATTGACCCGGCTGGATGGAATGATTTGGCCAAGAGGCAGCTGAAGGATAATACCAGGAACTGGTGGGATGCTGAGGAGAAGATGTTGGAGGTGCCTATAGTTTGGGCTACCTTCAAGTCCAGTTTTGATGGAGAGTTCTTCCCGAAGGCTGCTAGACAGGTGTTGCTGCAGCGCTTCATAGATCTGAAGCAAGGGAGTTTGTGGGTGGATCAGTACCACCAGGAGTTCACGAGGCTCAGTCGGTTTGCACCAAAGATGGTGCAAGATGCCGATGAGAAAGCTCAGCGATTTCTTCAGGGACTTGCTTTGGAGCTTCAGAGCTTTGTGACCTCTTCTGACCTGGAGACATATCAGAAGGTCCTGGTTGCCGCGAGGCGGCAGGAGTTGAATTTGAACCAGAGGAGGGGACATGTTTCAGGAGCTGGGAAGAGGCCTGTGGAGCAGGTCCGTGCTGTGGTTAGACCTGGATTCAGGCCTATCCAGCCTGTTCAGTTCAAGAGGCCAAGAGGGCCTATTCTGAAAACTTGCCATTTCTGCGGCAAGACCGGGCACCTCAGGGATCAGTGTAGGAGGTTCTTGGGGCAGTGTATTGTCTGCGGAGATCCTGTCCATACCATCAGAGAGGGTTCCAAGTCGAAGCAGCCTTGGCGGGCTCCTATTACAACACAGCCGTTGCAGCAGCGTGCTCCTATGCCCGCTGGACGTGGAGCGACCCTTGTTCCACAGGGACAGGCCTTTCGGCAGGCTGTTCCGCCGAGAGGGTAGGCTTTTCTGATAACTGAGGAGGAGAGCATGGCCATGGATGAGGTTATCACAGGTAACTTCCCTCCTAGCTGTTTCTTCCTTAGTTATGTTTGATTGTTAGATTATGTTTGGTTGCTTGCTCATGTTTGTTGCTAGACTAGGGCTTGATTGTTAGACTGTTTGTAGGTGTGATTTTGGTGTGCACATTTCCTGCACGAGTTCTCTTTGACTCTGGTGCATCGATGTGCATTATTTCTTGGAGCTTCGTGGAGAAGCATTCCTTGTCGACGTCCTCTCTTTCCAAGAGTTGGAATATCGTCACAGGGAACGGTGTGGTCTCGGTGCATCATGGGTTCAATTCTTGCCCGTTGGTGGTTTGTGGACGTGAGCTTTGTGCTGATTTCATTGTCCATGACATCATCAATTACGATGCGGTCCTTGGGATGGATTGGCTTGCGAGCTCCTATGCCACGATTGACTGTCGGAGGAAGAAGGTGGTGTTCGAGATTCCTGGACATCCAGTATTTGAGTTCAGCCGTGGTAGCAGTTCGCTTGGTCCTGTCAGATTTCGGGCCAGACCGGTGGAGGTTGTGGCTATGTAGATTGTCACGACCCGCTTCCCTAAAATGGAGGCGAGACGTGAAAGGTCCGCATGAGAGTGGAGCTGTGAAACCCCAAACCCGATAAGCGTCAATAAAACATAAGCAGGTCCCTGTAACCACAACGGAACAACAATAATAACAAAAATAGAGACTGAAATAAAATCTCATATCTCATAAATTGTCCAACATGAAAATAAGTCCAACATCCAGAAAAGCCACCAGGCTAAAAGAAAGAGTCTAAAGGCCCAGAACAAGGCCAACAAAAGCAACGACATAACAAAGTATAGGTGCTACGCACCGACAACAAAACAACAGTCTAAACAAAAGGAAAACACAACGAAGAAACTAGGACTGGTCCCCAGTGTCCACGTACTCCCCGTCAAACATAAGCTCGGGCTCGGCGTCAGCAAACACCTCGTCCTCAACAAAGGACCCAGGCTCGGGATCTAACATGTGTCACCCAAAAGAGTAAAGGGCACATGTCAGCAAGTCTAAAAGACTTGGGCAAGGAAACTGAAGGTAAGGTAAACTAGCAACCTAGCAATTATTGTATGATGCATGGCAAGTAAAGTAAGGCAGGGAAGTGACAAGTAAACGGGAGTACAAGTAGCAAGTGTCAAGTGGTAGTTGTGACATGTAATGTCAAGGAACAAGTACAAGGGATCACTCGACGAGTGTCCTATTGCCCGCAGGCTATGCTCAAGTACAAGTCAAGGAAATCACGTCAAGTAAACACGTCGTGCACAGAGATTCCGCCTGTTGGCTAGAGCGGCTGATCGGGCCAACTCCTAAGCTCAAGTGACCGTTTATCTCTACCCCTCCCAAGTGTGTCGAGCCAGGGCATTACCCCCGAACACGGAATGCTCGCTTCTGGGACACGATCCAGGAAGTGTGAATAACACGTATGGCATAGGGTTATGACCACGTATAGTGGGTGCCTAGCCGGAACTAGTAGGTCGGGCGTTGGCTATCAACCAACACATGGCCCGCTTCTGGAGCACGAGCCAGGAAACACAAGTATTGTAGCGTGTGCTACGAATGCGACATACAACATAGATGGTAATCTATTCGTGTACCGTCAATCAAAATTAAACATGACATGGTAGTTGTGCAACATGGTAAAACGACGGTCCTAGCTTCGTTGTCAAGCTAGTTCCGAAATTTGTGCCTAGGCGAGTATCATTTCGTCGCCTAGTCTCTTTTACGCCTACAATAAGCAAATGGCCTAAAGCATGGCCTAATCCCTAGGTGGCAAGTTTCACTTGCCTAGCACCGGGGATGACGATCACGAAGGTTCGTCTCGCGGATGCTAATCTACGGGGGAAATCGCTGTTATGGGGAAACAAACATCAAACAACATGAAATTTCAATAGGGTTTCATAAAAATACAAATAGGTTATAAAAACGTCAAGAGATCGATTTCTTACCGTGAGGAGGCGGAAGAAACACTCCGGAGAACCCTAGGACCAGATCTGGAAACGAAAGGAGAAGTTTGGAGAACTAGGGTTTTTGGGGGATTTTGGGGGTTTGATGGAGATTTGGGGAAGATGAGAGGTAGAATGAGTGGAGGGTGAGTTTGGATGATGGATCTTGGGTTTGGGATGAAGGAATGAGGGCTTGAGGTAGAAGGGGGCTCAATGGGGGAGGATTTAGGGTTTTAGGTCGAGTGGAGGAAGAAGAAAACGTTTGGGAGGGGTATAAATAGGTTGGGCTGGCGGCTACCCAGAAATTAGGGTTTTAACACAGATTAGTCGGTCAAAGAGCAACCACTGACCGACTAGTTTGGCAACTAGTCGGTCGGTCGACCAACGCAGACCGACTAAGTGTAAACAGTAACTTCTGAACGAAAATAGGATTTAGAATTAGTCGGTCGAAGAACAAATACTGACCGACTAGTTTAACATCTAGTCGGTCGATGAACGTTCTTAGACCGACTAAGAGTGAACAATATAGATACTAAAATTTAGTTGAAGAGTTAGTCGGTTAAAGAAGCATTGCTGACCGACTAGTTTGCAACCTAGTCGGTCAACCAACGTTCTTAGACCGACTAACGATAAACAGTAACTCCTGAATAATTTAGAAAGCCAACTAGTCGGTCCAAGAAGGATTGCCGACCGACTGGATCGTCATCTAGTCGGTCGGTGCCCCTTCTTACACCGGCTAATAAGCACCAAAAGTTCCGATATGGAGCGCGGGGCCCTGGGATCGATTCCTAAGACTCCTAGGCTTGATCTAATAGTAAGATACGACCGTTATGAAGTCCGTCACGAATGACATACTTCGAAAATCGACGATCCTAAGGAAGAAACAAGAATACACGACGAAACGAGCGAAAATGAAAGTCACGGAGACGAAAACCACGCATGAGGAGAAAATCCACCAAAACATATATTATATTATAATAAATCCAGATACATGAAAACCAGTCGTTACATAGATGGAGTTGGAGAGGCCAGCTGTGGTGCGAGATTTTGATGACGTCTTTCCCGAGGAGATGTCTGGACTGCCACCTGATCGAGCCCTGGAGTTTTCTATTGATCTTATTCCAGGTGCACAGCCCATTTCGAAGGCACCATATCGTATGGCACCAGCAGAGTTGGAGGAGTTGCGTAGGCATTTGGATGAGCTTATGCAGAAGGGTTATATCAACCCTAGTGTGTCTCCGTGGGGAGCACCGGTGTTGCTGGTGAAGAAGAAGGATGGTTCGCGTCACATGTGCGTGGACTATCGGGAGTTGAATGCGGTAACCATTAAGGATAAATACACGTTGCCTCACATCGATGATATTTTTGATCAGCTTGGAGGTTCGAGGGTGTTTTCTAAGTTGGATCTGAGGAGTGGTTATCATCAGCTGAAGGTGAAGCAGGAGGATGTTCCGAAGACAGCTTTCAGGACGAAGTATGGACACTATGAGTTCGTGGTTATGCCTTTCGGTGTAACTAACGCACCTGCAGTTTTCATGAATTTGATGAATCTGATTTTCTATGAATTTTTGGATAAGTTTGTTGTTATCTTTATTGACGACATTCTGATTTATTCGAGGTCGGAGGAGGAGCATGCCTCGCATTTGAGGGTCGTGTTGGAAATTTTGAGGAAGCATCGGTTGTATGCTAAGTTTTCGAAGTGCGAGTTTTGGTTGGACAGAGTTGCTTTTCTCGGGCATGTGGTGACTGGAGATGGTATTTCAGTGGATCCTGAGAAGATTAGGGCCATCAGGGAGTGGCCTGTTCCATCGTCTGTGTCTGAGATCCGGAGTTTCCTTGGACTTGCTGGTTACTATCGACATTTTATTAAGGACTTTTCCCGTATTGCGGAGCCGATGACCAGGTTGACGCGGAAGGATGTTGCTTTTGTTTGGTCGGGTGATTGTGAGGATGCCTTTGGTGTTCTGAGGGAGAGGCTGACGACTGCCCCTGTTCTTGCTGTGCCTGATTGCAGTGGAGGATTCGAGATCTTTTGCGATGCTTCTGGCAAGGGTCTTGGTTGTGTTTTGCATCAGCACGGACATGTTGTAGCTTACGCTTCTCGTCAGCTCAAGGTTCATGAGAAGAATTACCCGACGCATGATTTGGAGTTGGCTGCGGTTGTGTTTGCTCTTAAGATTTGGAGACACTTCTTGCTGAGTGAGAAAGTGAAAATCTTCACCGATCACAAAAGCTTGAAGTATATTTTTACTCAGAAGGAGCTCAACATGTGACAGCGTCGATTGTTGGAGCTCATGGCGGATTATGATATTGATTTGCAGTTTCACCCTGGCAAGGTGAATATGGTCACTGATGCGCTGAGTAGGCTTCCCATGGTGATGATTTTGACCTCGCAGTGGAGATTGCAGCAAGATTTTTACGAGTCTAGAGTGGAGATTGTTCTTCCTGGGGAGGATTCCTCGTTGATGTGTATGCAGATACAGTCGACGCTCATGGATCGGATTAAGGCTGGCCAGGCCGGGGATCTGAAGCTGATGAAGATTCGGGGCTGGTGGAAGCCGGTCTGCGGATTGACTTTTTGGTTCATGATGATGGCTCGTTGAGGTTCGGAGCCAGGCTGTGTGTGCCAGCTAGGGATATCAGAGAGGAGTTGTTGGTAGAGGCACACAGTTCGCCGTATTCCATGCATCCTGGTGGGACCAAGATGTACAAGGATCTTCGTCTGAACTTTTGGTGGCACGGCATGAAGAGGAGTGTGGCTCGGAGTGTAGCCAAATGTTTGGTTTGCCAGCAGGTAAAGGCGGAGCATCAACGTACGGCCGGGTTGCTACAACCACTTCCGATTCCGGAGTGGAAGTGGCAACACATCACTATGGACTTCGTGACTGGACTACCTCAGAGTCCAAAGCAGAACGACGCAATTTGGGTGATCGTAGACCGATTGACCAAATCCGCGCACTTTATTCCATTCCGAGTAGGACAGTCCACTGAGGCGCTAGCAAGGAGATACATGGAGGTGAATTCTTTTACTCTCCGTTTTTATTTCCTTTTTCTAGTTTAGATAGTGATGTACCGTGAATCGTGCAGGAGATCGTGCGACTTCATGGAGTCCCTGTGAGTATCGTGTCGGACAGAGACACGAGATTCACATCTCAGTTCTGGCAGAGTTTACAGAAAAGTTTGGGTACGCGTCTGAGTTTTAGCACGGCGTACCATCCGCAGACGGATGGCCAGTCCGAGAGGACGATTCAGATTTTGGAGGACATGCTGAGGGCGTGCATGTTGGATTTCAAGGGTTCGTGGGAGGACCACCTACACTTGGTGGAGTTCTCTTACAACAACAGCTACCAGGCGTCTATTGGCATGGCGCCTTTCGCCGCTTTGTATGGGAGGAAATGCCGATCGCCATTGAGTTGGGATGACGTTGGCGATCGGGAGCTGTTGGGGCCTGAGATGATTATGGAGGCTGTGGAGGTCGTCAGGAATATTCGGGAGAGATTGAGGATTGCTCAGGACCGTTTTAAGCATTGGGCGGATGCTAAATGCCGTCCTTTGGAGTTTCAGCCTGGGGATCATGTGTTTCTGAGGATTTCCCCGAATCGTGGAGTGATTCGTTTTGGGAAGCGAGGGAAGTTGAGCCCGCGATACATTGGACCGTTTGATATTCTGGAGAGGGTTGGCGAGGTAGCTTACTGCTTAGCCTTGCCACCATCTTTGGAAGGAGTTCACGATGTTTTCCATGTGTCGCAGCTTCGTCGATACATCAGCGATCCATCTCATGCTGTGGATTTATCGGAGATCGCCGTTCGCCCAGATTTGACGTATGACCAGCATCCAGTGCAGATTCTGGACAGGCGTCAGAAGTCACTTCGGAACAAGGTCGTCGATCTTGTAATGCCCTACCAGCTACTGCACAAGTACTAGAGGGGGGGTGAATAGTACTTTAAAATAATAAGGAGTATAATTCCAAATTAAATTGCAAACAACTACCAAATCAATTTGCGGAAGCTTAAATTGAATGACAACAATTAAATTAACAATGCAAACAAACGATGTTAATGGGTTCGGATCCACCCAAGTCTCCCCGACTTGTTCCCGGTGATCCTACGTCCCAACCACCCGGATCCCCTCCGGATACTTGAGTTAGAAACCCTAACTCAAGATTTCCACTATGAATATCTTGTGAAAAACCTTCACAAGATCAAATCATACATGCAATAGCAAACGTGAATCCCACAACCCGGGATCACAACCTTCTCTCACAACCGAGAGAATCACAAAGCAATATTAAAGAGTTTAATATGAAATAAACAATCTTACCACAAAATCCTATACCTTGAGTTTTTCTTACCCAAATGGTGAAATGAAGGATTTGAGGAAGATGAAGTCACCAAGACCTAGCACCAAGGAAATGACCAGCAATCGGTGCCTAGGAATGAGTTGGAGACTTGGATCAAGCAATAGCTTGAAGAGCTCACCAAGAACAAGCTTCTCTCTAGATCTAGAAATGAGAGAGAATGGGTTTCTTGTGAGGAAGAGAGCTTTAGATTTGAGGGAGAATGGCTATCTCTTTAGAACTCAATGAATCTCTTAATGGCAGCTCTTTTTTAGATAGAAATGACCTAGGCTCGTATTTATAGGGTCCCATAAAAACAAGTTAGGTCATTCTCCAACGGAAAGAAATCTGAGAGGATTAGTCGGTCAAAGAACAAACACTGACCGACTAGTTCATCAACTAGTCGGTCAGTCACATAGCATGGACCGACTAAGAGTAGATCTGAGAAGAGATAGAATTTCAGACCTAGAAATCTAGTCGGTCCAAGAAGACTGTCTGACCGACTAGTTTCACAACTAGTCGGTCAGTCAGTGAACTCAGACCGACTAAAAGGCAAAATGAACTAGTCTGAATGCAAGTTGACTTAGTCGGTCCAAGAACAAAAGTTGACCGACTAGATTGTCAACTAGTCGGTCACCAAACGTTCTTAGACCGACTAACGATAAACAGTAGCTTAGGAGAATTTAAGCATGAACAGTAAGTCACAACTAGTCGGTCAAAGAAGCATCACTGACCGACTAGTTCACAAACTAGTCGGTCGGTGAGTCAACGTAGACCGACTAACTGTAAACAGTAAAGTCCAAGAAATTAAGGAATCAAACTAGTCGGTCCAAGAACAGTTGCCGACCGACTAGATCACCATCTAGTCGGTCAGTACTTGTTCTTGTACCAACTAACATGCACATACAAATCCGAATCGAAGCGCGACGCTTCGAGGAAGATAGAATGAACTTGTGCAAGGATCCTAGAGCTACGAAATGAGCGTAATGAAGATAGAAACGTAAGATATACTCAAGGCTTAACATTCTATATATCGAAGCTAAAAGACTATAAATAAAACCTTAATAAACGGTCTTTGAGAGCTTCGATTGAATCTTCATATCTTCCAAAGCATCGCAAGAGCTTCAACGAAGCTTTAGGCATGAATATGAGCTTTGGAAAGTGTTGAGATGTCGCTTTGAATGTTCTCGTGAAATTGGCGACGATCTCCAATACTGCGCTCACAAATTGTTAGTTCATGGATTATTTATGTTTGCTCATAATCAAAACCAAATCCGGGGAGTCCAATATTCAACATTCTCCCCCTTTTTGGTGATGACAAACCAACATAAATAATAATCAAAAATAATAATTCAAATGTAAAATACTTACTCCCCCTGCATTGATGACACGTTAATTCCAAAATGAATATATATGAATTGCATCAATCAGACGAGTAAGATATATAATGAGAATCGATTTTTGAAATATCGGATTTTGAAAATCCTTATATGTATCTTAACTCCCCCTGAATCTAACATATCAAACTAGATTCTTGGAAATTGAGTTAAATTTTCATTTACGCTATTTATTATCATTATCTCTCCCCCTTTGGCATTATCCCAAAAACGGGGGGCATACAACGACAACAAGTAGGAAATGGAAAATCCAACATCGGGAGTCGTAGACAATGACGATGGACCAAGTTGACACCAAGGAAAAAAAAATGTGGAAATCAAATCAAGGTGTGCCAAAATGTCCATTATCACAAAAAGATCAAAAATCATCAAAAATACCAAATAATTATTCATTTCTTGAATAATGAAACATACTCTTCAATATTCAATATTCTTGGTTAATTTTGTGCATGGAAAACAATTCTATATAATTATAGAAATATAATCTATTTAACCAAGTTTTTAATCGTCGAGCGACGAATTCACATTTCAAATGCATTCATGGAATATATTAAAAAAAATGCACGACGAATAAATGACAAAGTGAATGACGATGAACATATATATATATATATATATATATAGACATCATGAGTATATCAAAAAGGTATCACATCGAATACATGTGGTACATCATATGACGTGCTACATATCATCAAAAAGAAAAACATCATACATCATCGACATCATCAAAGTATATCAATATACAGCAAGACAACATCATAACAAAATATCCAACTCCGACATCCAGAAATCGCAAAAATACATCAAAACATCTCTCAAACCCCATCCTAACCAAAAATACTCTCACTAAGATATATCATCCAAAGCGTAGTGGAGAGTCCTCGAAACAAGCGATCAGGAGGAGGTGGCTGGATCTGCAGTCTCCGTGGGTCCAGTCGACGGAGTGGACTCAGGATCTGCAGGGAGGAGAGGCGTCTCAACAGATGGAATCGTCGGGGCAGGAGTGGAAATCTCAGCAACAGGCTCAACAACGGGAATCTCAACAGCAGCATGGGTCTCGACAGAAGGAGCAGTAGTGGCAGTGTCAACAGCAGCAGGAGATACATGAGCAGGCTCGGAAGTCTGAAGTGCTGAAGCAGAAGGCTCTGGAACACCGGAAGTGGTGCCAACTCCAGGAGCAGAAGTGGAAGTACCAGCAGCAGCAGCAGTGGCCACATCGCCACGGGCAAAAGAAGTGACAAGCTCGTCAATCTCCTCATCGTCCATCTCCTCGGCCTCAGAAACTGAAGGAGGAAGATCAATCCCCATCAGACGAGCCATACGGCAGACGACCTCCTCGGTACGAGCCAAACGTGACTCGTGCCGACGAAGAAGGCGTACGACATCGTCCAATGTAGCAGGACGAGAGGGGGCTGCAGCAGCTGACGGAGAAGCCTGAGAAGCAGATGTGGTAGACCTCTGCACGTGACGAAGTGCCGCTAGAGATTTCTTCACGGCCGTCGCGTTCAGAGACGTACCCAAAGGACGCTCATCGTCAGGAGGGAGGGGGACTCGGAAATGTCGAAATACAAGAGTCAACAGGCAAGGGTATGGAATGTGCGCAGACTTATTGGTCTTGCGTATACACTCGAAAGAATCCATCTTATCGAGTATCACGCGAGCCCAATTAATCTCGCACCCCAAGAAAAGAGCGTAGATCAATTTCAAGAACGGCTGGGATGGGAGTGAAGAGGATCCATACTTAGGGAGGAGACATGACTTCAAGATCAGGTTAAGAACCCACGCATTCGGCTTGAAAGATTTCGAAGGAACACCAATGAATGCGGAGGGGATAACCTGGAAGATATCTGAAAGAACTGACTGATCCAAGGAGGAAATATCGTTTACGGAAATGTCCGAAGGGAGGAGACCACACGACGAGCAACCAAGAATCTCCCCCAAGATTTCTGCCGTGAGAACTATAGGAGTTCCCAAGACAGTCGTCTCAATGGAGTGGCTGGCATCGTACTGGCCTCGAACACGATTGGCATAGAACAATTTCACGAGGCGAGGATACGGTTTGGGATTGGCCTTGGGGTCGTATCGGAGATAATCAAGAAGACCACTATAGGACAGAAGATCAGCAAGGCCGAGAAAATCAGAAAACTGAACGTAATGCTCTAACAACAGTGGACAGTGCTCTATACGGTTGTACGCTGCGAGACACTGAGGGTCATCGCGGCACAACGATATGTCTACACCGCCGACTGGCATAGGAGCTTTACCCTTAGCCTTACGGGTCTTCGGAGGTGGAGTGGGTTCCCTAGCGGTAGGCTCATCCTCAGGGATAAATTCAGGGTCAGAATCAGGAGGAGTACCAGGTGTGTGGAGAATGGGCTTTTTAGGCAAATTCTTTCTGGGTTTAAGAGTCGCCGACCTCTGCTTCTTCAGAGGAGGCGAAGAGGGGGAAGCTTGGGTAGATTTGGCACGGCGCTTGGGCTTAGGTGGATTCCTAGGGTTGGACAGCCCTACGGTCATAGGAGAAGCCCCAGAAGAGGCGATGGGAATTCTCGTCTTTGCCATGGTCGAGGCACGACGAGAGCAAGCAAGTAATCACGGAGGATCAACAACCCTAAGCACACAACCCTAACACACAAGCCCTATGATGAAAAACTTAAATCCGAAACCCTAGAATACCTAGGAGGAGAAATCGAACCCTAGGGCAAGAAATTGACCTAGGAGGAGGAGGGAGATACCTAGGAGGTGGAGTCGACGGCGGCGGACGGCGGGGATCGCCGGAGATCAGGCCGGAGTCGACGGAATTTGAAGGGGCTCGATCGGGGTTTGGGGGTTTTCGGGCTTGAGCAGGAGAGAAGACCGACTAAAAATGAATATAGTCGAATGAAATAAGAGAATAAGTCGGTCGGGAAACGAAAAGACTCAACTGCCCTAACACACTTAGTCGGTCACAGTTCAAGCACTGACCGACTAGATTACGATCTAGTCGGTCGGTTACTGAGCTTGAACCGACTAAGTCGAAACAGAGGCAAACAGTGAATTTCTAGGGCAAGATTTAGTCGGTCGCAGTATACTTACTGACCGACTAGTTTTCAATCTAGTCGGTCGGTAAGTGTACTGTGACCGACTAACGAAAGAAAATGATAGGAGTTAGATATAGGCTTGATCTTGTCGGTCTGAGTTCATTTGCTGACCGACTAGATGAGCATCTAGTCGGTTGACAAGTGAACTTAGACCGACTAGAGGAGTCCAAAAATTGATAATTGATTTCTCTTCACAAACCACTTGGATGAAACATCATAACTCACTCATTAGTCATCTAAATTACCCCATAAAACGTCGAAATCTTAAATACGACTTTCAAATACGAATTCGATCATAAATTCAAATATATCACATAAAATTCCCAAAAATTCAATTAATCTAGCATGAACAAAATATCGCGAAATCGAATAGCATGCAAGATAATTGAATGAAATATGAATCCTATATCTCGGATTCACCCATAATCCCCAATTCTCGACGCAACCGCACAAAGGAGTCCTCCTTTAGGGGTTTCGTGAAAATATCGACGATTTGCTTTTGGGTTTCAACGTACACTAAAATGATGTCCTTTTTAGCAACATGATCATCTAAAAAGTTGTGTCGGACATCTATGTGTTTTGATCAGGAATGGTGCACCGGATTCTTTGAAAGACAGATAGCACTTTGGTTATCCACCATGATAGGGCTAGTTTCACAGTGAATACCAAAATCCTTCAAAGTGTGTCTCATCCAAAGAACCTGGGCACAAGCGGCACCGGCGGCAATATATTCCGCCTCGGTGGTTGAAAGTGATACGGAATTTTGCTTCTTGGAAAACCAAGAGACAAGAGAATTTCCTAGAAAATGGCAAGTGCCACTAGTACTTTTCCTGTCGGATTTGCATCTCGCATAATCGGCATCACTGTATGAGACTAACTCATACGTGCTAGATTTCGGATAAAGTAATCCAAAATCTAAAGTGTAACTTAGATAACGGAAAATACGCTTTACCGCTACTAAGTGAGACTCCTTAGGTTGAGACTGATAACGAGCACATATGCATACGGCAAACATAATATCGGGCCTACTTGCGGTAAGATAAAGTAAGCTACCTATCATACCTCGATATAGACGAATGTCTACATCCTTACCACCCGTATCCTTGTCGAGATGCGTAGTTGTGCTCATTGGAGTCTTTTTCCCGGAAGCACTTTCCATTCCAAATCGCTTAAGCAACTCCACCGTATACTTCGTTTGGTGGATGAAGATTGCATCGTTCATTTGGCGAATTTGGAGACCTAAGAAATATTTGAGTTCGCCCATGTGGCTCATCTCAAATTGTTCCTTCATAACATTAGAAAACTCTTCGCAAAGAGTGAAGTTAGTAGCACCGAAAATGATATCATCAACATAAATTTGAACTAATAAAATATCATTATTCGCATGCTTAACAAAAAGTGTAGAATCGGCTTCGCCCATTTTAAAATTCAAATCCAAAAGAAAATTCTTTAGGCGATCATACCAAGCTCGAGGAGCTTGTCTCAAACCATAAAGAGCTTTCTTTAGTTTAAAAACATGATTTGGAAATTTTTCATTTATGAAGCCCGGAGGTTGAGAAACGTAAACTTCCTCAACGACATCTCCGTTTAAAAATGCACTTTTAACATCCATTTGAAATAACTTAAAATTTTTATGGCATGCATAAGACAATAAAAGTCTAATTGATTCTAATCTAGCTACCAGAGCGAAGGATTCTTCGAAATCGATACCTTCCTCTTGGCGATAGCCTTGAGCAACTAACCGAGCTTTGTTCCGGATGACGACTTGATTTTCGTCGGATTTGTTCTTGAAGATCCACTTTGTCCCTATGACGGTGTGGTTCTTCGATGGCAAAGGAACAAGCTCCCATACCTCATTCCTCTCGAATTGAATGAGTTCCTCCTCCATGGCAAGGATCCAAGCACTATCTTCGCAAGCTTCAACTATATTCTTTGGCTCTATTGATGAGACATAGGCACTATTGGCGAAGTGGTGGACTTGCGATCTCGTCTTGACACTATCATGAATATTGCCAATTACTTGCTCATGGGGATGGTCGCGGACGGTTTGAAGCCGCTTGGGAATACCTTGATCACTAGGCACATTCTCAACAACTTCATTAGTCGGGTTAGTCTCAATAGAATCAATTGAATCAATGGACTTAGAATTTTCAAACGAATCACATAAAACATCCATAGAATCATTGTCATTTGAAATTCTAGAAGTAGTAAAATTCTCATTAAAAGAGACATGAAGTGATTCCTCGATCGTAGAGGATCTTTTGTTGTATATCCGGTAGGCTTTGCTACGTGAGGAATACCCAACAAATATCCCCTCATCCGATCTCGGATCAAACTTGTCCAAATTATCATATGTGTTTTTAATAAAACATTTTGCGCCGAAAACACGAAAATGTTTAACTTGAGGAAATCTACCAAACAACAATTCATAGCAAGTTTGTTTGGTGCCGGGACTCAAAAGTATTCTATTAAACACATAGCAAGCGGTGTGTACCGCTTCCGCCCAAAATTGATAGCCAAGTTGACTATCTTCGAGCATAGTGCGAGCACACTCCACAAGCGTTCTATTCTTCCTCTCAACAACACCATTTTGAGGAGATGCGCGAGGGAAAGAAAACGTGTGAGTAATTCCAAGATCATCTCAAAAATTTGAGAAAGACTCATTCTCAAATTCACCCCCATGATCACTACGAATAGTGACAATGGTGGTTCCGATGAGATTTTGTACTTTCTTTACAAATATTGTGAAGTTTTCAAAAGCTTCATTTTTATTGCATAAGAAGAATACCCATGTAAATCTTGAATAATCATCAACGATGACTAGTCCATATCTTGCATTTCCTAAGGAAGCAACTCTAGTTGGCCCAAATAAATCTAGATGTAATAGCTCTAGTGGCCGTTTCGTAGAAATGCTTTTCTTAGGTTTAAATGAAGATTTAGGAAGCTTGCCACGTTGACAACAATCACAAAAACTTTTCTTTTCAAAAACAAGCTTCGGAAAACCTTTAATAGAATTTAATTTCGAAAGCTTATAAAGTGTTCCAAAGTTCACATGTCCAAAGCGTCGATGCCATAAGTGTTGTTCACTTGTGTTGGCAACGAGACATTGTTCATATGACTTAGGAAGATCCAAAATATAAATGTCTTTATGACGAGTGCCGGAAAATAATAATTTATTATTATCATTTGAAATATGACACAATCCTTTCGCAAAACTAACTTTGTAACTTTTGTCACAAAGTTGGCTTATTGAAATAAGATTATGATTTAAACCATCAACTAGATAAACATCGCTAATTAAGGGTTTAGAAGGGTTACCCACTTTACCAACACCGACGATGGTTCCGCTCTCATTGCCTCCGAATACGACGCGATTTCCATTTGCAATGGGAACAATTCCAGAGAGCAATTTAGCGTCACCCGTCATGTGTTTTGAACACCCGCTATCGAGTATCCAATTCCCTTTGGAGCTAAATTTATATTTGTTGCTCCTTTTCTTTTTCTTTTCCTTGAGTACCTAAAGATAGAGACTTTCATATCATGGTACCCAAGGTCATTGGGTCCTCAAAGGTTAGACCTTTGGAAGCCAAGTCCAATTGGACTTTGACTTCCCCACATAATTCCTACTATGCACAATATTCGAAAAATAAGCATTCATATATACTTGTTTTTCATCCATGCTTGTGTCCTTCGGGCTCCAAATAGTGAATATTTTGGGAGCCATCATCCTATTGGGTGCATGCATGCGACGTTGATTTCTACGTGATGCATGTTGTGGATAGGCATACGGGACATGATGGAATGGTGCCAACGAGAATTATTCATATGATGCGGTGGGTGAACATATGCATGTGTGGGAACACGTGCGTAAGGGTGTCTCACATGGTGTGCACGTGCCCGAGAATGTGTTGCATAAAAATCATCATATGTGTGAGATGGTGGAGTAGGACGTGTGTTCCTACGTGGCATGGTATTGGTGTACATATAAGCATGCCCCTTCTTTGGAGGTCCACCCGAAGTGGGTTTCTTTCCAAAAGAGGGCGTGGACGAGGTGGAAGCACCATTGGTAGATGAACTACCAATAGAGTGTTTGCTACCACTCGTAGAGTCACCGGAAGTTGGCCTAACAAAAGTAGTGGCCGCTTTGGATGGACATCCCATCGTGTACCCCAAACCAATGTGGTGATTGGCCAGAAGTAAGTCACTTAGGATTTTATCCAAAT
Organism: Scilla litardierei; assembly: GCA_030789695.1. Classification (NCBI taxonomy): domain Eukaryota; kingdom Viridiplantae; phylum Streptophyta; class Magnoliopsida; order Asparagales; family Asparagaceae; genus Scilla; species Scilla litardierei. The sequence continues at coordinate 266,675,463 of CM061142.1, read as the reverse complement.
GGTCCTTACCTTTATTGAATTTGTTAATTCGGCCCAATGTGTTCTCATATTTCTCTTTGAGAGAACGCATAGAAGTATCCAAATTGGATACTTGTGATGTGAGCACAAAAACACGAGATTTAAGATTCTCGTTCTCAATACTCAAAGTCGAGTTTTGAGAAGTTAAATCCGCTATCCTATGTTCTTCCGGATCCTCGATGCTAACATGTTCAAGTTTAGATTTGAGATTAACAATCTCATTTCTTAACTCTTCAACAACGGTGTCGTTGTTGGTGATGATAGTCTTAGGCGAGGTTTGAATGCTAGCTAGGTCATCTTTTACTTTAGTATATCGATTTACTAATTTTGTATATTTAGACCATAAGTGAGAGTTAGCATCCCTAAGATCATCCATCGTTACCTCATCGCCCTCGTCGTCGCTATCATCGGAAGAGGAGGATCCTTGATCGTGCTCCTCTCTTGCCATGAAACACATGTGCGCTTGCTCCACGTGCTCATCGTCTGACTCTCCGCTTGAGGAATCCTCGGAGTCGGTGAATGTAGTTCCGACAAGTCCCTTTTTGTACCCCTTTTTGTACTTCTTTGACTTGTAGAACTTCGGCGCCTTCCACTTCTCCTTTTGCTTGTTTTGAGGACAATCCGCTTTGATGTGTCCCGGCTTATTGCATTTAAAACACAAAGGTGGAGAGGCGTTAGTAGAAGTAAACTTAGATTTTTGTTTGAAGTTACCCTTTCGGAAGAAGCGATTGAACTTCTTTGCCATGAGTGCAATGGATTCCATGTCCATTTCTTCTTCCGAGTCCTCATCATCGGTAGAGGTGGATGAAGCCGCCTTGAATGCAATCGCCTTTTTCTTAGGTGCATCTAAGTTCAAATAGGACTTCATCTTTTCTTGTAACTTCACCTTGCTATCTTTGCGTACCTCGTATGACATCAAAGTACCCATTAGTTGAACAACGGTATATTTATTCATGTCATTACCTTCCTCGATGGCGAAGGTACGTTTTTCCCAAGAAGAGGGAAGTCCTTCAATAATCTTTAAGCACTTCTCCTTTTGAGTGTAGGACTTGCCGAGGGCCTCTAACTCGTTTATTATGTCAACGAAGCGAGCGTAATATTCTTTCATCTTCTCGCCCTGTTGCATATGAAACATTTCGTAATCTTTGTTTACGACTAAGAGTTTAGAGTCTCTTACCCTACTCGTCCCTTCATGAAGAATGAGGAGGGAGTTCCAAATTTGATATGCACTCTTACATGTGCATATCATATTGAAATCCTCGGGCTCCAATGCACATTGCAAGGCGTTCATTGCCTTGGCATTGCTTACCTCCGCGGCGACCTCCGCGGTAGTCCATTTCTCAAAGTCTTCTTCTTCGGGCTCGATGTATTCCTTCATTGTAGTCCTCCATAAAGACGCACTCCGGAGGAAGGTTTCCATCCGGCATTTCCAGTACCCGTAGTTGGTACCATTGAAGAATGGAGGCCTCGTAGAGGAATGTCCTTCCATTACCGATGACGCTCCTTCACGGTTCCTGAAGGTGTCATAGTTGGAAGGTGGAGGCACGGTCTTGTTGTCGTTGGCAGACATAGCTGAGTATCTGGCTCTGATACCAAATGTAATGCCCTACCAGCTACTGCACAAGTACTAGAGGGGGGGTGAATAGTACTTTAAAATAATAAGGAGTATAATTCCAAATTAAATTGCAAACAACTACCAAATCAATTTGCGGAAGCTTAAATTGAATGACAACAATTAAATTAACAATGCAAACAAACGATGTTAATGGGTTCGGATCCACCCAAGTCTCCCCGACTTGTTCCCAGTGATCCTACGTCCCAACCACCCGGATCCCCTCCGGATACTTGAGTTAGAAACCCTAACTCAAGATTTCCACTATGAATATCTAGTGAAAAACCTTCACAAGATCAAATCATACATGCAATAGCAAACGTGAATCCCACAACCCGGGATCACAACCTTCTCTCACAACTGAGAGAATCACAAAGCAATATTAAAGAGTTTAATATGAAATAAACAATCTTACCACAAAATCCTATACCTTGAGTTTTTCTTACCCAAATGGTGAAATGAAGGATTTGAGGAAGATGAAGTCACCAAGACCTAGCACCAAGGAAATGACCAGCAATCGGTGCCTAGGAATGAGTTGGAGACTTGGATCAAGCAATAGCTTGAAGAGCTCACCAAGAACAAGCTTCTCTCTAGATCTAGAAATGAGAGAGAATGGGTTTCTTGTGAGGAAGAGAGCTTTAGATTTGAGGGAGAATGGCTATCTCTTTAGAACTCAATGAATCTCTTAATGGCAGCTCTTTTTTAGATAGAAATGACCTAGGCTCGTATTTATAGGGTCCCATAAAAACAAGTTAGGTCATTCTCCAACGGAAAGAAATCTGAGAGGATTAGTCGGTCAAAGAACAAACACTGACCGACTAGTTCATCAACTAGTCGGTCAGTCACATAGCATGGACCGACTAAGAGTAGATCTGAGAAGAGATAGAATTTCAGACCTAGAAATCTAGTCGGTCCAAGAAGACTGTCTGACCGACTAGTTTCACAACTAGTCGGTCAGTCAGTGAACTCAGACCGACTAAGAGGCAAAATGAACTAGTCTGAATGCAAGTTGACTTAGTCGGTTCAAGAACAAAAGTTGACCGACTAGATTGTCAACTAGTCGGTCACCAAACGTTCTTAGACCGACTAACGATAAACAGTAGCTTAGGAGAATTTAAGCATGAACAGTAAGTCACAACTAGTCGGTCAAAGAAGCATCACTGACCGACTAGTTCACAAACTAGTCGGTCGGTGAGTCAACGTAGACCGACTAACTGTAAACAGTAAAGTCCAAGAAATTAAGGAATCAAACTAGTCGGTCCAAGAACAGTTGCCGACCGACTAGATCACCATCTAGTCGGTCAGTACTTGTTGTTGTACCAACTAACATGCACATACAAATTCGAATCGAAGCGCGACGCTTCGAGGAAGATAGAATGAACATGTGCAAGGATCCTAGAGCTACGAAATGAGCGTAATGAAGATAGAAACGTAAGATATACTCAAGGCTTAACATTCTATATATCGAAGCTAAAAGACTATAAATAAAACCTTAATAAACGGTCTTTGAGAGCTTCGATTGAATCTTCATATCTTCCAAAGCATCGCAAGAGCTTCAACGAATCTTTAGGCATGAATATGAGCTTTGGAAAGTGTTGAGATGTCGCTTTGAATGTTCTCGTGAAATTGGCGACGATCTCCAATACTGCGCTCACAAATTGTTAGTTCATGGATTATTTATGTTTGCTCATCATCAAAACCAAATCCGGGGAGTCCAATATTCAACAGATCTTGTTAGAGTGATGTGGCGGCACAGTTCGCCGGGGGAGTCTACTTGGGAGAGAAAAGATGAGATGTGAGAGCGCTACCCACATTTGTTCCCGGACACGTGAGTGTTGGGAATTCCGAGGACGGAATTTTTCCTAAGTTGGGGAGGATGTAACGACTGGTTTTCATGTATGGATCTTATTATATATATATTATATTATTTTTTCTTTCCCTTCTTTGTGTTTCCCATTTCCGTCTCCTTAGCTTTCATTTTCGTTCGTTTTGTCGTGATTCTCTAGATTCTTCCGTCTGTCGCCGTGTTTGAAGTAAGTCATTCGTGACGAGCTTCATAACGTCGATATCTTAGAGTTAGAACAAGCCTAGGAGACTTAGGAAACCATCCCGGAGCTTCGCGCTCCATTTCGGAACTTATCGTGCACGTTAGCCGGTTTAAGAAGGGGCACCGACCGACTAGATGACGATCCAGTCGGCCGGCAAACCTTCATGGACCGACTAGCGGGATTGGATAATTATTCTGGAGTTACTGTTTATCGTTAGTCGGTCTAAGAACATTGGTTGACCGACTAGGTTGCAAACTAGTCGGTCAGCAATGCTTCTTTAACCGACTAACTCTTTAATTATTTTGATACCAGATACTGTTCATTCCTAGTCAGTCTAAGAACGTTCATCGACCGACTAGATGTCAAACTAGTCGGTCAGTAGTTGTTCTTTGACCGACTAACTCTTAGTTCAGGTTTTCGTCTGGAGCTACTGTTTACACTTAGTCGGTCTGAGTTGGTCAACCGACCGACTAGTTCTCAAACTAGTCGGTCAACATTCCTTCTTTGACCGACTAATCAGTACAAGAAACCCTAATTTTGCCCTAGCCGACATCAAACCCTATAAATACCCCTCCCAAACGTTTTCTTCTTCTTTTCTTCAACTCTAAACCTAATTTCTCCCCCATTGAGCCCCCTTCTTCCTCAAACCCTCAAACCTTCATTCCAAGCTCATCCTCCATCATCCAAACCCTCACTTAACACTTTCCACCTTCCACCTTCCTCAAACCTTCATCAAACCCCCAAAACCCATATCAAACCCTATTTCTCCAGATTTTCCCTCATTTCCAGATCTGAGCCGGATCGTTCTTCCGTTACCGTGGTTGCTCGGTATCATTCCTCCGCTTCTTCACGGTAAGGCTCGATCCTTTAGTTTTAGCATAACCCACATTGACATTTGTGAAACCCTAATAAAATGGATTATTAGACAATTAGGATTCTATTAAGAAATCAATTTAGAATCATTGTGATAATAATTGTTTTGCCATAACAGTGATCTATTCTGTAGTTAGCTTGTGTGTCGATCTTCATTTCTCGTCAATCCCGGTGTCAGGCAAGTGAAACTTGCATCTCTTGATTTGGGCCATGTTTTAGGCCATTTCCTTGCTTTAGCGTAAAAGAGACTAGACGGTGAAAGGATAGCCGTCTAGACGCCATTGACCTAGCTTGACAACGAAGCTTAGTCCGTCACCATCATCATGCTTGTATGTTACGTTTAATTTCCCTTAACGGTACGCGTATTAACTGTTCATGTCATCCATGCATCCTTAACTGCTATTGCATTTTAACTGCCATGTTTAATTTAAATTAACGGTACACGAATATGTTCATGTCATTGCATTTTGCCTGTCACGTTTAATTTCAATTAACGGTACGCGAATATCTGCTTATGTCATTGCATGCTTGAACACTCATCGTGATTGCGTAGCTTCGCTACATACTTGTACTATTTGTCCCGGCTAGGCACCCGTTCTGCGGGCACAACCCTAGGCCAATTACAATTCTGGCTCGTGGTCCAGAAGATGAGCTCAATACAGCCTGCGGGCAATAGGGCACTCTCTGAGTGATCCCTTGTACATGACTACAGCCTGCGGGCAATAGGGCATCCATGTGTGGGTGATCCCTTGTACTTGTACTTATTACTTGACATTACATGTCACAACTACCACTTGCTACTTGTACTTTACCTTACTTGTTACTACCTTACTTGCCATGCCATGCACCACCGAATTTGTTAGTTTACATTTCTTTCAGTTTCCTTGCACAAGTCTTTCGACTTGCTGACATGTGCCCCTTTTCTCTTTTGGGTGACACATGTTAGAGCCCGAGCCTGAGATACTTACTGAGGACGCGGTGTTCGCTGACGCTGAGTCAGAACCCGCGTTGATCGAGGACTTCGTAGACACTGGAGATCAGTCTTAGTGTCTATGTCTGGTTTTTGTTAGATTGCCTAGGTTGTCGGTGCGTGGCACCTAGTTTGATACTCTGTTATGTTTGTGCTTGTTTGGCCTTGTTCTGGGCCTTTAGACTCTTTCTTTTTAGCCTGGTGGCTTTTTCTGTGATGTTGAATATTTTGTGGACTTTGAGATTGGTTATTTCTCATCCGTCTCATTTTATTATTATTATTGTTGTTGTTCCGGTTGCGTTTACAGGGACCTACTTATACTAAATTGACGCTTATCAGGCGTGCAGCTTCACAGCTCCACATCTGAGCGGACCTTCTCACGTCTCGTCTCCATTTTAGGAAAGCGGGGCGTGACAACTCTACCGACGTCATTGAGCCGACCAGGGGAGTTGGTCAGAAAAGGGAGACTCATTCTCGTGTAAAGGAGGGGTCCCCTAAGAGGAGACGTGCAGACGAGGATGACCCCATGGGAAAGGGCGAAGGAGTTGCTTCCCTCGAGATTCCAGAGGCGACGGAGACCCCGTCGATCCCCCAGAGTTCCACGATGGTCCTCGTGGATCTATGGCTGTGGGGGGACATCGTGCCGCCTACCCCGTCGGTTGGCCCGATTCCTTGGGAGCTTGATCGAGCACACATGCTCAATCGGCTCTCGATTTGATCTTCGGGACCGTTCGAAGGGGACCTTCACCAGCCCACATTTACCGTCAGCAAGGAGGAGTCGGCCCTTACAGACTTTAGGACGACGGCCAGGGTGGTGGAGGACTCGATCCTCTCCAAAGATTCGAAGTTCCTGCAGAAGCTGGACCTCGATCAGATGGCCAACTTCTTCGTTGGGAGTGGGTACCAGGTATGCCGTCCGAGCCCATGTTTTTTGACACCCAACTTGGTCGATGCTTGTGATTGACCTTCGTTTTATTTGCAGATGTCAGTTCTTGGAGCTGCATTGTGTCGTTAGGCTGTCGACTTGATTGACGGAGGTCGGCGGGTGGTGGACGCAGAGCGTAGAGCCCTTGACGACAAAGCACGGGCAAAAGAGTCGGAGGAGGCCTTGGGGAAGACCCTCGCTGACAAAGCAGCGGTCGAGTGGGAGGCGACGAAGGCTAAAAATAGCCTTTCGTCGCTATCAACCATCCATAAGTCTACCGAGCTCCAGTGAGAGGGCCCAGCTCGAAGAGGAGCTCGACGCTTTTAAGAAAGAGACGGTCGAGCTTCGGACCAAAGTCTTCGACCTTGAGCGATGGGCAGAGGCTAACCAGGCGGAGAAGTTCGAGCTCCAAACCAAAGTTACGGCGCTCGAGGAGGCTACCGTGAAGGAGAAGAATGAGCTGACTGCTAAAGTCACGAAGGCGATGTAGGCTTTCGCTCATGTTTTGGTGTCGGGGAGCGCTCCCCACCTCTTAGGTCATAGGCAGTCCTTTGGTAACTCCCAAATTTTGTAATATCTTCGATTTTAAATTAATGAAGAAAGTCTTTTTGCGTCTCCATTTCTCTATCTTTTTTAATATCTATGTGTGTACGGCCCCTGGACGACTTAACTTGAAAGAACGCAGAAGCCCTTTAGGCAAGTTATGTCATGGATAGGTGAGGTGGATTTACCGTGAATCACGCTTTTTTGGTCTTACAGGGGTCGTTAAGTGGCGAGGGGTGTGGCCCCTTTGACTTACAGCCGACGAGGATCGTTCGATGGTGAGGGGCATGGCCCCTTCAACTTACGGCCGACGAGGGTCATTCGGTGGCGAGGGGCATGGCCCCTTCGACTTACAGCCGACGAGGGTCATTCGATGGCAAGGGGTGTGGCCCCTTTGACTTACGAACGACGAGGGTCGTTCCGACGGATATCAAAAAATCTGCTTTGCACTCATAAGGAACATGTGTAGGGTAAAAAGTTGAACGATCGACTTACCCTTCTGGTACAATCATTGATAATACTCTTGTGGATGTTCCGCGCTCTAAGGATGAGGAAGTTCCATACCATTCAAAGTAGAGAGTAGGTAGGTGGTAAGACCGAGTACGTCGATCACTATGTAGGGCCCTTCCCATTTTTCTTGCTAGCTTTCCCTGCTTGAGGATATCTGAAGTGAAAGTGGCCTTGTGCAGCACCAAATCTTCCACACGAATGTTGCGCTTGTTTGTAGACCTCGTTCCCCAGTTGTGGGCTGAGGTTGAGGCGGTCCTTACGGACTTTGATGGAGACGACGACTTTGCATCTGTAGGCCAGTGTAAAGGATGTTTCTTCAGTCGATGTTTCGTGGGTCATTCTATACGACCAGAACATGCCGGGACCTCGCCCAGCCAAGTTTCTTCGAGCCCGACTGTTATTTTCCGTCGGGGCTCAAAGATGCTTTGGTTGGCGTACTCTATCGAGCCGTTTGACTAAAAGCAAGTAGAGATTGATGGAGGGTGCTAAAATTGTTCAATCAGATCTCAAGCCTCACCAGTATAACACGATGCTTCGAATGGTAAAAACACATGCTATGTGTATTTTCAAGTTCTACTAATCATATGTCTAGCATGCAATAGAGACAAAAATCGGGGAAAATAATGCCATCAACTCATATCAATCTCATGCAATCTATAGAGTTTAGTAAAAAAGAGTTAGCAATGCACTTTTCAATCAATAGATACAAGTGGAGCATATAAAAGTCACACCAGCATGCAATAAAGAATGGAAATAAGTCATGCTATTCAAATATTCATTTCGAATTATGAAAAATATCCAAAAACTAAAGTATTTTGTAAAGTTCAAGCATTATCTAATCTCCCCACTGTGCACCGTCTCCACTCTAATGGTATACTCACTCATATGATCAATTGGTTCCCCCCAAGCTTAGCTCGAGGCGTCGCATCTAGGAATAGGATATGAAAGTTTTTGTCTTTTCCCAATTAATTATGATAGCTTCTAATAACGAAATATGGAACAATTTTCTTTCTTTCTTTTTTATTTCTTTTTCTTTTCTTTCACATTTTTTTCTTTTTTCTTTTTTCTTTTTTTATTTAGAAGCTATATTTTTTCTTTTAGGATTTTTGGGAAGTAGGATGCGGTAAGGGTAGCTGTGGGGGTGAAACCAACTGATATATAGAGAATCATAAAGATATGTGGAGAAGAAAAATAATGGATCACTCGGTTCACTCATCAGAGGTGCATAACGGTTCAATATGATAATACTTTGACTAAACTCATAACTAGCATGGATATTTTCATTCATCTAGATGAATACTGAAAAGCACGCAGTAATAAACACAATGACATCAAGCATGCAAACAGAAGTAAATGAGATAACAAGCAGATGCTCCAAGTGTTCTAATGATGCGTGAACCTAGGTGCATTACCCAACATAGCGCATACTAGATACTATTTCATGCATTTGATTTTCAATTCATAACAGGCATTAATTTAGAGAGATCATCAAAAGAATGTGCACGCATATAGAAAGTAAAACTGAAACTACCCTAAATAGCATGTCATCAAATAATAAGAACCGTGAAAAGCTACTGAGGGCAACGAGAAGTATCATCATGCAGAACCATCTCAGCAGAGAGAGAAAAAGGGTGGAGAAAATAAAAGAATAAAAAACAGACAGCATGCATGGCAAAAATGAAAAATGTGATACTGAATGAGAAAAAATTTAAAAAGGTGGAAAATGAGCGGAAAAGTAAACTAAAAAGCTGAAAAAGGAAGAAAAATATAAAATAAAAATAAAGCAATATCGCTCATTCCCCAAGCTAAACCCAGCAGTGTCCTCACTGCTGAGAAAACGCTAGTATGCGGAAGATGATGCTAGAAAGGGTGGGTGGGTGGGAGGATAGAAAATGGATGAAAAATAAAATTGTACAAGAAGAAAATAAGACATGGTATGATGCAATGAATAGAAGATGATGCGTATGCAAGAAATGATGCATGGTGGGTCCTCCCCCAAGCTATGTAAGACAAGGGCCCCAAACAGACAGATGGGCACAATAAAATGTGAGGGAGGCAAAAAGTGAATATTGATATAATCAAGCAGGGGCACCACCCTCTAGAGGTGGTGGTGGGTCCCGCTGCTGTGGACCAGAAGATGTAGGTAGTGAATATAGGACAAGAGCAGTAGTGAACTGGACTGTGGTGACCGACTCAGGTGTGGGAGAAGTAGGCTCTGCAGAAGCCTGAGATTGTAGAGCACTGAGTGGTGCAACGGTAGTCATAGTGGCTGGCCGGGGTGGAGGGGCGGGAGTGAGGATCACAAGCGGTGGGCCACGTGTCCGAAGCAGGTCAATAATGGAGGCTAGGTCTGCCTCGAATCTCACATGATGTGTCGCTGTCGAACGTACGAAGACGTCGAAATCCTGCCGAATGCGAGAAGTCGACTCCTCTAACGCCGTCAGACGACCGTATATGGTACAGGAGTCGAGAGGAGGGCGAGAAACGTGACCGTGAGACACCACCCTTGTAAAATGGCCCCGTGCAGATGATACACGGTGCCGAGGATAAAAAGTAGGAGAGGGGTACTCGATGGGATCTCAGCAGTGGAAATGCGAGGTAAAGTGTGGCCGAGGTCAGGAGAAACAGTGGTGGAAACAGGGGCAGCAGAGGACAGAGCAGTCGTCGACACAGAAGTGTGGATAGTCAGCGAGACGCTCTCGGTAAGGACAGCTGCCGCTTGTGAGGAAGATGTACCAGCCAGTGAAATGTGGGACCCTAAAGAGATGGGCAGTGAAGCTATAAGGTCCCGAAGTGGTGGAAGAGTGGGGGCTAGGTCGTGCTCAGGAAAGTCTAGATCAGTCAGCTTGGGAGCAGACAAAATAACAGTGCCCTCAGGCACGAGTACGGTGGAGACAGTGGTGTGGGCCTCGGGGCAGAGAGTGGAGACAGTCCCCAAGGACTCGACGGTGGTGGAGGTGGTGGATACTGAGGTGGTAGAAGAGACGGCTCCTGGTGGTGGTGGGTGTACGGGCAGAGCTGGAAAGGCGGCCATAAGGGCCGCCAGGTCATGCTCCTCGTACTCGGAGGAGCGGGAAACTGGGTCATCAGCAACTCTCTCGACGGGAGCTCCTGGGGGCTCGAGTACATGAAGCGCTGGGAGTGGGTGTACCCTATCAATCATCCAGCTCTGCAGGACAAGTGCAATGGTGGTGAGGTGAGGGGCAGGAAGGACGAGGTGGGGTGTGTGGTGGATGCCAACAAGATACGTCCAGTGACGGTCTCCATGAGGCCTAATGATATGCATATGCTCAAGCATGCCTAGAGTCAAGCGTGTGGGGCCAGGAGGGGTCACTAGGTAATTACGAAGATGGATACCTAACATCCGTGCAAAAATGGTGAAAAATCTACCGCATCAGATATCGGTGGCGTAGTATCTGCGGGCGGTCTGAATAAGGCGATGACACAGCCAGTAGGCTGCGTCAGAGAGTACGCAAGGGCGGAGGGAGCCGTCTGGGTGGAAGCGCATCGGTCGAGTCATTCCCATAAGATGGAAAAGCTCAGGAGGGACATGGTCCCAACCTCTGGCAAGCAAAAGATGGTCGTGGTGAGGTGGCACTGTGCGTAACGAAGGCAAGGATGCACAATGCATGATGCCTTCGCCCGGCTGGGGCGGTAGTGGTCAAGACCTGATATGCGATGCCAGAAACCTGGGGCATTGAACATGCTGACGTCCCCCGGTTTTTGAATCATGCAGAGTGCAATTGGATAGGGGATACCATATTTAAATATTTGTACCGCAAGCGCACGGTGTTGTAGTGTGGCTTGGGGGTCAAACACAGGGAGGCGTGGTTGTGCTTGTTTCGAAGAGGAACCGGTTCACCCTACGGGTGAGCTAGCCCGAACGATTGATGGTTTGTCACGGAATGTAAATACGGAGGATAGACAATATAAAGGGAAACCTAGGACTTCGGTTTCCACCCTATCATGTGTTCTCGCTATTACGACCTACGGATAGGAAAATGATCGGAATTAGGGTTTAGTGGTGGGACGTTGCCTCTGAAAGTGATACCAGCGCCCCATGGGCCCGATATTCCGGTTGATTCCCAGGATGATATGTCAGACTACTTGGGTTCGGTCGATGGGCATTCTCATGTCCATTAACACCGACCGACTCCGGGAGCACTAAGCCCGCAACGATAACTCCCAACATCTCATCCTGCCGTTCCAACGCGCTAGGATTTGATCTCTACGCTAAGGGCGTGAGCTGTGGCTAGGGAGTCAACCGCCAAGTTTATCCCCCATTGGCCCTACGATCAAAGGCGGTCTTTTTCCGCCGATGACAATGAAACACCCCGCGTTACCGTATAAATTCCTAATCCCTATCGAAATCCTAGTCATATGGACGCATTAGGGAGAACCCACGAAGGAGTTTCCACCAAAATCCCAGATTTGGGAACTACTCACAAATCATAGCTAAAAAGCGATCTAAACAAAAATCAACCGTAAAAATCATGATCAGGCGATTGAAATGAAGTAGTAGCAATGCTATTAAGGCTATTTTAAAGTTTCACAAAGATCAGAAGACTTACAAAAACTGTAAAATTCCAGCCGTCACAAATGGAGAAAAAAGACAGAAAAATAACAGCTCTCGTTTTTTGAAACCTAGGGCAACTATATATAGAAATCGACGTCACCTGATCGGTTGAAGTATCAACCGATCGGGTGAGCTGCTTCGCGCTTTAGCCGTAGGCTTCGAGAACTTCAACCTGGCGCTTGGTCCGACCGGGCGGAGCGAGCGGGTCGTCATTTGAAGAGATTCAGCATCAGGTCAACTGATCGGTTGAGAATTCAACCGATCGGTTGGAAATATCCCCAAAAGAGACAGAGAAGTCTATCGATTTGGCACGGCCAGCAGACGTCGATTGAGCTCTCCGGGTCGTTCTTTGGAAGAATCAGTTATAGATGAACCGATCGGGTGAGATGTCACCAGATCGGTTGGAATTCAGCTCCAAATTGGCCAAGCGCTTTGCTGTGTTCAACCGGTCGACGAACCGGTCAGTTGGTTTTCTTCTCACTCCAGCCTCCGTCCGGGTCGGACACGCGTGCACCACCCGATCGGTTGGCTGTGTCCAACCGATCGGGTGAGGTCTGAAAAATGACGATCTTCGTCGTTTGACCCCTGGATCACACGTGACTCCTCCCGTTGCCCTGGGGACTCATGATATCTTCGTTATATGTCTCCTACACTGGCGATCTCCTGCAAATACACAAAAACACCAAAAAGTGAAAGAAAACTAGAAATCCCAAGAAAATAGGCACGAGACGACAGAAAACAATGGAAAAACATAAAGAAGACGTGCGTGAATATATAAAATATAAACACACATCAAAATCCCCAAGCTGAACCATTCCTCGTCCTCGAGGAAGACAAGTGAGAGTAGGATCTCGGAGGGAGAAAATAGAGAGAGATAGAAAGAGAAGTCAAAATCCTAAATCGCCCATCAGGGCCAACAAAATCAGACACGCTACACTAAACAAGCATACAACAAAACATATCACTAAACCATGGAAATATGAGTCCAAACAAGTGTTGTGGGCCCATGCGGTGAAGCGCGAGTGAGTGTGGTCGCGTGCTAGCAGACTGTGTTACTATCTACAATGTGCAATAAAGTTCCATATACACATATCCAAGAAAAGACCCAAATATCGATTCGATTTGAAATAAGCAGTGAATATATAGCTCAAGCATGCATGAGAACAGAGTAAGAATCTAATTGTATCATGCGTCAGGGACTCCACAGCTAGGGACTAGGAAATCACCACACTATCGCCTAGATAATAGCTAGGAAGTTCCTATTCCAAGTGTTTTCAAAAACGATGGAGGTTGAGAAGATGTGGAGTAGAACACTCGGTGCAAATTCTCGCCTTCCCTTTATTCTCGGTAGGTAGAGAAAATATTCACACAGGAATTTTTTGGGTTTTGGATATATGTATTTTTTTTGGATTTTTGGCTATATATATATATTTTTTTTTCTTTGCTCTTTTCTTTTCTCTTTGGGTTTTTTTTCTTTTCTCTCTTTTTATGGATTTTTGGATTTTTGGGTATATACATGTGTACTCTCCCAAGTGGGAGAACGGTACACGACGAGGGGATTTGCACCAAGTAAAATAAAAAAGAAATCGGATCTAAACACTTGGGCAAGGGAGACTTTCTTCGCTAATCAGAGCATAGGCTAAATGGGTTATCCTAGTCCTAACTATGGAATCCCAACACATGCGAAATGAAGTATACGATATATATATAGCATGCATATAGAAGCAGACAGGAGAAGCAAATACCGCATATTCAAATCGAAACATGATAATCTAGGGGTCATCCCAGGACAGGTATATAAATCAAAATCACAAAGTAGAAGCAAAACGTAAGCTAGACACGACACACGACTCACATAAAAGCAAAACAGACCCACGATGCATGAAATGCAAGAGGACTCAGCTTCCTAGGGTTAGTGAATGTGATTATTGAAGCCATGCTAGGTGTGTGTGTGATTATGTGATAATTCATCATTTGGGGTCATCTCTAGGAGAGAGAGGAGAAAAAGGAAAGAAAGAAAAAGAAAAACACGGTGAAAACGACTCAAAAACGAAGAAAAGACACAATTGATGCACGAAGTGCGACTCCCCCAAGCTGAAACTTGTATTGCCCTCAATGCAATAAAAGTAAATACGGGAGGGCAATGAAAATGGGGGGGGAATACGCACTGACTAAAAGAGAATAAAAAATGAGAAAAACACACATACGAAACTGAAAAATAAAGAAAGAGGAAAGAGAAATACGGAAAATAAAAGATAGAAAATCACACCACACGACAAATATAAACAAACACACCACACAGAAAAACACGACATCACACATAAAAAAATCGATTTCCCCCAAGCTGGACATGATAGTGCTAGCAATATGATATGATAATGATGATGCAGAAATATGTAAGGGGAAGATCGAAGAAGAAAAAGAAATCAAAAAGCAGGAGATGAATCGTCCTCGTCCTCCTCAGCAAAAGATGGAGGGGTATGGAGGGGAGAGGTGGGGGTGTGTGGAGAAGTGGGGAGAGGGGTACAGGATGTGTGTGGATGGGTGTGGAGGTGTGGACGATGGGTGGTGTGGTGGTGATGATGGTGAGTGGTATGGAAATGGAGACCAATGCGGTGGTAGATGGGGTAGATACGGTGATGGGAGAGGATGGTGGGGGAAGTGATCACGAACGCACCTGTAATTTCTTGCGGTGCACGTATGGGGTGACGGAAGTAGAGGGTGGTGGATCTGTGGGATCGACAGAAGTGGTCGTGAGTGGAGGTGAAGTGTCAGGAATGGAAATAGTGGTGGCAGGAGGGGATGGTCACCTAGGGGGTGATGGGTGTGGTGATGAATGTGATGGGGGAGTGAAGATAGTGGCAAGGTGGGAGGAGTGGGCGGGGGGGACCAAAAATGTGAGTGAGATGGCGGAGAATGGTGGACATGTTCCTCTCTAGTGCGAGGAAACGTGGGTGAGAGAAGATAGAGAAGGGAGGGTCCGAGGAGGCAGAGGACGAAACACGAGTGCGCAGTGAAGCTAGCTCAGCCTCAAGAGCGAGGCGAGCGGAGGCGGCTCGGCGAGCGGAAGAAGTAGAGGCTGGACGGGAAGTGGAAGTGGTGCCAGCGACAGTGGTCATGCCGGCACCAGAGGCTAGGCCTAAGAAGGCCTCAGTCAGAGCCTCAGAAGTGATAGGACCAGAAGCCGGGGTGGTATGACTGGGGCCAGCCCTGGAGTCTCCTCAGGACACAGGGATATCATGCTCGACTAAGTGGGCGGCAGGGGGAGGTGATCTGCATGTGCTCGGGGGAAGGAATGTAAGACGTAACCCCCCTAGAAACTCTGGATCGGGAGGGAATGTCCAATCTACCACTAGAACGATATTCATACGAGTGGGGTTGGGTAGAATGGTATAAGGAGCAGGGGGGTGTCCGTAGTA
Organism: Scilla litardierei; assembly: GCA_030789695.1. Classification (NCBI taxonomy): domain Eukaryota; kingdom Viridiplantae; phylum Streptophyta; class Magnoliopsida; order Asparagales; family Asparagaceae; genus Scilla; species Scilla litardierei. The sequence goes on along the minus strand of CM061142.1, from coordinate 266,659,969 downwards.
AAAAGTGAAACGACCGTCGGGGCGGGGCTTGATCATGTGCATATGCCACAGGACATCAAGATCTATATGTGTGGGTCCTGGGGCAGAAGGAAGATCTCTAGGGATGAAGATATTAAACTGGGAATATGAAGCTAGGATAGTAATGAGGCCCCCGCAGCAGTACTTGTCCTTGCCGGCACGACTAATCTCAAGAAGCTTGTGAATAAGCCAAGCACCAGCATGAATAGGGATGCAAGGGGCCTCGAAGGCGATCCCGTCGTCACCATGAATAAAATCGAATGTCATGGCCCACAAAATGAAAATATCATGGATAGTCACCATTCCAGACTCATCACTGGGGAAGAACATGCAAGATATGATTCGGTGGGCCAGACGAAACACAGGGTGAATGATGGAGGAGGCCTTGGCCTTACCTCAGGGATAGTGATCGTGGAGGGTGATGCGGAACCAAAATTGATCGACGTCGAAATCGGGGTGATATCCGTAGGGACGGATGGCGTCGCCCCCAAGAATGGGGAATCCGAAGATGTCATTGATTATATTCAAGTGGGTGCGGATAGTTTTGTTTCGGACCCGGAAAATCACGATCGATCCCGACTCACTACGGAGAGATGATATAAATTCTAGAGTGAGAGCGGGGTAGGACGCTGCGTGGGCATTCAAGAAAGTTAACCATCCTAAGTTAGCAAAGAGGGTCTCGACTTCGGAGAAAACTCCTAGATCGATAAGCGTTTGTGCGTGTGCAAACTTGGTGGAGAGGTACTAACGTGCGTCGAGTCTATGATAAAAATCTTTTTGTTCAAGACTCAGAAAACGGTAACCACGCGGGCCCAACATTGGGTCCTCAGGAGGGATGATAGGTTGGGGTGGGGGCTGTGTGGGCAGTGTAAGAGGAGGACGTGAGAAAGGCGGACATGTGGACTTCCGTCTCTTGCGAGACGGCTCCTCCTCATGCATGATACCCTTACCCTTATCTTTTTCCCTAGCTATGATGGTGTGTGATGCAAGTGAATGCAAGATATGATGAATGCACACAATCAATGGCAATTGATCAAGAATATAGTATTGGGGCAAAATTGAAAATTGAGCTAAGGAGCGAAGTTACCCAGAAGCGTATTTAATCCTTGCTCGCAAATCACCCAACGATGTGCAATTGGTGGGAGTGTGAAGCCGCGACACGTCTCTTCAACAATTTTTTCAAAATAGGGGGTGGTCGGGCGAAAATTAGGGTTTGGATGGGGATGGAAGAGAGAGAGGGATTGATGGAGAGAAGGAGGGAGGAAGTGGAGAGATCGATTGAGGGGGATTAGTGGTTGGTTGAGGGAAGAACGTGGCCGGTTGGAGCTTGGAGAAGTCGAAACGGCGGAGGAGAAATCGAAGTCGGGTGAAGAAAATTAGTCGGGCGAAACGGGGGGTATTTATAGGGGTTTAGGCCAACCGATCGGGTGAGATCTCACCCAATCAGTTGCGCAAATTTTCAAAAAATTCGTCGAAAAGTGGCTACAGGCGAACCGATCAGTTGAGATTTCAACCGATCGATTGGCTTCTTCACGATTTTCCCGAGAGTTCTGTGCTCTTCACCCCAACGGCCACACGACCACTGCTTCTATCAACCGATCGGTTGAGTTAATCCCAAAAAAATCCGAGAGGTCAGCTCTTCTCACACGATCTGTCACCCGGTCTCTGCTTGTTCCACCCGACCGGTTCGCTGAAGAACAGATATAGGCCATTGTCTGATACGTCCCACCCGATCGGTGGAGGGGTCAACCGATCAGTTGGGGGCTTGTTTCCTGCAAAAGTTCACAAATAGCCTAAATCCCTCGACGAAAGTTCCCGTGGCTGAATTTATTCAACAAAATAAGAAAAATAAACCTAAAAATAATCCTTAAAACAAAGATGAGGGTTTAGAGCATGGGTTGCCTCCCATGAAGCGCTTTTGTTTAACGTCGTTTGCTTGACGCCCGGTAGATGATTTTCAAGGAGGACGGGGTGATGCCCAAAGTTTGGCATTCTTGCAGATTCTGAAGTGGTGGCCTTTGGTGTCGTCGCCGGTGACATGTAGACTTGCTCGATGATCCTCCCTCCATTGATGGTTTCCGGGGGCTTCTCCCTCACATTTGCGTCGACCGCCACTTTTCTTAGTATCCAGATCTCATCAACAGTAAGCCCCATGGGCTCCTTCCCCTTTCTCCTTGTCGGAGCAACTTTTTGGAATCCGGGAGGGATCGTATGTGAGACACCCGCTTCCTGAGCAACTTCTTCCTTCTTCAAGCTGACATGCTCTTCAAGGTCCCTCAAGCTGTCGGGGGTTCCTTGAAAGAATTTCATAGGCCCTCGCTTCCACAGCTTTTTCTTCTTCAATGTCCAGCATATTGCAACCAGGTTCATCCAGAGGGTGCTTCATAGACAACCCCAAGTCAAACTTGACCTTCTGATCGCCAACATTAAGGGATAACTTCCCTTTCTTCACATCTATCAGCACGCCAGCGGTGGCCATGAATGGCCGTCCAAGGATGATGGGTGTATGAGTATCTTCGGGCATATCCATCACCACGAAGTCTACCGGACATGCACTCCACTAACGTTAAATGGCAGGTCGTCTACAATTCCCACCGGATATTTGACTGATCTATCAGCTAGTTGAAGGGTCATTCCCGTGGGCTCTAGGTCTCCCATCCCCATCCTCCTGTATAGTGACAGGGGCATTAGACTGACGCTCACTCCCAAATCCACAAGCGCCCGATGGATCTTCACTTCCCCAATCGAACAAGGAATGGAGAAGCTTCCCAGGTATTTTAGCTTGGGTGGCTTCGCTCCCTGGATGAGAGCACTACATTCCGCCGTGAGAACGACCTTTTCCTTTCTGGAACCCCTCGTCACCAAATCCTTTAAAAATTTCGCATAGGAGGGAATTGTCTTTATGGCTTCGAGGAAAGGGATCTGTAAGCTCAAATCCTTGACCATAGTGAAGAACTTGCCGTATTTTTCATCAATCTTTGCCTTGGCAAGTCGCTGTGGAAAAGGCACAACGGGCTTACATACTCTCAGGTTCCCCTCCTCGTCCTTCTTCTTCTCTTCTTCAGGGACTCCCTCCGGAGTCGTATTCTTTGGTGACGAAGCTCCGTTGTCATTTGATTTTTCAATTGGTCGCTCACCGACCAGCGGAGCTTCCAGTTCCTTAATGGGCACTCTTGTAGGAATTTGTGTCCCGCTTCTCAAGACGATAGCGGACACATTCGCATGATCATGCGTTAGTGCCAATGTCTGATTTTCCCCCCTTGGATTCACTTTCGGTTGACCCGGCAATTGGTTTTGCACCCTTTGAAGGTTTGCCATCTACAACCCCAGCTGGATCACTTGGTCGGTGAGAGCCCTCTGCCCCATCTCCAGCTTCAAATTGATCTTCTCCTGGTTGGTGATATACTGAGTCAAGAGGGACTCAACCGGGGAGATGACTCGCTACTGGCCATATGGCTGCTGCTGCTGCTGCATGAGCTGCTGATTCCTGGGGGGATACTGTTGGTACATTTGTGGGGGTTGCTGCTGTTGCTAATACTGTTGTTGCTATTGTTGCCTAGGCGGCTAATATACTTGTTGCTGAGGCTGCTGAGGCTGTTGATACGGTGCTCGATAGCTAAGATTTGGGTGGTTCCGGTTATTGGGAGATTAAACCAGATTGGAGCTAGTCCGCGGTGGATACGGTGCATTACCCGTCGAGTTGAAGAAAAGTGTGCTAGCTTGATCCACCGATGGTGAAATATCACCACTCTCGAAGTCTCCCAGGACATCCACTTCCACCACTGATACTTGTTGGGTTCTGGCACCACCAGCTCCTACCATAAGCGCTGAGATTTGGGTCGATAGCAAATCAAATTTGCTAGACAACTTGTCGACATCCTCGACTCAATGAATGCCTCCAGATCTGGGTGTTATACGCTCATCGCACCACCGCTCATTGTTTGATGCCACATTTTCTAAAATGTTCCCGGCATCTTCTTCACTTTTAGACATGAAGGACCCCCCACCCGCGGCGTCCATCGAAGATTTTAGGTCATCCCTCAACCCATTATAGAACAGATTTATAATCTGCCACTTTGGAAGTTCATGATGAGGGCATCTCCGCTGCATCTCTTTGTATCTCGTCCAATCTTCGTGCAGTGACTCGTGGCTGGCCTGGGAGAAGGAGGAGATCTCACTCCTCAGCTTTATTGTCTTTCCCGGGGGGAAGACCTTAGTCAAGAAAGCATTCGAGAGCTTCTTCCAAGAATTGAAGGTGTTCAGGTCCTTTGCCCTAAGCCATTGCTTGACCTTATCCCGCATAGAGAAGGGGAATAGCTTCAGACGGATTGCTTCAGTTGTGACACCATTAATCCTGAATGTATCACACTTCTCGAGGAAGGAGTCTAGATGTTCAATAGGGATCTCCATGGGTGCCCCAGAGAATTGATCCTGCTGAATCCACGTCACTAGTGACGGCTTAAGCTTGAAACTTTGGGCTACAATAGCCGGAGATTGAATGGATGAGGTGGACCCGATGGAAGGCATCGAGTATTCCAGCAGAGATTTCTGGGGAGGAGTGTTCTCTCCCATGGCTTTAGCTTCTTCCCTTCTTCTTCTTTCCACGTTTAGACGCCTCATGGTGGCGTTGATTTCCGGATCAAGTGGAATCAAGTTGTCTAGACTCCTTGTATTCCTGCGCATGTAAGACAAGAAATACCCGTGAACCAAGTGTGTGATAGAAACAGATAAAAACAGAAAATAAAAATAGAAAATGAAAAATAAAAATGAAGAATGCGAAAACTATCGCGAGGTGAGGATATGAGCTAGACTCAAGGGTTCAAAGGTCCTAAAATTAACAAGCACGTTGCCTCCCCGGCAACGGTGCCATAAAGCTTGACGTCCCCCGGTTTTTGAATCATGCAGAGTGCAATTGGATAGGGGATACCAGATTTAAATATTTGTACCGCAAGTGCACGGTGTTGTAGTGTGGCTTGGGGGTCGAACACAGGGAGGCGTGGTTGTGCTTGTTTCGAAGAGGAACCGGTTCACCCTACGGGTGAGCTAGCCCGAACGATCGATGGTTTGTCACGGAATGTAAACACGGAGGATAGACAATATAAAAGGAAACCTAGGACTTCGGTTTCCACCATATTATGTGTTCTCTCTATTACGACCTACGGATAGGAAAACGATCGGAATTAGGGTTTAGTGGTGGGACGTTGCCTCTGAAAGTGATACCAGCGTCCCATGGGCCCGATATTCCGGTTGATGCCCAAGATGATATGCCGGACTACCCGGGTTCGGTCGATGGGCATTCCCATGTCCATTAACACCGACCGACTCCGGGAGCACTAAGCCCGCAACGATAACTCCCAACATCTCATCCTGCCGTTCCCACGCGCTAAGATTCGATCTCTACGCTAAGGGCGTGAGCTGTGGCTAGGGAGTCAACCGCCAAGTTTATTCCCCCTTGGCCATACGATCAAAGGTGATCTTTTTCCCGCCGATGACAATGAAACAACCCGCATAACCGTCTAAATTCCTAATCCCTATCGAAATCCTAGTCATATGGACGCATTAGGAAGAACCCACGAAGGAGTTTCCACCAAAATCCCAGATTTGGGAACTGCTCACAAATCATAGCTAATAAATCAACCATAAAAATCATGATCAAGCGATTGAAATGAAGTAGTAGCAATGCTATTAAGACTATATTAAAGTTTCACAAAGATCAGATGACTTACAAAAACAGCAAAATTCCAGCCGTCACAAATGGAGAAAAAGACAGAAAAATAACAGCTCTCGTTTTTGGAAACCTAGGGTAACTATATATAGAAATCGACGTCACCCGATCAGTTGAAGTATCAATCGATCAGGTGAGCTGCTTCGCGCTTCAGCCGTAGGCTTCGAGAACTTCAACCGGCCGCTTGGTCCGACCGGGTGGAGCGAGCGGGTCGTCATTTGAAGAGATTCAGCATCAGGTCAACCGATCGGTTGAGAATTCAACTGATCGGTTGGAAATATACCCAAAAGAGACAGAGAAGTCTGTCGATTTGGCACGGCCAGCAGACGTCGGTTGAGCTCTCTGGGTCATTCTTTGGAAGAATCGGCTACAGATGAACCGATCGAGTGAGATGTCACCAGATCTGTTGGAATTTAGCTCCAAATTGGCAGAGAGATCTGTTGTGTTCAATCGGTCGACGAACCGGTCGGTTGGTTTTCTTCTCACTCCAGCCTCCGTCCGAGTCGGACACACGTGTACCACCCGATCGGTTGGTTGTGTCCAACCGATTGGGTGAGGGTTGAAAAATGGCGATCTTCGTCGTTTGACCCCCTGGATCATGCGTGACTCCTCCCGTTGCCCCAAGGACTCATGATATCTTCGTTATATGTCCCATACACTGGTGATCTCCTGCAAATACACAAAAACACCAAAAAGTTAAAGAAATCTAGAAATCCCAAGAAAATGGGCACGGGACGACGGAAAACAATGGAAAAACACAAAGAAGACGTGCGTGAATATATAAAATATAAACACACGTCACGTGCCTATGTCGTAATCTGGGGAGAATGCAACTCGGGGGTCAGGCATGGCAGGGAAATGGAAGTGGTCACGGATCATGGCGTGTGTGATCGTGAAATCGTGATCCATAAGCCGGAAAGTGATGCCATCGCCCGCATAGGTATTGGCGATGGAGCTCAAGGCCTCCAAAGTGAGGTAAGTATAGGTGGGGGTGTGGACACCTAGGAGGCACTCGAAGTCAATCATGTAGTAGAGGCGATGGACTCCCTGCAGGAGTCCAAGAGATCGGAGGGTGGGGATGTCAATGAACAGTGTGGGGACGATACGACGTTGTAAGAGCCTGACGAAGCACTCATGGTGCTCGTCGTCATGGATGGTGATGCCGAACGTCTGCACTCGGGGCGGTAGAATGGCTGGAACGGCGAGAGGTGCAGAAGTGACTATGGGTTCCGTTGTGGGGATAGGTGTGGAGGTGGTGGGGATAGGTACGAAGGTGGTGGGTGTGTGTGTGACGTGGGGGAGAAGAGTCGAGTGCGGACGACTGGTCGCCCACGTGTGCCTCCTCAGAGGTAGGGGTAGTGGCATGGCAGGGGCGTCGTGTAGGTCGAGAAGAGGAGGCGACAGGGGCCGGTCTCTTCCCACGAATGGGAGGTATGGTGGCTCCTCTAGTCCGAACCATCGTGCAAGTGGAAGGGTGTTGTGTCGGTACGAAAGTAAAAAGGGTAAAGAGTATACCGACTGAGCGAGCGCAACGAAATTCTCCTCCAAGCTAGTCCCGGTAGTGGCCCATGACGTAGGCAAATCGTACCTGAAATAGAAACAAGTAAAACGTTAGTATATGAAAGTTAAAATAGGGGAAATGCATTGAATTAGGGGTGCTCGACCGAGCAGCTGTATTGCTCGGTCCGAGCGACTTTGTTCGTTGGGAGGTCCTGACCGAGCATCTAATGTGCTCGGTCAGCTGCGTCGAACGTGATTGGAGGTTCAAGCTGCTCGGTCGAGCACCAAGGGTGCTCGATCGAGCAGCCAGAGACGACCTATGGCAGTGGAAGTGGGGAAAATGGGAGGGGGTGATATGAGGGGGGTCTGAAAGGGGAAATGTCGGGGGGTTCTGTTTGGAGGAGGAGAGTGATTTTTACGCTGGGCGGCACCATCGGTGTGGGAGGCACCGGCGGTGGCTGTCGGTGAACTGACAGGGGGAAGGGCAATAAGCGGATAGAGAGGGGGAAAGAGAGGGGGAGAGAGAGAGGCAGAGGGACTGACCGAAGAGGGAGAGGGGCCGACCGTACAAGCAGCGCAGACGACAGCACGGGCAGTGGAGGGGTGAACGACGCCGGGGGAGGACAGATCGAGTATAGTAAGGGGGTGTTTGCTCGAGAAGTAGTTTAGGGTAAGAATGAGCGCTTATGGTAAAAAAAATGAGACGAGTTGGGTTTAAAACCCAACTCGTTTGGAAGTGGGGCCCGAAGAATTAGGATAAATCGACTCGATCGAGCAGCGAAGCTGCTCGGTCGAGTCGGACATAAAAATAGTTTAGAACACTCCTTCTAATGCTTAATCAAGCATGGTCTGCTCGGTCGAGCAGATCTCTACTCGGACCGAGCAGAGGATGCTCGGGCCGTGTAGACAGAACGTCGTTTCTTCCAAGTTTTTGCGAGCCTGTGCTGCTCGACCAAGCAGGAGGCTGCTCAGTTGAGTCGGTGTCTACTCGGACCGAGCAAAGGCTGCTCAGGCCGTGTAGATAGAGCGACATTTTGAGCTTTTCTCTCGTGCCTGCGCTGCTCGACTGAGCAGAGTGGCTGCTCAGTCGAGCAACCTGTATCTCCTTTTTGCTCTTCTCCTTTGGTCTTCTCTTCAAATGTGCTGCTCTCCTCCAGCTTTCTTCCATTCAAAATGTCGATTTGCATGCCCCTTCATGTTCAACCTGTAAAAAGGAAGAACCCATCAAATTTTTATGATTTTGTGTTTTTAAGAGAAATAAATATCGTTTTTATTTGATTGTCTTAAATAGATAAAGTAAAAATAAGAAATTGAAAAAGAAAATCCAAGATCTAAGAGATTGAGTTGTCTCCCAATAAGCGCTCGTTTTAAGTCATAAGCTCAACTCCCTTTGTTTCATCAACAGTTGTTTGGTGTGCATGAGATTCGCGCATCGTTCGTGCCAATGATACCGTGCGGCGGTATCTGGCATTCTTCCAATCCAGGTTTTTCCTTTACGTAACAGAAGCCCTCCGGTTCTTCGTGATGCGGAGAACAATCCAAGAGCTCCTCATCTAACACACGGATATAGGCGACGACCGCTTTGTGGTAAATTGGGTCACCGTCGTCGTTGATACTTGTTCTTGTCGGGTCCTTCATGACCCCCTCAGAAGTAAAATCTCCTACAGCCTCATCTTCTAGGAGCTCCAAATAGCTATCTTCTTCTTCATGAGCATGTTCTCTCATAGGCTTCTGCATCCTGAATTCAGCTTCAATGTTGCCCACGTTCAATGAGAGAGTTCCTTCACGGACATCAATCAAGACGTCGGCCGTCGCCATGAAGGGGCGTCCAAGTATAAACTGGGAGCTCCCTCCCTCAGGCATATTCATAATGACGAAATCAACTGGAACACATAACCCGGGAGGTATCTACAGAATTATGTCCCTGGCAATGCCCACCGGATATGTAATCGAATGATCCGCTAGCTGAATGGACATGTTCGTCGGCTCCAATTTGCTTCCGATATGCAGTCTTTCAAATATGGATAGCGACATCAAGCTGATGCTCGCTTCCAGGTCAATTAGTGCACGGCTGATGGGCATGCCTCCTATTGAGCATGGAACAGTGAAGCTTTCATGATCCAGTAGCTTCTGTAGGAGATGATTCTTTATAATAGAGGTTGAGTCCTCTATGAGCTTTATCTCTTCGTGCTTTCTCTTTCCCGTGATCAGGCCCTTTAAAAATTTGGCATAAATGGGAATCTCCGGGATGGCATCCATGAATGTGATATTGAGCTGGATGCCCTTTAGAAGCTCCGTGAATTTGGATTATTTCTTCTCCATTTTGGACAAAGCCAACCTCTGTGGATATGGCAGGAGAGGTTGGCTTTCTTTGTTCCTTGTGACATCATTAGCAGACGGCGTCGCCATAGGTGTGGTGAAGGGTGAATCTGCATTCTCCTCATTCTTTGTAGGATCTTCTGCAGCCTCTTATCACTGCCAATAATAGCCTCTTCAGTTATGACTTTCTCCTTGTTCACAACCGGAATCATAACGGGGTCAGTTGCCAGTCCTCCTCGTGTGGTAACAGAGACCACAGCGTTGGCTTGAGCCCTCGGATTTGGCTCCAGTTGCGAAGGCAACCTCCCTTGGTTCTTCAGCAGCTGGGACATCTGGACCCTTAGTTCATCGAGCGAAGTATTAATATTCTTGAACTGAGCGGAGATGTCTTGGTTGAACCTAGCCTGCCCACTCATAAATTTTCCAATGTGGCCTCCAGATTGGATCGAGGCGTAGATGGTGCATAGCCCTGCTGGGGTGGGCGATTGAACTGGTAGCCTGGTGGTCGATATGGCCCAGCTGGCCTGAACCCACTCTGCTACTGATTCTGTGACTGTCCTTGTTGTTGCTGAGGTGGGGGTGGCGATCTGTGAAATTGTGGAGGTTGCAGCCCTCCACTTGGGTTTTCGTAAGAAAAGCCCGGATGATTTCTAGCAGCCGGGTGTTGCCATTGGTTGCATACCTCTCCTTGGACATATTGCACGGACTCCGTGATTCAGCACCATCATAATGCACCTCATTGGGAACATAACTGTGCTCCCCATATTCATCTGAATGATGGTAAGCAGGGGTGCCGGTGGTCGTTGGGATGGAATCCAAAGTTGTTCAATTCTGGCCACTTGTTTGCATCAGGTCTCGATGTGAGAATCAAGATGGCTAGCAGCTTTGACTTCGGAGGGTCCTGGTGATAATGGTTCGTTCTTCGCTCCACTGCTGATTATTTGCCGCTATATGCTCAAGCAGGTCTATGGCTTCTTCAGGAGATTTATCTAACAAGGCACCTTGAGCGGCAGCATCAATTATCATTTTGGTGCTGGACTGCAGCCTATTATAGAAACTCTGAACCAAAGTCCCTGGGCGGGATCCTGTGATGAGGGCATTGATGTTAGAGGTCATTGAATCTCTCCCAGGCCTCGTAAAGAGATTCTTACGGGAGCTGCTTGAAATTTGAAATAGCCCACCGGATCCGCACCGTCATGGAGGGTGGATAAAACTTGTCCACAAAAGAGAGCGCCAACTTCTCCCATGTGGTAAGATGGTTAGGTGGATGGGCCCATAGCTAGTACGATGATTTATCCCTCAAGGTGAATGGGAAAAGCCGTAGCTTGATGGCATCATCACTCACATCTTTCGCCTTGAAAGTGTCACACTTTGCCAGGAACGTGTCGATGTGGTGGTTGGTATTCTCATGAGGATGTCCGTGGAAGGGATCCTGCTGCATTAAATTTATAAGCCCAGTATTCAGCTCGAAGCTAGCTGATGCCAGTTGCGGTCTCAAGATAGAAGAATTATTTCCAAAGGTGGGCTTCATGTGGTCCTTGATGGACCCGGTGCGAGGAGGGGCAGCAGTATTGTCTGCCATCTGACCAGAGGGAGATTGATTTCTACTTGAGGCCTTCAGAGCCCTTGCCGTCTTCTCGATCTTGGGATCGAATAATAACTCTTGATTAAATGCCCCAAAGCGAGTGTTCATGCACCAAAACAACTCAGAAAAATACCGTCAGTAGCATGATAATAATTAAAAAAATAAAAAGGGTGGAAATATGAGAAATGATAAGAGTTACTAGAAAACTCTTCAAAATAAAAATAAACTAAGATAACACTATTGCCGTCCCCGGCAACGGCGCCAAAAACTTGATGCACCCGGAACCTACACTTAGATTCCACCTAGCGGTGTCACGGTCGCTACGCGTAGTATGGCCCCTAGGTGTCAATTCCGGGCTCTATCTGCAAGCGGACGGTGTCAAATTATAGTATAAAAAATGTCGGATCCCACAGGAACGGTGACAGTGTATTCAGGGTCTCAGATTATTTTTATATCTCGAAGTGAGATAGCTGTCGGGTTGAAAGGATTAGTTGTGGTATTGTTGTTGATCCAATAATAAAAGGAACTAGGGTATTAGGGATCACCGCTAAGACCGTCGGGGATCGATGTTGGAATAGGATCCTTACTTTGCATTAGGATTAGGGGATTAATATCTCAATTCGTACCACTCTCGTGGGTTAGAATTTCGAGGTATTTCGGTGGCTCTCGTTGACGCAATGGCGGTAGCTGTCAACGTAGCGATATAGTTCGTCGGTGAATCCCCTCAAGGCACGAGCCGGGCATGGTCACGAGCCTTGGTTGGATCCACCGATTTCTTTATTCGAATCCCAAGGATACCCCTTAAGCTCATCAATTCCACAGACTATGGACATGATCTCAGTGCAGGTTATCCTAGGGATCCGGTAGGATCGACCGAAATACTCCCCTTCATTCCTAATCCAACCTAGAGATCCAGATCTACATCTTCACCCTAAAGTCTTAGGGCTAACCCATCAACCCTAGAAGAGACTACTCACAATGGCTATATTAACAAATAAAATTGCGGTTTTAATCAAGGAGAGAATTATGGCAAATCAATCGAATAGGAAAATGAATAACTTACGCAACGAAGGCAGTGAAGAATAGTCGCAAATAATAATCCAAAAGAATGGCCAAGATTCCAGCACGCAAGAATCGTAGATCTCCAAGAAATAATTCAATAATCTCCAAAAACTAGGTTTAGATCTAACAAAACTATTTCTAATCTCCGCTTCTCTCAAAACGTAATTCAAAATTACAAAATGAATGAACTCCCCCAAACGTGCAACCAAGATCCACTCTTCACTCCCAAGCACGCATCAGACGACCGTGAGGAATTTCTGAAAATAGCCTTCAGTGTCATCGACCGAGTTAGTAACTCGGTCGAGCAGAAGCTTGCTTGATCGGCCGCTCGGTCGAGCAGCCGTCTTGCTTGGTCAAGCACATCAGTAAGTCGGTCTTCTCCAAAAAGTTGCTCTGTATGCTCGTCCCGAGTCAGCTCTGCTCGGTCAAGCAGCCAGCTGACTCGGTCGCCATAAGATCTGCTCGGCTCGAGTAGGAGGTTGATCGTGCTTCGAAGATAGGAGCTGCTCGACCGAGCACCATGGGTGCTCGGTCCGAGCAGCCTGCGTATCTGCTCCATTTTTCATCTTGTCTCTGCTCGACCGAGCAGCTGCTCTGCTCGGTCGAGTCGCCTCGGAAAATATCACGTGAAGCTCCCGACAGCTCCTCCTCTCTTCTAGTTCTCTCCTCCACTTCTCTCATGGCTTCCAAAACTCGACGAACTCCTGTAGAGCTTCGCCAACGGGCTCACTGGCCTGTCAGATGTGTACATATCCAAAATGGGTCCCAAATCGCTCCAAAATCCCTGAAAATCTATAAAACTATACGAAACTCGAATATAGCGTTAGAATTGCAATACCGTAGGAAAATACAGGATTTGGGTGCGAAAATGACATGAAATGCAATGTCATGATGCTATGAAAAGATGTAAAATATGGACACATCAAGGGCATACATTGGTTTAGAGGATATCTGTAGTCGGTGTAGTCTTTATATTATCATCTCTGATCTAGTGGAAACCGTGACAATGAAAGATTGGATTAGACCATAGGTTGGGCCGAACTAGTTTAAATCCTTGCCTCTCTGTGTGATTGCTTGGTTTAACTATGTTGTGTTTTCTTGTTCTTCTTATGATTCCTCGAAGATCCTAACTCTGCATTGATTTAGTTGGCGACACAATATTTTCATATATTTCGCTGTGCACACTTAGGTTTTGTCTGATATTGATTTCCCAACAAGTGGTATCAGTGCTACTAGTGAGGAGAAGGAGTCAAGATGCCATCGTCTGCCACATCGTTCACGATGGAAAAGTTCACTGGGAGAAACGACTTTAATCTTTAGAGATTAAAGATGAAGACTTTTCTTATGAGAGATGGTTACACACAAATTGTCTTTGAGAAAGACAGTTTTGACAAGGATGTCACGAGGTACAGAAGGCCGAGATGGAGCGAAAGGCGTTGAGTGCACTGCAGTAATTACTTTCAGATAAAGTACCCAGAAAGGTGTCCGAGGAGGCTACTACAGAGAAGATTTGGAAGAAGCTGGAAGCGCTCTATGCAAAAAAGAATCAGACAAGTAGGTTGTATTTGATGCAACAGTTATATGCACGAAGATGTGAGGGAGAGCCCACATCAAGGATCACATTGACGCTTTCACGAAAATTGTGTATAATTTGCGGAGTATGTGGGTGAAAATCGAGGAGGAGCAATTGGAAATGATATTGTTATGTTCTCTGCCAGAAGATTTCGACCCATTGGTCTGTCCATGGTATATGTGCATGAAACATTATCTCTGGAGGAGGTAGAGTGCGGTACACTCTGAGGTTCTTCATGTCAAAGTGATTGGACAAGAAAGTAGTGATCAATGAGATGCACTCTTCATCAGGAGACGTCAGGAATCTAGAAGCGGTCATGGTTCTAGGAAGGACAAGGGTTGCTTAAGATCTAAATCACTAGGGCGCAGGGACAGGTGTCACTTGTGCAAGGAGACATGACATTGGAAACGAGACTGCCCTAAGCTAAAGAATAGTGGAAAAGGCAAGGATGAAGCTTTTGGTTCTGCCTCAGTGGGAATCAGTAGCAAGATCAGTGATGATGGGGAGATTCTGATGGCGACTGCATCAGGATATCTATGGATCTCATTGCTTTTGGATTCGAGATGTTCTTTCCATATGACACTTCACAGGAGTTGGTTTAGTTCATATAGTTCTAGAGAAGGCGGCAACGTTCTGATGGGGAGCAATATGGCATGCAAGATAATGGGTGTAGGAGAAGTGCTAATAAAAATGCATGATGGGGTCGTCAGGACACTTAGAAATGTGCGTCGTGTACTAGACTTGAAAAAGAGTCTGATTTCTATTGGAGCTTTAGCAGGACTTGTGTGTAGGACGACAATAAAAGGAGATCTATTGAGAGTGTCCAAGGGATGAAGGGAAAGAGAGTACAGACTTTAATGCGCTACAAGGACACGCCATGGGGAGTGAGGCTAGCATCTCTCAAGGCAGAGATGTTGAAGAATCATCATCATTGTCTTGGACATCCAAGTTAGAAGTCAGTGGATGTGCTTCGTAAAAAGAATCCGATACATGCTAAAGAGGAGAGATTGGAGTTCTGCGAGAAGTGTGTAGAAGGAAAGCTGACAAAGACACGCTTTGGGATCACAGAGCATAGCAGCAAAGGGCCACTTGACTATGTATATTCAGATGTATGGGAGATAACTTCTGTACCTACCATTGGAGGAGCAAAGTATTTCGTGTACTTGATTGATGATTTCTTGAGGAAGGTGTGGATCTATCTGATGAACTCAAAAGATCAAGTCTTCAAGAAGTTTAAGGCTTGGAGAGCCTTTATTGAAAAGCAGACAAGAAGAGCCGTCATGATTTTAAGATCAGATAACGATGGTGAGTACACCTCGATGGTATTCAAAGAATTCTACAGATCTTAGGGTATTTTATGACACCACACTACGACTAGAGTTCCAAAGTCAAATGGTGTTCCAGCAAGATTAAACTGTACACTGATGGAGAAGTACAGATGCTCGAGGCTTACTGCTGGACTTCCTAAGGAATACTAGAGTAAAGCTGTGACTACCAACGTGCATCTTGTGAATAGACTACCATCATCTGGGATCAGTTTCAAAATTCTTGAGGAGGTACGGACAGGGAAGACTGGTGACTGCTCGTACTTGAGGATATTTGGATGTCCTGACTATGCTTTGCAAAGGAGGATAAGCTAAATTCGAGAGCCATGAAAGCCATCTTGCTTGGATATCAAGACGGAGTGAAGGGATACATGCTGCTAGATCTTGTGTCCAAGAAGACGTTCAGCAGTAGGCATGTCGCGTTTGATGAATCATCGATGGTCAGGCCAGAGACGACTCATTCAAATGGCAGACATTGGCCTGAGAAGGTCGACGCTGAGGTCGAGCCACCTACCATGTAGATAGAGACACAAGATGTTGAGACATGTCAGGACCCGACTACTGTGAGAGAGCAAATACAGACAGATTAGATTTAGACTTATGGTGTGGTTCCTGCCCAGGGCCAGCCAGAGGTGCAGATGTCATTGATGACTAGGAGAGCACCAGAGGGATTGGGTGAGTGGAACTATTCTGCTTCTACTTTTACATTTGATGACATGCAGGCATACGCCCTGAACATAGATCACGAGAAGCACGAGGAGCCTTTGGAGTTTGATGAAGCTCAAACTTTGAGCGCAGTTACAGAGTGGCGGCTGACGATGGAGGAAGAGATGGAATCCCATACAAGAATGACACTTGGAAATTGGTAGAATTTCCCAAGGACAGAAAGTCCATTGGTTGCAAGTGGGTATACAAGGTTAAGAAAGGAGTGGCGGTGATGTGAGGTACAAAGCTTGGTTGGTGGCCAAGGGATTCACGCAGAAGAAGGGAGACGATTACAATGAGATCGTCTTGCCTATGGTGAGACACACGTCCATCCGCATATTGTTGGCCTTTGTAGCAGCTCAGGACTTAGATCTGGAGTAGCTGGATATTAAGACGACGTTCTTGGAGAGCTTGATGAAGAAATCTACATACGCCAGCCTGAAGGCTTTGTGATGGAGGGGCAAGAGCAGAAAGTATGCAAGCGGAAGAAATCCTTATACGGTTTAAAACAAAGTCCAAGGCAGTGGTATAAGATATTTGACTCATTCATGATGAGCATTGGTTCCGAGCGGAGTATAAAGGACCAGTGTGTTTATGTTTGGACACTTGATGTGGGTCAAGGATATACTTGCTTCTGTACATTAACGATTTGCTAATTGCATCATGGGACATGAAGTAAATCAATAGGCTAAAGGAGAAGCTTACTGAAGAGTTTGACATGAAGAATCAGGGACCTGCAAAGAAGATCATTGGTATGGAAATCAGCAGAGACATGAAGATCGTGAAGTTGAGGTTGCACAAGGAGGGCTACGTAAAGACAGTCCTAGCATGCTATGGAATGGAGAAAGCGAAGCCTTTCACCACACCGCGAGGAGCTCACTTTCAACTTTCTACGAGACTGTCACATAGCACCGACGAAGATGAACGCTACATGCCTACAGTCCCCTATGCTAGTACCGTGGAAAGTCTGATGTATGCCATGGTTTTTACACGTCCAGACTTAGCTCAGGCAGTTGGAGTCGTCAGAAGATACATGGTGAATCTAGGAAAGGAACACTGGCAGGCTGTACAATAGATACTGAGATATCGGAAGAGAACGACCAGCATTGGTTTGTGCTATGGCAAGGGAGACGGGTTGGTGATATATGCATTTTGTGATTCAGATTATGCAGGTGACAGAGACATAAGGAGATCTATGACTGGGTATGTGTGCACATTGGCACTGCCGCGATATCATGGTGATCAGTCCTTCAATCCATTGTAGCACTGTCAACCATGGAAGCGAAACTGATAGCTACGGTTGAGGCGATCAAGGAAGGCAAGTACTTGAGAAGTCTATTGAGAGACTTGGGTATACCGCAAGAAGTGACTAAGGTCTACTGCACAGTCAGACTCAATTCACTTGGCGGAGCATCAGGCCTACAGTTCGAGGACCAAGCATATTGAAGTGATGGACTTCTTTTTTCAAGAAGAGAAGAAGGTGATAGCACTGGAGAAGATCTCGACGGATCACAATCCTGCAGATATGCTGACGAAAATCGTTCATATAGTCAAGCTCATGGCATTGCTTGAGTTTGATCTATACATGTTGAGTGGTTGATGATTTTCCATTGTCATGAGAGTTTCGTAAATTCTAGATCTAAGTAGAAATGTTTGCTAATTGGGTAGAGTTGATGTGGAGAGTTTGAATATTTGGTTGTTGTTGAAGAAGTTTGAAGTAGGGTAGAGTTTGTTGATTAGTGCTTCAAACTTGGAATCTGTAAGGTGACATGGTCGTGCTAGTTTTGGTATGGCTGTGCGTGTCAGTAAATGTATCAGCTGATTTACACAGATTTGGACACGACCATGCTATACCCAACACGACCGTGCAGGTCCTGCGACACTGACAGGAAACTCTCTGTTTTATTGACACAACCGTGCCGATTGTTCTGGAGTTACATGCAGATTACACAGTTTTGTGCATGGATGTGTCGCATATCAGCACGGCCGTTCCGATGTCCAAAAACCCTAGTACATCTAGATTTCGGCTTCTAATCTGGACCATTGATTCCTATTAGGTTTTTAATCAGATGAACATGATTAAAAACGTCCTCTACTACCCTAGGAAGGAACCCTATGATAATACCAAGAGATACACTTTTGATGGCTACACGACAATGAATTGAGAAGATTTCCGTGTGTCTTCAAAAGAGAAGCGGATCTTTTGCCAGCGATAGGCGACGAGAGAGAGCTTCGAGGTGACTACGAGCTGTAGAAGGTGAGGTATTTCTATTCTAGAGTCTCTGGTAAGATCTCTCCATTGGTTGTGTGCAAGAGACATTGTAATTGCTAGAGCGCTAGAGTTATTTTGTCGAGAGGGTATACATTGGTTTGTAGGAGATTTGTAGTCAGTGTATTCTCTGTATTATCATCTCTGATCTAGTGGAAACTGTGACAACAGAAGACTGGACGTAGGCCATAGGTTGGGCCGAACCAATATAAATCATTTACTCTCTGTGTACTTGCTTGGCTTGGCTGTGTGGTGTTTTCTTGTGCTTCTTATGATTCATCCAAGATCCTAACTCTGCATTGATTTAGTTGGCGACACAATCTTTTCATATATTCCGTTGTACACACTTAGGTGTTGTTTGATATTGTGTCAGATTTCCCAACACTCGTCTGTGATATTTTCCATCACTTGACTTACATAGAGATTTACAGAGTTGGCTCTACTTCTACATGCAAATGATGCAACAAGCCGCGTGCATATTTGATAACAATAGATAAACTACTAAGTCTCTAATTGCACTCATACAAAATGGACCTTTAACAGCGCTTAAATAAGGTCTTTAATAGCGCTTTACAAGCGATGTCTATCTCGTCGTTGCTAAAGGGGGGGCTGGTTTTAATAGCACTTTACAAGCACTGTTAAAGGGGGTCTTTAAGTGCTTGTTTGTGCAAGCGCTGTTAAAGGGGGGCCTTTAACAGCGCTTGTTTGTGCAAACGCTCTTAAAGGCCCCTTTTAACAGCGCTTGTTAGTGCAAGCGCTGTTAAAGGGGGGGGCCTTTAACAGCACTTGTTAGTGCAAGCGCTGTTAAAGGTTGTCTTTAACAGCGCTTGTACTAAAGAAGCGTTGTTAAAGGTGGACCTTTAATAGCGCTTGTACTAAACAAGCGCTGTCTATTGGGACCTTAGACAGCGCTTCTTTAGTACAAGCGCTGTTAAAAGTCCACTATAGAAGCGCTTATACTAAACAAGCGCTGTTAAAGGCCCCAGATAGACAACGCTTATTTCAATTCATTTTATTGTTTCTCCCTACATTTTATATTTAAATAGATCCATTTAATGTTCAAAATGCTTAAATAAACCGCCAATAACATTAAATTACAAGAAACAATTATTACAAAAAACAATCAAATTAAATTGCTTTTATTCAACAATCACATAAATTAGACAATGTGCATTGATATTGGAAGATGATCCGTAATACAAATAAGAAACATTATCGCATATAAAACTTATCAGTTATTATCCATTAAATCACTCCTTGAACAATATATTTCCCGACAACAGTATATACATTCCAGAGTTGTCGGGTTCCATCTCAAAAATCTTTTCTGCTATCCAGACAGAAGAGACTTGGTTCTTGCGAGGCAGGTCAGGAGATGAGCTCCGTCAGCATAGAATCTGTCACTAATACAAAAGGGACCTTTAACAGCGCTTAAATAAGGTCTTTAACAGTTGTTCTGTGTGACGTATATCTAGCCGCTGCTAAAGAGTGTGCTGGTTTTAAGGAATCCTGACCAGGTCTCCTGTAGGCCGGCAATGAGAGAATAAATAAGTTTCCTATAGATGGACAGTGATCCTGGCCGAACCCAAATAACCAAGAGCTGGGTTGTTGAAGTTTTGCGGGTGGCTTAGTTAGAGATGTAAGTTGGGAACTGGGAGGGTGGGAGGGTGGGAGGGGGGGAGGGAGGGAGGGAGGGAGGGAGAGAGAGAGTGTGTGTGTGTGGCTCCACGTCCTCTTTGGAGTTGCCAACGCTTTACGTTAGATGATTTAGAAGTGGTTTTGATTATTATTTTTATTTATTTACTTCCTTGCGTTGATCTCCTAACTGCAATCTCATTAGTACACTCCAGCCCTTGGTAACTTTAAGCAGTTTAGCAAGAGCGGGTGAGATGTAGCCTAGTTGTTAAGCTACCTCACATTGCCAAAACAAGGCCTAAATTTTCATTCTTAATCTTGCATCCTACCTCTCCTCCATCTTCTCTTCACTGTCATCATAGGCTTAAAGGGTTTGGAAGGCATTTCAATTCCTCCTGCTCGACAAAACCCTAAAATTTTCACTCTTCAATCTCCTCACATGATCCCTTGTCGATCTATATCCAGTGAACAAATTAACCCTAGGATTTTCAAAATTCCCGGATAGCCTCAAATTCCACCACACCAATTTCAAATTCGAGGTTACAAAATACTACTTCGCATGGTCCTTTTTTGTTTCCATATGCCCTAACAAGGCTCTTAATGATGGCGGTGTTGTTGCATTCACTACAAAAAAAGCACACATTTGGCAACGATTTTTAGCAATGCCTATCTTCTGGTCGTTGCCAAAAATAGCAATGGTTGCAAGATAAAAATTAGGCGTTGCCAATACCCAGAGGCTATGTCAACAAACAAATGTCGTTGCCATAGCCTTAAGAAAAACGATGGCAACGGCATCTGTCGTTACCAATGCCCTTTAAATCAATGGCAACGACATACTGTCATTGCCAATTGCCGTCCCCTGGCTGGTGCGTGTTTGATGTGTGCAATAATATGATTGGGGGCGTGAGATTTAAATATTTGTAACCGCAAGCGTACTGTGTTGTAGTGTGGCTTGTGGGTCGAACTCAGGGAGGCGTGGATGTGCTTGTGTCAAGAAGGATCAAATTCACCCCATGGGTGAGCTAGCCCGAATCGGATAATGGGTTGTCACAGTAAATGGAATGCAAGGAATAAACAATATAAAGGGAAAACCCGGGACTCTGGTTTCCACCCTATCGTGCGATTCTCGCCGATACGGCCAACGGGTAGGATAACGATCGGAATCAGGGTCTAATGGTGAGACGTTGCCTCTGAAAGTGGTACCAGCATCCCATGGGCCCGATATTCCGGTCGGTGTCCAGGATGATACGCCGGACTTCCCGGGTTCGGTCAGTGGGCACTCATGTGTCCATTAACACTGACCGACTCTGGGAGCACTAAGTTCGCAACGATAACTCCCAACGTCTCATCCTGTCGCTCCCGCGCGCTAGGATTCGACGTCTACGCTAAGGGCGTGAGCTATGGCTAGGGAGTCAACCGCCAAGTTTATTCCCCCTTGGCCCAACGGTTAAAGGCGATCTTTTTCCCACCGATGATAATAAAACACCCCGCGTAACCGGTAGATTCCTAATCTCTATCGATTTCCTAGTCCTATGGACGCATCGGGAAGAGCCCACGAATGGGTTTCCACCAAAATCCCAGGTTAGGGAATTACTCACACATATTTACTAAAAAGCAATCTAAATCAAAATCGACCGTTAGAAACATGATCAGGCAATTGAAAAGTAGTAAGAGTAATGCAATTAACACTATATAAAAGTTTAACAAAGATCAGACAACTTACTAATATCTGAAAAATTACAGCCGTCAAGAGAGAGAAAAAAACAGCAAAAAATAACAACTCCCGTTTCTGGAAAACTAAGTGGTCCTATATATAGAATACGATATCACCCGATCGATTGAGAAGTCAACCGATCGGGTGACCTGCTTCGTTTCTTCGGTAGCTCAGCACGGGACTTCACCCGGTCTCATGAACCGGTCGGTTGAGAGTTGCAGCTGATCGGTTGGATCTTCGTGCCGTCAGGTGAACCGGTCGGTTGATCTCTCCGTGTCATGGCTTCGGAGAATTGGCTACAGGTGAACCGATCGGGTGAAGGTCACCCGATCGGTTGGCATTCAGCATCAGAATTTTAGAGAGTTGGGGCGTTTGAACCGGTCACTGAACCGACCGGGTGACTTCTTGGCCGCTCCAACTTGTGTCCGGATGGTGCACGCGTGCATCACCCGATCGGTTGGAAGTGACCAACCGGTCGAGTGAGGGGCTGAAAGATGCGATCTTCGTCGTTTGACCCCCTGGATCATGCGTGACTCCTCCCATTGCTCCGAGGACTCTTGATATCGTCGTTTATGTCCCCTACGCCGGTAAACTCCTGCAAAATACAAAAAACACAGAAAAGTGAAAGAAAACAAGAAAACACGAGAAAACGAATACAAGACGGTGGAAAACAACGGAAAAACACAAAAGAAGACGTGCGTGAATATATGAAATATAAACGTACGTCACCAATAATCTTAAAACCAAAAATTTTCATCCCAAAAATATTTGGGAATTGCTATGCGCACGACTAGGGGTGGTAAAATAGACCCGACCCAACCCTACCCGAACCCGGCCTCTTGGGTCGGGTATGGGTAGGGGCCAATCCGAGTCGGGTCGAATTTAGGGCAACCCGACCGACCCGAATAAAAATCTGGGTCAAGTACAGGTTTGACCACACGACCCAGTTGACCTGAATTCGACCCGTATTTTACTCTTTTCACCCCGAACCCGACCCATGATTAGAGTTTTTTGCAACATAATCACTATTTTCACCCCCCAAACCCGACCCGAACCCGACCTTTTCACCCCGAACCCGACCTTTTCACCCCAAACCCGACCCGTACCCGACCCGTTAGACAAATCGGGTCGGGTACGGGTTACCCGGGTTGCACTCGGGTCGAGTATGGGTTCCCGAACCTTGACCTGGATTTTATCTGGGTCGGGTTTGGGTTTACCCCTTGACCCGATCCGAACCCGACCCGACCCGACCTGATTGCCACCCCTACTGACGACCGCTTTAATTATGCGGAAAATAACGAAACTGACAATTTCAAAACCCCACAATTACCCCGCCTACAATGAACTGTTGTACGCAGCGAGTAAAAATTGAAGCAGAGAGCAACATTACCATCCACCGACAAAATGCAAAATTTTAACATGTTGTGAATTTTGTATGTTGTGCGCGGTGGTTAATTTTGCTCTCCGCTTTTATTTTTATTCACTGCGCACAACAGGCAAAATTTTTACATACAGTGAATAATTATGTTATGTCAATCAAATTTTACTCGGTAAGCACAACATGTAAACCAGATTATAGAGTTCCACGAGAAAACAGCAGCAACATCAATTTAAATTAGCTTTATAACTCTCAAATTAAACGTAAATTCATCAAGATGTCCGTGGTAACAAGATAATGTAACGTAATAAGGGCCAAGAGGTGATTGTGGGATACCCATCTATGATCGATACAAGTGGCAACCAAAGGCAACAATGGTAGCCTTTTTGTTTCTTGGTAACTTTTTTATTGCGTCTATAAGAGCAACGACTTGTGAATAGCTATTGTGCATGAGAGTAAAGCGGTGGGTGTGCAAAGCAAACCTATAAAAAAATCAAGACTAAGAAGAGCATGAAAGATGCCATACAGTTATTTTATCTGAAGATTACAAATTGTTGCATCATTAGCCCATCATTAATAAATAATCCTCTTCGTATCCTATGTGCATCAATTTTTACTCCCCACATAACGGGCCAAAATTTTTCTTGTTGTGCCCTAATTTTTACCCATTGTGCACAACAAGCAAAACTTTGCATGTTGTGCGTGTTAAATAATTTTGGTCTATTGAATAATTTGTACTCAATGCACACAACAGTCAAAAAGTTTGCAAGTTGTGCGTAATGAGTAAAATTGAAGCAAAGAAAAAATTACTCACCGCGCACAACAAGCAAAAATTATACATGTGCGCATTGAGTAAATTAGTTCTATGCTTCAATATTTACTCACAGTGCACATCTGGCATAAATTTTGCATGTTGTACGCATTGAGTACAAATTGATGCACTCAATGCAACTGGATTTTTTCGTTCGGCATTATCATTCGTGTCCTAAATCCATGCTCGCTGTGAAAATTTTTATGAAAAATTATAGTTCGTGCCGTAAATCATTTTTTCAAAAAAAATTTCAGAAAAAGTATTGTTCTTGTCGGATCATGTTGATGGTAAACAACACTAGAAGGGTGTAGAATGATGTTGTATATAAATTTTAAGAACCATTTATGTCTTGTAATACGAACAACAAACACTCTAGAGGGGTTGAATAGAGTAGGGGCAATAATTACGTAATTAAAAATTAAATTTACAAATGCGGAATTATAAATGCAAGAGGAGAATAATTCACACAATCAATGCAAATGCTAACACAAGAGTTTATCTCTGGTTCCCTAACTTGAGTACATCCAGACACACAAATAACCACTATGAACCTACACAAGGTAGTGAATACAATCTCACACAGAGATACTCTACACTAGAGATTTTGGATTCTCATATAGAGATATCCTTACTCTCACATAGAGAGACTCTAACTCTCACATAGATAATACTCAACCAACTCTACACAAGAGTTAAACTCTGACAAAAAGAGTAACTAGCTCTCAAAAAGAAAGCTAGGGTTTCAATAAACAAATATGAAATAAACTCTTTTACTTATGCTTTGATGAGATGAACTTACTCAATAATAATGTATGCAAGGCTTGGAAGAGAAACTCGAAATGATGAGATGAACTTGATTGCCTTGAGCTTGACTTTAATGCATTAAGAGAAATGAGAGCTCTAAGAGGAAAATAAGAGAGTTTGAGAGTGGCTTAATGATTTTCAATCATATGAAATATTAACCCAGAGTTCTAAATGAACTAAGCCCACTCATATACAGGAAGCCCCAAAAACCACATGAAACCCAAGGAAAAAGCCAAGAGAGAAAAGCCGCAACGGCTAGAATCTGTGATTTTTCGGCATCGACAATCGATTGTAAAAGGATCGACAGTCGACTGATCGACGGATAGATTTTTTCCAACGGCTATAATCTGAGCCAGGACAAGAAACTATAGAAGACTACACAAGCGCATGTACTATGTGCAGGCGCCCGTAAAGACTTTGTCAGGCGACTGTCACATGGGATGGACAAGAGCTGAGAAAATGCAACTTACGCACTTGTGCATTCAAGTGACTGACGAGCAAAGTCCAGGAGCTTGAATAATGATTAGCGACTGTAAACTCTACAGCAGTCGACTAACACACAAGCTGGAGAGATGCCCAGAAATGACAAGTTACGCACTTTGGTACACAGATGACTGAAGAACAATATCCAAGCGCCTGATGATAGATAGGAACCTGTCAAATGAACTTTGGTCACCTGCTCCAAAAGCTCAAGTAAGAGTCAAGAACAAATGACTTGAGCTATGCACAACAATCGACTGTAGAAGGCTAGCCAGGTGCCTGGTGATCACCTGTCGCCTATCGTATCCTGCCTTCAGTAGTCGCCTGTTGGAAAGCCAAAGACTCCAATTGGAGTTCTTGGTATGAGGAACCTGTTGGGTTGGATTCTACGATAATCCTAAGGCTCACTAAGATGGTTAATGCATATGCACGAGAGTATGACCATCTATCAAGTCATTACAAAAATCCTAGACTTAAAAAGAGAAATACAAGTAATAGAAATTACATGGATGACATTTTCTTCTCTTAGAATCTAATCTTTAAGCTCTTGATGACTTGATGCTCCCCATGTCACGCCCCGCTTCCCAAAAATATGGAGGCGAATCGTGAGAAGGTCCGCTCAGACATGAAGCTACAAAGCTGCAAGTCCGATAAGCGTCAATCAAATTTAAAACTGCAGGTCCTTGCAACGTGAGCGAAACAAGATAATAATAATGAAATGAGACAAAAGAATAATCTCAGAATATCCATAAAATAAGTTTCAACACCACAGAAAAAGCCACCAGACTAAAAGAAAAAGAGACTAAAGGCCCAACATGGCCAACAAAAGTACAAAGTACAAAACAACGGTGCTACGCACCAACAACTAACAAAAGGCCTAAAACAAAATAAAGCTCAACAAAGACTCAAAGAATGGTCACCGGTGTCCACCAAAATCCTCCTGTGCAATCATGGACTCAGTCTCAGCGTCAGCAACACATCACGTACACAGCAACGGTCTCTGGCTCAAGATCTAACATGTGACACCCAAAAGAGCAAGGGGCACATGTCAGCAAGTCTACAAGAGACTTGTGCAAGGAAACTGAAACTGAAAGTAAATCAACCTAGCAGTTCTAGCATGATGCAATGACATGGCAGTTAAAGTATGAGTGCAGCAGATAAAGAAAACAACAAGTAAACTAGCATGGCATGGCAAGTGTGGCAAGACTAATAACATTTACAAGGATTTCCCTAGTCGTGTTTTCATGTCATGTGCAGAGTTTACGCCTTACAGCTGAAATGACTTTCTTTCACACTGATTGGTCGCTTAACTCCGCCCCACCCAGAGTTTACGCCTTACAGCTGTAGTTGCTGATCAGGCAGACTCCCAGCTGATTGGCCGCTTAACTCTTACCCCTCCCACGTGTATCGAGCCAGGGCCTTACCCCCGAACGGTAATGCTCGCTTCAGGAACACGAGCCAGGAAGTGTTTTTCATGATGGCTTAGGGGTGCACCTAGCCAGGACAAGCAAGTACAAGTATGTAGCGTGTGCTACGAATGCAATATTCAACTTGGATGACATGTAGAATGCAATGCATGACAGTTAAAAGTGCGTACAGATAAGGAAAGTAAACGTGACAGTTTAGTATGCATGAACAACAAGTTTAAGGGTTGGATCTAGCTTCGTTGTCAAGCTAGATCAATTAGGTGACGGATCTAGTTTCGTTGTCAAACTAGATCAAGTAGGCGTCTAGCCAGCTATCATTTCACTGACTAGTCTCTTTTACGCTAAAAACAAGGAAGTGGCCTAAAAACATGGCCCTACACAAGAGTTGGCAAGTTTCACTTGCCTGCTAGCACGACGTCTGAACACACCGTCCAATGAGTCCAAAAATCACAATTATCCTACGTGCACAAGTCCACCGGCCTAAAGTCCATATTATTAATCTTGATTAGTGAATTTAAAACATTTAAAATACTTTAAAAATACTAATTTTAGTCTTGATTAGCATGCATTGGGTTGGGGGTCCTAGGGGTGCGAAGCGTTACCTCAACACGACGCGAAAGCTACACCGGCGTCGGGTAGCGACGCCGGGGGTTGGAATAGAAGAACGCGCTCCAAGTCCTGATTCCAATATAGTTTCCTCGCTGGAAAGTTCAGAGCATCAACCGGAGCAACGGTTCCAGATTCCAAAGCTAGCACGTGCGACGACGGGCTACGACGTGCGACGACGTCGTACGTAGCAAATCGTCGAAGAGAACGCACCTAGGTGGGGCCCACAGTAGTCCTAGGGACCTTTGGGGGACCCACAATACCTCTGGAGAACTTGGGGGGCCCACGGAGGCAAGTGGTGCGACGGGTGCGGGGTTGCGACGTTTGCTCTCGGTCGTACTCAGCCAAATGCGGGGATCTCCATCGGTCGCTGCGGGGGAACGGGCTTGGTGTAGCGCTTGGGGTCGGTGCGGGCCTTGGTGCGGAGGGGTTTGTCGGTCGGGCGCTTGGGGCGGCTCGGTCACAGCGCTAGGTGGGTCGTTGCAACGTTGCAACTGTTGCAACGTTGCAACCTTCGGCGATGGCGGGCGGGCGCCTCGGTCAGACACGGTGCGGAGCGGAAGCGATGCAGAGCTTGGTGCGGAGCTTGCTGCGATGCGGGGAGCGGCGACAGCTCTCGGTCTGACCGAGAGAGTCTCTCGGTCGGGCACGGGAGATGCGGAGCGACGGCTGTGCAAGCGGGCGAAGCGGATGAGCGGGCGGGGGCTTCGGTCGGTGCGGGGGTTTTGAGCCCGTTCTCTAGGTCGGTGCGGGGAAAGCTCGTCGCAACGTTGCGACGAATCGTCGCAACGTCCAATTTTGGTTTTGGAAGAGGCTAGGGCTAATTTCTTGCGAAAATGGGACTTCCTAGGGGTTGTTTATATAGTGTAGATGGGTTGACTTGGTCTAGGGCTAAATCTAATAGGATTAGAAGTTTAAAATAATTTAAAATTTGAAATTCAACTTCTCCAACTCACCCAAGGATTTGACTTGGTCCAAATGAGCTGGAAATTGACTCAAAAATTCTTTAAAACGTTTAAAACTCAAATAAATTTTCTTTGGCCGAATTTAATATAAAAATTAATTATTAAAAATATTATAAAACTTGTTAAAAATATAAAAGTGGTCAAATAAACTCCAAAAATTATAAAATAAATATCGTGGTGATCGTGACGACGAATGTGAGCTAACTAAGAAGACGGATGTGAGCTAAAATTCGACGTCGGACGACGAAACTAAAAAGAGAAACGTCTCCCGTCAAAAGTGAAAATCGTCACGTCTCATCGAGTAAGTTTAAATTGTGGAAAAACGACTCGAAAAGTGTCGTTCCAAGATAGTGCCACTATTTAATACTCTCAGAGACGTTCACAACGGCATATCACACGAAAGTGTTCACAATCAAACAAAGCCTAAAACAAACACGTGCACGGTCAAAAGCACGTGCACGAACAACGTACAACGAAAAGTGGTCGTTACATCCTCCCCACCTTAGAGTAAAGTCCGTCCTCGGGCTTTCTAATATAACTAGTTGCTCTAGTAACTACCCCAATCAAGTCATATTATAATTCAACCAGGTTTAGTCATTACAGGTGCTCATATACGCACTAGGTAGTCAAACATTAACACTACCAACACGTATATATATACATTCACATACGTATACACTTATACCTATTATAGTCAGTCAATTTCATACATGTATTTCAATCATATTTATATAAACATACATCCATTATATAACTACTACCTACCTAATCGCAAACAATATTTCAGATACTCATATAAGGATAGTCTACTTAGCAAATACAATCATTGCTCTACCTATAGGTAGCTACCTATGCACAAACATCAAGGGTATACTACCCTCTAATATTTCCTAGTATACATCCAATACTAAGCAAATCCACATAAGCAGTCACACCATACCATTTTTAAGTCAAATTTTACTATATCTAATATATATTCACCACTACCATATTTCACTCATTATATAGTCATTTAATGCATGCAAATAGTTCACCATATATTCTCATCGCATACGGTCCTATAACTGTATTTACGACACGCCACATATATCATAGTCATCAAAACCTATAACTAAACACATACTTACCCGTGCATGGTGCACACCCATACACGCTAACATTTCATTTACGCATACCATTCATACCATTATATTACTAGTACATCTACACACCTAGTTTAGCTAGTACACATATGTTCACACGGGCAAGTCCTTAGTAATTAACTATACCACAAGACCAACACCTATAACTATATACTGGCGTAGCGACCCACAATCATGTGCGTAACTCAACCAGGCACAAACACTTCTATCACTATACCTACATCAAGCATTGCTATATTCAAACTACAAACATACATTCAATATACTTAGAGTATACCCACTCAAGCTTGAGTGAGACTCAATACACATATTAGAATTTTCTATATACGTAACACTGCATTCATACCTATACCAATACCACTCCAACATATATATATATGTCTACCAATACAACCATATACATTCCATAGATCTATCACACGTAATATTTAGTCCGGTAATACTTACATAGTTAAATCAATTTATATACCGTAATAATAACACTACAGACATCAGTACCCACATATTTTTAATACCCTCCCTAGTACAAACATTCACCGTATAGTCACACATACGTAATGTATATATTCACACCATAGCCTACCACCTATATTTTGTATACTAACACATTCACACATACATAATTAAGATGTGTAATAGTCGTGTATACCTCACGGTATGCACGCATGCAACATCTCGCAAAAGCAAGCAATACCAATCAAAATTATAATCTTACTACCATATGCATATCACCTATATACTCAGGCAACAAAACATAACTAATTGCATATAAGCACATTATATATCTACCTACGAGCACATACTCACACGTACTAATATATAGGTCACTCATTAGGCCTACTTACTTATCTATATGTACACCTATTATCATCACACCTAGCATATACATAGCTTTACCAATCATTTTATTTCAACCATTATAAGTATTCCCTAATTGCATACACTCCAATAGACATTCCAACGCTAACTCTTATATACACAGGCATCCCTAGTATAGTATAGCTATCCACACAAAAATCTATAACTACTAACACACAACAACTTCATACTATCACGAATAACTCTGAGTATATATATATGTACCACACAATAGGCAAGCATCAATATACTATGGGAATTCTCATTCAAGCCCATGTACACAACTTAGGTACGTGCACCACGACAACCTCACAAGGGTCCAAGGGTCTACTAACAACTAAGAGTTGACACAGACATTGAAGGACCCTAAGGCCTAAGCAATAAAGAGAGATCGAGAGCGTGACGAGGGAAGGATCGATAAGCACGAGTTCAGATAGGACGAATACAAGGAGACAGCTTGGTTAGACGAAACATTGACTCAATGGTGATGTTTAGGTTGAGGGAAAAGGAGATATAGTGATGCTTATATAGGAGGGGAAAAGAAAATGTGGTAAGTAGCACAAGCTAAAATTCGTGAAATCTGAACACTGTTGTTCTTCAAAATTAAAATCCTCGTCTGAAAAGAAATATTTGGGGATCGATAAAACGAGTTGTTCAAAATAAGTTTGAGTCGAATATTCATGATAAGGGGAAACTGGTCTATTGGTTTTAAAAATCATTATAAAGGAAGTAAAATCATTTACACGAATATTAAGGACGTGGTTTAGAAAATTTATACGTCAGTAATTTAATATAATGTTGTCAAAAAGTTTTGGAAAGTCGAAGAATGAAATCAAGTAACGGAAGAATTTAAACTCATGCTTTCAAAACTTTTAGGCTATGGAGAAATTTAAAATGATCGGTTTGAAACTACTTTTAAAGAACCGGGGTTTGCCAAAAATGAAAAAAACTGATTTACGCAAGGTTCTTAATATACGAGCTCAACAAGTCTGGCACGGATATAGAAATAATTGAAATTCAATTTGGTTTAGAAATTTTTCTAAAAGCGTGTATGGTGAGCAGAAAGAAAATAATAGTGACTTAGCATAAGAATTATCAAGATCGAATAGCAAATCTTTAAAATCAAATCAGGGAGGGTCTAAAGCAGGAAGAGGCTATGAAAATAGTACTTTGCAAAACTCTGAAGTAGCGAAAACGACGAGCAAAGTCTAACTTGCTGAAAGCTGAAATTCCATGTGCCTTGAAAGTATATTAAAGTAAACACGACGCATCATTCGAATAACACAAATAAGAAGGAAAATTATAAATCGATTTGGGCAAGGCTAAAGTATAGTTCAGAAAGAAATTAATATATGAAAGGAAATATGTATTTTCATAGGTACAAAAGTGTAGGCTGAAGAAGTATTATAAACTATTATTCAAAAATTTCGACAAAAGTTTTTAAAAAATTAAATCAACGAGGAGCATGAAGTATAAGTATGTATACATATTAAAATTTGAACACATTTAAAACTTAGGGGAAAAGGAAATAAAAAAGAAAATGCTTTCAGAAGGTTCAAGATTTGCAATGGCGATGTTTGAAAATTGACGATGATCGTCACGTGGCGATCTCGTGAATCGAGGCAAGGAAATTGGTCGGTTGATCAAAACATTCATACGCCTAGGTTATGAATCAGGAGAATCTACGGGGAAACTCCTACGGTCGACCAACTTAAAGACTAAGGACTAGGCGCTAAGACTTCTAAAGGTTAGACGGTAAGGGAATGCGTTCAGCTTGGTCCGAAATCGATGTACCCAAAAGCGAACGACCGAAGGAAATCCTAGAAGTCTAGTATGGTCAGGGGTAGACATGAACCACTAAGGTAACTCCTATGGCGATCAAATCAATTGCTAAAAGGGAGTCTAACTACAATCAGGGGCCTCTAAATAGCAAGCACAGACGTCTAACTGAGTCTTCTTATCACCTAGTGTCCTAAGAAAACGACTAGACTCGGGCTTATGACTCGGATGTTGCAATTTATTTAATGGACATTCCGTTATTATCGTTGTTTCATTAATTCGCAATTGCAAGACTGGACCTGCATGGGCCACCAACAAAACCTGTCACGCCCCGCTTCCCAAAAATATGGAGGCGAAGCGTGAGAAGGTCCGCTCAGACTAGAAGCTACAAAGCTGCAAGTCCGATAAGCGTCAATCAAATTTAAAACTGCATGTCCTTGCAACGCGAGCGAAACAAGATAATAATAATGAAATGAGACAAAAGAATAATCTCAGAATATCCATAAAATAAGTTTCAACACCACAGAAAAAGCCACCAGGCTAAAAGAAAAAGAGACTAAAGGCCCAACATGGCCAACAAAAGTACAAAGTACAAAACAACGGTGCTACGCACCAACAACTAACAAAAGGCCTAAAACAAAATAAAGCTCAACAAAGACTCAAAGAATGGTCACCGGTGTCCACCAAAATCCTCCTGTGCAATCATGGACTCAGTCTCAGCGTCAGCAACACATCACGTACACAGCAACGGTCTCTGGCTCAAGATCTAACATGTGACACCCAAAAGAGCAAGGGGCACATGTCAGCAAGTCTACAAGAGACTTGTGCAAGGAAACTGAAACTGAAAGTAAAGCAACCTAGCAGTTCTAGCATGATGCAATGGCATGGCAGTTAAAGTATGAGTGCAGCAGGTAAAGAAAACAACAAGTAAACTAGCATGGCATGGCAAGTGTGGCAAGACTAATAACATTTACAAGGATTTCCCTAGTCGTGTTTTCATGTCATGTGCAGAGTTTACGCCTTACAGCTGAAATGACTTTCTTTCACACTGATTGGTCGCTTAACTCCGCCCCACCCAGAGTTTACGCCTTATAGCTGCAGTTGCTGATCAGGCAGACTCCCAGCTGATTGGCCGCTTAACTCTTACCCCTCCCACGTGTATCGAGCCAGGGCCTTACCCCCGAACGGTAATGCTCGCTTCAGGAACACGAGCCAGGAAGTGTTTTTCATGATGGCTTAGGGGTGCACCTAGCCAGGACAAGCAAGTACAAGTATGTAGCGTGTGCTACGAATGCAATATTCAACTTGGATGACATGTAGAATGCAATGCATGACAGTTAAAAGTGCGTACAGATAAGGAAAGTAAACGTAACAGTTTAGTATGCATGAACAACAAGTTTAAGGGTTGGATCTAGCTTCGTTGTCAAGCTAGATCAATTAGGTGACGGATCTAGTTTCGTTGTCAAACTAGATCAAGTAGGCGTCTAGCCAGCTATCATTTCACTGACTAGTCTCTTTTACGCTAAAAACAAGGAAGTGGCCTAAAAACATGGCCCTACACAAGAGTTGGCAAGTTTCACTTGCCTGCTAGCACGACGTCTGAACACACCGTCCAATGAGTCCAAAAATCACAATTATTCTACGTGCACAAGTCCACCGGCCTAAAGTCCATATTATTAATCTTGATTAGTGAATTTAAAACATTTAAAATACTTTAAAAATATTGATTTTAGTCTTGATTAGCATGCATTGGGTTGGGGGTCCTAGGGGTGCGAAGCGTTACCTCAACATGACGCGAAAGCTACACCGGCGTCGGGTAGCGACGCCGGGGGTTGGAATAGAAGAACGCGCTCCAAGTCCTGATTCCAATATAGTTTCCTCGCTGGAAAGTTCAGAGCATCAACCGGAGCAACGGTTCCAGATTCCAAAGCTAGCACGTGCGACGACGGGCTACGACGTACGACGACGTCGTACGCAGCAAATCGTCGAAGAGAACGCACCTACGTGGGGCCCACAGTAGTCCTAGGGACCTTTGGGGGACCCACAATACCTCTGGAGAACTTGGGGGGCCCACGGAGGCAAGTGGTGCGACGGGTGCGGGGTTGCGACGTTTGCTCTCGGTCGTACTCAGCCAAATGCGGGGATCTCCATCGGTCGCTGCGGGGGAACGGGCTTGGTGCAGCGCTTGGGGTCGGTGCGGGCCTTGGTACGGAGGGGTTTGTCGGTCGGGCGCTTGGGGCGGCTCGGTCACAGCGCTAGGCGGGTCGTTGCAACGTTGCAGCCTTCGGCGATGGCGGGCGGGCGCCTCGGTCAGACACGGTACGGAGCGGAAGCGATGCGGAGCTTGGTGCGGGGCTTGCTGCGATGCGGGGAGCGACGACAGCTCTCGGTCTGACCGAGAGAGTCTCTCGGTCGGGCACGGGAGATGCGGAGCGACGGCTGTGCAAGCGGGCGAAGCGGATGAGCGGGCGGGGGCTTCGGTCGGTGCGGGGGTTTTGAGCCCGTTCTCTCGGTCGGTGCGGGGAAAGCTCGTCGCAACGTTGCGACGAATCGTCGCAACGTCCAATTTTGATTTTGGAAGAGGCTAGGGCTAATTTCTTGCGAAAATGGGTCTTCCTCTGGGTTGTTTATATAGTATAGATGGGTTGACTTGGTCTAGGGCTAAATCTAATAGGATTAGAAGTTTAAAATAATTTAAAATTTGAAATTCAACTTCTCCAACTCACCCAATGATTTGACTTGGTCCAAATGAGCTGGAAATTGACTCAAAAATTCTTTAAAACGTTTAAAACTCAAATAAATTTTCTTTGGCTGAATTTAATATAAAAATTAATTATTAAAAATATTATAAAACTTGTTAAAAATATAAAAGTGGTCAAATAAACTCCAAAAATTATAAAATAAATATCGTGGTGATCGTGACGACGAATGTGAGCTAACTAAGAAGACGGATCTCAAATTCGATGTCGGACGACGAAACTAAAAATAGAAACGTCTCCCGTCAAAAGTGAAAATCGTCACGTCTCATCGAGTAAGTTTAAATTGTGGAAAAACGACTCGAGAAGTGTCGTTCCAAGATAGTGCCACTATTTAATACTCTCAGAGATGTTCACAACGGCATATCACACGAAAGTGTTCACAATCAAACAAAGCCTAAAACAAACACGTGCACGGTCAAAAGCACGTGCACGAACAACGTACAACGAAAAGTGGTCGTTACACCCCATCATCTTCCAAGCTTTGGAACCTCTTGATGAGCTTCTCTATATCAAGATCCAAGCTTTGGCAATGCTCCCCTTGATGTACGTCATTGCACCAAGCTATTAGTCTCCAAAAATGATATTCTTCATTTGATTAAACATGAGACTAAAATATGAGAGTCATTAGCAACAACATAATGTTGTGATCATCATCAAAACAATATTGGTCTAAAACACCATTACCTAACAATCTCACCTAACAATCTCCCCCTTTTGATGATGACACACATTATGTAAAACATAAAGAAATAAAGTACAATGCTAATGAACTCCCCCTACTTATATGCACCAATTGAAAATAGAATAGATAACCAATTGTAAATATATTTAGAATACCAATTGTAAGTAAACTACGATTATGTAAATAACCTACGTATGATCAATAGAGACATATAATAGGCATAGATTACATAAATATCTCCCCATGAAAGATATGATATATCTCTCTCCCCTAGAAGATATGATTTACATAATCCATATCTCTCTCCCCCTGTCATTGTTAAAAAGGTGGACATCAAACATACAAGAATTAAAATTTGAAAATCATAATACTTGGAGCCATGAGCCTAAATTGTATCATTGCATTGATATGAAAGAAAATCAAACAACAATGATACAAATGATATTGCCAAAACAAAATATAACATGAAACATGTTGGCAACATCAATGGGTTGAGTTTGAGACCTTAATAACAAATTGTAAAAAGATATATCAAAAATAACCCAAAATGAGAATTAAATTAAGTTTTAAAATAATTTTAAACATACTTAACATATTAACTCCCCCCATTGTCATACACATGGATATACAAATGAATGTATGACAATGAAATCCCCATGGTATCATTTTCATGAAAAAAATTGAAAATATTTTCAAATTCATGAAACATCACACACAATCAATAGGTGTGCTAAGAATAAAGCAAAATACACATGGAATATGCATATGTGTGAGAGACCTGAACATTAGGAAACCAAACCCAAGAGGGGTTTGATTTCCTAATGTAATCACATCAGGTGATCATGTTCCTAAATAGAGAATTGATGTATCTATTCCTCTCCTGAACACTACACTTAGTGGAAATCCAAAGACTTGAGGATTTCATAGGCAATGGTTTGGCCTTTGCAAAGGGGGTGGATGTGGCATGCATATGTGTAGAAAAATATTTCTTGGCATACATAGAGTGAGGATTTTGCTTCTTAGCAAGAAAATGAAGAATTAACATTTTTCCTCACCACTTTAAGATTTACATGCTTCTTGTTGGTGTTATTGTTATACAAGAAATCATGGTTATTCTTCTTATGTTCTTTTGCAATATTTCTTAAATTTGCACCAAAAGAAGAATTAGAGGTGGGTTTGGGTACCACATTTTGAATATACCCCAAACCTCCATTATGATTTGATGGATGTTGTTTTTCCAACAAATCGTGGAGTCAATCCCTAGAATGAACAAAGCCTTTGAGCTTTTGGGATTTCTCTTCGCATTTCAACGTAAGTTGTTGAATGCGAGATTCTAAGCTAGGATTTTGAGCTACTAATTTATCATTTGCAATACTCAAATCCTTAACTTGAGAGAGAAGTGTCTCTCTCTCACTAGTGTTATAAATATACACATCATTATTATTAAACTAGTAGACTCAAGCTCATGCAACCTACTCATAGCATCTTTAAAGTTTTCTTCCAATTTAGCATAAGAGTCGATGCACTTACCTGCCCCGTTGGAGCCCACATTGAAGCGGTATTTGAGCTCCTCATACGATAATTTTGACTCCTCCTCATCTTCATAGTCGCTTTCCTCCTCGCTAGAGCTTGACGAAGACTCTTTCCCTTTTGCCATGAAGCACACTTCTTCATTGGGGTTGAGCTATGCCTCCACCTCTTCATCGCTTGAGCTTGAGGAGATTGATGAAGAATCATCGAATGCCATGAAGCGCATGTGAGCTACCTCCTTGTCATCATCTTCATCATCACTAGATGTGTCCTCATCGGAGTCATCAAATGTGCTGACAAGACCCTTCTTTTGTTTCTTGAATTTGCACGTTCCTTTCTAAAATTTCTTCCCTTTCCCATTGTAAGAATCTTTGGAAGGTTTGGAAGGGCACTCGTTAGAAATATGACCTTTACCTCTGCAATTAAAGCAAGTAGTCTTGTTAGACTTAGTGGCAAACTTTGACAAATAATTACCTTGTTTGGTCTTGAGGAAGGTTTTGAATTGCTTGGCCAGCTCCATGAAATCATCATCGCTAGCCTCATCTTCTACAATATTCTCACTTGAAGCTTCTCGATGGAATTTCTTCCTCCATTTGATTGGCTCCTTATCGGCATGGAATGTAATGCCCTTTTGCTTTTTCGACTTCTCGAGCTTGTTTGGTTGAATTTCCTTCTTATGTTGAAGCTTGACTTCATACGCCATGAGATTCCCAATGCACTCCTCAACGGTGTATTTGGACATGTCGTTTGATTCCAAAATACCATTGCCCTTTGACTCCCATTGGGGTGTAAGAGAGTCAAGGATCTTCTCCACATGATCCTCTTGGAAAATCACCTTCCCAGGTCCTTCCAAAGCGTTCACGACGTCTGTGAACTTTGAGAACATTTCTGAGTTGCTTTTTCCTACATGCATCTTAAACATTTCATATTTAGATCTAAACACAATTTGTTTAGATTTCTTTACCTTGGACATCCCTTCATAAGTAATCTCTAAGATATGCCAAATTTCGTTGGCCGATTTGCATACAGAGATGTGGTTGAACTCATTCGGAGTGATGGCGCAATGGAATGCATCCATAGCCCTTGCATTGTATTTAATAGAGTCCTTCTCCGCCTGTGTCCTTGAGGCTGCAAGTGTAGTAGGCTTCTCAAATAATGACTCCGTGATGTCCCAAAGGTCTTGAACCTCCAAGTAGATCATCATCCTGATCTTCCAACTTGGATAATTTGTTCTGTTGAAGAGCGGGAGTCGAATGGTTGATAGACCTTCTTCATGAGACGTAGATGAAGCATTGAATACCATCGTTGTTGTATTCTTCAACCTCGTTCTGATACCAATTGTAAGGATCGTTTATGTCTTGCAATACTAACAACAAACACTCTACAGAGGGGTGAATAGAGTAATGGCAATAATTACGTAATTAAAAATTAAACTTGCAAATGCAGAATTATAACTACAAGAAGAGAATAATTCACACGATCATTGCAAATGCTAACTCAAGAGTTTTACCCTGGTTCCCTAACTTGGGTACATCCAGCCACACAAATATCCACTATGAACCTACACAAGGTAGTGAATACAATCTCACACAGAGATACTCTACACAATGGATTTTGGATTTTCACAAAGAGATATCCTTGCTCTCACCCAGAGAGACTCTAACTCTCACAAAGAGAGTACTCAACCAATCCTGCACAAGGGTTAAACTCTGACAAAGAGAGTAACTAGCTCTCACAAAGAAAGCTAGGGTTTCAATACAAAAAGATGAAATAAACTCTCTTACATATGCCTTAATGAGATGAACTTACTCAATAATGAATGCAAGGCATGGAAGAGGATCTCCAAGTGATGAGATGAACTTGATTGCACTTGGATGAATTTCCCTGAGCTTGACCTCAATGCATGAAGAGGAATGAGTGCTCTAATAGAAAAATGAGAGTGTTTGAGAGTGACTTAATGTTTCTCAATCATATACAATATTAACCAAGGTTCTAAATGAACTAAGCCCACTCATATATATAAGAAGCCCCTGTAACGCCCCGCTCCCCAGAATACCCGGAAAGTACGAATCCGTCCCAGGTATTCCTAAGGCAACGAGTGTTACGAAGGAAAAGTACAAAAACTCAAGCAGGTTCACTGCGCACTGCTAGAATAGTACCTGCAATGTTCCCAAAGCACAATCAAACAACCAAAAATATAACACAGAAAGACACACAGAGGGAGATTGTCCAGCAAATAAACCCAAAGAAAAGTCTGATATATATATGTACATTCATCCAGCAACACATACATCCATCATAAACATCTCGTCACTACCCAAACAAAACCCCAAAAGTATAAACACTCGCTCCTCTCCCCTCGCCATCCCAACCTAACTCATCCACAGAACTCCACTGCTGCACCTCATGATCACCAACCAACTCCAACACCTGAACCTGAAAAGTCAACGGTGGGGCACATCAAAGCGTGACCCAGTAAGCATACCATACCCCAACTAGCCCTTACATGAAGTGTGGAAAAGGTGCACATGAGCAGACAGAATGTATGGCATGGCATAAACATCTACTGTAGTAAAGGAAGTAACAATTATAATTATGAGCATGTGGGAGCATGCACGTGCAACAGGCAAGGTGTACATACTAGCATAATGTGCAAGAGACAACAAGTAACAAGTACAACATTTATAATGAGCAACTAAGTGATAATAGTAAACCAAGGAAACTGGTAACATGGAACCCGTCTCACTTCCACACACTTAAGCTTACAAATGAAAGCAAACCACCTCACCTTTCCAATATTACCATCTCAAGCAATTCACGCATTCATGGCAACAATCATACATACAAGGCAACATTCACATCTATAACCACAAGTCACACATAATGCTCAATGATACCATGATGCATATGAAACACAAGCAATTGCTATAAGATGCAATGCAATGATATGCAATGGGATCCCATGAATGAGCCGGCGTGCAAGTGCACGTGATTCTACTCCGTTATCAATGTGGAGCCACCTAATTGTATCAAGAGGTTGCCCACGACGAATTCACCCGCCTCCTACCGTGGCAACTTTGTCCATGCCCGTGCACTCCACCCTCGTGTCCTAACATCATATCAAACTTGCTTTCTTCTCCCCACATCAACACCTCTTGAATGCCAACATTGTTACCAACAATTAAATCACCAAGATAATGAAAATTAACAACTTTATGAAACATGAGATGGCAAAATAAACAACTGATGAAACATGTAACAATCATATAATGAAGCCGCAAAACAAGAAAATCCATAATTGAACACAAAACAACACATTCATGCATCACAGTTCCTGGAAATAACAAGACAGTCCCAAACAGAGGCATAACGCTCCAAATATTTGTATCAAACATGTCCATACAATACAAATGAAAGTTGTAGATATAGTTGTGCTAGATTCACCTATGAATTCTCATGCATAAATATGAACTGAGTGATTTATAGTGAATTATTTGGTGAGACCTGACGAATCTGTTTTTCAGACAGATTCCAGGGTCTGTCTTGATTGCTGATTATGGGCATATTACAATCGGAATTACGAAAACATTATCTCAGGGAAAATTGTAGAAAAAGTTGTTATCTTTCCAACGAGACCAAGATTACCAATTTCTATGATGTCTACAGGGACTGATCTACGTTTTACCAAACTGTGTCCAGATTGGATGAAATTTCGATATGTTGTAAAGATAGAATTTTTAACCCTATTTCCAGTTCGAATTGAAAAAGTTTACAACATAAATGTTATAGATAACAGTCCAATATTTAAGCCATAAAAATTTCAGAGCAAACTTAATTCTAGATTGGAAGGACTAAGCAGAACAATCAGCATGTAAATCTGTCCATATTTGCTCTCCGCGCACAACCGCCCAACTCAGGATTACTCACCGCACAAAACCACCCAATTCTCAGAATTGCTCACCGCGCACAACTGTAACGGCCTGTTTCCATTTATACATAACTTGTACGTATCTAACTGGTATAGTAATTTATTGGATTAATTAATTAATATGGTTGTATTTATTATAGCTCGAGAGTGCGACTTAGCGATCGCGTCTTTATCTTCTTAAACTTTTGGTTGATGTTGTTGCAGGGGCGAATCGTAATAATCTGATTGACCTAAGCAAATGATCCTCAAATCTTATCTCGATCAAACCTGGACCAAATCTAAACGTCTTAGCAATATTGATTATCTAATACAAATCCTGATAAGTCTTAATGTCGCAATCAAATCGTAACCAAACAGATCTCTCTGATAGCTTAACTATATGAGTCATCCCAATCTAATCTCAGCTAAATCGACTTTCCAAATCTAATCTAGATTCTAATATCAAAACTGTTTAATCATCTTAACAAATCGAATCGTAAATAAGTTAACAGTTTAATGATCTTAATCTTTCTAATCACCCTAACTAAACCGATCTTT
This sequence comes from Scilla litardierei, assembly GCA_030789695.1. Lineage (NCBI taxonomy): Eukaryota > Viridiplantae > Streptophyta > Magnoliopsida > Asparagales > Asparagaceae > Scilla > Scilla litardierei. Next base: position 266,618,853 of record CM061142.1, on the reverse strand, counting down.
ATATTAAATATCCAAATCTAAACGATTTTCTAAAATCATACTCTAGGTAACTTTGTTATCTTAACTAATAATTAACTGACCATATCTTCCCTTATCACCTAGTGACTGAGCACACACCCTACCCACGTTTGCCCTTCTATCCTCTCACCCATGTATCATTCGTCACACGAACCCATGCATGCGGAGTTCATCCCCCACGAGAGCCACTCCTCCGAAAGCTAAGCCCACGTTTTCCCCCGTCGTTCTCTCCACCTTCCCTTCTTAAAACCAAATGAGCCTCCGGCCAACAGCTCTCGCCGACACCCCACCGAACTACCGTCGACCCAACCTCCACCTCCAGGCCCTTCACGGCCACCCTCTCAACCGCCAGTCACTTCCACCAACACCGACAGCCGTCTCCTCGCAACCTTGATGCAAGCTTTCGCCACCGCTGCTCCCTCGCCAAGCCCGCTCACGAACGCCCAGCTCTCCGATCCCCTCTCCCATGCCGAAGACGACCACATCGCCCACAGACGCCCCCCGACTTAGCCCGTCACCCCTTCCACCAGCGATCTCCCCCTTCGAGAGCCCTCAGTAGCCCAGTCTTCTCGCCACCGACCCATCTCGTCTCCCAGTCAGCCACCATCGACGACACCCAGTAACCCAAGCACAACAGCGCCTTCACCAGCGAGCGGCGCTACCATTCCCTAGTCACCATCCTCAGGCGACCCGCCCTTTTACTCAACCACCTTCCACGACAGGCCGCGGCCTCTGCCCCTCGCCTATCGTCGAACCCGCCATCCAGCCACCTCATCGTCGTAGCCTCTCTCCACCGTCCAAATCTCCCAACTGCTCGCTGCCGTCACCTCCACGCCCAGTCACCGCCCCCTTCTCCCCTCGACCTCACGCCCGACCCCAGCTCCGGCAAGACCACCTCCTACCTCCGACATCCTCCGATCTCCGACCCGCCCCATTGCCAGACCCCCGATCAACCCCGAACGCCCCGCTCCCTTGTTTGAATCCCCATCCTCTGCTTCGAACAGAGGAACCCTGCACAGTTCACCGCCCGACCACCTTCGCTCCCGCAGGCATCGACATCACCGCCAACCCATCAAATCCCTCCGACTGTCCTCTCCCCACATCGACAGCGCCCCCGGTACGACGCCCAGATCTCCGATGCCATACCTCAACCCAACGCCACCGCCCGTTCGCCCAGGCCTTCGAACCCCTCCCCTTAACCCAAAGACCACCGGCCGCTTCTCAGATCGCTGCAAGCCCTTCCTCCGAGAGCCCAAGCACCGGAGCCCTCCGCCTCACAACAGATCGCCCCGGCTCCGACCCCGCCCAGCTCACCACGGTGACCTCCCCTAGCCATCCACCGTATCTCTTCCCCACCTTTGCACCCTCCCATGGGTAATACCGCCATCCCTTCGTCGGAGCCACCCACCGCCACGATGCCCCTCTCCGACAACGCCCCACTCTCTTCCCCTGTAGCCGCCGCCCTGCCCGATCCTACCTTTCGCCGTCGACTTCTGCCCAGCCGCCCCAAGATCCACCGCCCGCCTAATTCCTAGGCCGCCCCGCTGCTGCATCCTTTTCCATTGTAGCCCGAGCCCCTCGATTTCGATCATCCCTCCCTGCATCAGAAGAAGAAGAAGAAATGAAGGGGAGAAGTCGACAGGTGGGGGAGAGAGATAGAAGTTATAAGGTATTAAATGAGTGAGTTTTATTATAAGATTATTAATAAGTAGTTTTGTTTATTATTATAATGTGTTAGCACATTAATTATCATAATGAAATCAGTTTATACACCGTTTTATAACTGGAAGCCACTGTATATTTGAGTTATATGTTAGGATATGTGTTAGTTGTTGGTTTTTAAACGATGGGTTACAGTCGAGAACAGTGAACCATATAATTTAAAGTTATTAGGTTATAATCATGTTTTATATCCGATGTCGCAGATACATTGTGCCTCGCCGTGATCATCTAGACCCCCGTAGCCAGCTACATCAGGCAAGTGTACATTTACAATTTTTGATATCGCTACTTTTAAGTGATAAATCATGAACTGCTAGTTTACCCTATGTCATGTTACACATCATGTTTGCACACTTTTGATTGAACGGTTATTGATGGAATGCATAATGATAGAATATATTGGAATGCTTGAAATCGTGAGATTGTGGATTTGTGTGCCCAAGAGGCGAAATCGTGACTTTCGTGAGTGTCATATGAGTTGACAACTTCGTGCTTGTAATACGACTTGGCGGGCTCGTGTTCCGGCAAAATTTTGGGTGGGGTTAGGGTTGAACGGCTAATAAGCGTATGTAGTGGTCATGTCTTCAAGAACACCACCAATACGGTGGGTTAGCATCAATCACGATTATACCTCCGTGAGGAGAATGACTTACTCATCACGTCTTAAAGGCGGGAACCCTAGGAGTGAATAGAAAACACGGACATGAAATTACAAATTGCCAAGTCATTACTTTATTTCAACCTGCTTAGAACTGCCATGCCATTTAATGTACACACTACACTTGCCACATTATTTGATGTACACACTACACGTGCCACGTTACTGCCGTACACACCATACTTGCCATGTTTACTATTGTACACACCACGTTTGCCATGTTATTGATGTACACACACTTACCATGCTTATTGCTGTACACATTACACATTGCCATGTTCGTTACTGTGTGCACTACACCTCGCCTGCTCACTGCTTTGCACACTACACTTGCCAGTGCTCATATGTTTCTTACGCTGCCATGCTTTAACTAATGTGACTTCTATTTTGTTACTTATATTGCCATGCAAATGTTTTTGAAAACCTTGCTGAGGGTCAAGTTTCTTTTATCTTTTTAAATCTTGTCGAGCGACCCTCGCTGACAAATATTTTCTTGTCTTGTGAAATATACGTCAGGTATTAGACATGTTTGCAGAGGAGTTGCTTAAACTGAGCAGGTTGATCAGGAGTGCATTTCTGTTAAGTTCCTTCGCTTAGGAGCGATGTGCCTTCGCATCATTTTTGTACATCGTTGTTCCTTTCAATATTTGTGTGGGCTTCAGACCCTTTCACTTTTGCTTCTTTCATTGTTGTAAATCATTTTGAGATTTGAGATTATAAATAAATGACTTATCTGTGTTGGTTGAGTTGCATGCAAGAACCTACAATTTGTTATCACAGACGCGTAATGTGCTTAAACCAAGGAGGAAGGAAAAAAAAGTATCTCCTTCTTGTTTTAAGCACATGCGGACCCGCTCACGTCCTCGCTTCCAAGTATAATGGGAAGAGGGGCGTGATAGGTTTTAGTGGTGGCCCATGCAGGTCGTGCTTATGCAAAATACTTCAAACAACATCGATAGGCTTACAATCTCGATTCTCAAGAACATCGTTTCCTTGAACTCTATCACATCCTTGTTCCTTAGAAAATCCTAGTCTTAGGATTTCTAAACACTAGTTGACCTCAATAAGTCCACCCTTAGTCTTGAAGCCATTTTCTTCTCGTATTACTATGTTGACAACCATAGGATACCCTCGTAGTGGGCCCACAATTTCTTTTCCTAATCTTGAGTAAATCATCGTTTCCCTTATTATTGATTTGCCTGTTTCCCAATGTGACATTACGTCATCATATTTTGGTTTGCGTTAGCCATTGAAATTCATCACTGCCATTACGGATTCTGAAACCCATTTGATTCAGTCGGTCATTACACGTCCCTTTAGCCTTATTAAATTCCGAGGACGGAATTTTTATAAGGTGGGTAGGATGTAACGGCCTGTTTCCATTTATACGTAACTTGTACGTATCTAACTGGTATAGTAATTTATTGGATTAATTAATTAATATGGTTGTATTTATTATAGCTCGAGAGTGCGACTTAACGATCGCGTCTTTATCTTCTTAAACTTTAGGTTGATGTTGTTGCAGGGGCGAATCGTAATAATCTGATTGCCCTAAGCAGATGATCCTCAAATCTTATCTCGATCAAACCTGGACCAAATCTAAACGTCTTAGCGATATAGATTATCTAATTCAAATCCTGATAAGTCTTAATGTCGCAATCAAATCGTAACCAAACAGATCTCTCCGATATCGTAACTATATGAGTCATCCCAATCTAATCTCAGCTAACTCGACTTTCCAAATCTAATCTAGATTCTAATATCAAAACTGTTTAATCATCTTAACAAATCGAATCGTAAATAAGTTAACAGTTTAATGATCTTAATCTTTCTAATCACCCTAACTAAACCGATCTTTATATTAAATATCCAAATCTAAACGATTTTCTAAAATCATACTCTAGTTAACTTAGTTATCTTAACTAATAATTAACTGACCATATCTTCCCTTATCACCTAGTGACTGAGCACACACCCTACCCACGTTTGCCCTTCTATCCTCTCACCCATGTATCATTCGTCACACGAACCCATGCATGCGGAGTTCATCCCCCACGAGAGCCACGTCCTCCGAAATCTAAGCCCACGTTTTCCCCCGTCGTTCTATCCACCTTCCCTTCTTAAAACCAAATGAGCCTCCGGCCAACAGCTCTCGCCGCCACCCCACCGAACTACCATTGACCTAACCTCCACCTCCAGGCCCTTCACGGCCACGCTCTCAACTGCCAGTCACTTCCACCAACACCGACAGCCACCTCCTCGCAACCTCGCTGCAAGCTTTCACCACCGCTGCTCCCTCGCCAAGCCCGCTCACGAACACCCAGCTCTCCGATCCCCTCTCCCATGCCGAAGACGACCACATCGCCCACAGATGCCCCCCCCCCCCCGACTTAGCCTGTCACCCCTTCCACCAGCGATCTCCCCATTCGTGAGCCTTCAGCAGCCCAGTCTTCTCGCCATCGACCCATCTCGTCTCCCAGTCAGCCACCATCGACGACACCCAGTAACCCAAGCCCAACAGCGCCTTCACCAGCGAGCGGAGCTACCATTCCCAAGTCACCATCCTCAGGTGACCCGCCCTTTTACTCAACCACCTTCGACGACAGGCCGCGGCCTCTGCCCCTCGCCGATCGTCGAACCCACCATCCAGCCACCTCGCCGTCGTAGCCTCTCTCCACCGTCCACATCTCCCAACAGCTCGATGCCGTCACCTCCATGCCCAGTCACCGCCCCCTTCTCCCATCGACCTCACGCCCGACCCCAGCTCCAGCAAGCCCACCTCCTACCTCCGACATCCTCTGATCTCCGACCCGCCCCATCGCCAGACCCCCGATCAACCCCGAACTCCCCGCTCCCCTGTTTGAATCCCCATCCTCTGCTTCAAACAGAGGAACCCTGCACAGTTCACCGCCCGACCACCTTCGCTCCCGCAGGCATCGACATCACCGCCAACCCATTAGATCCCTCCGACCATCCTCTCCCCACATCGACAGCGCCCCCGGTACGACGCCCAGATCTCCGATGCCATGCCTCAACCCAACGCCACCGCCCGTTCGCCCAGGCCTTCGACCCCCTGCCCTTAACCCAAAGACCACCGGCCTCTTCTCAGATCGCTGCAAGCCCTTCCTCCGAGAGCCCAAGCACCGGAGCCCTCCGCCTCACAACAGATCGCCCCAGCTCCGACCCCGCCCAGCTCACCACGGCGACCTCCCCTAGCCATCCACCGTATCTCTTCCCCACATTCGCACCCTCCCATGGGTAATACCGCCATCCCTTCGTCGGAGCCACCCACCGCCTTGATGCCCCTCTCCGACAGCGCCCCACTCTATTCCCCTGTAGCCACCGCCCGACCCGATCCCACCTTCCGCCGTCGACTTCTGCCCAGCCGCCCTAAGATCCACCACCCGCCTAATTCCTGGGCCGCCCCGCTGTCACGCCCCGCTTCCCAAAAACGTGGAGGCGAAGCGTGAGAAGGTCCGCTCAGACTTGAAGCTACAAAGATGCAAGTCCGATAAGCGTCAATCAAATTTAACGGCAGGTCCTTGCAACGCGAAACGAAACAAAGATAATAATAACGAAGGAGACAAAAGAAACATCTCAGAATATCCATAATAATAAATCTCAACATCGCAGAAAAGCCACCAGGCTAAAATAAAAGAGTCTAAAAGAGGCCCCAGCATGGCCAGCAAAAGTACAAAGTACGAAAGCAAAGTAATTGTGCAAGCACCGACAACTAACAGCAAGCTAAAGTAAAAGCAACTCCACAGTCACTAAGACTGGTCTCCGGTGTCCTCGTACTCCTCGACGAACGTAGGCTCAGGCTCAGCGTCAGCAAAGACCTCGTCCTCAACAACTGTCTCTGGCTCAGGGTCTAACATGTGACACCCAAACGAGCAAGGGGCACATGTCAGCAAGTCTGGAAGACTTGTGCAAGGAAACTGAAAGTACAAGTAAAAGCAACCTAAAAGTTCTAGCATGATGCAATGACATGGCAGTTAAAGTAATGAGTGCACAGGTAAAGTAAAGTAAGGTACGAGCATGGCATGACATTCACAAGACAAGTACAAGTATGTAGCGTGTGCTACGAGTGCGACATTCAATGCATGGATGACATGACATGGCAAGTAGTAAAGCGTACAGGTAAGGAAAGTAGACGTGACAGTTAAGCAAGCATGATTAACAAGTTTAAGGGGTTGGATCTAGCTTCGTTGTCAAGCTAGACCATTTAGGTGACGGATCTAGTTTCGTTGTCAAACTAGATCAAGTAGGCGTCTAGCCAGCTATCATTTCACTGACTAGTCTCGTTTACGCTAAAAACAAGTAAGTGGCCTAAAAACATGGCCCTAAGCAAGATTTAGCAAGTTTCACTTGCCTGCAACTATCACGTCAAGAAAACACCGTCCAACGAGTCCAAAGTCACGATTCCTATGTGCACAAGTCCACCGGCCTACTTTCGTTTTATTAATCTTGATTAGTGATTGCTAAAACATTTAAAATACTTTAAAATACTGATTTTTAGTCTTGATTAGCATGCAATTGGGTTGGGGGTCCTAGGGGTGCAAAGAGTTACCTCAACACGACGCGAAAGCTACACCGGCGTCGGGTAGCGACGCCGGGGGTTGGAATAAAAGATCGCGCTCCAAGTCCAGATTCCAATTAGATTCCTCGCTGGAAATTTCAGAGCAATCAACCGGGACGACGATTCCAGATTCCAAAGCTAGCACGTGCGACGATGGGCTACGACGTGCGACGACGTCGTACGCGACGAATCCTCGAAGAGCAAGCACCTAGGTGGGGCCCACAGTAGTCCTAGGGACCTTTGGGGGACCCACAATACCTCTGGAGAACTTGGGGGGCCCACGGAGGCAAGTGGTGCGACGGATGCGGGGTTGCAACGAGTGGCTCTCGGTCGTACACAGCCAATGCGGGGAGATCTCTCGGTCGTGCGCTGAGAATGCGGGGCTGCGACGTTTGGGGTGTGCAGCGGCTGCGGGGTGGCTGTGGTGCGAGGGTTCTTCTCGGTCAGTGCGGGAGAAACGCTCGGTCAGGCGCTTGGATGCGGGCGGGGCGATGTTGCAACGTTGCAACACTTGCAACACCGGTCGGTGCGGAGCAGCGGGTCGGTCGTGCGGGGTGCGGAGCGGGGCGACAAGCGGGGGTCGATGCGGAGCGCTGTGCGGGCTTGAGGCTCTCGGTCTGACCGAGGGCCTCTCTCGGTCAGAGCGGGGGAACGGGCGACGGCTGCTGCAGCGATGCGGAGCGGGGTTGGGTGCGGAGCGGCTAGCGGTCGGAGCGGGGGAACGAGGGCGATTCCTTCGGTCGTGCGGTGGCTGAACGTCGCAACGTTGCGACGAATCGTCGCAACGTCCAATCTGAGTTTTGGAAGAGGCTAGGGCTAATTTCTTGCGAAAATAGGTCTTCCTAGGGGTTGTTTATATAGTATAGATGGGTTGACTTGGTCTAGGGCTAAATCTAATAGGATTAGAAGTTTAAAATAATTTAAAATTTGAAATTCAACTTCTCCAACTCACCCAAGGATTTGACTTGGTCCAAATGAGCTGGAAATTGGCTCAAAAATTCTTTAAAACGTTTAAAACTCAAATAAATTTTATTTGGCCGAAAATAATTTATAAATTAATTATTAAAAATATTTTAAAGCTTGTTAAAAATATAAAAGTGGTCAAATAAACTCCAAAAATTATAAAATAAATATCGTGGTGATCGTGGCGACGAATGTGAGCTATCTAAGAAGACAGAACTCAATTTCGGCGTCAGACGACGAAACTAAAAATAGAAACGTCTCCCGTCGAAAGTGAAAATCGCCACGTCTCATCGAATAAGTTTAAATTGTGGGAAAACGACTCGAGAAATGTCGTTCCAATTTAGTGCCACTATTTAATACTCTCAGAGACGTTCACAACGACATATCACACAAAAGTGTTCATAATCAAGTAAAGTTTAAAATAAACACGTGCACGACCAAAGGCACGTGCACGAACAAAGTACAACGAAAACGTACCGTTACATCCTCCCCACCTTAGAAATGATTCCGTCCTCGGAATCATCATCAAGCACTGCTCGGGAAAAGGTGCGGGAAGCGCTCTCTCATCTCATCTTCACGCTCCCAGGTGGACTCACCAGGGGAACCGTGACGCCACTGCACTCGAACCAAGTCGACGGTCTTATTCCTCAGCTACTTTTGTCGACAATCCAGAATCTCCACTGGATGCTGATCATAAGACAGATCCGGACGAACCGTAATCTCCGAGAAATCCACAGCATGGGATGGATCACTAACGTATCGACGTAACTGAGATACGTGAAATACGTCGTGAACTTCCACCAGCGACGGGGGCAACACCAAGCGATAAGCCACAGCTCCAACTCTCTCAAGAAAATCGAACGGTCCAATAAACCTCGGACTCAGCTTGCCTCTCTTTCCAAATCGAATAACTCCACGGTTCGGAGAAATCTTCAGAAAGACATGATCGCCAGGCTGAAACTCCAAAGGCCTTCGTTTAGCATCTGCCCAATGCTTGAAACGGTCCTGCGCAATCCTCAGCTTCTCCCAAATATTCCTCACAACATCCACGGCCTCCACGATCATCTCCGATCCTAACAGCTCCCGATCTCCAACGTCATCCCAGCTCAGTGGCGATCGACATTTCTTTCCATATAGCGCGGCGAAAGGCGCCATTCCAATACTCACCTGGTAGATGTTATTGTAGGCAAACTCAACGTGATGGAGATGATCCTCCCAAGATCCCTTAAAGTCTAACATGCACGCTCTCAACATATCCTCCAAGATCTGAATCGTCCTCTCGGACTGGCCATCCGTCTGCGGGTGGTACGCCGTGCTGAAACTCAGACTCGTACCCAAGCTCTTCTGCAGACTCTGCCAAAACTGAGATGTGAATCTCGTGTCTCTGTCCGACACGATACTCATGGGGACTCCGCGAAGTCGTACGATCTCCTGCACGATTCACGTTACATCACTATCTAAACTAGGAAAAGAAAATAAACTCGGAGAGTAAAAGAATTTAACTCCATATATCTCCTCGCTAGCGTCTCAGTAGGCTGTCCCACTCGGAAGGGAATAAAGTGCGCGGATTTGGTCAACCGGTCTACGATCACCCAAATCACGTCATTCTGCTTCGGACTCCGAGGTAGTCCAGTCACGAAATCCATAGTGATGTGCTGCCACTTCCACTCCGGAATCGGAAGCGGTTGCAGCAACCCTGCCGTACGCTGATGCTCCGCCTTTACTTGTTGGCAAACCAAACACTTGGCTACGCTCCGAGCCACACTCCTTTTCATACCATGCCACCAAAAGTTCAGACGAAGATCCTTGTACATCTTGGTCCCACCAAGATGCACAGAATACAGCGAACTATGTGCCTCCACCAATAATTCTTCTCTGATATCTCCAGCTGGCACACACAACCTGGCTCCAAATCTCAACGAACCATCCTCGTGAATCAAGAAGTCAGTCCGCAGACCGGCTTCCACCTGCTCCCGAATCTTCACCAGCTTAGCATCTCCAGCCTGCCCAGCCTTGATCCTATCCACTATCGTCGACTGTATCTGCATGCTCATCAACGAGGAAGTCTCTCCAGGAAGAATAATCTCGATACCAGACTCGCAAAAATCCTGCTGCAATCTCCACTGCGAGGTCAACATCATCACCGCTGGTAGTCTGCTCAGCGCATCCGGAACCACATTCACCTTGCCAGGGTGATACTGTAAGTCGATCTCATAGTCTGCCATGAGCTCCAACCATCGACGCTGTCGCATGTTGAGCTCCTTCTGAGTAAAGATATACTTCAAGCTTTTGTGATCGGTGAAGATCTTCACCTTCTCACTCAGCAGGAAGTGCCTCCAAATCTTCAGCGCAAACACGACGGCAGCCAACTCCAAATCATGTGTCGGGTAATTCTTCGCATGAGCCTTAAGCTGACGAGAAGCATACGCAACCACATGCCCATGCTGATGCAACACACATCCAAGGCCCTTGCCAGAAGCATCGCAAAAGATCTCGAATCCTCCACTCCGATCAGGCACAGCAAGTACAGGGGCAGTCGTCAACCTCTCCTTCAGAATACCAAAAGCCTTCTCGCAATCATCAGACCAAACATATGGCACATCCTTCCGCGTCAGTCTGGTCATCGGCTCAGCAATCCGAGAAAAGTCCTTAATGAAACGTCGGTAATATCCTGCAAGCCCAAGGAAACTCCGAATCTCTGACGCCGACTGCGGAACCGGCCACTCTCTGATAGCCACAATCTTCTCGGGATCCACAGAAATTCCATCACCAGACACCACATGCCCGAGAAAGGCAACCCTATCCAGCCAAAACTCGCACTTGGAATACTTAGCATACAAACGATGCTTCCTCAAGATCTCCAACACTGTCCTCAAGTGCGATGCATGCTCTTCCTCCGACTTCGAATAGATTAGAATATCGTCAATGAAGATGACGACGAACTTGTCTAGAAATTCGTAGAAGACCAGATTCATCAGGTTCATAAAAACTGCGGGCGCGTTGGTTACGCCGAAGGGCATAACCACGAACTCGTAGTGACCATACTTTGTCCTGAACGCTGTCTTCGGGATGTCGTCCTTCTTCACCTTAAGCTGATGGTAACCACTCCTCAAATCCAACTTAGAGAACACCCTTGAACCTCCGAGCTGATCGAAGATATCATCTATACGAGGCAAGGGATATTTATTCTTGATAGTCACAGCATTCAGCTCCCGGTAATCCACACACATGCGACGCGAGCCATCCTTCTTCTTGACCAGCAACACCGGTGCTCCCCACGGAGACACACTGGGATTGATGTAGCCCTTTTGCAAAAGATCATCCAGCTGTCTACGCAACTCTTCCAACTCTGCTGGTACCATACGATATGGCGCCTTTGAAATAGGCTGCGCTCCCGGAACAAGGTCGATCGAAAACTCGAGAGCTCGATCGGGTGGCAGTCCAGACATCTCCTCGGGGAAGACGTCGTCGAACTCACGTACCACAGCTGGTCTATCCTGCTCCATCTGCATAGCAACAAGCTCCACCGGTCTGGCCCGAAACCTGACAGGGCCAAGCGAACTGCTACCTCGACTGAACTCAAACACCGGATGTCCTGGGATCTCGAACACCACCTTCTTCCTCCGACAATCGATCGTAGCATAGAAACTCTCTAGCCAATCCATTCCAAGCACTGCATCGTAATTGATGATGTCGTGGACAATAAAATCAGCGTAAAGCTCATGTCCACAAACCACCAAGGGGCAAGAATTGCACCCACGATGCACCGAGATTACGCCATTTCCAGTAACGATGTTCCAACTCTTGGGAAGAGGGGAAGTCGTCAAGGAATGCTTCTCCACGAAGCTCCGGGATATAATGCACATCGATGCACCAGAGTCAAAGAGGACTCGTGCAGGAAACGTGCAAACCAAAATCACACCTAACAAACAGACTAACAATCAAACCTATTCTAACAAACAATCATATGCAAGCAACAACCATAATCTAACAATCAAACTAACTAAGGAAAGAACAACTAGACAGAGGGTTACCTGCGATAACCTCGTCCACAGCCTCGGTCTCCACTGCAGTCATCAAGTAAGCCTGCCTCCTTGGCTGAACAGCCTACTGATACGCCGGCTTCTGCGGAAGAAGGGGCGCTCCACATCCAGCAGGTACAGGTGCTCTCTGCTGCAAGGGCTGGGCTGCAACTGGTCCCCTCTGTAGCTGTGCTCCATCAGGTCCTCTCCTCAGCTGGTTCGCGTGCCGACAATCCCTTGCTACATGAGTAGCATCTCCACAGATCAGGCACTGCCCCAGAAATTTCCTGCACTGCTCCTTGTTGTGACCAGTCTTGCCACAGAAATGGCAAGTCTTCACAGTAGGCCCACCTGGCCTCTTGAACTGCACTGGCTGGGTAGGCTTGAACCCAGGCCTAGACTGCTCCATAGGCCTCTTCCCAGCTCCAAAAATCTGTCCTCTCTTCAGCTTCGCAATCTTCTCCTGTCTCCGAGCAGCTACCAGCAACCTCTGATATGAGTCCAAATCCTTCGTAGACATCAGGCTCTGCAAGTCTAGGGAAAGGCCCTGCAGAAACCTCTGAGCCTTCTCCTCAACATCCTCCACCATCTTCGGCGCGAAGCGACTCAGCCTAGTAAACTCCTGGTGGTACTGGTCCACCGACAGATTCCCCTGCTTCAGCTCAATGAAGCGCTGCAACATCTCCCTCCTAGCAGCCTTCGGAAAGTACTCCTCATCGAATCTAGACTTGAAAGTAGCCCAAGGTATCGGGCTCACCAACAGCTCCTCCTCTGCATCCCACCAGTTTCGGGCATTATCCTTAAGCTGCTTCTTCACCAGGTCAACCCATCCAGCCGGGTTGACCTTCGACATCTTCAGATTATCCTCGGTATTCCTGATCCACTCCTCTGCAGCCAACGGTCCTTCAGATCCATCAAAGTAGGTCGGGCCCAGCTCCCGAAACTGCTTCGCTCCGGGCTCGAAGCGAGGGGCACTCTGAGTATTCTGGAGCATGCTCTGCTGCACCTGCATCATCTGATGCATCATCCTCATGATCTCAGCATTGGTGGGCTCTCTATCCGGCTCCTCAGCACGATTGGGCCCACTACCAGATCGGGTCTGTCGTCGTCCAGCCATCTAATGACATAGAAAACGAACAAACAAATTAGACTCAATAGCTTAATGACTTGGATGTTGTAATTTATTTAATGGACATTCCGTTTATTATCGTTGTTCTGTTAATTCGCAATCGCAAGAGAGGACCTACATGGGCCACCAACAAAACCTGTCACGCCCCGCTTCCCAAAAACGTGGAGGCGAAGCGTGAGAAGGTCCGCTCAGACTTGAAGCTACAAAGCTGCAAGTCCGATAAGCATCAATCAAATTTAACGGCAGGTCCTTGCAACGCGAAACGAAACAAAGATAATAATAACGAAGGAGACAAAAGAAACATCTCAGAATATCCATAATAATAAATCTCAACATCGCAGAAAAGCCACCAGGCTAAAATAAAAGATTCTAAAAGAGGCCCCAGCATGGCCAGCAAAAGTACAAAGTACGAAAGCAAAGTAATTGTGCAAGCACCGACAACTAACATCAAGCTAAAGTAAAAGCAACTCCACAGTCACTAAGACTGGTCTCCAGTGTCCTCGTACTCCTCGACGAACGTAGGCTCAGGCTCAGCGTCAGCAAAGACCTCGTCCTCAACAACTGTCTCTGGCTCAGGGTCTAACATGTGACACCCAAACGAGCAAGGGGCACATGTCAGCAAGTCTGGAAGACTTGTGCAAGGAAACTGAAAGTACAAGTAAAAGCAACCTAAAAGTTCTAGCATGATGCAATGACATGGCAGTTAAAGTAATGAGTGCACAGGTAAAGTAAAGTAAGGTACGAGCATGGCATGACATTCACAAGACAAGTACAAGTATGTAGCGTGTGCTACGAGTGCGACATTCAATGCATGGATGACATGACATGGCAAGTAGTAAAGCGTACAGGTAAGGAAAGTAGACGTGACAGTTAAGCAAGCATGATTAACAAGTTTAAGGGGTTGGATCTAGCTTCGTTGTCAAGCTAGACCATTTAGGTGACAGATCTAGTTTCGTTGTCAAACTAGATCAAGTAGGCGTCTAGCCAGCTATCATTTCACTGACTAGTCTCGTTTACGCTAAAAACAAGTAAGTGGCCTAAAAACATGGCCCTAAGCAAGATTTAGCAAGTTTCACTTGCCTGCAACTATCACGTCAAGAAAACACCGTCCAACGAGTCCAAAGTCACGATTCCTACGTGCACAAGTCCACCGGCCTACTTCCGTTTTATTAATCTTGATTAGTGATTGCTAAAACATTTAAAATACTTTAAAATACTGATTTTTAGTCTTGATTAGCATGAAATTGGGTTGGGGGTCCTAGGGGTGCAAAGCGTTACCTCAACACGACGCGAAAGCTACACCGGCGTCGGGTAGCGACGCCGGGGGTTGGAATAAAAGATCGCGCTCCAAGTCCAGATTCCAATTAGATTCCTCGCTGGAAATTTCAGAGCAATCAACCGGGACGACGATTCCAGATTCCAAAGCTAGCACGTGCGACGACGGGCTACGACGTGCGACGACGTCGTACGCGACGAATCCTCGAAGAGCAAGCACCTAGGTGGGGCCCACAGTAGTCCTAGGGACCTTTGGGGGACCCACAATACCTCTGGAGAACTTGGGGGGCCCACGGAGGCAAGTGGTGCGACGGATGCGGGGTTGCGACGAGTGGCTCTCGGTCGTACACAGCCAATGCGGGGAGATCTCTCGGTCGTGCGCTGAGAATGTGGGGCTGCGACGTTTGGGGTGTGCAGCGGCTGCGGGGTGGCTGTGGTGCGAGGGTTCTTCTCGGTCAGTGCGGGAGAAACGCTCGGTCAGGCGCTTGGATGTGGGCGGGGCGATGTTGCAACGTTGCAACACTTGCAACACCGGTCGGTGCGGAGCAGCGGGTCGGTCGTGCGGGGTGCGGAGCGGGGCGACAAGCGGGGGTCGATGCGGAGCGCTGTGCGGGCTTGAGGCTCTCGGTCTGACCGAGGGCCTCTCTCAGTCCGAGCGGGGGAATGGGCGACGGTTGCTGCAGCGATGCGGAGCGGGGTTGGGTGCGGAGCGGCTAGCGGTCGGAGCGGGGGAACGGGGGCGATTCCTTCGGTCGTGCGGTGGCTGAACGTCGCAACGTTGCGACGAATCGTCGCAACGTCCAATCTGAGTTTTGGAAGAGGCTAGGGCTAATTTCTTGCGAAAATAGGTCTTCCTAGGGGTTGTTTATATAGTATAGATGGGTTGACTTGGTCTAGGACTAAATCTAATAGGATTAGAAGTTTAAAATAATTTAAAATTTGAAATTCAACTTCTCCAACTCACCCAAGGATTTGACTTGGTCCAAATGAGCTGGAAATTGGCTCAAAAATTCTTTAAAATGTTTAAAACTCAAATAAATTTTATTTGGCCGAAAATAATTTATAAATTAATTATTAAAAATATTTTAAAGCTTGTTAAAAATATAAAAGTGGTCAAATAAACTCTAAAAATTATAAAATAAATATCGTGGTGATCGTGGCGACGAATGTGAGCTATCTAAGAAGACGGAACTCAATTTCGGCGTCGGACGACGAAACTAAAAATAGAAACGTCTCCCGTCGAAAGTGAAAATCGCAACGTCTCATCGAATAAGTTTAAATTGTGGGAAAACGACTCGAGAAACGTCGTTCCAATTTAGTGCCACTATTTAATACTCTCAGAGACGTTCACAACGACATATCACACAAAAGTGTTCATAATCAAGTAAAGTTTAAAATAAACACGTGCACGACCAAAGGCACGTGCACGACCAAAGTACAACGAAAACGTACCGTTACATCCTCCCCACCTTAGAAATGATTCCGTCCTCGGAATCATCATCAAGCACTGCTCAGGAAAAGGTGCGGGAAGCGCTCTCTCATCTCATCTTCACACTCCCAGGTGGACTCACCAGGGGAACCGTGACGCCACTGCACTCGAACCAAGTCGATGGTCTTATTCCTCAGCTGCTTTTGTCGACGATCCAGAATCTCCACTGGCTGCTGATCATAAGACAGATCCAGACGAACCGTAATCTCCGAGAAATCCACAGCATGGGATGGATCACTAACGTATCGACGTAACTGAGATACGTGAAATACGTCGTGAACTCCCACCAGTGACGGGGGCAACGCCAAGCGATAAGCCACAGCTCCAACTCTCTCAAGAACATCGAACGGTCCAATAAACCTCGAACTCAGCTTGCGTCTCTTTCCAAATCGAATAACTCCGCGGTTCGGAGAAATCTTCAGAAAGACATGATCGCCAGGCTGAAACTCCAAAGGCCTCCGTTTAGCATCTGCCCAATGCTTGAAACGGTCCTGCGCAATCCTCAGCTTCTCCCGAATATTCCTCACAACATCCACGGCCTCCACGATCATCTCCGGTCCTAACAGCTCCCGATCTCCAACGTCATCCCAGCTCAGTGGCGATCGACATTTCTTTCCATATAGCGCGGCGAAAGGCGCCATTCCAATACTCGCCTGGTAGATGTTATTGTAGGCAAACTCAACGTGATGGAAATGATCCTCCCAAGATCCCTTGAAGTCTAACATGCACGCTCTCAACATATCCTCCAAGATCTGAATCGTCCTCTCGGACTGGCCATCCGTCTGCGGGTGGTACGCCGTGCTGAAACTCAGACTCGTACCCAAGCTCTTCTGCAGACTCTGCCAAAACTGAGATGTGAATCTCGTGTCTCTGTCCGACACGATACTCACGGGGACTCCGTGAAGTTGTACGATCTCCTGCACGATTCACGTTACATCACTATCTAAACTAGGAAAAGGAAATAAACTCGGAGAGTAAAAGAATTTACCTCCATATATCTCCTCGCTAGCGTCTTAGTAGACTGTCCCACTCGGAAGGGAATAAAGTGCGCGGATTTGGTCAATCGGTCTACGATCACCCAAATCGCGTCATTCTGCTTCGGACTCCGAGGTAGTCCAGTCACGAAATCCATAGTGATGTGCTGCCACTTCCACTCCGGAATCGGAAGCGGTTGCAGCAACCCTGCCGTACGCTGATGCTCCGCCTTTACTTGTTGGAAAACCAAACACTTGGCTACGCTCCGAGCCACGCTCCTTTTCATACCATGCCACCAAAAGTTCAGACGAAGATCCTTGTACATCTTGGTCCCACCAGGATGCACAGAATACGGCGAACTGTGTGCCTCCACCAATAATTCTTCTCTGATATCTCCAGCTGGCACACACAACCTGGCTCCAAATCTCAACGAACCATCCTCGTGAATCAAGAAGTCAGTCCGCAGACCGGCTTCCACCTGCTCCTGAATCTTCACCCGCTTAGCATCTCCAGCCTGCCCAGCCTTGATCATATCCACGATCGTCGACTGTATCTGCATGCTCATCAACGAGGAAGTCTCTCCAGGAAGAATAATCTCGATACCAGACTCGCAAAAATCCTGCTGTAATCTCCATTGCGAGGTCAACATCATCACCGCTGGTAGTCTGCTCAGCGCATCCGGAACCACATTCACCTTGCCAGGGTGATACTGTAAGTCGATCTCATAGTTTGCCATGAGCTCCAACCATCGACGCTGTCGCATGTTGAGCTCCTTCTGAGTAAAGATATACTTCAAGCTTTTGTGATCGGTGAAGATCTTCACCTTCTCACTTAGCAGGAAGTGCCTCCAAATCTTCAGCGCAAACACGACGGCAGCCAACTCCAAATCATGTGTCGGGTAATTCTTCTCATGAGCCTTAAGCTGACGAGAAGCATACGCAACCACATGCCCATGCTGATGCAACACACATCCAAGGCCCTTGCCAGAAGCATCGCAAAAGATCTCGAATCCTCCACTCCGATCAGGCACAGCAAGTACAGGGGCAGTCGTCAACCTCTCCTTCAGAATACCAAAAGCCTTCTCGCAATCATCAGACCAAACATATGGCACATCCTTCCGCGTCAGTCTGGTCATCGGCTCAGCAATCCGAGAAAAGTCCTTAATGAAACGTCGGTAATATCCTGCAAGCCCAAGGAAACTCCGAATCTCTGACGCCGACTGCGGAACCGGCCACTCTCTGATAGCCACAATCTTCTCGGGATCCACAGAAATTCCATCACCAGACACCACATGCCCGAGAAAGGCAACCCTATCCAGCCAAAACTCGCACTTGGAATACTTAGCATACAAACGATGCTTCCTCAAGATCTCCAACACTGTCCTCAAGTGCGATGCATGCTCTTCCTCCGACTTCGAATAGATCAGAATATCGTCAATGAAGATGACGACGAACTTGTCTAGAAAGTCGTAGAAGACCAGATTCATCAGGTTCATAAAAACTGCGGGCGCGTTGGTTACGCCGAAGGGCATAACCACGCACTCGTAGTGACCATACTTTGTCCTGAACGCTGTCTTCGGGATGTCGTCCTTCTTCACCTTAAGCTGATGGTAACCACTCCTCAAATCCAATTTAGAGAACACCCTTGAACCTCCGAGCTGATCGAAGATATCATCTATACGAGGCAAGGGATATTTATTCTTGATAGTCACAGCATTCAGCTCCCGGTAATCCACACACATGCGACGCGAGCCATCCTTCTTCTTGACCAGCAACACCGGTGCTCCCCACGGAGACACACTGGGATTGATGTAGCCCTTTTGCAAAAGATCATCCAGCTGTCTACGCAACTCTTCCAACTCTGCTGGTGCCATACGATATGGCGCCTTCGAAATAGGCTGCGCTCCCGGAACAAGGTCGATCGAAAACTCGAGAGCTCGATCGGGTGGCAGTCCAGACATCTCCTCGGGGAAGACGTCGTTGAACTCACGTACCACAGCTGGTCTATCCTGCTCCATCTGCATAGCAACAAGCTCCACCGGTCTGGCCCGAAACCTGACAGGGCCAAGCGAACTGCTACCTCGACTGAACTCAAACACAGGATGTCCTGGGATCTCGAACACCACCTTCTTCCTCCGACAATCGATCGTAGCATAGAAACTCGCTAGCCAATCCATTCCAAGCACTGCATCGTAATTGATGATGTCGTGGACAATAAAATCAGCGTAAAGCTCATGTCCACAAACCACCAAGGGGCAAGAATTGCACCCACGATGCACCGAGATTACGCCATTTCCTGTAACGATGTTCCAACTCTTGGGAAGAGGTGAAGTCGTCAAGGAATGCTTCTCCACGAAGCTCCGGGATATAATGCACATCGATGCACCAGAGTCAAAGAGGACTCGTGCAGGAAATGTGCAAACCAAAATCACACCTAACAAACAGACTAACAATCAAACCTATTCTAACAAACAATCATATGCAAGCAACAACCATAATCTAACAATCAAACTAACTAAGGAAAGAACAACTAGACAGAGGGTTACCTGCGATAACCTCGTCCACAGCCTCAGTCTCCACTGCAGTCATCAAGTAAGACTGCCTCCTTCGCTGAACAGCCCGCTGATACGCCTGCTTCTGCGGAAGAAGGGGCGCTCCACGTCCAGTAGGTACAGGTGCTCTCTGCTGCAAGGGCTGGGCTGCAACTGGTCCCCTCTGTAGCTGTGCTCCATCAGGTCCTCTCCTCAGCTGGTTCGTGTGCCGACAATCCCTCGCTACATGAGTAGCATCTCCACAGATCAAGCACTGCCCCAGAAATTTCCTGCACTGCTCCTTGTTGTGACCAGTCTTGCCGCAGAAATGGCAAGTCTTCACAGTAGGCCCACCTGGCCTCTTGAACTGCACTGGCTGGGTAGGCTTGAACCCAGGCCTAGACTGCTCCATAGGCCTCTTCCCAGCTCCAGAAATCTGTCCTCTCTTCAGCTTCGCAATCTTCTCCTGTCTCCGAGCAGCTACCAGCAACCTCTGATATGACTCCATATCCGTCGTAGACATCAGGCTCTGCAAGTCTAGGGAAAGGCCCTGCAGAAACCTCTAAGCCTTCTCCTCAGCATCCTCCACCATCTTCGGCGCGAAGCGACTCAGCCTAGTAAACTCCTGGTGGTACTGGTCCACCGACAGATTCCCCTGCTTCAGCTCAATGAAGCGCTGCAACATCTCCCTCCTAGCAGCCTTCGGAAAGTACTCCTCATCGAATCTAGACTTGAAAGTAGCCCAAGGTATCGGGCTCACCAACAGCTCCTCCTCTGCATCCCACCAGTTTCGGGCATTATCCTTAAGCTGCTTCTTCACCAGGTCAACCCATCCAGCCGGGTTGACCTTCGACATCTTCAGATTATCCTCGGTATTCCTGATCCACTCCTCTGCAGCCAACGGTCCTTCAGATCCATCAAAGTAGGTCGGGCCCAGCTCCCGAAACTGCTTCGCTCCGGGCTCGAAGCGAGGGGCACTCTGAGTATTCTAGAGCATGCCCTGCTGCACCTGTATCTTCTGATGCATCATCCTCATGATCTCAGCATTGGTGGGCTCTCTATCCGGCTCCTCAGCACGATTGGGCCCACTACCAGATCGGGTCTGTCGTCGTCCAGCCATCTAATGACATAGAAAACGAACAAACAAATTAGACTCAATAGCTTAATGACTTGGATGTTGTAATTTATTTAATGGACATTCCGTTTATTATCGTTGTTCCGTTAATTCGCAATCGCAAGAGAGGACCTGCATGGGCCACCAACAAAACCTGTCACGCCCCGCTTCCCAAAAACGTGGAGGCGAAGCGTGAGAAGCTCTGCTCAAACTTGAAGCTACAAAGCTGCAAGTCCAATAAGCATCAATCAAATTTAACGGCAGGTCCTTGCAACGCGAAACGAAACAAAGATAATAATAACGAAGGAGACAAAAGAAACATCTCAGAATATCCATAATAATAAATCTCAACATCGCAGAAAAGCCACCAGGCTAAAATAAAAGAGTCTAAAAGAGGCCCCAGCTTGGCCAGCAAAAGTACAAAGTACGAAAGCAAAGTAATTGTGCAAGCACCGACAACTAACAGCAAGCTAAAGTAAAAGCAACTCCACAGTCACTAAGACTGGTCTCCGGTGTCCTCGTACTCCTCGACGAACGTAGGCTCAGTCTCAGCGTCAGCAAAGACCTCGTCCTCAACAACTGTCTCTGGCTCAGGGTCTAACATGTGACACCCAAACGAGCAAGGGGCACATGTCAGCAAGTCTGGAAGACTTGTGCAAGGAAACTGAAAGTACAAGTAAAAGCAACCTAAAAGTTCTAGCATGATGCAATGACATGGCAGTTAAAGTAATGAGTGCACAGGTAAAGTAAAGTATAGTAAGGTACGAGCATGGCATGACATTCACAAGACAAGTACAAGTATGTAGCGTGTGCTACGAGTGCGACATTCAATGCATGGATGACATGACATGGCAAGTAGTAAAGCGTACAGGTAAGGAAAGTAGACGTGACAGTTAAGCATGCATGATTAACAAGTTTAAGGGGTTGGATCTAGCTTCGTTGTCAAGCTAGACCATTTAGGTGACGGATCTAGTTTCGTTGTCAAACTAGATCAAGTAGGCGTCTAGCCAGCTATCATTTCACTGACTAGTCTCATTTACGCTAAAAACAAGTAAGTGGCCTAAAAACATGGCCCTAAGCAAGATTTAGCAAGTTTCACTTGCCTGCAACTATCACGTCAAGAAAACACCGTCCAACGAGTCCAAAGTCACGATTCCTACGTGCACAAGTCCACCGGCCTACTTCCGTTTTATTAATCTTGATTAGTGATTGCTAAAACATTTAAAATACTTTAAAATACTGATTTTTAGTCTTGATTAGCATGCAATTGGGTTGGGGGTCCTAGGGGTGCAAAGCGTTACCTCAACACGACGCGAAAGCTACACCGGCGTCGGGTAGCGACGCCGGGGGTTGGAATAAAAGATCGCGCTCCAAGTCCAGATTCCAATTAGATTCCTCGCTGGAAATTTCAGAGCAATCAACCGGGACGACGATTCCAGATTCCAAAGCTAGCACGTGCGACGACGGGCTACGACGTGCGACGACGTCGTACGCGACGAATCCTCGAAGAGCAAGCACCTAGGTGGGGCCCACAGTAGTCCTAGGGACCTTTGGGGGACCCACAATACCTCTGGAGAACTTGGGGGGCCCACGGAGGCAAGTGGTGCGACGGATGCGGGGTTGCGACGAGTGGCTCTCGGTCGTACACAGCCAATGCGGGGAGATCTCTCGGTCGTGCGCTGAGAATGCGGGGCTGCGACGTTTGGGGTGTGCAGCAGCTGCGGGGTGGCTGTGGTGCGAGGGTTCTTCTCGGTCAGTGCGGGAGAAATGCTCGGTTAGCCGCTTGGATGCGGGGGGGGCGATGTTGCAACGTTGCAACACTTGCAACACCGGTCGGTGCGGAGCAGCGGGTCGGTCGTGCGGGGTGCGGAGCGGGGCGACAAGCGGGGGTCGATGCGGAGCGCTGTGCGGGCTTGAGGCTCTCGATCTGACCGAGGGCCTCTCTCGGTCAGAGCGGGGGAACGGGTGATGGCTGCTGCAGCGATGCGGAGCGGGGTTGGGTGCGGAGCGGCTAGCGGTCGAAGCGGGGGAACGGGGGCGATTCCTTCGGTCGTGCGGTGGCTGAACGTCGCAACGTTGCGACGAATCGTCGCAACGTCCAATCTGAGTTTTGGAAGAGGCTAGGGCTAATTTCTTGCGAAAATAGGTCTTCCTAGGGGTTGTTTATATAGTATAGACGGGTTGACTTGGTCTAGGGCTAAATCTAATAGGATTAGAAGTTTAAAATAATTTAAAATTTGAAATTCCACTTCTCCAACTCACCCAAGGATTTGACTTGGTCCAAATGAGCTGGAAATTGGCTCAAAAATTCTTTAAAACCTTTAAAACTCAAATAAATTTTATTTGGCCAAAAATAATTTATAAATTAATTATTAAAAATATTTTAAATCTTGTTAAAAATATAAAAGTGGTCAAATAAACTCCAAAAATTATAAAATAAATATCGTGGTGATCGTGGCGATGAATGTGAGCTATCTAAGAAGACGGAACTCAATTTCGGCGTCGGACGACGAAACTAAAAATAGAAACGTCTCCCGTCGAAAGTGAAAATCGCCACGTCTCATCGAATAAGTTTAAATTGTGGGAAAACGACTCGAGAAACGTCGTTCCAATTTAGTGCCACTATTTAATACTCTCAGAGACGTTCACAACGACATATCACACAAAAGTGTTCATAATCAAGTAAAGTTTAAAATAAACACGTGCACGACCAAAGGCACGTGCACGACCAAAGTACAACGAAAACGTACCGTTACACCTGCTGCCGCATCCTCTTTCGTTGTAGCCCGAGCCCCTCGATTTCGATCATCCCTCCCTGCATCAGAAGAAGAAGAAGAAAGGAAAGGGAGAAGTCGACAGGTGGGGGAGAGAGAAGTTATAAGGTATTAAATGAGTGAGTTTTATTATAAGATTATTAATAAGTAGTTTTGTTTATTATTATAATGTGTTAGCTCATTAATTATCATAATGAAATCAGTTTATACACAGTTTTATAACTGGAAGCCACTGTATATTTGAGTTATATGTTAGGATATGTGTTAGTTGTTGGTTTTTAAACGATGGGTTACAGTCGAGAACAGTGAACCATATAATTTAAAGTTATTAGGTTATAATCATGTTTTATATCCGATGTCGCAGATACATTGTGCCTCGCCGTGATCATCTAGACCCCCGTAGCCAGCTACATCAGGCAAGTGTACATTTACAATTTTTGATATCGCTACTTTTAAGTGATAAATCATGAACTGCTAGTTTACCCTATGTCATGTTACACATCATGTTTGCACACTTTTGATTGAACGGTTATTGATGGAATGCATAATGATAGAATATATTGGAATGCTTGAAATCATGAGATTGTGGATTTGTGTGCCCAAGAGGTGAAATCGTGACTTTCGTGAGTGTCATGCGAGTTGACAGCTTCGTGCTTGTAATACGACTTGGCTGGCTCATGTTCCGACAAACTTTTGGGTGGGGTTAGGGTTGAACGTCTACTAAGCGTATGTAGTGGTCATGTCTTCAAGAACACCACCAATACGGTGGGTTAGCATCAATCACGATTATACCTCCGTGAGGAGAATGACTTACTCATCACGTCTTAAAGACGGGAACCCTAGGAGTGAATAGAAAACACGGACATGAAATTACAAATTGCCAAGTCATTACATTATTTCAACCTGCTTAGAACTGCCATGCCATTTAATGTACACACTACACTTGCCACGTTATTTGATGTACACACTACACGTGCCACGTTACTGCCGTACACACCATACTTGCCATGTTTACTATTGTACACACCATGTTTGCCATGTTATTGATGTACACACACTTACCATGCTTATTGTTGTACACATTACACCTTGCCATGTTCGTTACTTTGTGCACTACACCTCGACTGCTCACTGCTTTGCACACTACACTTGCCAGTGCTCATATGTTTCTTACGCTGCCATGCTTTAACTAATGTGACTTCTATTTTGTTACTTATATTGCCATGCAAATGTTTTTGAAAACCTTGCCGAGGGTCAAGTTTCTTTTTATCTTTTTAAATCTTGCCGAGCGACCCTCGCTGACGTATATTTCCTTGTCTTGTGAAATATACGTCAGGTGTTGCTTAGACTGAGGAGGTTGATCAGGAGTGCCTTTCCGTTAAGTTCCTTCGTTGAGGAGCGATGTGCCTTCTCATCATTTTTGTACATCGTTGTTCCTTTCAATATTTGTGTGGGCTTCAGACCCTTTCACTTTTGCTTCTTTCATTGTTGTAAATCATTTTGAGATTTGAGATTGTAAATAAATGACTTATCTGTGTTGTTTGAGTTGCATGCAAGAACCTGCAAGTTGTTATCACAGATGCGTAATGTGCTTAAACCAAGGAGGAAGGAAAAAAAAGTTTCTCCTTCTTGTTTTAAGCACATGTGGACCCGCTCACGTCCTCGCTTCCAAGTATAATGGGAAGCGGGACGTGACAACAACCATACAAAACTCAGGATTGCTCACCCCGCACAACCATACAAAACTCAGGATTGCTCATCGTGTACAACCATACAAAACTCAGAATTACTCACCGCACACAACCATACAAACTCAGGCTTATCATAAGAAAAGCTGAGACCACAACAACAACAACAACCATGAAACTAGTATGCAACTCTAATACTAGTTGGAGATGGAATCCTACCATAGGGGTGATGAGAGATAAGGGGGTAGCCCAAATCCATATGGCTCCTCCTTCTTCAAATTCTTCTCCTTCTCCTTCTCTTCTCCTCCACAAGCTCCCAGAATGAGCAACGGCACCCAAACGATGACAGGGATGCTACGGGTGTGTGCAGAGTGAGGGTGGCATAGCCCTACGGGTGCTCAGCCTCCCTAAAGTCTAAGTGGGAGCGATGGGAATGGATGAATTCGGCCTGATCTTGGGGAGAGAGTCAGATATTTTTAGAAGTGTTTAGAAACGAGGAGAATTTGGGAGAAACGAGTAGAAGAGCCAATAATTACGTAGAAGAGTCAAGAAGCTATATGCACAAAACCATACAAACTTCAGAATTGCTCAATGCATAAAACCATACAAACTTCAGAATTGCTCAATGCACAAAACCATACAAACTTCAGAATTGCTCAATGCACAAAACCATACAAACTTCAGACTTTCAGAATTTGAATGGTGATGATTTTACTAAGAATTTCAAAGGTAAATTTGTGAAATTAAGCCCAGGCATATAAATTAGAAAGTTCAAGAAGTCATATTTACAAGTTTGCCATCCTCCACAAATATCTCTCCCACTATACACACCCACCCAGCCTTAATTACAAGTATGCCATTACTTCTCACACTCTCATATTAATTACAAGAATGCCACTAACCTTAACCCCTTCACACTAGCCTCTCTACACCAATCCTACACACCCATTCACACACACACACATACCATCATATGACCTCACTATTCCTGCATGTACTCTATACCCACATTACTAAACACACTATATTACTAACACATAAGCATTCAACGAACATCCATGGGTAACCATGCAAGCAACCAATAAGAATATACAATTTAGCATCAATTAGTAACACTGATAATGAGTCTAATTACTAGGACTACTCCTCACAATCATATAATATTACTATACCACTTCATACTTCACTGCACACACTACATGCACAAGCATGATCAACCACATAAAGCACCTGCTAACGTGTATACAAGCATATACACCATACATAGTACACCGATATACACTCTACTTTTACACCAAAAATATAGGCCCTACGTATATGGCACTATGGGCCATTACAGCCCCAAAACCCCCATAAAACCCAAGGAAAAAAGCCAAGAGAGAAAAGCTGACATGCCTAGAATCTGGTATTTTTCGACATCGACAGACGACTGTAAAAAGATCGAAAGTCGACTGATCAACTGCTAGATTTTTCCTAACGGCTATAACCTGAGCCAGGACAGGCGACTGTAGAAGACTACATAGGCACATGTACTATGTGTAGGTACCTGTAAAGACTTCGTCAGGCGTTTGTCATATGGTATGGACATGAGCTGAGAAAATGCAACTTACGCACTTGTGCATTCAGACGATTGTAAACTCTACATTAGTCGACTAACATACAAGCTGGCTAGATGCCCAGAAATGACAAGTTACGCACTTTGGTATACAGACGACTGAAGAACAATATACAGGTGCATGATGATAGACAGGCACCTGTCAAATGAACTTCGGTCTCCTGCTCCAAAAGCTCAAGAAAGATTCAAGAATAAATGACTTGAGCTGTGCATAACAGTCGCCTGTAGAAGGCTGGCCATGCGCCTGGTGATCACCAGTAGCTTGTCATGCCTTCAGTAGTCGCTTGGAAAGCAGAGACTCCAATTGGAGTTCTTGGCATGATGAACATATTGGGTTGGATTCTATAATAATCCTAAGGTTCACTAAGATGGTTAATGCATATGCATGAGAGTATGACCATCTATCAAGTCATTACAAAAATCCTAGACTCAAAAAGAGAAATGCAAAAAATAAAAATTACATAGATTACATTTGCTTCTCTTAGAGTCTAATCTTCAAGCTCTTGATGCCTTGATGCTCCCCATAATCTTCCAAGCTTCGAAACCTCTTGATGAGCTTTCCTACATCAAGATCCAAGTTTTGGCAATGCTCCCCTTGATGGCCATCCTTGCACCAAGCTATTAGTCTCCAGAAATGATATTCTTTATTTGATTAATGTTCCGTCTTCCGAGCTCACACCCAGGGGCACGAATCACAGCAAGTACCCGATGGTTGTAGTATATAAAGATTGACATTCTCTGGGGAGGCGGTGGTTTAGTGTTTAGCTTTTTGGAAGGGTGAGAATATGTAGTCGGGGGTTGTCACGTAAAATTTGGTTGGCACAAAAGTGAGTTAACGAAATAATAAAAGTCTAGGGCATTTGGGAGTCCCCATTAGGCCCTTCGGTCATGGATGTCTGGTCAAGAGTCCTTTCATTGGATGATAGATGAGAGTAAGGGCATCATTTCTGTGGATGTGAACGAGTACTTAACTTTCATTGTCATACTCGTCTAACGCATTCCCACATGTAGCTCTTCTTTCACAATTAGCTTCGCACAGGAATGTGTGCATTACACTTGACACTAGTTCCCGCATCGCAATCCAGATCCACTTGCATGGTCTACGAATTGCGACACCACGCTACGGTTGGTTCTAGCAGTCAGGCTACTTTCGTAGTCATCGACTAGCGGATTAAGGATTAGTAATCACCCCAGCTCTCGAGTCACTCTCATGATCACGAGCCCTAGAAGCGTCCACTAAGCCCTAATCGGATTCGTAGAGATTCTTCCTAGGATATGGAGCTGCTTTTGTGATCCTTCGAGCCTAAGGCTAATCCCCCAAAACATTGTTCAAAACACCACTAAGCAACCCTAGATTTGCCCAACTAAGATTAACCTAACATCCAACCCCTAAGGTCCTAGGGTTCATCCCTAAGCCCTAGACTCACACTACTCTACCATGTAATAGCTACAACAATGAGAGCAATAATGATATTCATTAAAAACAGAGCAAACTTAACGAAATTGATATCAAAGCGTAGAGAATGAACTGGAGAAGCAAAATATATAAAATTTAACGAGCAAGAGTGAATCACCAAAGTTTAGATCGAACAAAACAAAACACAAGAGCTTCTCATCCACAATGGTTCAAGAGTTTCTGAAATAAATGAAAGCTTAACCTAACTCTAAAACATTGTTTACTTATATACAAACCTACTATGATTCGAGATAAAAATTGCATATTTTCCCCCCTAACTACCCCCATTTTGTGCTAAAGATTAGGCGTAATTGTGCTCTTTTTGGGTATATTTTCACTTTATGTCATTTTCGGGGCTTATTCTCATTCTTGGCACAAAATACGATTTTTATCGTCCTTATTGGCTTCCTACTGTTTTTATTATGCTCGTGCTATTATTGTGATCATATTGCCCTTTTTTGGGAATTATTTGAGCATTGGAATATTTTATATGGAATTTTGGAAGTCAATATTGTGTTTTATAATAGTCATTATATTTATTTTGTCATCATATGGACTAATTTCTCCTTCTTATATTTTTCAGGTACCCCTAGGAGTCTTGGGTATTTTCCAGAATTTTCTGGGATTTTTCTGAGATCTCTAGGTATTTTTTTTTGGAATTATTAGATGCAGAAATGGGGGAGAAAAGCCAGGAAATGGATTTTTATTGGGGCGCCACATGGCGCGATCCCACGGCGCCACGTGACACTGATCTGCGCGTTTGTTTCTAGCCGGGCCGCTGCAACGTGATATTTTTAAAAAAATAAAAAAATAAAAAAGTTTTTTTAAATAAAAACGGTTTAGCGGGCCGCAGGCCCGCTCGAAAAATTCGAGCGGGCGGCCCGCTCGAATTTTTCGAGCGGGCCTCGCCCCCATGAATGCGCAGGCGGGCGGAAATAAAAAAAATTGCAATTGCAAGAGCGCGCTTGAGCGGGCCGTGGGCCCGCTCGACGGCAGCAGGCGCGCGCTTAATATTTTTGCGGGGCAGCGGTTCGTTTGCGAGTTGGATCCGACCCGATCCGACCCGCAACGCAAATTAAATGGGTTTCATGTGCGAAAATTAGAAGGGGGCCGGGAGCTGCTCTCTCTCTCTCTCTCTTTTTGGCTGATTTTTTTAGGGTTTGGAGCTCTTGGAAGGGGGAGGAGGCCATGGAAGCTTGAGAAGGCTTGGTGGAGCTTGGAGATGCTTGGAGGAAGGCAAATAGGATGAGGGAAGAGCTCATTTGGGAAAGCTCTTGGGTGAAATCTTTCACTTTCCCTATTGTATTTTGATACCCCTCTTTTGTATGAAACTTAAGATGAATTGTTATGTGATTCTCATCTTGTTTAGTATGATTGGGTAGTGTTAATTTGCTTGGGTTGTGATCCATTGTGTTTGGTTGCTAATGTTAGCCCTAATTGCCTCTTGCTCATTTTGAATGTTAATCTTGGATGTGTAATTAGGGCACAATTTTATTGGCTAAGTCCCGAGAGGGCAATTTGAGAAAATCCATGTTCATATATTGATTAGTGCTATGTGATGCATCCATGCCTATTGCAAACTATTGTGTTCTTGAATGCTAAACTTTCCGATTGAGTATCCTTAGCCGGATAATCAATTGAGTTATATGCGGGTAATTAGAGCTTGATTAGCACCAATCTTAATGAACCCACAACCCATGCCCTCTCTCCTAGCTATCCTAACTCCACATTTGGCCCTCTAACCCTTGCCACTTATGGTAGGATTTTTAGTTTCTTCACATTTTTCGGACACTTCCATCCACGTAGTTGAGATCGTTGTAACATGCTTTATTTTTCGTTATCAATCAAATTTGTGAACGTAGAACGACTTGTCCCTGTGATCCGACCCGGTACTCACCGGTTATTTTTATATTGCATTGACACTCCTACGCTTGGGAGGTGAACGTGTGCATCCTACTTGGATTGTGCACGTCTCACGGTCAACCATACTACATTTCAGGTTTCACGAAAAATCCACCCGAAACCCATTAGAATGCCCTAAAAAGTAGTCTGCCGACGTTGCACTCGGTCAAGCGAAGTGGTCGCTCCACTGTGTGCGACCATTTGTCGCTTCACTTTAGGCACTTGGAGAAGGGGCCGCTTGGTCGAGTAGGGAAGCCGCTCGACCGAGCGCCCTCTTAGAGGATTGATGTCGCTCGGCTGGAGTTGTTGTCGCTCGGTCGAGTGGTTGGCCGCTCGACTGAGCGAATTAACTCCAAAATTTCCAGAGAGTTCGAAGGCCAAATTGAGCTCCCTACAGAGGATAGTCCGGTCGAGCGAATTGGGGTGCTCGGTCGAGCGAGTTGGGTTGCTCGGCCGAGCGGCCCCTTGTAGATTTGCTCCTCTCTTTGGAGTCCCAGCTCAATCGAGTAAGTTGTGCACTCGACCGAGCGATCTGGAATTATGGAGCTCCCCTCTTCTTTCTTCTTTCTTCTTTCTTCTTTCTTCTCTCTTCCTTCTTCTCTTCTTTTATTCTCCTCTTTCTCTTCTTTCCTTAGATCCTTTGAGTCGCCTAGCGTGGCGACGTAAGCTCCGACATCCGGCATCGTGTCCATCATCCATAATCGACCGAATAGCGCCAAAGTTCCTGAAAATATACAAAACATTGCAAGAATAAAATATATCGAGAAAAGTACGATAGAATATAAAAATATGAACTTCGGGTGATCAAAATGATATGGAAATGCGCGATGAAAACATGGAAAATATGGACACAACAAACTCCCCCAAGCTTACCTCTTACTCATCCTCAAGGAAGAAGAATAAAAAGCTCACCGGAGGGTAAAAAGAATAAAGTGAAAAAGAAGTCAAAAATAGGAAAAAGCGACTAAATCATCTCCTCATCTCATAAGCACGCGGCAACACTCCAACATAGAAAAATAAAAACACACAACTCACAAGAATTTATCAAGTCTAGCATGGATTATTTGGAATGGATTTTTCAACGAATAAAGCAAACTCGAATATACGATATGAAATCAGAGGGAAATTCCTATCATAGCATATACTTAATATACTAAATCCATGATTCGAATTCAAGTCTCCACAACTCATTCTCGATCCAGATTATAATATCATGATCAAGCTTTCAAACATGCAAGATAAATCTTTTTAATTGATTTTTCATAAATGAAGATAGTAAATTCAATTAAATTTGGAAATCACCGCATTAAACTCTTTCGTGAATCCTAGAAATCATCGACCTTGCCATGTCCCAATTCTATAAAGAAAGTGGGGTAAGGATGTGGGATTTTTCTTTTTTCAATTGCTTTTTGGCTAAACATTTTTTTATTTATATATTATTATTTATATACACGAGATAAACTAAATATATATAAAAGGCGGCCTATGCATCCCAGACCATACGATCTTAGGGCATCGGGTTACGAAAAACCCCTCGGTCCTTTCATTAAGGAAATAATTTTATATTTTTTTGATTTTCTTATGTTTTTTGAGATTTTTGTAAACTCACGTAAACGTGATAAAATGCAAAGCACGATCGAAGATCGCAATTGGCTATATACAAAAATAAAAAGAAAAGTATAGAATTCGAGATATGGATTAGTGTCAGAATCTCTAATCAACGCTACTCAAGTGTTGTGGATTATCCAAACTCTATTGAATTACCATTCACCATGAAAATGTATCGTTATCACACAATCAAACAATTTTTCATCAAATTTTCAATTAATCATGCAATTTTCAGCTTAACTGTTTCGAGAATACTCATTATGGAGAAATGAAACCTATTGATAGAAAAGCATATTAAACTACATCCTAACCAAGGAATTACCTCTAAATCATCAAGTATGGAGTTCAAAATAAGATCCATTCTATATTTGCAATGAAGCACAAGAGACTTAGAAAATTTTATGTGAGTGTGTAAAGCAATTAGTTGAGTGTGCGTAGCATATAGTGCAATCATAGGAGAATCATCTTTAGTCTAATAAAAAAGAAAAAAGAAAAGAAAGGTAAAACATGCATGCAAACACTAAAAAATAGAAAAATAAAATGATGATTTTAAAAAGAGAAAAATGGGGTGATAATGAAGGAAATGAGAACAAAAAGTGAGAATAACAGAAAAAATGAAAATAAAGTGATAGCGCTCATCTCAAGCTAAACACAGCAATGTTCTCACTGCTGAGAATATACGTGTATAGACGAAGAATGACGCTAAGGAGGGGATTGGTGGAATAAAGTGAAAAATAAAAAATCCTAGAAAATGAAATAAAAGATGCAAATGCATGGTCCTAATATGGATATGTACAAGGAATGCAAATGATGGTGAAGGTGATGATGGACACCTCAAAATGTGTCTCCCCTAAGCTAGACGAAGCTGGGCCCAGTGAGGACAGATGGGCACCAAAAAATGGGTGAGACAAGGGAAAATAGCGAGAAGTGATAATCGGACAGCACCGCCACTCGGTGGGGGGTAGGGGTGGTGCCTGAAGAAGCTGAAGAATGCGATCAAGCTTCTCGTCGTTCTACCGCTCAAGACGCTCAAGCGCGTCCACGGATCTGCGAAGCTCAACTATAGCATGCTCCACTCCATATAATCTATCAGAGATATCGAAAGTGCAAGAGATGCTGGACTCATCTCTAGAAGTGGGCCCCCGTATGGGGAAAATATGGTGCAGATGGAGTGTAAGCTATGCAGAAGCTGGGGCTGTGGAGGCAGGGACAGTGCAGGTGGGGACAGATACAACAGGTGCAGACACGGTAGAGGTGGTGGAAGCAAAAGTGTGGACAGCAACCACCACACTCTTCGTAAGAACGACATACACAGTGGGGGTGGGGGTGGGGGTGGTGCGGGCTCACTAGCAGGGACACGTGTCCTAGACGAGGAGCCAGAAGCTGTGTGCTTCTTCTTGGCGGGTGGGTGTGAAGGTGATGGGGGTGGTGATGGTGTAGGATCACGTGTGATGGTGTGCACCCCAGGGAAGGCACTCTTCTTCCTCTTAGGATGTTGTGGTGGAGGGGGGCAGTGGAGAAGGAGATGGTGGTGTAGGTGAAGGTGTGCAGATGCATACCCTACGAGTCATTGCTATCGTGCTCAAGAAAACTAATATTTAACACTATCAAAATGATGTATAAATGAAAATAGTGAGAGTGGAAGGAGTATACCCAATCGGCAACGAGCGAAGAACTCCACGAGCTCCGACGTGCCCAAGCTACAAAATTTGCACGCCCAAGTGCGTGACGACCCCCAAGCTTGTCGATAATCTCCCGCCAAGCTTCCCGACCCTTTGTAATTCAAAATTGGGGTTCAAGTTTTTGAATTTGGTTGAATTTGGGGGAAATTATGAATTTTTAGGGTTTGGGGATTTGTGGAGGTGGAGGCGGCGGGGAGGAGTGGTGGAGAGGAGGGATGGAGAGGAGGGATGGTAGAGATTGGGAAGAGTTGGGGTGTTGGATCCTTTGGATGGCAAACAACACTAGAAGGGGGTTTGAATAGTGTTGTATAAGTTAATACTTTTTATGTTATTAGAACACAATAGATTTCCCTTCCAATGTTGCCGAAGGAACCAAGTAGAGTGATCTACGCTTGGTCCTTAATCAACAAGATAAACTTAAACAAATATGAAGATTAATTACAAGCAACCAAGACATTACATAGGGGAATAAAAAATGCAATCTTTATAATAATAAAATAATAACAAAGAATTACAATGAGAATAGATAAACAACAAATGAATTGCTTGCACAAGTAAATAAATACAGAAAGCACACAGAAAGACAAGCGATTTTATCCTAGTTCCCTGCAACCTGGGTATGTCCAGTCCCCGACCAATCTGGTACGAGATTTAATCCACTATTGCATTAGCAATACAGTTACCTAACTCCACTTGTTAGGATTTCCACGACCTAGTATCCTTACCAGGATTTCCAACCACCTAGTCTTGACTAGGATTTTCCACAAGCCTTATCAAAAAGGGACTCCAAGTAAAAGATCAAAATCCAATTCACCACAATAATTGATGGAGATTGGTTTACATCCAATATAATTCTATAACCAAGATATTATTGCAATTGTGCTTATATGGCTAAAAGAACTAAAACGTTCTTAGATCACACTAGGGGTGGCAATTCGGGCCGGCCCGGTCTTATCGGGCCGTGCCGGCCCGGTCTGGTTCTCTTAAAGGACTGGGACGGCCCGGCCCGATAAGACTTCAGGCCATTCGAGAGAGGCCCAGGCACTGTCCAATAAAAATTCGGGCCGCCCGGCCCGGTCCGATAGGGTTGAATGAATTATGTATTGTGACAATATTTTATCATATTTTTAAACACAAACTTGTCTCATATGCTTAAAGATGCATCAAAATGGAGCACTAAAGAAGATGATTAAGTGGGTTGCATAAGGTGATGTGTCCTACATTGTTTTCATTTATTTGGCAAGATGAAGTAACATGTTTGGTGGTTCTTTGTCTCTTCTCGGAAACTGAGATCGACCCCCAAGATCCGAAAACATCAAAGTTGGCGCTGGTGGGAAATTGTTAAAATTTATGATATTTGGCCTTTGATTTGATAAGATTCATGACATTGGACTCAACTATAAATGAATGCATATTTGCTTTAGATCAATGTGTGGTCAAATTGAAGTGGGGCGATCAAATACTTTTCGTGTCGTGCCGTGCCGCCCATGGGCTGAAAAGCTTGGCCCGGGTCCGGCCCAAAAATGAACCGGGCCGGGCCGGCCCGGTCCGATAAGGATTTCGGGCCAAAATTGTTGGCCCAAGCACGGTCTTATCGTGCCGGGCCCGTGCCGGGCTATCGTGCCGGGCCGAAAATTGCCACCCCTAGATCACACAAAGAATATAGATGAATTCGTTTGGATCTAGAATCTTGATTCTTAAAAATCCTTCGAAGAATATGAAATCAAAAAGAAAGGATTTTGAAAAACAATTTTGCAATAACCAAAAAATAAAATGATCTTAAGAGAATTTAAAATAAGAACATTAAGATCAGAAATTCATAAACCAGTTTTTGGCTACGACGATTTGAGTGCGAAGAGAGTGATTGAGAATTCACGAGAGTTTTTGCTTAGCTCAGGAATGAAAGAATTGGTGTTAGAAATGGTTCTCATAGGGTCTCTATTTATAGAGTTTCAAAAGAGATTTTGACATTCAAAAACGGTTTGACTTCAGCTCACCAATCAAGCAAATGAGTAAATGAATGAGTGAAATTTGGGAAGTGAAAAACGCAGCTGGTAGTCAACTCCCAAGGAAGATAGTCGACTCCCAGAGAGTTTTCAATGAAAACTCTGCTCCCAGGACATAGTGGACTCCCTCCTTTGGTAGTCGACTCCCAGAGCAGTTTTTCAATGAAACTCAGCTGTAAAAGAGAGTAATCAATTCCTCGGTGTTTGGAGATTGACTTAAAGAGTTTGAATCAAATAGCTTAGCTCTCAAGAGATTTTAAAAAGAGTTTAAAAAATATGTTTTCGAAAAAGCATTTTGTGTGTGTGCAATTTATCTTGGCTTTAACATATTCCTAAAAAGAACAACTCACACACTTAGACTTAAATGAAGACTTCGGAGCCGATAAGATCTTGATGTAGATGCATGCTTCACTTTGAATTTGAGCTCCTTTTTAGCTTAAGTTTAAGCACATTCCATAAGCTTCATCTTTGAGCTTCATTTGTGCTTGACGTAGAATGCGAGCTATCAAATTCATCTTCATCTTCTGAGTGTGGTTGAGCTTCTTCTTTTTGAAGTATGCGTAGAGCTTTCATTAATTGATCGCACAACCTACACATTTAGATAATGTAGTTAGTACATTAACATCATTTGGCGTGCTCATCATCAAAACCACTTAGAGGTGGGACTAGATCTCCCATCACTCTCTCCCTTTTTGATGATGACACCCAAATGCAAAAATAAATGAATAATAGCAATTAAAAATAATGAACAAGATTACTTACTCCCCCGCTTAGATGATGTATGATATAATCATATTCTCCATGCATCAAAGCTGGTTAGCAATAGCAATTATTCATTTTCGTTTTTGCATTTACCAAATTTCTTTCTTTCTTCCCATTGTCATCAATCAAAAAATATTACGATGATATCCATGACAAGTTCACAAAGTGTTGAATACATTATCACCTTAAGCATTTTAATAACCACGTATATGCAACAACCAAACCAAGTGGTTATACAAAGTATAAGATAAAAGAAATAATAAACCAACAAATTATCTGCAAAATAGAGTTAGTTGATCAAGATATATTTCATGTATAAATAGGATGGCATGAAAGCGAAAATATAGAGATATCAAAAGATAAAAACATGGCATATCAACTAGGAGAACATAGTAGTATTGCATCAACTACCAAGAGTTGATACCAAATGTTAGAAACCATCACACAAGAGTAAAAATATTATAGACCAAATCATTGTTTTAGACAGCATTGTTTTTAAAACCAAGTAACTAAGATAATCAATGTTCAAGAAGAACCGCCATTCTTCTTTTCTTTCTTCAATTCCTTGATTTCTTCAAGGATCATCCCGAGCGTCTTTTCCGCCATCTCATTGCTACTCGCCACGAAGTCTTTCAAATTCTCTACCTACTTGTTGAGCTCTTCAAAGCCTCTAGATTGAGAAATTTTCAGCTTTTCAATCTTCTTCAGGAGCATGTCCTGAAGCTTAAGAATGTAGTAGGGAACTTCTTTAGGTGGTGCTTCATCCTCATCTTCACTTCCTTCTTCAACTTCTACATCTGAGTCTTCAATAACAATTTTCTTACCCTTCCTTTAGGTGGAGCTAGTGTCACCAACTAGCTTTTCTTCCAGAACATTTTCGTTAAGGTCTCGTTGAAGACCCATTCGGCCAAGTGTATGAGCATCAAACACAAGAGTGGGTTCCAGAACTTTAGACTCATTAACCAGTGGAATATCATAAGGATTAAAGAGAATGGTTAAGAAATGACCATGAGCCAAGGGAGATATAACTCTAGTAGACACAACAGACTAAAGAATTGAATCCAATATAATTCTAGCCCAATTAACTTTAATATTTCCAAGCATAGAGTAAATATACTTTGCTTGTTTTACAGATAGAACAGAATGGCTGCCAGACTTTTGGGTTATGTTCTGGGATAAGATGTTCGCCAATATCTTACCAGGATAACGAAGATCTCTACTAGGTAACTTAGTGAGGAAAAACTTTCCAGACAGATACATTTTATCTAAAACATTCACAACAACCATTTCAATCTCGTCTAGCAGTTTTCCCTGTATATGGAATTCCTAAGGCTTGACCTAAAGATTTGACAATGATCTGAAGTTAGGTATCAAGGACATTAGTTCTAAATCAGGTTTTGCCTAGATCAGGATCCATATTTACATAAAAAAGATGAATAAGTATTGGATAACACAAATATGAATTATTCTTGGAAAATAGGTTCAGCAGATTTTGAAATTCTAGAATAACATCAATGCCATAATTCTCTACATCCTCAATATTGAAAAACCTCTCATGGAGGATTTGCCTCTTGGTGATGTTTAGAAACTTAGCATAACTAGAAAAATTGACCAGATAAGGTTCAATCACTTCTCTCTCAGTGAGAGGCTGAGAAGTTTCATCAACCTATCTCTTTTTAATTGCAACCATTTTCTTAGGATATTGATAATGAAAATATGAAATAATGAATGAGCTATATGAAGTATTCAAAGAGATAAGTGAAGTATTCAAAGAGTTAAATGAAGATTATACTTTGATGATGGATATTTTCTTGAAGGAAGATGAATGACAATAGCTCTTAGAGAAAGAGATGAGCAAGAGCATACACAAAAATTTCAAAATGAGAAACCCAAATGAGGTAGTCGGCTACCTTGGTTTTAGATGAGGGTTTTGATTTTGAAGTGAAGAGGGAGATGAATGTGGACCATTAGATCAAGAAGAGGAAGAAACTTAGCATAACTAGAAAAATTGACCAGATAAGGTTCAATCACTTCTCTCTCAGTGAGAGGCTGAGAAGTTTCATCAACCTCTCTCTTTTTAATTGCAACCATTTTCTTAGGATATTGATAATGAAAATATGAAATAATGAATGAGATATATGAAGTATTCAAAGAGATAAGTGAAGTATTCAAAGAGTTAAATGAAGATTATACTTTGTTGATGGATATTTTCTTAAAGGAAGATGAATGACAATAGCTTTTAGAGAAAGAGATGAGCAAGAGCATACACAAAAATTTCAAAATGAGAAACCCAAATGAGGTAGTCCGCTACCTTGGTTTTAGATGAGGGTTTTGATTTTGAAATGAAGAGGGAGATGAATGTGGACCATTAGATCAAGAAGAGGAAGGGCTAAGATCAATTCCCTTTAATGGGTTTAAGTCATCAACTGGTTATGAGCCCAATAAGCTTTAGAACCCCACTAAGAGTTAGTCAAAAAAGTGAAAAACGAAACATAGATTTCGGCAGACTGTGCTCTGGGAGTTGACTCCCGGCCTTGGTAGTCGACTCCCTCCTGGCTTTGAGAATTTTCTCATCCCGAGGGATTTTCGACGTGTTGGATTGAGCGTTTAGCCAAAATCTTTAACAAGAAAAATAAATAACACATATAAACATTCATATAGAGCAACAAAAATATTATAAACAATTATTTAAACATTCATATGTTTAAGCTTTTGCGAAGCTATGAATTTTTAACCACTCTTCCCGTAACGCGTTGATTTTTCTGTTCCTCATTTGTTTAGAGTACCTGAAAAATATGAACGTGTTGTACTCTTTATTCATTTGATTCCAAAGGATTCGTCTTTAGGAAACCAAACCCAATATGGTTTAGTTCCTTAAATAGAAATATAATTGTAATTTTTATTTAAATGAATTTTTTGAACAAAATCGGTTGTATACCTTTGTTTCTTTTGATCTCTCGTATGCTTGGGAATACATATGCTCAAAAATTTTGGGTTAGCATGATGCATCCTAGTATGCTTAATCTTTTTCTTGGCATGATTAGACTCATAACCAAGTCCGATTTTGCTAGATGATGCTTTTTGACTATTTAGAAGACTATCTAATTTTCCTTTCCCTTTATTGAAGTTTTCGACAATCTTCATCGTAGAATCGTATTTGTCTTTGATAGACACGAGAATATTATCCAAACCCTCAATTTTCTTTTTCATGGAATGCATGTCTTTTTCTAATAATTCGTTCTTCTCTTTTAGTGCAATGTTTTCTTTGAGAAGTGTTGAGTATTAATTCCCCGGATTTGGTTTTGGATGATGAGCAAACATAAATAATGCGAACGAACTGTTTGTGAACGCAGTTATGGAGATCGTCGCCAAAAGAATACGTATATCAAAAGCGACGTCTCAAGACTTCTCAATACGCGTGATCGTGTGCCTGGAGCTTCGTTGAAGCCTAAGGAGTTTTATTGAAGTCAAGAATGAAGATTGAAGCTTTGAAGACGGTTCGTCATGTATTATTTATTGTCTTCTAGCTTCATATATTAGAATGTTAAGCCTTGAGTAGGACTTACTTTATAATCTTCATTTCGCTCCTATCTTAGATCTAGGATTATCATAGAAGCCAATAGAAACTTTCCCGAAGCCTATCGCTTCTTCCCTCGGCTTCTAGTGCATGTTAGTTGGTTCAAGAAGAGTCACCAACCGACTAGATGACGATCTAGTCGGTTGGTAACTATACATGAACCGACTAGAATGCCTTACTCATTTCAGCCTAGCTATGTTGATCAATTAGTCGGTCAAAGAAGGTTCACCGACCGACTATATGACGATCTAGTCGGTCAGGAGTCCTTCTCAGACCGACTAGTTATCATTGCCTCTGTACAGCCTGAGCTACTGTTTCGAGTAGTCGGTCAAAGAACGTTAGTCGACCGACTAGTTGAGAAACTAGTCGGTCAGCATTTGTTCTTAAACCGACTAAGTCATCTTGAAGTCAGCCTATTCTATTTCGACTATTAGTCTGTCAAAGAGCATTCACCGACCGACTAGTTGTGAAACTAGTCGGTCAGCAAGTCTTCTTAGACCGACTAGTTGTCATCTCCTGTACTTCGACCTTTTGGCTGTTCAACCATTAGTCGGTCTACGTTGTATCACCGACCGACTAGTTGATGAACTAGTCGGTCAGTGATCCTTCTTTGACCGACTAGTCTGGTTCAGAATAGAGCCGTTGGGAACTTTTCCAACACGATTTTTCTTGCCTCTATAAATACAAACCTGATTCGTTTGAGGCAAGGTTAGAGGTCCTATTTCCAAGCAATTTTAGACCTAAGAGAAGAGCTCTCCCAAGCTATTTCAAAGCTCTCTCTCCCTCACAAGAATCTCTCCCTCTACACCTTGAGCCCTAATTCCTCAAGAGAGATTCTCTTCATTGTGAGCTTCTCAAGCCAAGAGCTTGATTCTAGGTCATCAACTCCACCCTAGGCTTCCATCGCTGGTCATCTTCTTGAAGCTAGGGTTTGGTGACATCTTCTTCCCCAAAATCCATCTTTGCCCTAATTTGGTAAGTATACTCAAGGCATAGGATTTTGTGGCAAGCATTTCATTTCAATCGTTATTTGAATTGTGTCTCTCGATTGTGAGAGAGGGTGTGATCCCGGTTTGTGGGAGTCACATGTCATTTGTATGATTTGGTCTTGTGAAGGTTTTTCACAAGAATTTCATTGTGCTAAATCTTGAGTTAGAGGTTTCTAACTCAAGTATCCAGAGGGGATCCGGGTGGTTGGGACGTAGGATCACCGGGAACAAGTCGGGGAGACTTGGGTGGATCCGAACCCATTACATGCTTTGTTTACGTATGTTTAATTCTTTTTTATTGTTGTTTATTCCGCATTGTCGTTTGTTTCTTGCACAATAATTAGGAATAACTATCTTGATTATTTTAAAGTACTATTCACCCCCCCCCCCTCTAGTACATGTGCAGTAGCTACCACAGGGCACTATAATTGGTATCAGAGCCAAGGTTAAAGCTACAAGTTCAAAGCTATGACGAACAACGACTGCAACGTCTTCAAGGATCGTCAAGGATCTTCTTCGATTATGGAAGGACAATCCTCTGTCAGGCATCCTCATTTCAACGGTACCAACTATGGGTATTGGAAATGCCGGATGGAAATCTTCCTCCGGAGCGCTTCGCTTTGGAGAGCCACATTGACAGAGTATGTCGAGCCTACCGAACAAGATTTCGCGAAGTGGACTACCGAGGAGGTCGCCGCGGAGGTAAGCAATGCCAAGGCGATGAATGCCTTGCAATGTGCGTTGGAGCCCGAAGACTTCAACAAGATATGCACATGTAAGAGTGCATATCAAGTATGGAACCAACTCCTCATCTTGCATGAAGGAACGAGTACGGTAAAAGATTCTAAACTCGTTGTCGCTAACAAAGAGTTTGAGTTGTTTCACATGGAACAGGGTGAAACCATGAAGGACTACTATGCTCGCTTCGTGAACATTTCCAACGAATTGGAAGCTCTTGGAAAGGTCTACACCCAAAAGGAGAAAGTCGCGAAGATTATTGACGGACTTCCCTCTTCTTGGGAAAAGCGTACCTTCGCCATCGAGGAAGGTAACGATATGAATAAATATACCGTTGTTCAATTAATGGGTACCTTGTTGTCTTACGAGGTACGCAAGGAAAGTAAGATCAAGATGAAGGAGAAGATGAAAGCGTACTTGAAGCAAGACGAGTCAAAGAAAAAGGCGATTGCATACAAGGCCGCTCCATCTACCGATGATGAAGAATCGAAAGAAGAGTTGGACATGGAAGCTTTGGCCGATTTGGCAAAGAAGTTCAACCGATTCTTCCGATAAGATAAGTTGAAGAATAAATCAAAATTTATTTCGACTAATGCTTCTACTCCCGTGTGTTATAAATGCAATAAGCCAAGACATATCAAGCCGGATTGTCCTCTATACAAACACAAGGAGAAGTGGAAGGCTTCCAAGCACGACAAGTCGAGAAGGCACAAGAAAGGACTTGTCGGCACATTCACCGACTCCGAAGAGGACTCCTCAAGTGGAGAGTCGGATGATGAACGAGTGGAGAAAGCACACACGTGCTTCATGGGAAAAGAGGAACGTGATCAAGACACTTCCTCCGATGAAAGCGAGGATGGAAGCGAGGATGAAGGCGATGAGGTAACGAACGATGAACTTAAAATAGCCAACGAACAACTTTTGAATAAGTTTTCTAATTTGGCTACTAGATTTATTAAGACTAAGAATGAACTAGATAGTCTTAAAAACTCGCCTAAACTCATCATCGTCAACAACGACACCGTTGTTGAAGGGTTGAGAAATGAGATTGAAAATCTCAAATCTCAACTCGAACATGTTCATGTCGAGGATTCGGATGAACATGTGATAGCGGAGTTGACGTCTCAAAACTCAACTTTGAGTATTGAGAATAAAAATCTCAAATCACGTGTTTGTGCACTCGCATCGCGAGTGTCCACCTTGGATGCTTCTTTGCATTCTCTCACCGAGAAGTATGAGTGCACATTAGGCCGAATCAATGAATTCAACAAGGGTAAGGGCCATTTGGATAATATCCTAAATGACTTACTTCCGGCCAATCATCACATTGGCTTGGGGTATAAGTTAGGAGATTCATCCAAATCGTCCTCCACCTTTGTTAGGCCAACCTCCGATGCTTCTACTAGTGGGAGTAAATACTTCATGGGTTGTTCATCTACCAATGATGCTTCCGCTAGGAACACACCCCCATTTGGAAAGAAACCCACTTTGGGTGGACCTCCAAAGAAGGGTCATGCTTTCATGTATACCATGCCACGTAGGAACACACATCCTACCCCACATGTGCGCACGTATGATAATTTCTATGCTCCGCATCCACGAGCACGTGCACACCATGTGAGACACACTCATGCACGTGTTCCACCACATGCATATGTTCATTCACATTCTCATATGAA
Source organism: Scilla litardierei (assembly GCA_030789695.1). Taxonomy (NCBI): domain Eukaryota; kingdom Viridiplantae; phylum Streptophyta; class Magnoliopsida; order Asparagales; family Asparagaceae; genus Scilla; species Scilla litardierei. The sequence goes on along the minus strand of CM061142.1, from coordinate 266,575,903 downwards.
TCATTATCATCATGCACCATTGCATCATATGCCATATGCTTACCCACGACATGCATCACATAGAAATCAACAGCGTATGCATGTTCCCAATAGGATTAGGACTTCCAAGACATACACCATTTGGGGTCCGAAGAACACAAGCATGCATAATAAGGATTTGTATGTGCGATCGTATATTAATGATATTATTTTGAATGATGATTATGTTGGGAAATCACGGTCCTCGTGGACTTGGTTTCCAAAGGGTTAGTTTCCTTTGACCCTTCATTGCTTGGTACCATACGTTTAATTTCATTTTATGGGTACCAACGCAATTGTGGTAAAAAAATTTTGGTTTTATTTTTTTTATTTGCATATTAATCATGGATGTGCATGTTAATTTGAAACTTAAATTCATGTTGAATTTAAATTTGGTTAGTATATGGGTTACATTTAATATGTTAAATTGTTGCCTAACCCATAGGATCCAAAAGGATTTTTTGGATACCAAAATGATGTTTTGTAGGTTCAATCCATCATGGGATACCTACCCTACCAACTCATTGATTTGCAAAGAATTTTCATTCAAATGGAGTTGTTGGTGTTTAAGTGATGCACCAAAGTAGGGGGAGCTTAATGTTGTAAGTATCTTCTTACTTTTGATCTACATTGGTATCCATGTGTGTTGAATGCATCCATTGGTAGAATATATTACAATTGATGTCATTTTGTACTTGAAGTGTGTATGCCATAAGTGTTTATGAAGTTAATATCTATATTTGGCATAACACTTTTGCATGCTACATTTGATTTTCTCATTGGATTTATTTGTCTCTGATATTGACTTCCGTCGTTCGACGATTTTATTGGGTTAAATAGAATTCTTTCTATGGAAACATAGAATTGTTTTCCATGCACTCTATTTAACTAAGAATGTTGATTTTGGAGAGTATGTTCCAAAACTCAATAAGTAAAATTGATTTGAGTTTTGATGATTTCGTTTTTCGATTTTCGCCTACGGTTTGGTTATTTCGGTTTTCGATTTTCGCCTATGGTCTGATGATTTCGGTTTTCGATTTTCGACTATGGTCTCAATTCGCACGCTTTGCTTTTATTCGGTATTCTTCATTGGTGTCTTTTAGACCGTGGCTGTATTCTTCGACTCCCCTGCTTTATTATTTAGCAATTGGTTTTGTTGTTGGTCTCCTCCCGCTCTTTTTGCTAATGCCAAAGGGGGAGAGAATTAATAATGACAATGTGCTAATTGATAATTCAACGCAATTTACCATGAATCTAATTTTGAAGTATTAGATTCAGGGGGAGTGAATATATAAAAATGGATTTAGAATCCTAAAATGTCAATAATTGGTTCATATTTCATATCTTCCTCATCTGCTTGATGTGTATGCTTAATATTGAATACAAAACTAACGTGTCATCAATGCAGGGGGAGTAAGTAAATTTCTTAAGAATCATTATTATTGATCATTATTTATATTGGTTTGTCATCACCAAAAAGGGGGAGAATGTTGAGTATTGATTCCCCGGATTTGGTTTTGGATGATGAGCAAACATAAATAATGCGAACTAACTGTTTGTGAGCGCAGTTATGGAGATCGTCGCCAAAAGAATACGTACATCAAAAGCGACATCTCAAGACTTCTCAATACGCGTGATCGTGTGCCTGGAGCTTCGTTGAAGCCTAAGGAGTTTTATTGAAGTCAAGAATGAAGATTGAAGCTTTGAAGACGGTTCGTCATGTATTATTTATTGTCTTCTAGCTTCATATATTAGAATGTTAAGCCTTGAGTAGGACTTACTTTATAATCTTCATTTCGCTCCTATCTTAGATCTAGGATTATCATAGAAGCCAATAGAAACTTTCCTGAAGCCTATCGCTTCTTCCCTCGGCTTCTAGTGCATGTTAGTTGGTTCAAGAAGAGTCACCAACCGACTAGATGACGATCTAGTCGGTCGGCAACTCTACATGAACCGACTAGAATGCCTTGCTCATTTCAGCCTAGCTATGTTCATCAATTAGTCTGTCAAAGAAGGTTCACCGACCGACTAGATGACGATCTAGTCGGTCAGGAGTCCTTCTCAGACCGACTAGTTATCATTGCCTCTGTACAGCCTGAACTACTGTTTCGAGTTAGTCGGTCAAAGAACGTTTGTCGACCGACTAGTTGAGAAACTAGTCGGTCAGCATTTGTTCTTAAACCGACTAAGTCATCTTGAAGTCAGCCTATTCTATTTCGACTATTAGTCGGTCAAAGAGCATTTACCAACCGACTAGTTGTGAAACTAGTCGGTCGGTAAGTCTTCTTAGACCGACTAGTTGTCATCTCCTGTACTTTGACCTTTTGGCTGTTCAACCATTAGTCGGTCTACGTTGTACCACCGACCGACTAGTTGATGAACTAGTCGGTCAGTGATCCTTCTTTGACCGACTAGTCTGGTTTAGAATAGAGCCGTTGGGAACTTTTCCAACAAGATTTTTCTTGCCTCAATAAATACAAACCTTATTCGTTTGAGGCAAGGTTAGAGGTCCTATTTCCAAGCAATTTCAGACCTAAGAGAAGAGCTCTCCTAAGCTATTTCAAAGCTCTCTCTCCTTCACAAGAATCTCTCCCTCTACACCTTGAGCCCTAATTGCTCAAGAGAGATTCTCTTCATTGTAAGCTTCTCAAGCCAAGAGCTTGATTCTAGGTCATCAACTCCACCCTAGGCTTCCATCGCTGGTCATCCTCTTGAAGCTAGGGTTTGGTGACATCTTCATCCCCAAAATCCATCTTTGCCCTAATTTGGTAAGTATACTCAAGGTATAGGATTTTGTGGTAAGCATTTCATTTCAATCGTTATTTGAATTGTGTCTCTCGGTTGTGAGAGAGGGTGTGATCCCGGTTTGTGGGAGTCACATGTCATTTGTATGATTTGGTCTTGTGAAGGTTTTTCACAAGAATTTCATAGTGCTAAATCTTGAGTTAGAGGTTTCTAACTTAAGTATCCGGCGGGGATCCGGGTGGTTGGGACGTAGGATCACCGGGAACAAGTCGGGGAGACTTGGGTGGATCCGAACCCGTTACATGCTTTGTTTGCGTATGTTTAATTCTTGTTGATTGTTGTTTATTCCGCATTGTCGTTTGTTTCTTACACAATAATTAGGAATAACTATCTTGATTATTTTAAAGTACTATTCATCCCCCCTCTAGTACATATGCAGTAGCTACCACATGGCACTACAATTGGTATCAGAACCAAGGTTAAAGCTACAAGTTCAAAGCTATGACGAACAACGACTATAACGTCTTCAAGGATCGTCAAGGATCTTCTTCGGTTATGGAAGGACAATCCTCTGTCAGTCCTCCTCATTTCAACGGTACCAACTATGGGTACTAGAAATGCCGGATGGAAACCTTTCTCCGGAGCGGTTCGCTTTGGAGAGCCACATTGACAGAGTATGTCGAGCCTACCGAACAAGATTTCGCGAAGTGGACTACCGAGGAGATCGCCGCGGAGGTAAGCAATGCCAAGGCGATGAATTCCTTGCAATGTGCGTTGGAGCCCGAAGACTTCAATAAGATATGCACATGTAAGAGTGCATATCAAGTATGGAACCAACTCATCATCTTGCACGAAGGAACGAGTACAGTAAAAGATTCTAAACTCGTTGTCACTAACAAAGAGTTTGAGTTGTTTAACATGGAACATGGTGAAACCATGAAGGACTACTATGCTCGCTTCGTGGAAATTTTGTTGGATATGGACGACATGAATACACCCATGAGGGGATGTACGAGGGTATACGGACCTCAGATGTCGCGTGCACGAAAGCGTGCATGAAGGGAACCTTTTCTCGTGTGAAAAAGACCACTCGATAAGTGGAAAAAGCCACTCGATAAGTGGAAAAAGTCACTTTAAAAGTGCATAAAGGCACTTGATAAGTGAAAGAAGAAGAGGATAAATGAATGTGCTAATATAGGCTAATAAGCTTATAATTGTTAGAAGAGGATTGGAGAGGATTAACCATGGCAAATAGCCATGGTACTATATTTATAAAACTCTCATGTTGAGGTGGGAGTCCAAGGGCCTCCCCACTAACTTAGTGGGGAGTAATGGAGAGTGATGAGGGGAGGGAGGCCAAAGGCCTCCCTCAACTCACAACACTCCCCCTCATCTCTCCATTACCTTGGGTTAAGCATATGAATACTTCAGGATTCAGTATGCCAATGGGGTGGATACTTCTGGATCCAGAGCCACTATGGTTGCCTCGTTAAAACCTTAGCTGTGGAAAACCCAGTGGGAAAAACCAGCAGCTTAAGGGAAAAGAGTACAACTATCGAGGGACTCCCCCTGATATGTACAAGCTTCAGGCTTGCAGATCTCCTATGTATCTATACAATCATCTCCTATTCGTCTATACATCTAACATGTTCTGAAAGAAAATACAATTATCACTCATCTACACAAGTTTCACTCATCTAGCGGCTATTGGAAGGCAGCGTCGCTCTGGAGTGTAATGCTCTTCGAAGTTGGTAGATGACTCCACTAAAGTATTCTTTGAATCAGTCTTCAGTGTGTCTGCAAGGTACTGCTAGACCTGGCTGAGCGTTTTCAATACTTGCTTCTTGGATGATGAGCTTCTCAGAAGATGTAGACATTGGATGATGATGTGTATATATTTAGGAGGTGGCCGGCCTATTGTGTTTCAGTCATCGCGATGATCTTTAAACCTGCATATGCAATATATATTCCTTGTCCCTTGGAAGTTGCGCAAAAGCAGCTTATCCTTGGTCTAGTGTTGCTCTCCAGGACAACACTGTATCTGGTTAACAACTTTACTGGAGACGCTCTATCAAAGATACGTGCAGTTGGCCAGATAATACACTAGAGCTAGGCTCTTCGGGACCTAGGATGTCCTCCCCCTCTTTCAGCTACTGAAAGGTGTCATAAATAAGTATCCATTTTTAATAGGTTGCAAAAGGACATCATTCTTCATAAACTCCAGGTGTATGAAGAATATGAAAGGGTTCCACCACGAAGGTGTTTAATATGTAAGCCGAGACATCTTCGGCATGATTAATAATAGTTCATCTTCAGGATGATTAATGTCATCTTCAGGATGATAGTTCATCTTCAGGATGATAGTTCATCTTCAGGATGATTAATGTCATCTTCAGGATGATGGTTCATCTCCAGGATGATAGTTCATCTTCAGGATGATTAATGTCATCTTCAGGATGATAGTTCATCTTCAGGCTGATTATTGCCATCTTCAAGATGATTAATGTCATCGTCAGGATGATCGTTATACCTAGGTTTTTCATTTCCAAGGTACGCTTTAAAGCTATCTGAAATCTCAATGGTCTCTGCTGGAGATCCTATTAGCTTTAAGTCGACCATATGTAAGGCAAATATAAGAAATCCTGTCAACGATCTTTCGAAAAAGATACAAGGGCAGAATATTGCTTAAGATCAACTAATGATCTTTGTAGCCTTTATGGAGAAGACGTTTCTACGTTTCTCTTTCATCTCTGGGGGTAGAGTATACCCTTCTGGAAGTTTTATTTAGATCTATATATCTATATTGCTGTATATATATATATGCAGTCACAACGTCCATGAGCTGCATGTATTGGCTTTTGCAGAGAAGTGTAGGCATAGTAGGAAAATGATCACATTTCCTTGATTTCAATTTCTTTATGAAATTCGAATTATATTCCACAGGTTTTTACACATTCAGGTGTATGGACTACTGGTCCAAAGATTTTGCTTTTCAAGAGTGAGTCCAGCTCTACTCTTATTGCCTCGTCCCACTTTGGCCATTCTATGCGTTTACGCTATAGAAAAGTGGGTAGACGTCATCGTCGTATTCAGCGACGTGAATGGCAATAGCGAAAGTAAAACTGTCGTCGACGACTGTGCTATATCTGTCCAGTACCTCTCCAGTACGTACGTAATATAATGATGTTTCTCCTGTTGTTTCCTCTGCAGGGGAAATTAGGAGGGGAGAGGTTGCTGGTCTGAGCTCAGCATCCCGTGGTTGGATCATTTTTATATATCCAGGAATCTTCCTATTATAAGAAAATTTTTATTTTGAACCTGGTCGGCGTCCTCTTTTCAAATGAGGTACAGCCAATTCTGCTGTCGGTGGATTGCATCCATCTTTGGGAATGTCAATCCTAGCTGGCGTGTTGGCAGCAGGGACGTGTGAACGAACAATCTTCTGGTTGTCCGCAATTTTATCCGTCAATTGATGTACTTTAGTCTGAATGTGAATGATCTTCTGGATCTCAACGTCACACAGAAAAAGTATGCGGATCATAACGAGATGAGGACTTATGTGTCCCATGATATGGTCTCAGAAGCTTCAGGCTTCTTTAGACTGCGTGCCTATTACAATGAGACTTTACTCATCAAATTCACATTTATCAAGACTTGGTGGTAAACCATAAGGAAGCGGCATCAGCAATAAGATATGGCCACAAGCGGGCCGTATCGTGATAAGCGATGCGGAGTGCAGCTTGTTGGTCCCTAAATATCAACAGGCAACTGGAATCTAACAATGGACATGAAATCCATTGGAGTCTCTTTACCAGAGAATCTGATAACCCATTCTGAGTATGAACATGCTACAGGATGTTCAATTTCAATGCCAGTTGCTTGGCAGAAGTCTTGAATGATATGAGTAGTGAATTCACCCTTATTATTAGCTTTGAGAAAGCTATGTTGCGAGTGAATATGAAGGCACACAGAAGACCATCTAGTAGATGCATATATCAGTACAGTAATGAAGTACCGAAAATGGTCCATTTGCGGGGTGAATAGGCCCGCAAAAGGTCACCATGTATTCTCTCAATGAAGCCAGGAGACTCTAAACCCACTTTCAGGAGGGAAGGTCTCTCTCTAAGTTTTCCCTTATGGCAAAGGGGGACAAAGAAACTCAACCTTTTGAAGAATCTTCTGGTTCTCCAATGGATTCATTTGATGATGCGTCCATCATCGCTGATCCTAGATGACTAAGTCCATTTTGCCAGAGTTTAAAACTATGGCAATGAAAGGCACTTCTGGTGCTCAGTCAAGTTGGCTTTCTATAGGATGAATATCTGTAATTATAGGGGCACGACGAGGGTCCAATGAAATCGTAAGTAGCTGGGCTTCTGGCCATCCTCTTTACGAGTTACATATTGATATTCAATATTTATTATCCACAGTTTTCAAGTTATGTTCGTTTAAACGAAATATCCTTGAAACTTGGAAAATTCCTATATGTTTAAGGGGAGAAGTTTGCATCTTATAGTCTCGTTGTATGTGGGAGCAATATTAATGCTACACCAGTGCAACGAGGCACTGTCCACAATATTAAATACTTCATCTATAAGCAAAACGAAATTTTATTTAAGTCAATGAAAAAGACAAAAAAGTTCGTACTTAAGCAAATTAAAGATGAAGCAACATTGAATTTTAAATGCATAGATAAAAGATGAAGCTTAATCGAGCAGGTCGTCGTTCTCAAAGTCTTTTGCAGTGAACATCGTTGGTGGCTGAACAGCCGCCAAGTTTGTTTCAGGCAGAGACTTCTGGCTCGCCTGATATAGTGCCTGGAGGTGGCGAGGAGTGCGGCAGATTCTGGACCAATGGCCAGTCATGCCACATCTATGGCATTTATCCTCCCAGTTCTTCTTAGGAAGTGACACTTGGTCAGTGTTCTGTTGCTTCCATGTGAAGTTACTCTTTCCTGTATTGTTGTTATTGGATGGGGGTGCTGCTCCTCGTCCATTCTTCATCACAGCTTTTCCTTTGTTATTATTAGCCTTCTTCTTATTTTTCCACTTCTGGGGAGAAACGTGGTGGGCTTCAGGGATAGGTGCAGTGCCAGCTGGACGTAAATTATGAGGGGCTAGCAGTAAATCTTGATTCTGTTCTGCCCTAAGTAGGCATGAGATCAGATCAGAGAATTTCGTGAAGTTGCGTTCACGATACTGCTGCATGAGGATTGTATCTTTCTCGTGAAACGAGGTAAATGTCTTGTCCAACATGCGTTGTTCTGTCACTTCTTCACCGCACAACTTCAGGCGTGATGTGATATTATGAAGTGCAGAGTTATACTCAGCGACGGACTTATAGTCTTGAAGTCTGAGGTTTTCCCACTCATAACTGGCACGCAGTAATATTACATCAATTTGATGTTTATAACATGCCTCCAGCGCTGTCCACAGCTCCATTAGGTCCTCTACCGTTAGTTATTTGGCCTTTAAGGTCCGATCTATATGTCTCCTAATATAGATAATGGCTTTCGCCTTATCCACATCAGATATGGTGGTAGGAGTTCTGCTAGATGATTGTTCCGCTTCTGGGGCCTTACTAGCAGAAGCATCAGTCGCTGCTGGGACCGATGAAGGAGCCAAAATTGAGCCAAGGAGGGCCATCGAACGCAAGTGGAACTTCAGGTCCACTCGCCAACTCAGGTAATTATTTACTGCAGCATCAAGAACTTCGAAATCGACGCTTGCCAATTTTACCATTTATCTATGCAATTTAAAATAAGCATGAATTAATTAAAGTGTAAATTCATGCATAAACAATAAAATAAGTAAAATGTGGGGATCGGCCAGATACCCAAAGACATACAATGTCCAAAGTCCGAATATACAGTCCATAAATAAAAGAAAAATACAACTTGGAAACCCAGAAGGGTCCCTATATTTTCCAATTTTCGCCTCCGTCTTCATTTATCGGTACACCGGACTTTGGCATTAATACATTTAATCCTCACTTACAAATTCTCTCAAAAAGAAAATAAAATTGCAAGGAATTTAAAAAGGGTATCAAAATGGCTGATCCCAAAAATCACATTTTAGCTTATTTTAACAACCACGCAGTTTATAATATGCTACAGGCACAAAATAAGCAACCACACAGTTTATATAACACAGGCATATATAATATGGAAAAAGAGACTATAAAATATAATAATCTCTCGGATCACGGGGAGACGTCATACACCGTTAGGTTAGTTGACTAACGGCAGAGCGGTCGCAGGATCCTTAAGATAATTATATTTTGAAAAAAAAAACCTAATATTCCATAAATTATTAATAATGCAAGAGTGTTATAATTTTAGCAATTTGAAAGACTAGGCGACAGGCCCATAACAAAGAATTAAAATAAATTAATAGTTTGAATGGGGCTGCAGGCCCATAAATATTAATCATTTTAATATATTCTTAATAGTTGGGCTGCAGGCCCATTTGCCAAAATTTAACAAATTAATTATTGCAATTGAATTAATTTGGCTTCAGGCCCAATAAGTCAAATTAAAATATTTAATTTTTCGGCTTCAGGCCCAGTTTCAAAATTCTAATTGACACATTTAAAATTGTAATTGGATTTACTGGGCTTCAGGCCCAATATTGGTAGACAAAAAGTTATAATAAAGCCAAATGGGGCTGCAGGCCCAACAAACAGGCTATTTTATTTGTTTCTGTGGGTCGGCGCCAGGGAAGGGCCCCCCGTCTGGGAGGGACGGCACACAGTCCCCGCAACAAAAGAGTCACGGTATCGAACCCAGACAAGTTCAACAAAATTTTATTTTCCTTTATGAATATTTAACGAATAAAGGAATCCTTCAAATAAATGTATTACACTAATGAGACATGTATGTCATAATAGCCCAGCGGTTGAAAGAAAGTCAAGGGATCTTGGGATCCCAGGGTCAAAACCCGACAGTCTCACAAAGAAGAAATTTTTTGTTTAATTTCAGTATCGGAATGCATTTAAATACATTAATGAGATAGTGTTTACAAAAGCAAAACGTATCTCAGCGGTAATCCAGTAGGCGCCAGTCCAAACGGTTGCGGGTTCAAGTCCCGGTCACGCCGCGTTTAACATTTTTTTTTAATTAAACCTTTAAAAAAAATTCTGCAGCGAAAAAGCACGACGCGAAACAGCGTCTCGCCTAAAAGAAAACGCGAAAAACTGACTTTTGAATCAATGAATTTTCTATGAAATCATTCATTAAAAAAATATTCTAAAATATCATAGAATCAAATCCAAACAATCCTAGATAAAGTTTTTGAAGTGAAACATATTTAGTTGGCATGAAAGCGAGTTTGTTGCTAAAAGACGAATCTTTCCTTCTCAATTTATTCCGGCCAACAAACAATACTCAATATCTCAAATTCATTTTTTAATGCCCATCGTTATCATTGCTAGTGACTATTTGGATTCAACAAAAGATAAAAACGATTTCAATGGTAAAATAGTAAAAGATTTCACAATGTCAACTACAAACGTAAATTGAAGGAGCATTGTAAGGAGTCGAGGGGTTTTTGTTTTGTTTTGTTTTTTTATATTAAAGATAATACAATAGCAACAGATTTAAAATGCCTCTAGATGAAGCATTAAAAACATAGCTAAATTAAAAATTTGTTTGTAGCTATCTACGGGATTGATAGATATTACCTCTAGATTAAAAATTTAGGGAAGATCGTAAAGATTAAGATCCGTAGATAGTGACGCTCCCGATACGCTCCAAAGAGAAATCCCCGCAAAGCTTCGCCGCAACGGATTACCGCAACAACAGATTCCTTCGCGCGTAGGGGTTTGATTTTTGGAAGGGAACGAGAAGAAAAAGCTCAAAATAGAGCGTTCGTGCTGATAACGTGTTAGAAGAGGATTGGAGAGTATTAACCATGGCAAATAGCCATGGTACTATATTTATAAAACTCTCATGTTGAGGTGGGAGTCCAAGGGCCTCCCCACTAACTTAGTGGGGAGTAATGGAGAGTGATGAGGGGAGGGAGGCCAAAGGCCTCCCTCAACTCACAACAATAATTGGTTATTTCCTACAATAACCACCCCTAAAGCCTATAAATAGGACCCAAGGGTAAGGCATTCATTCCACACTTTCCATGCCATAAGTTTGCAAAAGGCATCTTATGTTCTTCTTCTCCCTTCCATTAAAATCCTCTTCTAAATAGAGATTTAGGCGGTGAAACTCTGCTTCGATCCTCCGTGACGAAGTATCGACCGTTGTGGCGTATCCGAAGGCGAAGTTCCGAGATTACGGTGCCGCATACGCAAGTGTAAGTCTCTACTTCATTATTCGATCCTAACGTCCTTGTTTTGTCAGGATCCAACATTGGTATCAGAGCCATACGAGTTCGCCCCGGTCAAACCGCCGCCCCGTCGAACCGATGAACGAGACGTTGTCTTTTTCATGAATGGGTATCCTACCATTATGGATATGGTAGGAACGCTTCGTGACGGAGAGAACGCAGCGGTTGTTCTTTTCACGTAAGGGTCTTCTGTCATTACGGATATGGCAGGTGACCGGCGCCCCGTTTACGGTATGGGCGCGGTGTCGTTTTACCGCAAGTGCACGGTTAGTGTAGGGTGCGGGTTTATCGAACTCAGGGAGGTGGATGGCTTGAATGGCTACTAGCCTCGCCTAGGTTGTGTGCTAGCTACGCGGATAATATGGGTCGAAGTGAAGAAATAAAAGAAAGAAATGAAAAAGACACGAAATGAATCTCCGCTAACACAGGCTAGAGAATTCATGACACTTGACATTTGACTTGACCCAGGGTGAGACATTGCCTCGAAAGGTGGTACCTAGCGTCCATGGCCCGATATTCCGGTCGGTGCCAAGCACGCTAGGCATACCCGGTTCCAGACGGTGGGCATTCCCATGTCCATTAACACCTTCCGCAACCGGGAGCATTAAGGCCACAATGATAACTCCCAACACTTCGTCCAAGCCGTTCCCACGTGCGAGGACTCGATGTCAACACTAGGGACATGAGCTGTGGCTAGGGAGTCAACCGCCAAGTTTATTCCCCCTTGGTTCGACGGTCAGAGGCGGTCTTTCTCCCGCCAATGACAATGAAACACCCCCGCGTAACCCTAATGGCCAAATAGGTCAAATGTGATTTCTAGCAATACATCGAAGCGGATCTTGACTGGACAAGCACCGGACCCCAACCCCCAACAAAACTAGTGTGTCGTCGTACGAATTGGACCCAGATTGCTAGAAATCCCCATTGACGCATTTCATCGAACACATGACATGCAACCAAGTCAAATGAAACAACCCAAGCATCAATCCTACTCTAACCCGTATTATGGTTCATCAATACTACTCCATGATGAAAAACATATAAACAACCAACATAAAAGACATACAAACAATCATCATGAAGCAAAACAAATACAACACAAAATAATGTAAAACAAGAGAAAGAAATACTTATCTTGATTCGAATCCAACAATCCGGTACAAGATTTATTGAGCAAAAACCTAATCTAATCTACCCTAGGCCTCCCAACAAAGGGACTAAAAAAGCCCTAAAAACTAGAGGAGAATCCCCCAAAGTCGTGCCCCAAAACTCAAATATATAACCCCTCAAAAACCTTAACAGTTCGGGTCCAGAACTGTCAAAACCGGCCCACCCGATCGGGTGGAAACTCACCCGATCGGGTGGGAAAAACAGAGACTACGAAACTACAGAAAATGAGTTCACCCGGTCGGGTGGAAACTCACCCGATCAGGTGAAATGAAAATTCAGACTGCAGCCAATTTCAGCACATAGCTGCGCTCAGAAAATTCCAGAAAAATCTAGAAAAATCGTATTTGGGCATGCGACCTATCGTTGGAAAGCTAACGACGATGCCGACGCTAGAAAAATAATAGATCACCCAAAATCCCTCTGGAATGATAGTAGATCTTCAATGAGTGCATCAGCAGCGTGCAAAGGCGGAAGAAAAGGCCACCCGATTGGTTGAAACATCAACCGATCGGGTTAGCCGCTTGTTGCTTTGGCCATCGGGCTTCGGGAGCTTCAACCGGTCATTGAAGAGAGCGGGTGGAGCCGTCGGTTCGATCTTTGAGGCGATGCAGATACAGATGAACCAATCGGGTGAGATGTCACCCGATCGGTTGGAATCCAGCTCCAAATTCCCGAGAACTCTGTTGGGATGAACCGGTCGACGAACCGATCGGTTGACCTTGCGCTTCGCTCCAGCTTCAGTCTGGGTCGGACACGCGTGCATCACCCGATCGGTTGGCTGTGTCCAACCGATCGGGTGGGGGCTGAAAAGTGGCAATCTTGGTCGTTTGACCCCCTGGATCACGCGTGACCCCTCCCGTTGCTCCGGGGACTCATAATATCGTCGTTTTATGTCCCAAATGCTGTAAATTCCTGCAAATTACCAAAAACATGGAAAAGTGAAAGAAAACGAGAAAACACGAGAAAACGAATACAAGACGACGGTAAATAATGGAAAAACACGGGAGAAAACGTGCGCAAATATATGAAATATAAACGCACGTCAAAATCCCCCAAGCTGAACTCTTCCTCGTCCTCGAGGAAGACGAGTGAGAGTAAAAGCTCGGAGAGAGAAAATAGAGAGAAAGAGAGAAAAAGAAAACTCTATATCCTAGATCACCCGTTAGGGCCAACAAAATCAAAAATGACACACCAAGCAAGCAAACGCCAAATCACATCACTAAACCAAGGAATACGAGTCCAGACAAGTGCCGTGGGCCCACGCGGTGAAGCGCGAGTGAGTGTGGTCGTGCACTAGCAGTCCGTGTCACTATCTACGATGTGCGATAAAGCTTGATATACACAAATCCAGGAAATGACCCAAATATCGATTCGAATTGAATAAAGCGGTGAATATAAGTAGTTCAAGCATGCATGAGAATAGAGAAAGAATCGAAACATATCATGCGTCAGGGACTCCACAACTAGGGTTAAGGAAATCACCACACTATAGCCTAGATAATAGCTAAAAAGTTCCTAAGCCAAGTGTTTTCGAAATCGATGGGGGTTGAGATGATGTGGAGTAGATCACTCGGTGCAAATTCTCGCCTTCACTTTATTCTCAATAGGTAGGAAAATATTCACACTGGAATTTTTTTAGGTTTTGGGCATTTGTATTTTTTTGCTTTTTGGCTATACAAAATTTTTCTTTTCTTTTCTTTTTGGGTTTTTCTTTTCTTTTCTCTTTTTTTTTTTGGATTTTTGGGTTTTTGGCTATAGACATGTGTACTCTCCCAAGTGGGAGAATGGTACACGACGAGGGGATTTGCACCAAGTAAAACAAAAAAAAGAAATCGGAATCTAAACACTTGGGCAGAGGAAACTCTACTCGCTAATTAGAGCATGGGCTAAATGGGCTATCCTAGTCCTTAATTGTGGAATCCCGACACATGCAAAATGAAGTACACGATATATATAAATAGCATGCAGAAGCAGACATGAGAAATAAATACCGCATATTCAAATCGAAGCATGATAATCTAGGGGTCATTCCTGGACAGGTATATAAAGTTAAATCACAAAGTAGAAGCACACCACACAGCTAGGCACGACGCACGACTCACAAAAAGCTAAGTGGACCCACGATGCATGAAATGCAAGAGGACTCGATATCCTAGTGTTAGTGAGTGTGATTATCGATGCCACGCTAGGTGTGTGTGTGATTTTCGTGGCAATTCATCATATGGTTCATCTCTAGGAGAAAGAGATAAAAAGAAGAAAAGAAAAAAGAAAAAGAAAAACACAGAGAAAAACGACTCAAATAACGAAGAAAAAGAGACAAATGACGCACGAAGTGCGACTCCCCCATGCTGAAACTTGCATTGTCCTCAATGCAATAGTAGTGAATACGGGAGGGCAAAGAAAATGGGGGGGAGTTACGCACCGACAAAAAAAAGAAAAACACGAAAAACACACGAATGAAACTGGAAAATAAAGAAAAAGAAACATACAGAATAAAAGATATAAAACGCAACGAAGGACTCAAAGACACAAACACACGACAACGACACGTGAAAACATGCACACAAATCGATTTCCCCCAAGCTGAACATGACAATGCCAGCGAAATGATATGATCAATGTGATGCAGAAATATGCAAGGGGAAGATCGGAAAAGAAAAGAAAGAAATCAAAATGCAGGAGAGACGGTGTGCTCATTCTCCTCGGAAGAGGATGAGGGTGAAATGATAGAAGGGCATGACATGAAGAATTATTAATATGCAAAAGCAAATCCTAGATACGCTCCCCTCGCTAATGAGAGGAGACGAGATTATTCAAATCTAAACTAAAAAGCGGTAAATTTTTACACTACTGGATTAGGATACACCTGAGCATAGGCGGATCCAAGATCTGAAGTGGGGCAGGTAGCTGCTCTAACTGCTCCTTCTGTGGCTCCGCCAGAAGCGTTGTGCCACGTGTGCCAATGGACCCAAGCAATGCACCTCCAAGCATCCCTCGTAGGTGTCCACCTGTGACCTGCAAAGGAAGAGGTGCATTAGTCCATGGCAAGAAATCATTTCCCAAAATAAATGTATCCCAGGGATAATCGTCAACATGAGATGGAAAAATAATAAAAGGGTGACGAATACTCCCTGAGAATGGTATGCTATCCTCTGTGCCAACGACGATCAAATCCCCGCTCTCCATGTGAAGTTGCTCTCCAGGTGGTGACACACCGCAACATACCTCAAGGGAAGTCGATCATGTGTCCTGCGAGAGATATGGTGTGTCAAAAATATATAAGTCTAAAGGAATAGGACGTGAAAAGCGAAACTTAAATGTGGAGTGAGAGTGAGTATGAAAATCTCCCTGAATAGGGGTAATATGCTCAAGTAGATGCTTAGCCGCAGAAGAAGTGGAGCGTGACGGTAGAGGTAGATGTGGCTCGGGCTCCATGAAGTGGACGATCGTATCCAAGCCCTCATGCACATCCTCCTCGACGGTATGCTCATACTCCACCATCTGACTGATGTCCTGAATGAAATCCTCATGGTTGACCACAGACCAAGGAGGAAGCTGCGACAGAGATGGCTGTGGAGGTGGATGTAAAGCGGGCCCCTCGTATGTGGTCGTGGTGTCCTCGTCCTCACGCACATCCTCCTCGTCGGTATGCATAATCTCTGTAAACTCCTCAGTGCTCTCATAGGACTCATGTGGGGTATCTAAATCAAGACAAAAAGTCTCTCCCACAGATCCTAGAGAAATCTCCCCATCCTCACTATCATCATCAAAAAAATGCTTCGTCATCCAAGTGGTAGTGATGGAAAAATGGGGGATCGGCATGAGATGTGTCTATGGTGGCCGACGGCATGGTAGTCTCAACCATGAAAGTAGGTATATCCTCTCATTCATCCCCTCTCCTCGGTGTAGGCTCGATGATTGGTACCAGCAAGTTTCGTAATGTTTGGCCTTGGTTAAACATGGCACTTTCAAGGAGAGACACGAGGTTTGATTCTTCTTGTGTTGGTGGAGGGATATAAGGTTGAGAAAATGGATGGGAGGTGTTTGGGCTAAGGTTGTGGGAAAATGTTTGGCCTTGGTGTAGGGGGAGGCTCTCGAGCGTAAATGGGCAATCATAATACACATGCCCCGTCATCCCACAAGTCTCACAAACCACAACCGAATAAGGATTGTATCCTCCCTTCTGAGCATCGAAATTTGAACTCCACATGGTTACACCAAAGATACCTGGACAACAAAAATAAGAAAACTAGAGAGGAGCGTCAATAGTACAAGAGAATAACAAAAAGATAATATCATATTGGGGGAAAAATTTCTTGGTTATTGAATATATTTTTTTAAAAAAAAGAAAAAGAAATTTTTTTTGTGTTTTTCTGCGTAGTCTAACGAACCCAAGCTAAGCTAATATCAAACCGAACGCCTCCCCGGCAACGGCGCCAAAAACTTGACCAGCGCCCCGTTTACGGTATGGGCACGGTGTAGTTTTACCGCAAGTGCACGGTTAGTGTAGGGTGCGGGTTTATCGAACTCAGGGAGGTGGATGACTTAAATGGCTACTAGCCTCACCTAGGTTGTGTGCTAGCTACGCGGATAATGTGGGTCAAAGTGAAGAAATAAAAGAAAGAAATGAAAAAGACACGAAATGAATCCCCACTAACACGGGCTAGAGCATTCATGACACTTGACATTTGACTTGACCCAGGGTGAGACATTGCCCCGAAAGGTGGTACCTAGCATCCATGGCCCGATATTCCAGTCGGTGCCAAGCACGCTAGGCCTACCCGGTTCCAGACGGTGGGCATTCCCATGTCCATTAACACCTTCCGCAACCGGGAGCATTAAGGCCACAAGGATAACTCCCAACACTTCGTCCAAGCCGTTCCCACGCGCGAGGACTCGATGTCAACACTAGGGGCGTGAGCTGTGGCTAGGGAGTCAACCGCTAAGTTTATTCCCCCTTGGCCCGATGGTCAGAGGCGGTCTTTCTCCCGCCAATGACAATGAAACACCCCCGCGTAACCCTAATGGCCAAATAGGTCAAATGTGATTTCTAGCAATACATCGAAGCGGATCTTGACTGGACAAGTACCGGACCCCAACCCCCAACAAAACTAGTGTGTCGTCGTACGAATTGGACCCAGATTGCTGAAATCCACATTGACGCATTTCATCGAACACATGCCATGCGACCAAGTCAAATGAAACAACCCAAGCATCAATCCTACTCTAACCTGTATTATGGTTCATCAACACTACTCCATGATGAAAAACATATAAACAACCAACACAAAAGACATACAAACAATCATCATGAAGCAAAACAAATACAACACAAAATAATGGAAAATAAGAGAAAGAAATACTTATCTTGATTCGAATCCAACAATCCGGTACAAGATTTATTGAGCAAAAACCTAATCTAATCTACCCTAAGCCTCCCAACAAAGAGGCTGAAAAAGCCCTAAAAACTAGAGGAGAATCCCCCAAAGTCGTGCCCCAAAACTCAAATATATAACCCCTCAAAAACCTTAACAGTTCGGGTCCAGAACTGTCAAAACCGGCCCACCCGATCGGGTGGAAACTCACCCGATCGGGTGGGAAAAACAGAGACTACGAAACTGTAGAAAATGAGTTCACCCGGTCGGGTGGAAACTCACCCGATCGGGTGAAATGAAAATTCAGACTACAGCCAATTTCAGCACATAGCTGCGCTCAGAAAATTTCAGAAAAATCTAGAAAAATCGGATTTGGGCATGCGACCTATCGTTGGAAAGCTAACGACGATGCGGACGCTAGAAAAATAAGAGATCACCCAAAATCCCTCTGGAATGATAGTAGATCTTCAATGAGTGCATCAGCAATGTGCAAAGGCGGAAGAAAAGGCCACCCGATCGGTTGAAACATCAACCGATCGGGTGAGCCGCTTGTTGCTTTGTCCATCGGGCTTCGAGAGCTTCAACCGGTCACTGAAGAGAGTGGGTGGAGCCGTCGGTTCGATCTTTGAGGCGATGCGGCTACAGATGAACCGATCGGGTGAGATGTCACCCGATCGGTTGGAATCCAGCTCCAAATTTCCGAGAACTCTGTTGGGATGAACCGGTCGGCGAACCGATCGGTTGACCTTGCGCTTCGCTCCAGCTTCAGTCCGGGTCGGACACGCGTGCATCACCCGATCGGTTGGCTGTGTCCAACCGATCGGGTGGGGGCTGAAAAGTGGCAATCTTGGTCGTTTGACCCCCTGGATCACGTGTGACCCCTCCTGTTGCTCCGGGGACTCATAATATCGTCATTTTATGTCCCAAATACTGTAAATTCCTGCAAATTACCAAAAACACGGAAAAGTGAAAGAAAACAAGAAAACACGAGAAAACGAATACAAGACGGCGGTAAATAATGGAAAAACACGGGAGAAAACGTGTGCAAATATATGAAATATAAACGCACGTCAGCAGGAACTCTCCGTGACAGGAAGAACCGACCGTTCATATCGTCAAGCTCGCACTCTTCATGGATGCTGAGTCTCCATTCATAGGGAATGTGAACTCTCTTCATGTGGAGCGTGTAGTTTGAGAACTTTAGAGTAGGTTATTTTTCATTTTGGCACACGGCCATTAGAGAATAACTACTTTCTCGACGAACGGGTGCTTCATCGACGAACGGGTGCCTCATCGAAGAAGAAGATGGTGGTTATTCCCATCGGAGAAGATGACCTTTGGTGCATGATCACCATGGCCAAATGGGCTATGGAGACAATGCATCCCCCCTCCCCATGTGGAGGGGGTTGGCTACGGCCAAATGACAACGAAACCCACCCCGTCGAGGGGGAGGAGTGCATGCGGCCAACCCCATGCAAGGGGGGTGGCCGGCCATGGCCATATGGGACATGGCCGGCCAAGGCCAAAGGGCCACGGCCAGGCCGGCATTGGCCGGCCACGGCCAGGCCGGCCCTGGCCGGCCACGGCCGGGGCCAGGGGGCCCTGGCCGGCCAAGGCCAAGGCCAGGGGCCGGCCAGGCCGACCCTGGCAGGGGCCAGGGCCGGCGCCCTGGCCTTTGCCAGGGCCATGGCCGGCCCTGGCAGAGGCCAGGGCCAGGCATTGGCCGGCCCTGGCCGGCCTCGACCAGGGCAGAGGCCCTGGCCGGCCTCGGCCAGGGCCCCTGGCCAGTCAGGGCAGAGGCCTTTGGCCGGCCCATGGCCAGCCTCGGCCAGGGCAGAGGCCCTGGCCGCCGGGGGGGTGCCAGATCCTTGGTCGATATTGGTCGACCAATCCAGGATTTTTGGTCGACCAATTCAGCCAGAGGCCTTGCCAATGGTTTCGGCGCCGGCCACCTGCAAGGCTAGCACATACGGGGCCGATGGCAGTCGTCTACGGCAAAATTCTCCTATAAGGGGGAAAGCGCCTGGATCCATACGGGAGCCGGCGACAATGGCTTGCAGAAAAATCCCCAAAGGGGGGATCCGGCCTTGGCACGGCTATGGCTCATCCCCGGCAAATGGCCAGGAAGTGCCGAATATTTTGCTAGTATCATAAGGGTACTAGGTTGAAATACACAATTTTGAAAAATACGTTTTCATACGTTTTGAAAAATACATTTTCAAAAACGTTTTTCTGCTGCGAAGTACTATACGAGTACTTTTATTTGATAAAGTGATGAGGAAATATTGAAAGTTACTCTAGATGGTGATTGGAAACGTAGTGACCTTTCCGATTCTAGAGTAACATCTTCAATATTTTTCGAAAGTAACTTATCAAATTATAAATATCATTCCAAGTGGGAGTTGAAATTAGAACTATCCAAATGGGATATTCTATTATCATTTCAAGTGGGAATTATATTTTAAGAATTTTAAATGCAATGTTTTTGATCAAACCTTCGGTTTTTGTGTCTTTTGCAGCATTTTAAAAGTAAAATGTCTTCCGCTTCAAAGAATATCGTCGCTGAGTTAAACAGAGGTGAAAAACTCAACGGTGATAATTACAAACTTTGGTCCATCAAGATACAATACGTTCTAGAGGAGCAAGAAGTGCTCGAAACTCTAAAGAACGTAATGATTGAACCCGAGTTGGGCACTACGGCCCAATACAGACGAGACAAGGAAGCTTTTGATGCTTGGTCTCGGAAGAATAAGATAGCGCGCATTACGTTATTAAGCAGTATGGCTGATGACATAATGTGCATCTTCCGAGAGCATGACTTAGCTATGGACATATGGTCCAAGCTTGAGGAGAAGTTTGGTGGCACATCGGTGTCCAAACTTTGCGCCTTAACTATAAGATTTGATTCATACAAGAAACGTCCAGATCATTCCATGGGGAAACATCTGCGACATATGGCGAATCTTATCTCAGAGTTAAAGGATGCAGGTCATGTGCTCACAGATGAGCAACAAATCCAAGCAGTCATACGTTCCCTACCAAATGGGTGGGACCAAATGAAGATGCATCTCACTCACAATGAGAGCATCAAGACCTTCAGCGATGTTTCCAAGCACCTCGAATTAGAGGAAGAGCGGCTTGCGGCTGCCAAGCCAAGTGCAGAAGTGCACATGGTTGCTAGTTCCTCACACGGGGGAAAGAAGCAGAAAGATCGTTCGAAGTCTACTAATGAACGTAATAAGCAACCTGAGTCTACCAAGAAACCCAAACATAAGGATGGGCACAAGAAATGGCACAAGAAGAAAGACTTGAAGAGGATCAAGTGCTTCAAGTGCAACAAGCTCGGTCATTATGCTCGTTCGTGTACGAGTGGAGGTGACGAGGTAACTTGTAATTATACTAGTTACATATGTGTTTCTAGTTCAATATTTCTTATGGGATCTAATCCATTTTGGATAATTGATTCAGTGCCACCGACCACATAGCAAGGGACAGACGGTCCTTCGTGGAGTATCACCGGATACCCCAAGGAACGAAGTGGATCTATGTAGGAAACAACACTCGTGTTGAAGTGAAAGGCGTTGGGACTTGCAGGCTAGTCTTGGACAGCGGCCGCACTCTCCTACTTCATGATGTTCTCTTCGCTCCAGATATTCGAAGGAATATAATATCTGTGGTCGTGTTAATGGGTCTTGGTTATAGCTGGTTTTTTCATGATTGTAAAGTGGACTTGTGTTGTAATAATTCCTTAATTGGTACTGGGTATGTATTTAAAGGATTTATTGTATTAAATACAATGTATGATTCCTCTGATTGTAATGAAAATTTCCTTATTGCAAATTCTTTGACTTATGAGTCTGATATAATTTGTTGGCACGCAAGGCTTGGTCATATTGGACCAACGCGTATGGATAGACTTGCCAAACGTGGCTTTCTAGCCAATGTTTCAAAGGTCGATATGTCGACCTGCGAACATTGCCTTGTGGGAAAATCTTGTCGCAAGCCGTTTGGAACCGGCACAAGGGCCGAGGTTCCATTACAACTCATCCATTCGGACATATGTGGTCCGATGAATGTCAAGACAAGGCGCGGGAAGTCCTATTTCATCACTTTTATTGATGATTTCACCCGATTCGGACATATCTATTTGATATCCCACAAAAGTGAAGCATTAACCTGCTTTAGAAACTATATGAGTTTAGTGGAGAATCAATTAGATCGCAAGATTAAGGTCTTGCGAACCGATAGGGGCGGTGAATATCAATCAACAAGTTTTAAGGAACTTTGTGATGAAAAGGGCATAGTACATCAGGTAACTATGCCTTATACTCCTCAACAAAATGGTGTTGCTGAAAGGAGGAATAGGACTTTAATGGAAATGGTCCGTTCAATGATGGAGCAAGCTAACTTGCCAATTACCTTTTGGGGTGATGCATTATTAACGGACACTTTCATTTTGAACAGTGTACCCTCGAAATCAGTTAGCTCCACTCCTTATGAGTTGTGGAACCAAAGGTCTCCTGACTTAAACATTTTAAAACATTGGGGATGTGCATCCTACGCACATATTTCCTCCCATAAGTATGGCAAACTTGGGCCAAAGGGAAGAAAATGTATCTTTATACGATACGCAGAAAACTCCAAAGGTTATGTTTTCGTTAGTCAGGAAGACAATGGTGGTCTAATTGAATTTGAGTCGAGGGATGTCACTTTCTTGGAAAACGAGTTTCCAAGACAGGGCGAGATAAGTCAGGACTTATCTCTATTTGAGATTTATGATCAAGATGGATTACCTCATTCGAGTGGAAGAATTCTTGGTGAAGACGAAAATACGTTTCAAACTTCACCAATGGATGATATGAATGACGCTAATCCTATTCCATATGGGAATAATGATCCAAGTGGGAGCATTTCTAACAACATTCCAAGTGGGAGTGATATTAGAATTGATCTAAATTCAAGTCAACAAGGACTTGAAGAATCTCAAATACGACGTAGTAGTCGTAAAAGGTTGGCTCCTCTAAGATTTGAGGATGAATTTCCGCAAACCTTTATGACTTTACTACAAGATGATGACGAGCCTGCTATTTTTAAACAGGCCATATCATGCCCTGTAAAAGACAAATGGATGGAAGCGATGAAGGAGGAATTGGAATCCATGAAAGTTAACCAAGTCTGGGACTTAGTTGACTTACCCAGAGGACGTAGAGCAATTGGGAACAAATGGGTTCTCAAGATCAAGCATAAGGCGGATGGCTCTATAGACAGATATAAAGCTCTCCTTGTCGCGAAAGGTTTTACGTAACAGGAAGGGATAGACTACGAAGAGGCCTTCTCACCTGTTGTGCGTTTTACCTCGATTCGCCTGATTCTGGCAATGGTAGCTTGCTTAGACCTCGAATTACATCAGATGGATATAAAGACTGCCTTTCTCAATGGAGAATTGGATGAGGAGATTTATATGGAACAACCAACAGGGTTTGTAAAAGAAGGAAACGAACATAAGGTTTGTAAACTTCGTAAGTCCATATATGGTCTTAAATAATCCTCGAGGCAATGGTATATACGATTTCAATAAGTTGTCTTATCAAATGGATTTTCCATGCATGATGAAGATAACTATGTATATATCAAGAGGAATAAGAGCAAGTATGTTATTATGTCTCTATATGTAGATGACATTTTAATAGCCGTAAATGACAAGGGCTTTGTGATGGATATCAAGGCTTGGCTTTCATCTTTTTTTGAGATGAAAGACATGGGAGAAGCCGCATATATCCTTGGAGTTAAGATTTCAAGGAATCGTTCGAAGAAACTTCTTTCTCTTTCACAGGAGACTTATATAAAGAATGTTCTAGAACGGTTTAATATGCAGGACTGCAAGTCCATTGATACTCCTATAAGCAAATGCGACAATTTATGTCTGAAATCGTGTGCAAAGAACCAAAAGGAAAAGGAAATTATGGAAAAAGTTCCATATTCCAGTGCAGTTGGTAGTCTTATGTACGCTATGATGCGTACAAGACCGAACATCTGTTTTGCCGTTGGAATGGTAAGTCGTTACCAATCCAACCCAGGGCAAGAACAGTGGAAAGCGGTTAAGAGGATAATGCAGTATCTTAAAGGAACTGCAGACTTGCAAAAGACTATGCTAAGACCAAGAAGGTAGACATAAGGTACATATCTACGCATGAGATGATAGCGGATCCGCTTACGAAGGCGATCCCCAGAGATGTGTTTTACAAACACTTATCATCTCAAAGATTGCGTAAGAGCTGAGTTGTACCAATGTAAATTCCCATGTCTGTAAATGATCAAATTCAATAAAAGAATAAGTTCTTTTCAACATTGCATATGAAATTTTAAGAAATGTTTGTGTACATTTTTGAAATCTCAGCTAGATTTTCTAGTATGTCGGACAGATTGAGGTTGGCTCTCTCACATGAGCAACCGCCTTTATTTTATCAGACGGGTAAAATAAAGATGAGACCTGTTTAAAATCAAAATCATCAGACCGATGATTTAGAGTCATGACTTAAACAAAATGGTCGTATGAAAGATCTGCATCATATGGATGCTTACAAAAGATCTAAGAGGATTCTTAAATCCTATCTGTCTTATGCGGGATGTGGGTCCAGAAGATCATTTGAGTAGTAAAAGGGACTCAAAATCAGACATTGTGGTGTCTGATCATCATCTTTACAACATCATTAAGACAACGCTCCCTGGGAAAGGAGTGATGTTATAATACGTATTTATACTACGTATGCATTTTGACCATTGGGTTAGAATAGTAATTGTGTTTACTATTATGTGAGACCCAAAGACCACATGGGTCTTAACTCGTTACCCTTAGGGACTCTAAATTGGTTCCTTAAGATTTGACTGGGTGATTGCTATCTTAGCATGTTGCTTATGGACTATGGTTAATTCGGTCCGGCGGGGCATGTTAGAAAAGCGAGTCAAGTCAAGATCAAAAGGATCGCAAGAAGAGGAAGATTAATTTCATATTCACATTTGGACTTTAGAGATTCAAAGCTGGCCAGCCAATTGTAATCCAGATGGGATTCAATTGTTGAATATAAAGTATAAGAACTTAAAAAATAATCTAGGATAAAGCATGCGTTGATCTACTCAACTTTGCACCTCGAGGGGTGTTGTGTATCTCTAATAAGTGCACAACAGCGGACTCTATGCGCATGACGGTCACACTGCATATTTCTCGGTATGATAAACAGAAGAGTTGAAGGAAAGATGTTTCCTTACAATCCCCTCAAGTGTGAGTGGGAGATGTTGGATATGGACGACATGAATACACCCATGAGGGGATGTATGAGGGTATACGGACCTCAGATGTCGCGTGCACGAAAGCGTGCACGAAGGGAACCTTTTCTCGTGTGAAAAGGACCACTCGATAAGTGGAAAAAGCCACTCGATAAGTGGAAAAAGTCACTTTATAAGTGCATAAAGGCACTTGATAAGTGAAAGAAGAAGAGGATAAATGAATGTGCTAATATAGGCTAATAAGCTTATAATTGGTTATTTCCTACAATAACCACCCCTAAAGCCTATAAATAGGACCCAAGGGTAAGGCATTCATTCCACACTTTCCATGCCATAAGTTTGCAAAAGGCATCTTATGTTCTTATTCTCCCTTCCATTAAAATCCTCTTCTAAATAGAGATTTAGGCGGTGAAACTCTGCTTCGATCCTCCGTGACGAAGTATCGACCGTTGTGGCGAATCCGAGGGCGAAGTTCGAGATTACGGTGCCGCATACGCAAGCGTAAGTCTCTACTTCATTATTCGATCCTAACTTCCTTGTTTTGTCAGAATCCAACACATTTCCAATGAATTGGAAGCTCTTGGGAAGGTCTACACCCAAAAGGAGAAAGTCGCGAAGATTATTGACGGACTTCCCTCTTCTTGGGAAAAGCGTACCTTCGCCATCGAGGAAGGTAACGATATGAATAAATATACTGTTGTTCAATTAATGGGTACCTTGTTGTCTTACGAGGTACGCAAGGAAAGTAAGATCAAGATGAAGGAGAAGATGAAAGCGTACTTGAAGCAAGACGAGCCAAAGAAAAAGGCGATTGCATACAAGGCCGCTCCATCTACCGATGATTAAGAATCGGAAGAAGAGTTGGACATGGAAGCTTTGGCCGATTTGGCAAAGAAGTTCAACCGATTCTTCCGACAAGGTAAGTTGAAGAATAAATCAAAATTTATTTCGACTAATGCTTCTACTCCCGTGTGTTATAAATGTAATAAGCCAGGACATATCAAGCCGGATTGTCCTCTATACAAACACAAGGAGAAGTGGAAGGCTTCCAAGCACGATAAGTCGAGAAGGCACAAGAAAGGACTTGTCGGCACATTCACCGACTCCGAAGAGGACTCCTCAAGTGGAGAGTCGGATGATGAACGAGTGGAGAAAGCACACACGTGCTTCATGGGAAAAGAGGAACGTGATCAAGACACTTCCTCCGATGAAAGCGAGGATGGAAGCGAGGATGAAGGCGATGAGGTAACGAACGATGAACTTAAAATAGCCAACGAACAACTTTTGAATAAGTTTTCTAATTTGGCTACTAGATTTATTAAGACTAAGAATGAACTAGATAGTCTTAAAAACTCGCCTAAACCCATCATCGTCAACAACGACACCGTTGTTGAAGGGTTGAGAAATGAGATTGAAAATCTCAAATCTCAACTCGAGCATGTTCATGTCAAGGATTCGAATGAACATGTGATAGCGGATTTGACGTCTCAAAACTCAACTTTGAGTATTGAGAATAAAAATCTCAAATCACGTGTTTGTGCACTCGCATCGCAAGTGTCCACCTTGGATGCTTCTTTGCATTCTCTCACCGAGAAGTATGAGTGCACATTAGGCCGAATCAATGAATTCAACAAGGGTAAGGGCCATTTGGATAATATCCTAAATGACTTACTTCCGGCCAATCATCACATTGGCTTGGGGTATAAGTTAGGAGATTCATCCAAATCGTCCTCCACCTTTGTTAGGCCAACTTCCGATGCTTCTACTAGTGGGAGTAAACACTTCATGGGTAGTTCGTCTACCAATGATGCTTCCGCTAGGAACACACCCCCATTTGGAAAGAAACCCACTTTGGGTGGACCTCCAAAGAAGGGTCATGCTTTCATGTATACCATGCCACGTAGGAACACACATCCTACCCCACATGTTCGCACGTATGATGATTTCTATGCTCCGCATCCACGAGCACGTGCACACCATGTGAGACACACTCATGCACGTGTTCCACCACATGCATATGTTCATTCACATTCTCATATGAATCATTATCATCATGCACCATTGCATCATATGCCATATGCTTACCCACGACATGCATCACATAGAAATCAACAACGTATGCATGTTCCCAATAGGATTAGGACTCCCAAGACATACACCATTTGGGGTCCGAAGAACACAAGCATGCATAATAAGGATTTGTATGTGCGATCGTATATTAATGATATTATTTTGAATGATGATTATATTAGGAAATCACGGTCCTCGTGGAATTGGTTTCCGAAGGGTTAGTTTCCTTTGACCCTTCATTGTTTGGTACTATACGTTTAATTTCATTTTATGGGTACCAACGCAATTGTGGTAAAAAAATTTTGGTTTATTTTTTTTATTTGCATATTAATCATGGATGTGCATGTTAATTTGAAACTTAAATTCATGTTGAATTTAAATTTGGTTTGGATATGGGTTACATTTAATATGTTAAATTGTTGCCTAACCCATAGGATCCAAAAGGATTTTTTGGATACCAAAATGATGTTTTCTAGGTTCAATCCATCATGGGATACCTACCCTACCAACTCATTGATTTGCAAAGAATTTTCATTCAAATGGAGTTGTTGGTGCTTAAGTGATGCACCAAAGTAGGGGGAGCTTAATGTTGTAAGTATCTTCTTACTTTTGATCTACATTGGTATCCATGTGTGTTGAATGCATCCATTGGTAGAATATATTACAATTGATGTCATTTTGTACTTGAAGTGTGTATGCCATAAGTGTTTATGAAGTTAATATCTATATTTGGCATAACACTTTTGCATGCTACATTTGATTTTCTCATTGGATTTATTTGTCTCTGATATTGACTTCCGTCGTTCGACGATTTTATTGGGTTAAATAGAATTCTTTCTATGGAAACATAGAATTGTTTTCCATGCACTCTATTTAACTAAGAATGTTGATTTTGGAGAGTATGTTCCAAAACTCAATAAGTAAAATTAATTTGAGTTTTGATGATTTCGTTTTTCGATTTTCGCCTACGGTTTGGTGATTTCGGTTTTCGATTTTCGCCTATGGTCTGATGATTTCGGTTTTCGATTTTCGACTATGGTCTCAATTCGCACGCTTTGCTTTTATTTGGTATTCTTCATTGGTGTCTTTTAGACCGTGGCTGTATTCTTCGACTCCCATGCTTTATTATTTAGCAATTGGTTTTGTTGTTGGTCTCCTCCCGCTCTTTTTGCTAATGCCAAAGGGGGAGAGAATTAATAATGACAATGTGCTAATTGATAATTCAACGCAATTTACCATGAATCTAATTTTGAAGTATTAGATTCAGGGGGAGTGAAGATATAAAAATGGATTTAGAATCCTAAAATGTCAATAATTGGTTCATATTTCATATCTTCCTCATCTTCTTGATGCGTATGCTTAATATTGAATACAAAACTAACGTGTCATCAATGCAGGGGGAGTAAGTAAATTTCTTTTGAATCATTATTATTGATCATTATTTATGTTGGTTTGTCATCACCAAAAAGGGGGAGAATGTTGAGTATTGATTCCCCGGATTTGGTTTTGGATGATGAGCAAACATAAATAATGCGAACTAACTGTTTGTGAGCGCAGTTATGGAGATCGTCGCCAAAAGAATACGTATATCAAAAGCGACGTCTCAAGACTTCTCAATACGCGTGATCGTGTGCCTGGAGCTTCGTTGAAGCCCAAGGAGTTTTATTGAAGTCAATAATGAAGATTGAAGCTTTGAAGACGGTTCGTCATGTATTAGTTATTGTCTTCTAGCTTCATATATTAGAATGTTAAGCCTTGAGTAGGACTTACTTTATAATCTTTATTTCGCTCCTATCTTAGATCTAGGATTATCATAGAAGCCAATAGAAACTTTCCCGAAGCCTATCGCTTCTTCTCTCGGCTTCTAGTGCATGTTAGTTGGTTCAAGAAGAGTCACCAACCGACTAGATGACGATCTAGTCGGTCGGAAACTCTACATGAACCGACTAGAATGCCTTGCTCATTTCAGCCTAGCTATGTTGATCAATTAGTTGGTTAAAGAAGGTTCACCGACCGACTAGATGATGATCTAGTCGGTCAGGAGTCCTTCTCAGACCGACTAGTTATTATTGCCTCTGTACAGCCTGAGCTACTGTTTCGAGTTAGTCGGTCAAAGAACGTTTGTCGACCGACTAGTTGAGAAACTAGTCGGTCAGCATTTGTTCTTAAACCGACTAAGTCATCTTTAAGTCAGCCTATTCTATTTCGAGTATTAGTCGGTCAAAGAGCATTCACCGACCGACTAGTTGTGAAACTAGTCGGTCGGCAAGTCTTCTAAGACCGACTAGTTGTCATCTCCTGTACTTCGACCTTTTGGCTGTTCAACCGTTAGTCGGTCTACGTTGTATCACCGACTGACTAGTTGATTAACTAGTCGGTCAGTGATCCTTCTTTGACCGACTAGTCTGGTTCAGAATAAAGCCGTTGGGAACTTTTCCAACACGATTTTTCTTGCCTCTATAAATACAAACCTGATTTGTTTGAGGCAAGGTTAGAGGTCCTATTTCCAAGCAATTTCAGACCTAAAAGAAGAGCTCTCCCAAGATATTTCAAAGCTCTCTCTCCCTCACAAGAATCTCTCCCTCTACACCTTGAGCCCTAATTCCTCAAGAGAGATTCTCTTCATTGTGAGCTTCTCAAGCCAAGAGCTTGATTCTAGGTCATCAACTCCACCCTAGGCTTCCATCGCTGGTCATCTTCTTGAAGCTAGGGTTTGGTGACATCTTCTTCCCCAAAATCCATCTTTGCCCTAATTTGGTAAGTATACTCAAGGCATAGGATTTTGTGGTAAGCATTTTATTTCAATCGTTATTTGAATTGTGTCTCTCGGTTGTGAGAGAGGGTGTGATCCCGGTTTGTGGGAGTCACATGTCATTTGTATGATTTGGTCTTGTGAAGGTTTTTCACAAGAATTTCATAGTGATAAATCTTGAGTTAGAGGTTTCTAACTCAAGTATCCGGAGGGGATCTGGGTGGTTGGGACGTAGGATCACCGGGAACAAGTCGGGGAGAGTTGGGTGGATCCGAACCCGTTACATGCTTTGTTTGCGTATGTTTAATTCTTGTTGATTTTTGTTTATTCCGCATTGTCGTTTGTTTCTTGCACAATAATTAGGAATAACTATCTTGATTATTTTAAAGTACTATTCACCCCCCCTCTAGTACATGTGCAGTAGCTACCACAGGGCACTACAAGAAGTTCCTCTTTATCTTTTGCATCCTTTTTAACTAATCTCAACGTTTTTCTATGTTCTTTAATGAGCTTTGTAAGGTCCCTGGCTATGAAAAAAACACTAGAAGGGGGGTTGAATAGTGTTTATGTAATTTAAAAAGATGGTTACACTAAATTAAATTCCTAATCAACAAATAGTGCGGAATAGAAATAAACCCAAAATGAAACAAATGCAAATGCAAGGATGTTTCAAGGATTCGGATTACCCAAGTCACTTCCCGACTTATTCCCGATAATCATACGTCCTTTCCACCCGGTAAACAATCGGATACTCAAGTTAGAACCCTAACTTGAGGTTTCCTTAAAACGCACTTGTAGCAACCCTACAAGTGAAATAGAAATACAATCGATTGACATTGACACCCACAACTTGGGAGCAAGCAAACCACCCTCACAAACCGAGAGTAAATCAAATAACTAAAGTTATAAAATATGAAATTAAGCAACACTTTTCAACTATGCCTTGAAGAAGAACTTGAAGGAGAAGTGTGTTGTGTGTTGAAATACTCTCTTGGAAGAGAGGAAAGCCCTTCTCTTGATTGCACCAAATGCCTAGAAGATTTCTCTTTGGTTCTAGGTTGGAGAGCAAGAGATGAAAGATAGGAATTCTAGGGCTTTTGGATTTTGAGAGCTTTGATCTTTAAAATGAAAGCTTGAATGTTTTAGCAAGAGATAATCAAAGTGGCTATTATCATTAGACTCTCAATGGAACAGTAGATGCTTCTTTTATAGGTTTCTCAAACCCTTCAAACTGAATCACCAAAGACCCCTTTGAAATCTGTGAGGAAAAACTCAACGGATAGAATCTGCTCCCGAGACAGTCGACTACTGAAGAACTCACAGTCGACTGCTGCACAGTGACAGAGGGTAGGTGAGAATTCATAACGGTAACTTACCACGTGGACAGTCGATTGATGAGGCATAGACAGTCGACTGTTGAACCAACAAGCAATTGTAAATCCTACTACAGGCGAATGGCCGTAAGCTGGGTAAGTTGAGGAAATCTGAGAAATGTCTGGGAGAATAGGACAGACGACTGATGAAGAGAAGACAGTCGACTGTTAAACTAAACAGGCGACTGTAATTCCTTCTACAGACGACTGTCAAGACCCTGAGATTTTCCAGAGAGTTGAGTCGTCAAATAGGCTCAAAGACAGACGATTGATGTAGCATTGATAGTCGACTGTTCCAATGGACAGTCGACTGTAAAACCAACAATAGTCGACTGGCCAAATTAAACAGAGAAATAGAGTTTGGGCTAAAGATAGACAGGCGACTGATTAACAAAACACAGTCGACTGTCACTTGGACAGGCGCCTATGAATCGTTCATAAGTCGCCTGTGAGAGTTAAAGCTAAGAAGCCCAAAAACTAGACTGAAAAGGTTGTGCATAACAAGCGACTGTAGAACAAAACACAGTCGACTGTTTTGAGACAAGCACCTGTAAATTGTTCAGCAGTCGACTGTTATAAACATGACATGCACAATCTAGATAGAAATGAATTGGAGTCTACGGAAGGTTGATCTAAACATATCCTAAGACTGAAATGAAGATGTGTGTGCTCCAACAAAGTTCTACTTCTAAGCTACATACTAGAAGAGAAACAAGAAAGTTACATTTGACGAACTCTCTCTTCTTTCCAATGCATGAGCTTGAAGTCTTCTAGGAGCTTCAATCACCATCTACGATCATCCAAATCACTTCATTTGCTTTCAATGATTTTTGAGTGTCATCCATTGCAAATAGATCTTCATAATAAGCTTAGGCAATGGATAAACTGCAAATAGGGGATTAGTCACAAGTATTATGTTTGCTCATCATTAACACCAGGTAGGGAGAAGTCCAGTACTCAACATTCTCCCCCTTTTTGATGATGACAAACAAACATAAACAAAAAGATAAATAATTGTGCTTAAAGAAAACTTACTCCCTCTACATAGATGCCAATCAAGTTAGTCAATTAATATTAGGGCATCTATATATCAAATGAAGCAAATGAGTAAGATATGCATGAATGAAATGAATCCATGAAATCTAGGATTTAAAATCTATATTCATTATATCTTACTCCCCCTGAATCTAAGGCAACTTCAATCTTAGATTCAAGTGTTATTAGACTATACTTAGCACATTCATTATGGAATCTGTCTGTTTATTTCTCTCCCCCTATGGCATTATCCAAAAGGCGGGAGTAAAATAACAACAAAAATCGTGCTAAATAAGAACTAGCAACAATTACAAGAGTCTAAAGGTATATAAAATAAAAACTCATAAAACCACATTATAAACTTTGGTGATTAGAGGAATGAGAGTCCAATATCAACATTGAGATACACGAAGAAAAAATACCATCTCAAATCACATCACATATAGAATATATCATACATGGAGATAATATCACTAAATTCACACAAATATGATCAGTAATTTTTACAATGTGGGAAACTGAACGAAGAAACTTCAAGATCATATATATATATATATATATATAATACATTTGACAGTGTTTTTTGA
Organism: Scilla litardierei; assembly: GCA_030789695.1. NCBI lineage: Eukaryota > Viridiplantae > Streptophyta > Magnoliopsida > Asparagales > Asparagaceae > Scilla > Scilla litardierei. The sequence goes on along the minus strand of CM061142.1, from coordinate 266,543,158 downwards.
ATTCTAGGGCTGACTAGGACAAGATAAAGAGTGGCTGAGATTTGATCTTGGTAAATCAATGGTTGAGATTGGATTTTGTGAAAATTTTGGTGAGAAAAGTGTCTTGGGAACCAAAACTTTGAAATTAGAAGTGTCTTGGGTAAGATTGTGGAGATTAAATTTGGGGGTAAGTGCCTTGGGAACCTAAACTTTAAAATTAGAAGTGCCTTGGGAAAAATCGTGGAGATTAAATTTGGGAGGAAAAGTGTTTTGGGAACCAAAACTTTGAAATTAAAAGTGTCTTGGGAAAGATTGTGGAGATTAAATTTGGGGGGAAAAGTGCCTTGGGAACCTAAACTTTGAAATTAGAAGTGCATTGGGAAAGATTGTGGAGAATCATGATCCATTAAATTAAACAAAATAAAAAATTTAGCGGAACAACAAATTAGCATAAAAATACCCTGAGTTTTGTTGCTCCGCGCCAAAGGCGCTCGCTAAATTTTACCGAATTTGTTGTCCCACGCCGAAGGCGCCCGCGTCGGTGCGGGCGCCGAAAAGTTTTTTACGCTAATTTGGTGTTCCGCCTGCGGGCGCCAAATTTGTTGTTCAATGCCAAATTTGTTGTTTAGCGCCGAAGGCGCCCATGCCGCTAAATATTTTTACGCTAATTTATTGTTCTGTTAAAATTTGACTGTGGAAATAATTTTTCGGGGAACAAAGATTTCGCGGAGGAAATCTTAAATGAACCGTGCCCGCGGGCACGGGTTATGACTAGTATATATATATATAAGATCACATGGGTACAAAACACATGAACAACACTATGTGCATCAAAACGAACAAAATACATCATGATCCAAACACCATCACTACAAAATAATCATCATACATACAAAATATTCAAACACTCAACCCTAACAAAAAAATCAAAGTCTTAGGGTGAGTGTCACTGGCAGCAACAACAGCAGCATCAGTCGATATTGATGACAGAGGGGTCCAAGGGGTGACCATACGGATGGAACATCAGCCTGGCAGAGCGGTGAGTAGGATAAGCAGGAGCCTTCCTCTTGGATGATAATGCACCCACAGCAGAAGACTCACCACAAACAGGCACACTGGGCTGGACAGCAATAAACGGGGCACGAAACCCGGAGGAGGAGGGACAGCAACAGACTCGGGACACTCCTCAGGAGGTGGAAACATGGCCTAAAGGTCAGCCGGAATGGGAATGCTGTGAAAAAGGAAAGACTTGAAAAGAAGCTCAAGAAGAAGCGAGAGCTTATGGTCCAAGTCGGATACACACGTTTCGATCATGGAAACACAGTCACACAGCCTACCGAGGAGGAAATCCTCGAGAGGAACAGATGGTGGAGACGAGGATGGGTGGTCAGCTGGTGGAGAGGAGGGTTCAGCTACATTTGCTGAGGGAATAGTGTCACCAACTGTGATATCCAGGAACTCATCTGATGTCAGAGGACTGACAGGTTCCATGAGGGACAAAGGATAGAAGCTAGGGTAAGCAGATATTGGTAAAAGAAATAGGATGAAACCAAAGATTCGATGATCAATGGAAGAGTGTCAATCAAGCAAGCAATCGACGTCGAGAGAGGCTTCGACAAGGTTTGAAATCGACAAAGGGGGGATCGACAAAGGATTTGAAGGAATCACAGGGAAGAAACAATCGATAGGAAGCAAACCTAATCCGAGAGACAAAGAAGAGACGCTCGACGACGCACTGAGAGACACAATTGACAGATCGACTAGAGGAGAAGATGGAAAACCGACGGCGGAGAGATCGACTGAGAGTTCGAATTGGGGAAGGCGAAACTATTTGTCAATCGGATGAGAGGGAAACTGATTGGTCGAATCGAAGGATCTTGGTCATATATCGAAGGGGCAAATGAATCTCGGCCGTTGGATCGAGAAATCGACGGCTCAGATCAAAAGAACGAACCGCCACATTAGGAGACAGTCGACTGATGAACAATAGTCAGTCGACGGGTTAAAGTGATAAGAGATGAGCTTAGGTTGACAGACAGTCGACTGTTGGGTAACATACAATCGTCTGTCCGTGAGACAGTCGACTGTATTATAAGCATCAGTCGACTGACTGAGAAACAATAAAATCTAAGATATAAACAGAGACTGCTGACGAAAATACACAGGCACATGATGACTAAAATGCAGTCTTATGTTGATCCAACAGTCGACTGTAAAGTCGTCGTCAATCGCCTGGGTAAAAGATACAGTCTGTTGAAAGAGAAGATAGAGTAGGGCAGTCGACTGTCGAAGGAAAGACAGTCGTCTGTCCTGGTCCAAAAATGAACAATGAGGTTAAAATCCAGAGGATATGCACAACTCACTCTAGGACCTATACTCTAACACAAACTGATCATAAAATCAATATCAAAAGATAAATCATTTATTACACAAATCTCTTAAGACAATCCGAAAACTCATGAAAACAACGAACTCTCATTAGCCTTTCTTAAAACCAATATATGATATATCAAATGAAGAGAGGCAACATGATGATATGAGTTCATAAGATGATATAACAAGTAAGTTGAACTCCTAAATTTCAGATTCACCCATAATCCCTAATTCTCCACGCAACCTCACAAATGAATCTTCTTTAAGAGGTTTTGTGAAAATGTCGACTATTTGTTTGTAGGTTTCAATGTACTCTAAGATGATGTCCTTATTAGCTACTTGATCATTGATAAAGTGGTGCCTCACATCTATGTGTTTGGTACAGGTGTGATGTACCGGATTATTGGAAAGACATATAGCACTTTGGTTATCAACCATGATAGGGCAAGTAGCACAATTGACACCATAGTCCTTAAGAGTGTGTCTCATCCAAAGAACTTGTGCATATGCAAGACCCGCGGTAATATATTCCGCTTCATTCGTGGACAATGATACCGAGTTCTGTTTCTTGGAGAACCAAGAAACTAGGGAATTTCCTTAAAAAATGGTAAGTGCCAATAGTACTCTTCCTATCGGATTTTCTTCCGGTAAAGTCGGCATCACTGTATGATATTAACTCATATGTGCTAGATTTAGGGTAAAGTAACCCATAATCTAGTGAATGATTGAGATAACAAAAGATTCGTTTACCCACAATCAAGTGTGACGCCTTAGGTCTAGCTTGATATCTAGCACACAAGCATACGGAAAACATGATATCGGGCCTACTAGCAGTTATATAGAGTAAGCTAACAATCATATCTCGATACAGACGAACGTCTACATCTTTTTCGTTCTCATCCTTGTGTAGATGGATAGTCGTACTCATGGGAGTCCTTTTGCTTGAAGACCATTCCATCCTGAATCGCTTAATTAGCTCCCATCTGTACTTGCTTTGATGTATGAAAGTCACATCCTTCATTTACCGAATTTGTAGTCCAAGGAAGTAGTTGAGCTCACCCATGTGGCTCATCTCGAATTCATCCTTTATAGACTTAAATTCTGGGCAAAGATTAAAGTTAGTAGAACCAAATATTATATCGTCTACATAAACTTGAATCAATAGGATGTCTTTTTCATAATCCTTAATGAAAAGTGTTGAATCAACTTCACCTATTTTAAAACCTAAATTCAAAAGAAAGGTCTTGAGTCGATCATACCAAGCTCTAGGAGCTTGTCTCAACCCATACAACACTTTCTTGAGTTTGAAAACATAGTTTCGAAATTTTTCATGTATGAAACCGGGTGGTTGAGAAACATACACTTCTTCATTAACAATACCATTTAAAAATGCACTTTTAACATCCATTTGAAATAATTTGAAATTCATATGAGATGCAAACGATAAATGCAATCTAATAGCTTCTAATCTAGCAACGTGGGCAAATGATTCTTCGAAATCAATACCTTCCTCTTGCCGGTAGCCTTGAGCAACTAACCTTACTTTGTTCCTTATGATGACCTCGTTCTCATCGGTCTTGTTCTTGAAGATCCACTTGGTCCCAATAACTTGGTGACCACTTGGAAGAGGAACTAGCTCCAAAACTTTATTTCTCTCAAATTGCATGAGGTCTTCTTCCATTGTCACTATCCAAGAGCTATCCTCACATGCTTCTTGGATGTTCTTTGGCTCAATGGTAGAGACAAATACGCAACGAGAGAATTCTTCAATTCCAGACCTCGTTCGAACACCCACACCAATATCTCCAATAATTTGGTCATGTGGATGGTTGCGAACGGTTGGGTAAGCTTTGGGAATTCCTGCATCACTTGGAACATCTTCAACAATCTCATTAGTGGTGTTAGTCTCAATAAAAGAATCATTAATCTTAACGTTACTAAGAGAATCACATATAGCATCAACACTATTATCAATAACATGATAGGAATCAAAATCTTCATAAAATGATACGTGTAGTGATTCCTCGATCGTTAAAGAGGTTTTGATGTATATCCGGTAGGCTTTGCTACGTGTGGAATATCTAACAAAAATTCCTTCATCGGATCTTGGCTCAAATTTATCTAAGTTACCAAATGTGTTCTTGATAAAAAATTTTGAACCAAAAACTCGAAAATATTTAACTTGAGGCTTTTTGTCATAAAATAACTCAAAACAAGATTTGTTCGTTCGGGGTCTCACTAGGATCCTATTAAGCACATAACATGCCGTGTGCACCGCTTCTGCCCAAAATTATAGTCCAAGATGACTGTCATGGAGCATGGTACGAGCACACTCAATAAGAGTCATATTCTTTCCCTCTACAACACCATTTTGTGGTGGTGCACGAGGAAAAGAGAAATTGTGAGTTATCCCAGTGTCATCACAAAACTTTGTAAAAGACTCATTCTCAAATTCTCCTCCATGATCACTATGGATAGTGATAATGGTGGATCCTAAGAGATTCTGAATCTTCTTTGAAAATATTTTAAACTCTTCAAAAGCCTCATTGTTATTAGTTAAGAAATAAACCCAAGTAAATTAGAGAAGTCGTCAAGGACAACTAATCCATAACGAGCATTGCCTAAAGAAGCGGATCTAGTTGGCCCAAACAAATCTAGATGAAGTAGTTTTAGGGGCCTCTTAGAAGTAATGCCTTCTTTAAGCTTGAAAGATGATTTACTAAGCTTACCTCTTTGACATGAATCACAAAAGTTTTTACTAAAAGCAATTTTTGGAAAACCTTTGATTAGATCATACTTAGCTAACTTATATAAGTGCTTGAAATGAACATGACCAAAACGGCGATGCCATAGTAGTTGTTTATTTGTATTAGTAACTAAGGAATGTTCTACGGTTTTAGGCAAGCTCAAATAATAAATATTTTAACGTCTAATACCGGTAAATAAAACATGTGAATTAGAATCAACAATTTTACACAATCCTTCTCCAAAGTTAACCTTGTAACCTTTGTCACAAAGGTGACTAATGGAGATGAGGTTGTGACACAAACCATTAACTAGAAATACATTAGTAATTAAAGGTTTGGAGGAGTTTCCGACTATACATACTCCAATGATGGTTCCCTTTTGGTTACCTCAAAAAGTGACCGTTGCACCATTCTTGATGCTAATCACTTCGGAGAGCAAGGAGGGATCTCCCGTCATGTGTTTGGAACAACCACTGTCGAGAATCCATTCTTTCCCTTTAGAGCTAATTTTACCTATATTTCTCTCTTTCTTTCTCTTGGGGTACCTACATAGTATACCATAAGCTCATGGTATCCAAATTTTGTTGTGTCCAAGGGGATTAGCCTTTTGGAAGCCAATTCCAAGTGGACTTCCACTTTCCAACATAATTACCATTATTAATAACATCATGAAAATAGGAATCAACATAGGCATTCCTATCATTTAAGCTAGTGTTCTTAGGACCCCAAATGGTGTATGTTTTAGGAGTCCTTCTCCTAGTTGCATGCATAGCTGTTAGTTTCTATGTGGTGCATGAGTCTTAGGAACATGGGTTCTAGATAAAAATGAGGTGGTGGATATGCATTAGACATATGACGGTTGTATGCATGCTTGGGAACATGCATGTTGTATGAAACATATGGGTCATGCATGACACGTAGAGGATGTGCATACATGTAAGAATGATGTGCATGAGCATATGGGTGTATAGGAGCACGTACATGAGTATTTCTCATGTGTGGATTTGTACGTGTCTGTGGGTGTGGAGAATAGAAAGTGTCATGAGTATCCACTTGTGAAGTCAGAGATTTCCTACGTGGATGTAGGTTGGTGTACATGAAAGCGTGGCTTCTCTTTTGGTTTCCACCCTTAGTGTGTTTCTTGCCTAAAAGAAGTGACAGTGAAGTGATGACTTTCTTAATAGATTTGCTACCTATAGTGTCTTTGACACCATTTGTGGATGCACCGGAGGATGGCTTCACAAAGTCTATAGTGACACCACTATAGGAGGTGCGAGCATTGGATGCATTTCCTATCACAAAACCAAGACCAACACGATGTGTGGCCGGAAATTGGTTTACTAGCAAATCATCCAGTTGTCCTTTCCCCTTATTAAATCTCACAATACGAGAGGACATAAGCTCATATTTCTCCGTAAGACAAGAAATATTGGTATCCAAGGTGGACACACGTGCTTTGAGCTCATGCACTTGGGTTTTAAGAGAATCATTCGCTAAACCCAATTGTGTGTGTCATGAAACTACATCACTATTATCCTTAGGATGTTTTTGATCTAGTTGAGATTTAAGGGTATTCACCTCATTTCTCAAAGTGATATTTTGAGAAGCTAAATTCGCTTTTTCAAGGGTTAATGTATCAACAATGGTGTCATTATTGATAATGCATGGAATGGATGGATTGCTAACATTCAATTTCTTTAAACTAGTATATCTAAGCATTAAAGATTGATACTTAGCAAATAATTCTTCGTTAGCAATACGCAATTCTTCCATAGTTACCTCGGGTTCATCCATGTCGGAATCACTCTCACCGGAGAGTGGATCTTCCCGGGCCATGAAACACATGTTGGCACTTTCACCCTTCATCATCAGAATCATTTGACGAGTCTCCACTTGAGTCATCGAATGTACCGACGAGTCCTTTCTTCTTATCTTTCTTATTGTTGTCGGACTTGTGGTACTTTGGAGCCTTCCACTTCTCTTTGTTTCGGAGCATTGGGCAATCCTTCTTGATGTGCCCTGGCTGATTACACTTAAAGCAAAGAGAGGAAGAGTTATTAGTAGAATCAAATCTATTCTTAGAGGGAAATTTACCTTTGCAAAAGAAGCATTGGAACTTCTTCGCCATTTGAGCCATTTCCTCTAAGTCCATGTCATTTTCGGATTCTTCGCTATCAGAGGATGAAGAATTAGCCTTGAATGCTAAAGCTTTCTTCTTGGCCTCCGAAGGGTTCATCCTAGCTCGAATCTTCAGTCGGTTATCCCCTCTTACTTCGTAAGACACGAGAGTACCGATGTGATTCACGACTGTGTAGTTCTTCAAGTCGTTGACCTTCTCAATGGCGATAGCTCTTCGTTCCCATTTGGAGGTCATCCCCATTATGATCTTTCTCACCTTCTCTGGTTAGGTGTATGTTTGCCCAAGTGTTTCCAGTTCATTGGTGATGACGATAAAACGTCCGTACATCGATGATATGCTCTCATTTTCCTGCATGTGAAACATATCGAAATTTTGCACGGCAACATATAGTTTAGAAATTTTTACCTTGTTCGTTCCCTCATGGGTAACGACGAGATTGTTCAAATTTGATATGCACTCTTACATGTGCATATCTTGTTGAACTCATTCGGGTCCAATACACAATGAAGAGCGTTCATTGCTTTAGCGTTGTTGACTTCGGCGGACTTCTCGGAGGGTGTCCATTTTTCAAAATCCTCTTCGGTAGGCTCGATGTATTCCTTGTGGAGGGTTCTCCAAAGGGAAGTGGGAAGCACTCCTTAGGAACGTCTCCATTCGGCATTTTCAATAGCCAAAGTTCGTGTCATTAAAACATGGAGGACACACCGTGGATTGACCTTCGAATAGAGTGGACGCTCCATCACGATCGTGATTGTTGTACGAAGTCGGTGGAGGAACGTTGTTGTTGTTGGATGCCATAGCTTGAAACTTGCGCTTTGATACCAATAGTAAAGTCCATGGCTATGAGGAAAACACTAAAAGGTGGTTGAATAGTGTTTAGGTAATTTAAAAAGATAGTTACACGAAATTAAATTCCTAACCAACAAATAGTGTGGAATAGAAATAAACCCAAAATGAAACAAATGCAAACGCAAGGATGTTTCAAGGGTTCGGATTACCCAAGTCACTTCTCGACTTGTTCTTGGTAATCATACATCCCTTCCACCCGGTAAACAACCGGATACTCAAGTTAGAACCCTAACTTGAGGTTTCTTTAAAACCCACTTGTAGAAACCCTACAAGTGAAATCGAAATACAATCGATCGACCTTCACACCCACAACTTAGGAGCAAGCAAACCACTCTCACAAATCGAGAGTAAATCAAATTACTAAAGTTGTGAAATATGAAATTAAGCAACACTTATAATCACCTATGCCTTGAAGTAGAACTTGAAGAAGAAGTTTGTTGTGTGTTGAAAGACTCTCTTGGAAGAGAGGAAAGCCCTTTCTCTTGATTGCACTAAATGCCTAGAAGATTTCTCTTTGGTTCTAGGTTAGAGAGCAAGAGATGAAAGATAGGAATTCTAGGGCTTTCAGATTTTGAGAGCTTTGATACGACTATCATGGAGCATGATACGACTGTAATTCCTTTTACAGATGACTGTCAAGACCCCGAGATTTTTCAGAGAGTTGAGTCATCAAATAGGCTCAAAGACAGACGACTGATGTAGCATTGACAGTCGACTGTTCCACTGGACAGTCGACTGGCCAAATTAAACAGAGAAATAGAGTTTGCGCTAAAGATAGACAGGCGACTGATTAACAAAACACAGTCGACTGTCACTTGGACAGGCGCCTATGAATCGTTCATAAGTCGCCTACGAGAGTTAAAGTTAAGAAGCCCAAAAACTAGACTGAAAAAGGTTGTGCATAACAGGTGACTGTAGAACACAGTCGACTATTTTGAGACAGGCGACTGTAAATCGTTCAGCAGTCGACTGTTATAAACATGACATGCATAATCTAGATAGAAATGAATTGGAGTCTAAGGAAGGTTGATCTAAAGATATCATAAGACTGAAATGAAGATGTGTGTGTGCTCCAACAAAGTTCTACTTCTAAGCTACATACTAGAAGAGAAACAAGAAAGTTACATTTGACGAACTCTCTGTTCTTTCCAACGTATGAGCTTGAAGTCTTCTAAGATCTTCAATCACCATCTACGATCATCCATCACTAGCCAACTGCGCAAGACGGACCAAGTTTACAGAGAGAGCAACTTCTCCCCCTTATACTACATCTCCCGACCTCCACCTCAACAATGATAGAGCTCAGAAGATAGGGGCAATTGATACGACTATTTTGACCGGGACCGGAGGAGCCAAGTCAACTACAACCATTCAACCAGCCTACGACGGCCTTGGGCTCCGGCCCAAAGATCTCACGGACGGGTCGCAATTCTCCACCCAAGGCGAAGGCCCAAAAGATTGCCCACTTTCATAGTGGAGGAAAGTATGGCCCGACTTAATGGCCATCACTCCAGCCATCATGGCTCGCCAAACATGGCAACCGTCTTCATGGCAATAACTCGCCAATCATGGCCCGATTTCATGGCCATCACCCGCCAATTATGGCGGCCGCTTTCAATGCCATCGCTCTGCCTTCATGGCATTCATCTCTCCATAAAACATGGCAATTATTGGGGTCAACATTCCCCATTAGCACGACCTCATCAATAACGACCATGATGTCTCATTATGGCCACATGACTAGTGGACTCTCCTATATGAGGAGGAAGGCGACGTCATCACTGGGGGCCGGATCTCCGAGATCTACAACAATAGTATCACATACTAACACTCTTACACCTTCTTCCACCTTGAATATTTCTCCTCCAAAGCTCGGCCCGAGGACTCGTGTATCGGCCTCTCCGCGAGCCATACTCGATCCCACCGAGCACTTATCAGGCAGATCTGACCTTGGTATCAGAAGAGAATTGGTCGGAACCAAGGTCCGACCCCCCTGATGAGCTCTCTCGTCTATTCGGTCCAGGAGATCCAGCGATGCCGAGGTGCCCCCTCACTAGCCTACACACTTAAATAATGTAGAACTTTACACCCACAACTTGGGAGCAAGCAAACCACTCTCATAAACCGAGAGTAAATCAAATAACTAAAGTTATGAAATATGAAATTATGCAACACTTACAATCACATATGCCTTGTAGTAGAACTTGAAGGAGAAGTTTGTTGTGTGTTGAAAGGCTCTCTTGGAAGAGAGGAAAGCCCTTTCTCTTGATTGCACCAAATGCCTAAAAGATTTCTCTTTGGTTCTAGGTTGGAGAGCAAGAGATGAAAGATAGGAATTCTAGGGCTTTTGGATTTTGATAGCTTTGATCTTTAAAATAAAAGCTTGAATGTTTTAGCAAGAGATAATCAAAGTGGCTATTATCATTAGCCTCTCAATGGAACAGTAGATGCTTCTTTTATAGGTTTCTCAAACCCTTCAAACTGAATCACCAAAGACCCCTTTGAAATCCGCAAGGAAAAACTCAACGGATAGAATCTGCGCCTGAGACAGTCGACTGTTGAAGAACTCACAGTCGACTGCTGCACAGTGACAGAGGATAGGTGAGAATTCATAACGGTAGCTTACCACATGGACAGTCGACTGATGAGGGATAGACAGTCGACTGTTGAACCAATAGACGACTATAGATCCTACTACAGGCGACTAGCCGTAAGCTGGATAAGTTGAGGAAATCTGAGAAACGTCTGGGAGAACAGGACAGACGACTGATGAAGAGAAGACAGTCGACTGTTAAACTAAACAGGCGACTGTAATTCCTTCTACAGACGACTGTCAAGACCCTGAGATTTTTCAGAGAGTTGAGTCATCAAATAGGCTCAAAGACAGACAACTAATGTAGCATTGACAGTCGACTGTTCCAATGGACAATCGACTGTAAAACCAACAATAGCCGACTGGCCAAATTAAACAGAGAAATAGAGTTTGGGCTAAAGATAGACAAGCGACTGATTAACAAAACACAGTCGACTGTCACTTGGATAGGCGCATGTGAATCGTTCATAAGTCGCCTGTGAGAGTTAAAGCTAATAAGCCCAAAAACTAGACTGAAAAGGTTGTGCATAACAGGCGACTGTAGAACAAAACACAGTCAACTGTTTTGAGACAAGCACCTGTAAATCGTTTAGCAGTCGACTGCTATAAACATGACATGCACAATCTAGATAGAAATGAATTGGAGTCTAAGGAAGGTTGATCTAAATGAAGATGTGTGTGCCCCAACAAAGTTCTACTTCTAAGCTACATACTAGAAGAGAAACAAGAAAGTTACATTTGACGAACTCTCTCTTCTTTCCAACACATGAGCTTGAAGTCTTCTAGGAGCTTCAATCACCATCTACGATCATCCAAACCACTTCATTTGCTTTCAATGATCTTTGAGTGTCATCCATTGCAAATAGATCTTCATAATAAGCTTAGGCAATGGATTAACTGCAAATAGGGGATTAGTCACAACTATTTATGTTTGCTCATCATTAACACCAGGTAGGGAGAAGTCCAATACTCAACATTCTCCCCCTTTTTGATGATGACAAACAAACATAAACAAAAAGATAAATAATTGTGCTTAAAGAAAACTTACTCCCCCTACATAGATGCCAATCAAGTTAGTCAATAAATATTAGGGCATCTATATATCAAATGAAGCAAATGAGTAAGATATGCATGAATGAAATGAATCCATGAAATCTTGGATTTAAAATCCATATTCATTATATCTTACTACCCATGAATCTAAGGCAATTTCAATCTTAGATTCAAGTGTTATTAGACTATACTTAGCACATTCATTACGGAATCTGTCTGTTTATTTCTCTCCCCCTATGGCATTATCCAAAAGGCGGGAGTAAAATAACAACAACAAACGTACTAAATAAGAACTAGCAACAATTACAAGAGTCTAAAGGTATATAAAACAAAAACTCATAAAACCACATTATAAACTTTGGTGATTAGAGGAATGAGAGTCCAATATCAACATTGAGATACACGAAGAAAGAAATACCATCTCAAATCACATCACATATAGAATATAGCATACATGGAGACAATATCACTAAATTCACACAAATATGATCAGCAATTTTTACAATGTGGGAAACTGAACGAAGAAACTTCAAGATTATATATATATACGATCACATGGGTACAAAACACATGAACAACACTATGTGCATCAAAACGAACAAAATACATCATGATCCAAACACCATCACTACAAAATAATCATCATACATACAAAATATTCAAACACTCAACCCTAACAAAAAAAATCAAAGTCTTAGGGTGAGTGTCACTGGCAGCAACAACAGCAGCATCAGTCGATACTGATGACAGAGGGGTCCAAGGGGTGACCATACGGACGGAACATCAGCCTGGCAGAGCGGTGAGTAGGATAAGCAAGAGCCTTACTCTTGGATGACGATGCACCCACAGCAGAAGACTCACCACAAACAGGCACACTGGGCTGGACAGCTCTAAACGGGGCATGAAACCCGGAGGAGGAGGGACAGCAACAGACTCGGGACACTCCTCAGGAGGTGGAAACATAGCATGAAGGTCAGTTGAAAAGGGAATGCTGTGAAAAAGGAAAGACTTGAACCGAAGCTCAAGAAGAAGCGAGAGCTTATGGTCCAAGTCCGACACACGCGTTTCGATCAAGGAAACGCAGTCACACAGCCTACCGAGGAGGAAATCCTCGAGAGGAACAGACGGTGGAGACGAGGATGGGTGGTCAGCTGGCGGAGAGGAGGGTTCAGCTACATTTTTGAGGGAATAGGGTCACCGACATGATATCCAGGAACTCATCTGACATAGGACTGACAGGTTCTATGAGGGACAAAGGATAGAAGCTAGGGTAAGCAGGTATTGGTAAAAGAAATAGGATGAAACCAAAGATTCGATGATCAACGGAAGAGTGTCAATCAAACAAGCAATCGACGTCTAGAGAGGCTTCGACAAGGTTCAAAATCGACAGAGGGGGGATCGATAAAGGATTTGAAGGAATCACAGGGAAGAAACAATCGATAGGAAGCAAACCTAATCCGAGAGACAAAGAAGAGGCACTCGACAACGCACTGAGAGACGCAATCGACAGATCGACTAGAGGAGAAGATGGAAAACCGACGGCGGAGAGATCGACTGAGAGTTCGAATTGGGAAAGGCGAAGCTATTTGTCAATCGGATGAGAGAGACTGATTGGTCGAATCGAAGGATCTCGGTCATATATCGAAGGGGCAAATGAATCTTTGCCGTTGGATCGAGAAATCGACGGCTCAGATCAAAAGAACGAACCGCCACATTAGGAGACAGTCGACCGATGAACAATAGTCAGTCGACTGGTTAAAGTGATAAGAGATGAGGTTAGGTTGACAGACAGCCGACTGTTGGGTAACATACAGTCGCCTGTCCGTGAGACAGTCGACTGTATTATACGCATCAGTCGATTGACTGAGAAACAATAAAATCGATGATATAAACAGAGACTGCTGATGAAAATGCACAGACGCCTGAAAGAGAAGATACAGTCACCAGTTGATCCAACAGTCGACTGTAAAGTCATCATCAGTCTCCTGGGCGAAAGATACAGTCTGCTTAAAGAGAAGATAGAGTAGGACAGTCGACTGTCGAAGGAAAGACAGTCGTCTGTCCTGGTCCAAAAATGAACAATGAGGTTAAAATCCAGAGGATATGCACAACTCACCCTAGGACCTATACTCTAACACAAATTCATCATAAAATCAATATCAAAAGATAAATCATTTATTACACAAATCTCTTAAGACAATCCGAAAACTCATGAAAACAACGAAATCTTAATAGCCTTTCTTAAAACCAATATATGATATATCAAATGAAGAGAGGCAACATGATGATATGAGTTCAAAAGATGATATAACAAGTAAGTTGAACTCCTAAATTTCAGATTCACCCATAATCCCTAATTCTTCACGCAACCTCACAAATGAATCTTCTTTAAGAGGTTTTGTGAAAATGTCGGCAATTTGTTTTTAGGTTCCAATGTACTCTATGATGATGTCCTTCTTAGCTACATGATCATTGATAAAGTGGTGTCTCATATCTATGTGTTTGGTACAGGAGTGATGTACCGGATTATTGGAAAGACATATAGCACTTTGGTTATCAACCATGATAGGGCAAGTATCACAATTGACACCATAGTCCTTAAGAGTATGTTCATCCAAAAAACTTGTGCACATGCAAGACCCACGGTAATATATTCCTCTTCATTCGTGGACAATGATACCGAGTTCTGTTTCATGGAGAACCAAGAAACTAGGGAATTTCTTTAAAAATGGTAAGTGCCACTAGTACTCTTCTTATCGGATTTGCTTCCGGCAAAGTCGCCATCACTGTATGATATTAACTCATATCTGCTAGATTTAGGGTAAAGTAACCCATAATCTAGTGAATGATTGAGATAACGAAAGATTCATTTACCCGCAATCAAGTGTGACTCCTTAGGTCTAGCTTGATATCTAGCACACAAGCATACGAAAAACATGATATCGGGCCTACTAGCAGTTAAATAGAGTAAGCTACCAATCATACCTCGATACAGACGAACGTCTACATCTTGTTCGTTCTCATCCTTGTGTAGATGGGTAGTCGTACTCATGGGAGTCCTTTTGCTTTAAGACCATTCCATCCTGAATCGCTTAATTAGCTCCCCTCTGTACTTGGTTTGATGTATGAAAGTCACATCCTTCATTTGTCGAATTTGTAGTCCAAGGAAGTAGTTGAGCTCACCCATGTGGATCATCTCGAATTCATCCTTTATAGACTTAAATTATTGGCAAAGATTAAAGTTAGTAGAACGAAATATTATATCGTCTACATAAACTTGAATCAATAGGATGTCATTTTCATAATCCTTAATGAAAAGTGTTGAATCAACTTCACTTATTTTAAAACCTAAATTCAAAAGAAAAGTCTTGAGTCGATCATACCAAGCTCTAAGAGCTTGTCTCAACCCATACAATGCTTTCTTGAGTTTGAAAACATAGTTTGGAAATTTTTCATGTATGAAACCGGGCGGTTGAGAAACATACACTTCTTCATTAACAATACCATTTAAAATGCACTTTTAACTTCCATTTGAAATAATTTTAAATTCATATGAGATGCAAAAGATAAAAGCAATTTAATAGCTTCTAATCTAGCTACGTGGGGAAATGATTCTTTGAAATCAATACCTTCCTCTTGGCGGTAGCCTTGAGCTACTAACTTGCTTTGTTCCTTATGATGACCTCGTTCTCATCGGTCTTGTTCTTGAGATCCACTTGGTCCCTATAACTTGGTGACCACTTGGAAGAGAAACTAGCTCCCAAACATTATTTCTCTCAAATTGTATGAGGTCTTCGTCCATTGCCACTATCCAAGAGCTATCCTCACATGCTTCTTGGATGCTCTTTGGCTCAATGGTAGAGACAAATACGCAATGAGAGAATTCTTCAATTCTAGACCTCATTCGAACACCCACACCAATATCTCCAATAATTTGGTCATGTGGATGGTTGCGAACGGTTGGGTAAGCTTTGGGAATTCTGCATCACTTGGAACATCTTCAACAATCTCATTAGTGGTGTTAGTCTCAATAAAATAATCATTAATCTTAACGTTACTAAGAGAATCACATATAGCATCTACACTATCATCAATAACATAAGAGTAATCAAAATCTTCATAAAATGAAACGTGTAGCGATTCCTCGATCGTTGAAGAGGTTTTGATGTATATCCGGTAGGCTTTGCTACGTGTAGAATATCCAACAAAAATTCCTTCTTCGGATCTTGGCTCAAATTTATCTAAGTTACCAAAAGTATTCTTGATAAAACATTTTGAACAAAAAACTCGAAAATATTTAACTTGAGGCTTTTTGTCATAAAATAACTCAAAACAAGTTTTGTTTGTTCGGGGTCTCACTAGGATCCTATTGAGCACATAACATGCAATGTGCACCGCGTCTGCCCAAAATTATAGTCCAAGATGACTATCATGGAGCCTGGTACTAAGAGTCCTATTCTTTCTCTCAACAACACCATTTTGTGGTGGTGCACGAGGAAAAGAGAAATTGTGAGTTATCCCGGTGTCATCACAAAACTTTGTAAAAGACTCATTCTCAAATTCTTCTCCATGATCACTACGGATAGTGATAATGGTGGATTCTAAGAGATTCTGAATCTTCTTTGCAAATATTGTAAACTCTTCAAAAGCTTCATTCTTATTTGTTAAGAATGAAACCCAAGTAAATCTAGAGAAGTCGTCAAGGACAACTAATCCATAACGAGCATTGCCTAAAGAAGGGGTTCTAGTTGGCCCAAACAAATCTAGATGAAGTAGTTCTAGGGGCCTCTTAGAAGTAATGCCTTCTTTAAGCTTGAAAGATGATTTACTAAGCTTACCTCTTTGACATGAATCACAAAAGTTTTTACTAAAAGCAATTTTTGGAAAACCTTGACTAGATCATACTTAGCTAACTTTTATAAGTGCTTGAAATGAACATGACCAAAACTGTGATGCCATAATTGTTGTTAATTTGTATTAGCAACTAAGAAATGTTCTACGGTTTTAGGCAAGCTCAAATAATAAATATTTCAACGCCTAATACCGGTAAATAAAACATGTGAATTAGAATCAACAATTTTACACAATCCTTCTCCAAAGTTAACCTTGTAACCTTTGTCACAAAGGTGACTAATGGAGATGAGGTTGTGACACAAACCATTAACTAGAAATACATTAGTAATTAAAGGTTTGGAGGAGTTTTCGACTATACCTACTCCAATGATGGTTCCCTTTTGGTTACCTCCAAAAGTGACCGTTGCACCATCCTTGATGCTAATCACTTCAGAGAGCAATGAGGGATCTCCCGTCATGTGTTTGGAGCAACCACTGTCGAGAATCCATCCTTTCCTTTTAGAGCTAATTTTAACTTTATTTCTCTCTTTCTTTCTCTTAGGGTACCTACATAGTATACCATAAGCTCATGGTACCCAAATTTTGTTGTGTCCAATGGGATTAGCCTTTTGGAAGACAAATCCAAGTGGACTTCCACTTTCCAACATAATTACCATTATTAATAGCATCATAAAAATAGGAATCAACATAGGCATTCCTATCATTTAAGCTAGTGTTCTTAGGACCCCAAATGGTGTATGTTTTGGGAGTCCTTCTCCTAGTTGCATGCATAGTTGTTAGATTTATATGTGGTGCATGAGTCTTAGAAACATGGGTTCTAGCATAAAAATGAGGTGGTGGATATGCATTGGACATATGAGGGTTGTATGCATGCTTGGGAACATGCATGTTGTATGAAACAAACGGGTCATGCATGACATGTGGAGGATGTGCATACATGTATGAATGATGCGCATGAGCATATGGGTGTATAGGAGCACGTACATGAGTATTTCTCATGTGTGGATTTGTACGTGTCCGTGGGTGTGGAGCATAGAAAATGTCATGAGTATCCACTTGTGAAGTAGTAGATTTCCTACGTGGATGTAGGTTGGTGTACATGTAATCATGGCTTCTCTTTTGGTTTCCACCCTTATTGGGTTTCTTGCCAAAAAGAAGTGACGATGAAGTGGTGAGTTTCTTAATAGATTTGCTATCTATAGTGTCTTTGACATCACTTGTGGATGCACTGGAGGATGGCCTCACAAAGTCTATAGTGACACCACTATAGGAGGTGCGAGCATTGGATGCATTTGCTTCCACAAAACCAAGACCAACACGATGTGTGGCCGGAAATTGGTTTGCTAACAAATCATCCTGTTGTCCTTTCCCCTTATTAAATCTCACAATACGGGAGGACATGAGCTCATATTTCTCCTAAAGACAAGAAATATTGGTATCCAAGGTGGATACCCGTACTTTGAGCTCGTGCACTTGGGTTTTAAGAGAATCATTCTCTAAACCCAATTGTGTGTGTCGTGAAACTAGATTACTATTATCCTTAGGATGTTTTTGATCTAGTTGAGATTTGAGGTTATTCACCTCATTTCTCAAAGTGACATTTTGAGAAGCTAAATTCGCTTTTTCAAGGGTTACTGTATCAACAATGGTGTCATTATTGATAATGCATGGAATGGATGGATTGCTAACATTCAATTTCTTTAAACTAGTATATCTAAGCATTAAAGATTGATACTTAGCAAATAATTCTTCATTAGCAATATGCAATTCTTCTATAGTCACCTCGGGTTCATCCATATCGGAATCACTCTCATCGGAGAGTGGATCTTCCTGGGCCATGAAACACATGTTGGCGCTTTCACCCTTCTCATCATCAGAATCACTTGATGAGTCTCCACTTGAGTCATCGAATGTACCGACGAGTCCTTTCTTCTTATCTTTCTTATTCTTGTCGGACTTGTGGTACTTTGGAGCCTTCCACTTCTCTTTGTTTCGGAGCATTGGGCAATCCTTCTTGATGTGCCCTGGCTTATTACACTTAAAGCAAAGAGAGGAAGAGTTATTAGTAGAATCAAATCTATACTTAGAGGGAAATTTACCTTTGTGAAAGAAGCGTTGGAACTTCTTCGCCATTTGAGACATTTCCTCTAAGTCCATGTCATTTCCGATTCTTCGCTATCGGAGGATGAAGAATTAGCCTTGAATGCTAAAGCTTTCTTCTTGGCCTCTTAAGGGTTCATCATAGCTCGAATCTTCAGTCGGTTATCCCATCTTACTTCGTAAGACACGGGAGTACCGATGAGATTCACGACGGTGTAGTTCTTCAAGTCATTGACCTCCCCAATATGATCTTTCTCACCTTCTCTGGTTGGGTGCATGTTTGCCCAAGCGCTTCCAGTTCATTGGTGATGTCGATAAAACGTCTGTACATCGATGCTATGCTCTCATTTTCCTGCATGTGAAACATATCGAAATTTTGCACGGCAACATATAGTTTAGAAAGTTTTACCGTATTCGTTCCCTCATGGGTAACGATGAGATGGTTCAAATCTGATATGCACTCTTACATGTGCATATCTTGTTGAACTCATTCGGGTCCAACGCACAATGAAGAGCGTTCTTTGCTTTTGCGTTGTTGACTTCGACAGTCTTCTCGGAGGGTGTCCATTTTTCGAAATCCTCTTCGGTGGGCTCGATGTATTCCTTGTGGAGGGTTCTCCAAAGAGAAGCACTCCTTAGAAACGTCTACATTTGGCATTTCCAATAGCTGAAGTTCGTGCCATTAAAACGCGGAGGACGCACCGTGGATTGACCTTCGAATAGAGTGGACACTCCATCACGATCGTGATTGTTGTACGAAGTCAGTAGAGGAACGTTGTTGTTGTTGGATGCCATAGCTTGAAACTTGCCCTTTGATACCAATTGTAAGGTCCATGGCTATGAGAAAAACACTAGAAGGAGGGTTGAATAGTGTTTATGTAATTTAAAAAGATAGTTACACCAAATTAAATTCCTAACCAACAAATAGTGCGGAATAGAAATAAACCCAAAATGAAACAAATGCAAGCACAAGGATGTTTCAAGGGTTCAGATTACCCAAGTCACTTCCCGACTTGTTCTCGGTAATCCTACATCCCTTCCACCCGGTAAACAACCGGATACTCAAGTTAGAACCGTAACTTGAGATTTCCTTAAAACCTACTTGTAGCAACCCTAGAAGTGAAATCAAAATACAATCGATTGACCTTGACACCCATAACTTGGGAGCAAGTAAACCACTCTCACAAACCGGGAGTAAATCAAATAACTAAAGTTATGAAATATAAAATTAAGCAACACTTACAATCACCTATGCCTTGAAGTAGAACTTGAAGGAGAAGTGTGTTGTGTGTTGAAAGACTCTCTTGGAAGAGAGAAAAGCCCTTTCTCTTGATTGCACCAAATTCCTAGAAGATTTCTCTTTGGTTCTAGGTTGGAGAGCAAGATATGAAAGATAAGAATTCTAGGGCTTTTGGATTTTAAGAGCTTTGATCTTTAAAATGAAAGCTTGAATGGTTTAGCAAGAGATAATCAAAGTGGCTATTATCATTAGCCTCTCAATGGAACAGTAGATGCTTCTTTTATAGGTTTCTCAAACCCTTCAAACTGGATCACCAAAGACCCCTTTGAAATCCGTGAGGAAAAACTCAACGGATAGAATCTGCGCCCGAGACAGTCGACTGTTGAAGAACTCACAGTTGACTGCTGCACAGTGACAGAGGGTAGGTGAGAATTCATAACGGTAACTTACCTTTTGAACAGTCGACTGATGAGGCATAGACAGTCGACAGTTTAACCAACAGGCGACTGTAAATCCTACTACAGGCGACTGGCCGTAAGCTGTGTAAGTTGAGGAAATCTGAGAAATGTCTGGGAGAACAGGATAGACAACTGATGAAGAGAAGACAGTCGACTGTTAAACTAAACAGACGACTGTAATTCCTTTTACAGACGACTGTCAAGACCCTGAGATTTTTCAGAGAGTTGAGTCATCAAATAGGCTCAAAGACAGACGACTGATGTAGCATTGACAGTCGATTGTTCCAATGGACAGTCGACTGTAAAACCAACAATAGTCGACTGGCCAAATTAAACAGAGAAATAGAGTTTGGGCTAAAGATAGACATGCGACTGATTAACAAAAATAGTCGATTGTCACTTAGACAGGCGCATGTGAATCGTTCATAAGTCGCCTGTGAGAGTTAAAGTTAAGAAGCCCAAAAACTAGACTGGAAAAGGTTGTGTATAACAGGCGACTGTAGAACAAAACACAGTCGACTATTTTGAGACAGGCGACTGTAAATCGTGCAACAGTCAACCGTTATAAACATGACATGCAAAATCTAGATAGAAATGAATTGGAGTCTAAGGAAGGTTGATCTAAAGATATCCTAAGACTGAAATAAAGATGTGTTTGTGCTCCAACAAAGTTCTACTTCTAAGCTACATACTAGAAGAGAAACAAGAAAGTTAGAATTGACGAACTCTCTCTTCTTTTCAACGCATGAGCTTGAAGTCTTCTAGGAGCTTCAATCACCATCTACGATCATCCAAATCACTTCATTTTCTTTCAATGATCTTTGAGTGTCATCCATTGCAAATAGATCTTTATTATAAGCTTAGGCAATGGATTAACTTCAAATAGGGGATTAGTCACAAGTATTTATGTTTGCCCATCATTAACACCAGGTAAGAAGAAGTCCAATACTCAATAAGCTTCTCATGAAGTGAGCAAAGCTCCTTATATGCACCCTATAATCCATGTCTTCATCATCACTTGATAATGAATCATCTTCACTAAATGATGAATTATGAAATGAACTTGCTTGCGATGATATGGTAGCTTGGAAGCACATATGGGCTGTTTGTCTTCTATCTTCTTTGTCATCTGATGATGATTCCTCAGAGGTAGAATCATCACTGTGATCGAATGCTGCATATGCTTCCTTCCTTGGTCGTCGAGTCTTGTTTCTTCTATAATTCTTTCTCTCATTATTCTCTCTGCTTTTGACATGGTCTTTGGCATCTCTGTTGTTCTTCTCCAATGGACTGTCTCTTTTACATGTCATGTTTTGTTGCAACCAAAACAAATAATATTATTAGTAGAACGAAAAGATCGTTTACCATACTTACTTGTCATGAAGTCTTTGAAGTTCTTTGAGATGAAGGCAATATGATCTTCTTTGTCGATGAAGTCGGAGTCTTCATCGTTAACTTTGAATGCTAGATTCTATTTCTTTGGTTTCTCCTCTATCTTCTTGTCTTCCTCAAGCTCAATCTCATATGCCATGAGATTTCCCATCAATTCTTCAACGGTAAGGTCTCTTACGTTATGAGCTTCTCGAATGGCCGTCATCTTCCCTTTCTATTTGGGTCTAAGCGATCTCAATATCTTCATTACATAATCATATTCAGACAACTTTTTGCCTAGACCTCCAGGCTCATTTGTTATGTTAGTAAAATGAGTATTCACCTCGGTAAGAATCTCTCCTTCTTCCATCTTAAAAGATTCAAAATTTGAATGTAAAACGCTTATGCGTGATTCTTTTACCTTCTCGGTTCCTTCGTGACTTACTTGAAGAGTATGCCAGATATGATGTGTCGTCTCGCATTGGGAGACACGGTTGAACTCATTACCTGTTACAGCACAGAATAATGCGTTCATGGCTTTGGCATTGAGGTTGGCTTTCTTCTTTTCATCAGCAGACCATTTTTCGGTGTCGACTTCGGTAGACGCTTTGTATGGATCCTTGGTGACGATTCATGCCTCGATGTCTAGCGACTTTAGATGAGTTTTCATTCGTATCTTCCAGCTTGCGTGGTTTGTTCTATTGAACAACGGTCGTCGCATGGTATTGAGTCCTTCGGAGTGGAATGATGTTGATGCCATCGCCTTTCAAGCCTCACTTTGATACCAAGTGTTGGATCCTTTGGATGGCAAACATCACTAGAAGGGAGGTTGAATAGTGTTGTATAAGTCAAAACTTTTTCTTTTATTAGAACACAATAGATTTCCCTTCCAATATTGCCTAAGGAACCAAGTAGAGTAATATACTTGGTCTTTAATCAACAAGATAAACTTAAACAAATATGAAGATTAATTACAATCAACCAAGACATTACACATCGGAATAAAAAAAATACAATCTTTATAATAATAAAATATTAACAAACAATTACAATGAGAATAGATAAACAACAAATGAATTGCTTGCATAAGTAAATAAATACAAACACAGAAAGCACACAGAAAGACAAGCGATTTTATCATGGTTCCTTGCAATCTGGGTACGTCCAGTCTTCGACCAACCCGGTACGAGATTTAATCCACTATTGCCTTAGCAATACAATTACCTAACTCCACTTATTAGGATTTCCAATGACCTAGTATCCCTACCAGGATTTCCAACCACCTAGTCTTGACTAGGATTTTCCACAAGCATTACCACAAAGGGACTCCAAGTAAAAGATCAAAATCCAATTCACCACAATAATTGGTGGAGATTGGTTTATACCCAATATTATTCTATAGCCAAAATATTATTGCAATTGTGCTTATGTGGCTAAAAGAATTAAAATGTTCTTAGATCGCACAAAGAATATAGATGAATTCATTGTGATCTAGAATCTTGATTCTCAAAAATACTTCGAAGAATATGAAATCAAAAAGAAAGGATTTTGAAAAACAATTTTGCAATAGCCAAAAAATAAAATGATCTTAAGAGAATTTAAAATAAGAACATTAAGATCAGAAATTCAAAACCAGTTTTTGGCTACGACGATTTGAGAGCGATGAGAGCGATTGAGAATGTACGAGAGTTTTTGCTTAGCTCAAGAATGAAAGAACTGGTGCTAGGAATGATTCTCATATGCTCTCCATTTATAGAGTTTCAAAAGAGATTTTGAAATTCAAAAACGGTTTGACTTTAGCCCGCCAATCAAGCAAATGAGTAAATGAAGGAGTGAAATCTGGGAAGTCAAAAACGCAGCTGATAGTCGACTCCCAAGGGAGGTAGTCGACTCCCAGAGAGTTTTTAATGAAAACTTTGCTCACATCATGTAGTGGACTCCCTCCTTTGGTAGTCGACTCCCAGAGCAGTTTTTTAGTGAAACTCAGCTGTGAAAGAGAGTAATCAATTCCTCGGTGTTTGGAGATTGACTTAAAGAGTTTGAATCAAATAGATTAGCTCTCAAGAGATTTTAAAATGAGTTTAAAAAATATGTTTTCGAAAAAGCATTTTGTGTGTGTGCAATTTATCTTGGATTTAACATATTTCTAAAAAGAACAACTCACACACTTAAACTTAAATGAAGACTTCGAAGCCGATAAGATCTTGATGTAGATGCACGCTTCACTTTGAATTTGAGCTCCTCTTTAGCTTAAGTTTGATCATGTTCCATAAGCTTCATCTTTGAGCTTCATGTGTGCTTGACGTAAAGTGCGAGCTATCAAATTCATCTTCATCTTCTGAGTGTCGTTGACTTCTTCTTTTCGGAGTATGCATAGAGATTTCATTAATTGATCGCACAACCTACACACTTAGATAATGTAATTAGTACATTAGCATCATTTGGTGTGTTCATCATCAAACCCACTTAGGGGTGGGACTAGATTTCCCATCAGGGAGAGGCACTCGCTCGATCAAGAGGGCAAGAGGGGGTTTTGGGGGCTTGCGTGAGGGAAAAGGGGAGGGGGGATCACTCGCTCGAATTCTGGGAAGAGTTCGAGCGAGCAATCCAATCTCGACTTAAAGTGGCGCTTGGGCGGTTGGGTGCTCGGTCGAGCGCCCAATCGCTCGGACGAGCATAACTGTGGTTCGGGCCCCTCTACATTAGATCCATGCTGCTCTTGGGTTGGTCACTCTGTCGAGCATGACCTAGCGCTCGACCGAGCGAAGTTCAAATCCTTGGTTCAACTAGCACCTTCGCTTGGAGTCATGCTCGGTCGAGCGAGGTAGCTGCTCGATCGAGCGATCTGATATAGGAACCGTGCTCTTTCCTTTGTCGTATTTCTCCTCGACCATCGGATCTAGCTCCACGTCCACACTTTCCCTTTCTTGCTTGATGTCCAGACCCCCAAGTTCCTGCAGAAATCGAAATGCATCAAATATTTTGGGGTTATAAAATTTTTATTCTAAGAAGTATGAAAAATTCAACTAAAATCAAAATGACGAGGAAATAGGTCAGGCTGCCTCATGCCAAGCGCTTGTTTACGGTCGTTAGGTCGCCTCTGATACTTAGCGAGGCTAGATGTTGGGTGTACACGAGATGCACCCATCGTTCTTGACGACCAACCCATGTGGAGCTGGTTGGTCGAATGCCTCAGTTGGACCCTCAGCGATCCTCTCGTCCTCTCTCATCATTGGTCCATTATCCTCTTTGTGGTGCCCTAAGGACGCTGCAGGAATCAATTTCTTTATATTCAAGACGTCCAAGTCGTGATCCTCTAAGGCAAGCATGGAGAGCATGTGCGTGATCAATCCAATGTCTGGTCCCCCATCCAGTACTCGTATGTATGCCGCCACTGCCTTGTCATGCAGAAGGTTCACACCTTGATCCTCACTCTATAGTAAGGGGTCAAAAAAGATCTCCCCAGCAACGGCGCCAAAAACGCGTTCCGTCCTCCGGGCTCACACCCAGGGACGCAAATCACCGCAAGGGCACGGTGGTTGTAGTATATAAAGATTGTCATTCTCTGGGAAGGTAATGGTTTAGTTTTTAGCTTTTTGGAAGGGTGAGAAAGCGTAGTCGGGGGTTGTCACGTAAAATTTGGTTGTCACAAAAGTGAATTAACGAAATAATAAAATTGTAGGGCATTCGGAAGTCCCTGTTAGGCCCTTCGGTCATGGATATCAGGTCAAGAGTCCTTTCGTTGGACGATAGATGAGGGTAGGAGCATCACATCCGTGGATGGAAATGAGTACTTAACTTTCGTTGTCCTACTCATCTAACGCATTCCCACGCATAGCTCTTCTTTTGCAATCAGCTTTGCACAGGAATGCATGCATTATGTTTGACACTGGTTCTCGCATCGCAATCCATATCCACTCGCATGGTCTATGAATTGCGACGCCACGCTACGGTTGGTTCTAGCAGTCGGACTACTTTCGTAGTCATCGACTAACGTATTGAGGATGAGTAATCACCCCCAGCTCTCGAGTCACTCTCGTGATCACGAGCCCTAAAAGCGGCAACTAAGCCCTAATCGGATTCGTGGAGATTCTCCCTATGATATGGAGCTGCTTTTGCGATCCTCTGATCCTAAGGCTAATCTCCCAAACCCTTTGTTTAACCCACCATTGAGCAACCCTAGATTCACCACTAGGATTAACCAAACATCCAATCCTTAAGGTCCTAGGGTTCATCCCTAAGCCCTAAAATTACACTACTCTATCATGTTAATAGCTACAACAATGAGAGCAATAATGATATTCATTAAAAACAGAGCAATCATAACGAAATTGATATCAAACCGTAGAGAATGAAAAGAGAAGCAAAATA
Organism: Scilla litardierei; assembly: GCA_030789695.1. Lineage (NCBI taxonomy): Eukaryota > Viridiplantae > Streptophyta > Magnoliopsida > Asparagales > Asparagaceae > Scilla > Scilla litardierei. The sequence continues at coordinate 266,517,030 of CM061142.1, read as the reverse complement.
TATAAAATTTAACGAGCAAGAGTGAATCACCAAAGTTTAGATCGAACAAAACAAAACACAAGAGCTTCTCCTCCACAATGGCTCAAGAGTTTCTGAAATAAAAGAAAGCTTAACCTAACTCTAAAACATTGTTTTCTTGTATACAAACCCACTAAGTTCTGGTTTTCACGAAAAATCCAACCCGAAACCCATTAGAATGCCCTAAAAAGTAGTCTGCCGACGTCGTGCTCGGTTGAGCGAAGTGGTCGCTTGACCGAGCGCGACCCTTTGACGCTTCGCCTTGGGCACTTGGAGAAGGGGCCACTCGATCGAGCGGGGAAGCCGCTCGACCGAGCAGGGAAGCCGCTCGACCGAGCGCCCTCTTAGACGATTATTGTCGCTCGACCGAGCGGTTGGCCGCTCGACTGAGCAAATTAACTCCAAAATTTCCAGAGAGTTTGAAGGCCAAATTGAGCTCCCTTCAGAGGATAGCTCGATTGAGCGAATTGGGGTGCTCGGTCGAGCGAGTTGGGTCGCTCGGCCGAGCGGCCACTTGAAGCTTTGCTCCTCTCTTCGGAGTCCCAGCTCGGGCGAGCGAGTTGTTTGCTCGACTGAGCGATCTGGAATTATGGAGCTCCCCTCTGCTTCCTTCTCTCTTCCTTCTTCTCTTCTTTTCTTCTCCTCTTTCTCTTCTTTCCTTAGCTCCTTTGAGTCGCCTAGCTTGGCGACGCGAGCTTCGGCATCCGGCATCGTGTCCATCATTCATAATCTCTCCGAATCGCTCCGAAGTTCCTGAAAATACACAAAACATCGCCAGAATCAAATATATCGAGAAAAGTGCTATGGAAATGCGCGATGAAAACATGAAAAATATGGACATAACAAAATCCTCCAAGCTTACCTTTTACTCGTCCTCAAGGAAGACAAATAAAAAGCTCACCAGAGGGTAAAAAGAATAAATTGAAAAAGAAGTCAAAATCGGAAAAAGCGACTAAATCATCTGCTTGTCGCATAAGCACACGGCAACACCCCAACATAGCAAAATAAATACACACTCTTCACAAGAATTTATTAAGTCTAGCATGGATTATATGGAATGGATTTTTCAATGAATAAAGCGAACTCGAATATACGATATGAAATCAGAGGGAAATTACTATCATAGCATATAATTAATATACTAAATCCATGATTCGAATTCAAGTCTCCACAACTCATTCTATATCCAGCTTATAATATCATGATCAAGCTTTCAAGCATGCAAGATAAATCTTTTTAATCGATTTTTCATAAATGAAGATAGTAAATTCAATTAAATCTAGAAATCACCGCACTAAACTATTTCGTGAATTCTAGAAATCATCGACCTTGTCATGTCCTTATTCTACATAGAAAGTGTGGTAAGGATGTTGGATTTTTATTTTTACAATTGTTTTTTGGCTATACATTTTTTCTTTATATATTATTCTTTATATACACGAGATAAACTATATATATATATATATATATATATATATATATATATATATATATATATATATATATATATATATATATATGGGGCATATGCATCCCAGACCAGACAATCTTAGGATCATTTTCTTATGTTTTTAGGATTTTTGCAAACTTACGTAAACAGGATGGAATATAAAATACACAAAACATCGTAAGAATCAAATATATCGAGAAAAGTGCAATAGAAAATAAGAATATGAACTTTGGGTGATCGAAATGCTATGAAAATGCACAATGAAAACATGGAAAATATGGACACAACAATTAAACATGAGACTAGAATTTGCGAGTCATTAGCAACAACATAATGTTGTGATCATCATCAAAACAATATTGGTCTAAAACACAAATACCTAACATAAATAATAGAACTTTTCGCAAGATAAATTCCCTTCTGATTAGTTGCCTAAGTATCCAAGAATATTTACCTCTCTTGGTACTTAATCAACACAGAGATAATTACTTGCAATAGGATAATGTGCACATCAGAAAACTAGATCACAAGCAAGTAAGATATAATAAGGAATAAGAGAATAAGCACAGTGTAGACACAACGACCTATCCTGGTTCCCCACCTCTAAGTTCGTCCAGTCCTCGACCTCCCTTGGGATTTACTCCACTATTGAAACAAGCAATACAAGCACGTAGCTTCACTTGCTAGGGATTTACTAACTCACCTAGTTACACCAAAACTGGGATTTCAAACCAACAAACACCCCTTTCATAAAGGGAATACACACCAATACTTAATCTTACCGATCCACTAACTAAATGCCTACATTGAGGCTTACAAACCTTTGTAGATGAATGAAGATTACACCCTTGATCCTATAGCTAAAGATTGGAGCTATAAGTGCTTTTATGTGGCTATAAGAAAAATCGAATTTTTTGATCTCAAAATATATAAGTAAAGAATATGAGATCAAAATAGAAAGCTGGAATCATATCTCTTTAAATAGAATTTAAGAACCGAGATTAAAACATTTTTTCAAGGCCAAAAGATTAATTAAAAAGATGAGAACGAATAACAAAATTCTTTTAAAAATTGGCCAAAAATGAGAGCTTTTATATCTTAGAGAGAGCTTGAGAATTATCAAAATAATAGAAAATTCCTTAATAATTCATATATAATAATTCTGCACTCTCTAGTATATATAGAGGGTCAAAATAATTCAAAACGAATCCTAAAATGCTTTCCTAAAGGCCACAAACAATAGCATCGCGGAAACCATTTTTTGTGATTAATTAGCCGTTTAACCCAGATAGTTGAGTGATAGCCGTCTATCTTGTGGCCGATAGTCGGCTATCCAAAGGAGATAGTCAGATATTACAGGACAGGGAATTCAAGTCATTTTCCATTTCAAGATAGTTGGTTATCAGGGTGTGGATAGTCGGCAATTTTGTTATATGTGGAGGTTTCTCTTTCAAAATGATTTTAAACTTTGTCAAAACTTTTCTATATTATTTTAAAACATATTAAGAAGATTTAAAATCATTTTTATTATATTCTAGTGTGTCTGTAGCTCCAAATCTAAAGCTTTTGCAAATTAAGACTATACTTACACAACTTGACATGGTCTTGAATTTTGAGGTCCACTTTATCTTGAGCCTTTACAATTCATTTGAGTCTTTCTCTTGAGCTTGAAATCTTCAGTTCTTGCTTCATGCTTCAGATCTTGACTCTTGAATGGCTCCATGTTCTTAGCGTTATCTCTTTATCTTTGTTCATTTCTTGAGCTACTCCACTTCCTTTGTTCTCATTGGCTTTATATATTGTTTCTTTTGTTATAAAGTTTTTGTTTACGGGTGAATTTTCACTGCTGAGTTGTTGACCGGAGGATGCGAGGTCAACGCAGTCAAAGGGGACACGCTGGACCTCCGGGTTGTCGTGGCTATCACGTGAGACAGAGATGACCCTTGGGGTCGATCGACGGCACGTTCGCTTGAGCAAAAAGGCGCGGATCAGTTCTTTGGTGCACCGAGGGGTAGCCTCGACGGGACGACAACCTTCGGGATCGGTTGAAGGTGGAGTCGCTCGGTGAGGGATGCACGGATCCTCGCGTCGGCTTGTCGAAGGGTAGCCTCGACAGAGCGACGACCTCCTGGTGGTGGAGATGAGCGGACTCGGGGACGAGGATGCTCGGCTCCGGCTGGGAAGACGCTGAGGGGGCGCCTCGGCATCGCTGGATCTCCTGGACCTGAATAGACGAGAGAGCTCGTTAGGGTGGTCGAACCTTGGTTCCGACCAATTCTCCTCTGATGAACAATGTCAGATCTGGCCTGATAAGTGCTCGGTGGGATTGAGTATGGCTTGCGGAGAGGCTGATACACGAGTCCTCAGGCCGAGCTTTGGAGGAGAAATATTCAAGGTGGAAGAAGGTGTAAGAGCGTTAGTATGTGATACCATTGTTGTAGATCTCAGAGATCCGGCCCCTAGTGATGACGTCACCTTCCTCCTCATATAGGACAGTACCCTAGTCATGGGCCATAATGAGACATCATGGTCGTTATTGATGAGGTCGTGCTAATGGGGAATGTTGACCCCAATAATTGCCATGTTTTATGAAGAGATGAATGCCATGAAGGCAGAGTGATGGCATTGAAAGCGGCCGCCATAATTGGCTGGTGATGGCTATGAAGTCGGGCCATGATTGGCGAGTTATTGCCATGAAGGCGGTTGCCATGTTTGGCGACCCATGATGGCTGGAGTGATGGCCATTAAGTCGGACCATAATTTCCTCCACTATGAAAGTGGGCAAACTTTTAGGCCTTCGCCTTGGGTGGAGAATCGTGACCTGACCGTGAGATCCTTGGTCGGCTGTCGTAGGTCGGTTGACTGATCGTAGTTGACTTGGCTCCTCCGGGCCCGGTCAAAATAGTCGTATCAATTGCCCCCATCTTCTGAGCTCTACCATTGTTGAGGTGGAGGTTGGGAGATGCAGTATAAGGGGGGAGAAGTTGCTCTCTCTGTAAACTTGGTCCGTCTTGCAGAGTTGGCTAGTTGTCACGCCCCGCTTCCCAAAAATATGGAGGCGAAGCGTGAGAAGGTCCGCTCAGACTTGAAGCTGCAAAGCTGCAAGTCTGATAAGCGTCAATCAAATTTAAAACTGCAGGTCCTTGCAACGAGAGCGAAACAAGATAATAATAATGAAATGAGACAAAAGAGTAATCTCAGAATATCCATAAATATAAATCCCAACATCGCAGAAAAGCCACCAGGCTGAAAAGAAAAAGAGTTTAAAGGCCCAAGCATGGCCAACAAAAGTACAACGTACAAAATAAAGGTGCCACGCACCGACAGCTAACAACAAAGCCTAAAACAAAAGAAACTCAGCAAAATCACCAAGAAAGGTCACCGGTGTCCACAAAACTCCTCCTAGGCAGACATGGACTCAGGCTCAGCGTCAGCAACACATCACGCACACAGCAACGGTCTCTGGCTCAGATCTAACATGTGACACCCAAAAGAGCAAGGGGCACTTGTCAGCAAGTCTACAAGAGACTTGTGCAAGGAAACTGGAAGTAGGCAAAAGTAAAGCAACCTAGCAGTTCTAGCATGAATGTGATGACATGGCAGTTAAAGTATGAGTGCAACAGGTAAAGTAAAGTAAAGTACGAGCATGGCATTTAAACATGGCATGGATGACAAGTATTACATGAATCATTCACAAGACAAGTACAAGACAAGAAAAGTAAGCACCTCGTGCACAGAGATTCCGTCTTTTGGCTAGAGGGCTGATCAGGCCACTCCTAAGCTCAAGTGAACGTTTATCCCTACCCCTCCACGTGTATCGAGCCATGGCCTTACCCCCGAACGGTAATGCTCGCTTCTGGATCACGAGCCAGGAAGTGTTTTTAACAAGTATGGCATAGGGGTGCACCTAGCCGGTCCAGGAACCCGGGCATTGGTTTTTGACCAACAGATGAGGCCCGTTTCCCTGGAAGTAGTATTCAAGGAGTACAAGTATTGTAGCGTGTGCTACGAATGCAACAATCAACTTGGATGACATGTAGAATGCAATGCATGGCAGTTAAAAGTGCGTACAGATAAGGAAAGTAAACGTGACAGTTTAGTATGCATGAACAACAAGTTTAAGGGGGTTGGATCTAGCTTCGTTGTCAAGCTAGATCAATAGGGTGACGGATCTAGTTTCGTTGTCAAACTAGATCAAGTAGGCGTCTAGCCAGCTATCATTTCACTGACTAGTCTCTTTTACGCTAGGAACAAGGAAGTGGCCTAAAAACATGGCCCTACACAAGAGTTGGCAAGTTTCACTTGCCTGCAAGTACGACGTCTGAGCACACCGTCCAATGAGTCCAAAAATCACAATTATCCTACGTGCACAAGTCCACCGGCCTAAAGTCCATATTATTAATCTTCATTAGTGAATTTAAAACATTTAAAATACTTTAAAAATACTGATTTTAGTCTTGATTAGCAGGCAATGGGTTGGGGGTCCTAAGGGTGCAAAGTGTAATGCCCTACCAGCTACTGCACAAGTACTAGAGGGGGGGGTGAATAGTACTTTAAAATAATAAGGCGTATAATTCCAAATTAAATTGCAAACAACCACTAAATCAATTTGCGGAAGCTTAAATTGAATGACAACAATGAAATTAACAAAGCAAACAAACGATGTTAATGGGTTCGGATCCACCCAAGTCTCCCCGACTTGTTCCCGGTGATCCTACGTCCCAACCACCCGGATCCCCTCCGGATACTTGAGTTAGAAACCCTAACTCAAGATTTCCACTATGAATATCTTGTGAAAAACCTTCACAAGATCAAATCATACATGCAATGGCAAAGTGAATCCCACAACCCGGGATCACAAACTTCTCTCACAACCGAGAGAGCCAATAAGCAATATAAAGAGTTTAAATGAAATAAATACTCTTACCACAAAATCCTATACCTTGAGTTTTTCTTACCCAATAGGTGGAATGAAGGATTTGAGGAAGATGAAGTCACCAAGCCCTAGCACCAAGGAAAAGAGCAGCAATGGGTGCCTAGGGAAGAGTTGGAGACTTGGATCAAGCAATAGCTTGAAGAGCTCACCAAGAACAAGCTTCTCTCTAGATCTAGAAATGAGAGAGAATGGGTTTCTTGTGAGGAAGAGAGCTTTAGATTTGAGGGAGAATAGCTATCTCTTTAGAACTCAATGAATCTCTTAATGGCAGCTCTATTTTAGATAGAAATGACCTAGGTTCGTATTTATAGGGTCCCATAAAAACAAGTTAGGTCATTCTCCAACGGATAGAAATCTGTGAGAATTAGTCGGTCAAAGAACAATCACTGACCGACTAGTTCATCAACTAGTCGGTCAGTCAAACAGCATGGACCGACTAAGAGCAGATCTGAGAAGAGATAGAATTTCAGACCTAGAAAACTAGTCGGTCCAAGAAGACTTTCTGACCGACTAGTTTCACAACTAGTCGGTCATCCAATGAACGTAGACCGACTAAGAGGCAAAACAACATAGTCTGAAGGCAAGTTGACTTAGTCGGTCCAAGAACAAAAGTTGACCGACTAGATTGTCAACTAGTCGGTCATCAAACGTTCTTAGACCGACTAACGGTAAACAGTAGCTTAGGAGAATTTTAGAGTGAACAGTAAGTCACAACTAGTCGGTCAAAGAAGCATCACTGACCGACTAGTTCACAAACTAGTCGGTCGGTGAGTCAACGTAGACCGACTAACTGTAAACAGTAAAGTCCAAGAAATTAACTGACAGAAACTAGTCGGTCCAAGAACAGTGGCCGACCGACTAGATCACCATCTAGTCGGTCAGTACTTGTTCTTGTACCAACTAACATGCACAACAAAGTCCGAATCGAAGCGCGACGCTTCGAGGAAGTTAGAGTGAACTTGTGCAAGAATCCTAGAGCTACGAAATGAGCGAACTGAAGATAGAAACGTAAGATATACTCAAGGCTTAACATTCTATCAATCGAAACTAAAAGACTATAAATAAAACCTTAATAAACGGTCTTCAATAGCTTCGATTGAATCTTCATATTTTCCAAAGCGTCGCAAGAGCTTCAACGAAGCTTTAGGCATGAATATGAGCTTTTGGAAGTGTTGAGATGTCGCTTTGAATATTCTCGTGAAATTGGCGACGATCTCCAATACTGCGCTCACAAATTGTTAGTTCATGAATTATTTATGTTTGCTCATCATCCAAAACCAAATCCGGGGAGTCCAATATTCAACCTCAACACGACGCGAAAGCTACACAGGCGTCGGGTAGCGACGCCGGGGGTTGGAATAAGAGAACGCGATCCAAGTCCAGATTCCAAATTAATTTCCTCGCTGAAAAGTTCAGAGCATCAACCGGAGCAACGGTTCCAGATTCCAAAGCTAGCACGTGCGACGACGGGCTACGACGTGTCGCAACATCGTACACGGCGAATCGTCGGAGAGAAAGCACCTAGTTGGGGCCCATAGTAGTCCTAGGGACCTTTGGGGGACCCACAATACCTCTGGAGAACTTGGGGGGCCCACGGTGGCAAGCGGTGCGACGGGTGCGGGGTTGCGACGTTTGCTCTCGGTCGTACTCATCCAAATGCGGGGAGCTCCATCGGTCGGGCTCATGTGGCGGGGCTGTGCAGCGCTTGGGGTGTGCAGCAGTGCGGGGGAGCGCTGGATGCGGGGCTTTGCTTCGGTCGGAGCGGGGGACAGTGCCGGTCGGGCGCTTTGGATGCGGGGGTTGCAACGTTGCAACGTTGCAACGTTGCAACATCGGTCGGTGCGGGCGACCCGCTCGGTCAGACACGAGCGGAGGCGGGCGACAGAAGCGGGGTCGATGCGGAGCGGGGGTGCGGGCCAAGCCCTCGGTCAGACCGAGGGATCCTCTCGGTCGAAGCGGGGAACGGAGCGGCTGCAGTAGCGGGGTGCGGGGCGATGCTTGGTGCGGGCTTGGCTATCGGTCGGAGCGGGCGAACAGAGGCCGTTTCTTCGGTCGTGCACAGGCGACGGCTGCAACGTTGCGACGAATCGTCGCAACGTCAATTCTGGGTTTTGGAAGAGGCTAGGGTTAATTTCTTGCGAAAATAGGTCTTTCTAGGGGTTGTTTATATAGTGTAGATGGGTTGACTTGGTCTAGGGCTAAATCTAATAGGATTAGAAGTTTAAAATAATTTAAAATTTGAAATTCAACTTCTCCAACTCACCCAAGGGTTTGACCTGTTCCAAATGAGCTGGAAATTAGCTCAAAAATTCTTTAATACGTTTAAAACTCAAATAAATTTTATTTGGCCGAAAATAATTTAAAAATTAATTATTAAAAATAATATAAAACTTGTTAAAAATATAAAAGTGGTCAAATAAACTCCAAAAATTATAAAATAAATATCGGGGTGATCGTGATGATGAGAGTGAGCTAACTAAGAAGACAGATCTCAATTTTGACGTCGGACGACCAAACTAAAAATAGAAACGTCTCCCGTCAAAAGTGTGAAAATCGCCACGTCTCATCGAATAAGTTTATATTGTGGGAAAACGACTCGAGAAACGTCGTTCCAAAATAGTGCCACTATTTAACATTCTCAGAGACGTTCACAACGGCATATCACACGAAAGTGTTCACCAACAAACAAAGTCTAAAACAAACATGTGCACGGCCAAAAGCACATGCACGAACAACGTACCACGAAAAGTGGCCGTTACATCCTCCCCACCTTAGAATAAAGTCCGTCCTCGGACTTTCTAATATATCTAGTCGCTCTAATAACTACCCCAAATCAAGTCACATTATATTTCAAACCAGGTATAGTCAGTACAGGTGCTCATATACGCACTAGGTAGTCAAATATTAACACTACCACCACGTATATATATACATTCACATACGTATACACTTATACCTATTATAGTCAGTCAAATTCATACATGTATTTCAATTATATATATATATAAACATACATCCCTTATATAACTACTACCTAGTATAAAACAATAGTTCAGATACTCACATAAGGATAGTCTCACACTTAGCCAATACAATCATTGCTCTACCTATATGTAGCTACCTATGCACAAACATCAAGGGTATACTACCCTCTGATAATCCCTAGTATTCATCCAACACCAAACACATCAACACATGTAGTCACACCATACCATAATTAATCAAGTTTCACTATATATATATATATATATATATATATATATATATATATATATATATATATATTCACCACTACTATAGTTTCACAATATATAGTCATTCAAATACATGCAAATAGTTCACCATATATTCACATCACGTACGGTCCTATAACTGTATTTACGACACGCCACATATATCATAGTCATCAATACCTATAACTAAGCACATACTTACCCGTGCATGGTGCACACCCATACACGCTAACATTTCATTTACATACACCAATCATACCATTATATAACTGGCACACATACACACCTAGTTTTAGCTAGTACACATACATTCACACGAGCAAGACCTTAGTAATTAGCTATACCACAAGACCAACACCTATAACTATATACTGGTGTAGCGACCCACAATCATGTGCGTAACACAACCAGGCACAAACACTCCTATCACTATACATACATCAAACATCTCTATATTCAAACTTCAGGCATACATTCAATATACTTAGAGTATACCCACTCAAGCTTGAGTGAGCCTCAATACATATATCAGAATATTCTATATACGTAACATGACATTTATACCTATACCGATACCACTCCCATATAAATACATCTACCAATACAACCATATACATTCCATAAATCAATCACACTTAATATTTAGTCAGGCAATACTCACATAGTTAAATCAATTTATATACCATACTAATAACATTACAGACATCAGCACCCACATATTTATAATACCCTCCCTAGTACAAACATTCACCGTATAGTCACACATAAGTAATGTATATATCCACACCATAGCCTACTACCTATAATTAGTATACTAACACATCCATACGCACATAATTAAGATGTGCAATAGTCGTGTATACCTTACGGTATGCACGCATGCAACATCCCGAAAAGCAAGCAATACCAATCAAAGTTATAATTCTAATATCATATGCATATCACCTATATACTCAGGCAACAAAACATAACTACTTGTGTCTAAGCATAATACATACCTACATACGAGCACATACACATACGTACTAATATATAGGTCACTCAATAGGCCTACTTACTTATCTATATGTACACATATTATCATCACACCTATCATACACATAGCTTCACCAAATCGAATTATTTCAACCATTATAAGTATCTCTTACTATATACACAACTTAGACATTCCAACCCTAACTCTTATATACACAGGCATCCCTAGTATAGTATAGCTAACTACACACAAATCTATAAATACTAACACGCAACAACTTCATACTATCACGAATAACTCCGAGTATATATATATATATATACCACACAATAGGCAAGCATCAATATACTATGGGGGTACACTCATTCAAGCCCACGTACACAGCTTAGGTACGTGCACTACGACTACCTCACAAGGTCCAAGGGCCTACTAACAATTAAGGGTTGACACAGACATTGACGGACCCTAAGGCCTAAGCAATAAAGGGAGGTCGAGAGCGTGACGAGGGAAGGATCGATAAGCACGAGTTCAGATAGAACAAATACAAGGAGACGGCTTGGTTAGGGAAAACATTGGCTCAATGGTGATGTTTAGGTTGAAGGAAAAGGAGATGTAGTGATGCTTAAATAGGATACAGGAAAGGAAATAGGGTGAATAGCACAAGCTAAAATACGCGAAATCTGAAAACTGTTGTACTTCAAAAGTTGAAATCCCAGTCTGAAAAGAAATATTTGGAGATCGGTAAAACGAGTTGTTCAAAATAAATCTGAGTCGAATATTCAAAATAATAGAAAATGGTCTATTGGTTTATATAAAATCATTAAGAAAAGGGAGTAAAATCATTTACACGAATATTAAGGACATGGTTTAGAAAATTCTATCCGTCAGTATTTTAATATAATGTTGTCAAAAGTTTTTGAAAGTCGAAGAATGAAATCAAGTAACGGAAGAATTTTAACTCATGTTAAATGCTTTCAAAACTTTTAGGTTATGGAAAAATTTAAAATGATCAGTTTGAAACTACTTTTAGAGAGCCAGGGTTTGCCAAAAATGAAAAACTGATTTACACAGGGTTCTTAATATACGAGCACAACCAGTCTGGTACGAATATAAAAATAGTTGAAAGTATGTATGGTGCACGGAAAAATAATAATAATGACTTAGTAGTAGAATTATCAAGATCGAATAGCAAGTCTTTAAAATAAAATCATGGAGGGTCTAAATCAGGAAGTGGTTATGAAAATAGTAATTTTGCAAAAATCGACGAGCAAAACCAACTTGCTGAAAGCTGAAATTCCATGTGACTTGAAAGTATATTAAAGTAAACACGACGTATCATTCGAATGGTATAAATAAGAAGAAAAATCATAAATCGAATAGGGCAAAATAAAAGTACGGTTCAGAATTAATATATGAAGGGACGACGCGTTTACCTAAGTACGAAAAACATAGGCTGGGAAAATACTATAAACTAGTATTCAAAAATTCCGACAAGCGTTTTAAAATTTAAATCAATGAAGGAGTATGAAGTATAAGTATATTAAAATTTTGAACAAAATTAAACTTAGTGGAAGGGAATATTGGAAAATATTTTCAGAAGGTTCAAGATTTGCAATGGAGATGTTTGAAAATTGACGACGATCGTCATGAGGCGATCTCGTGAATCGAGGCAAGGAAATTTGGTCAGGTGATCAGAACATACATACGCCTAGGATATGATTCCGAAGGATCTACGGGGAAACTCCTACGGTCGACCATCTAAGGATTAAGAACTAAGCGCTAAGACTTTCTAAGGGGCTAGACGGAAACGAAATGCGTTCAGCTTGGTCCGAAATCGATGAACCCAGGTGAACGACAAAAGGAAATTTTAGAGGTCTAATATGGTAAGGGTTAGGCAATAACCACTAAGGTAACTCCTACGACGATTAAATCAATTACTGGCAGGGAGTCTAACTAACAATCAGGGGCCTCTAACTAGCAAGCACAGACGTCTAACTAAGTCTTCTTACCACCTAGTGTCATAAGAAAACGACTAGACTCAGGGCTTATTACTCGGATGTTGCAATTTATTTAATGGACATTCCGTTATTATCGTTGTTTCGTTAATTCGCAATTGCAAGACGGACCTGCATGGGCCACCAACAAAACCTGTCACGCCCCGCTTCCCAAAAATATGGAGGCGAAGCGTGAGAAGGTCCGCTCAGACTTGAAGCTGCAAAGCTGCAAGTCCGATAAGCGTCAATCAAATTTAAAACTGCAGGTCCTTGCAACGCGAGCGAAACAAGATAATAATAATGAAATGAGATAAAAGAGTAATCTCAGAATATCCATAAATATAAATCCCAACATCGCAGAAAAGCCACCAGGCTGAAAAGAAAAAGAGTTTAAAGGCCCAAGCATGGCCAACAAAAGTACAACGTACAAAATAAAGGTGCCACGCACCGACAGCTAACAACAAAGCCTAAAACAAAAGAAACTCAGCAAAATCACCAAGAAAGGTCATCGGTGTCCACAAAACTCCTCCTAGGCAGACATGGACTCAGGCTCAGCGTCAGCAACACATCACGCACACAGCAACGGTCTCTGGCTCAGATCTAACATGTGACACCCAAAAGAGCAAGGGGCACTTGTCAGCAAGTCTACAAGAGACTTGTGCAAGGAAACTGGAAGTAGGCAAAAGTAAAGCAACCTAGCAGTTCTAGCATGAATGCGATGACATGGCAGTTAAAGTATGAGTGCAACAGGTAAAGTAAAGTAAAGTACGAGCATGGCATTTAAACATGGCATGGATGACAAGTATTACATGAATCATTCACAAGACAAGTACAAGACAAGAAAAGTAAGCACCTCGTGCACAGAGATTCCGTCTTTTGGCTAGAGGGCTGATCAGGCCACTCCTAAGCTCAAGTGAACGTTTATCCCTACCCCTCCACGTGTATCGAGCCATGGCCTTACCCCCGAACGGTAATGCTCGCTTCTGGATCACGAGCCAGGAAGTGTTTTTAACAAGTATGGCATAGGGGTGCACCTAGCCGGTCCAGGAACCCGGGCATTGGCTTTGAACCAACACATGAGGCCCGTTTCCCTGGAAGTAGTATTCAAGGAGTACAAGTATTGTAGCGTGTGCTACGAATGCAACAATCAACTTGGATGACATGTAGAATGCAATGCATGGCAGTTAAAAGTGCGTACACATAAGGAAAGTAAACGTGACAGTTTAGTATGCATGAACAACAAGTTTAAGGGGGTTGGATCTAGCTTCGTTGTCAAGCTAGATCAATAGGGTGACTGATCTAGTTTCGTTGTCAAACTAGATCAAGTAGGCGTCTAGCCAGCTATCATTTCACTGACTAGTCTCTTTTACGCTAGGAACAAGGAAGTGGCCTAAAAACATGGCCCTACACAAGAGTTGGCAAGTTTCACTTGCCTGCAAGTACGACGTCTGAGCACACCGTCCAATGAGTCCAAAAATCACAATTATCCTACGTGCACAAGTCCACCGGCCTAAAGTCCATATTATTAATCTTTATTAGTGAATTTAAAACATTTAAAATACTTTAAAAATACTGATTTTAGTCTTGATTAGCAGGCAATGGGTTGGGGGTCCTAAGGGTGCAAAGCGTTACCTCAACACGACGGGAAAGCTACACAGGCGTCGGGTAGCGACGCCGGGGGTTGGAATAAGAGAACGCGCTCCAAGTCCAGATTCCAAATTAGTTTCCTCGCTGGAAAGTTCAGAGCATCAACCGGAGCAACGATTCCAGATTCCAAAGCTAGCACGTGCGACGACGGGCTACGACGTGTCGTAACATCGTACATGGCGAATCGTCGGAGAGAAAGCACCTAGGTGGGGCCCACAGTAGTCCTAGGGACCTTTGGGGGACCCACAATACCTCTGGAGAACTTGGGGGGCCCACGGTGGCAAGCGGTGCGACGGGTGCGGGGTTGCGACGTTTGCTCTCGGTCGTACTCAGCCAAATGCGGGGAGCTCCATCGGTCGGGCTCATGTGACGGGGCTGTGCAGCGCTTGGGGTGTGCAGCAGTGCGGGGGAGCGCTGGATGCGGGGCTTTGCTTCGGTCGGAGCGGGGGACAGCGTCGGTCGGGCGCTTTGGATGCGGGGGTTGCAACGTTGCAACGTTGCAACGTTGCAACATTGGTCGGTGCGGGCGACCCGCTCGGTCAGACACGAGCGGAGGCGGGCGACAAAAGCGGGGTCGATGCGGAGCGGGGGTGCGGGCCAAGCCCTCGGTCAGACCGAGGGCTCCTCTCGGTCGAAGCGGGGAACGGAGCGGCTGCAGCAGCGGGGTGCGGGGCGATGCTTGGTGCGGGCTTGGCTATCGGTCGGAGCGGGCGAACGGAGGCCGTTTCTTCGGTCGTGCACAGGCTACGGCTGCAACGTTGCAACGAATCGTCGCAACGTCAATTTTGGGTTTTGGAAGAGGCTAGGGTAATTTCTTGCGAAAATAGGTCTTCCTAGGGGTTGTTTATATAGTGTAGATGGGTTGACTTGGTCTAGGGCTAAATCTAATAGGATTAGAAGTTTAAAATAATTTATAATTTGAAATTCAACTTCTCCAACTCACCCAAGGGTTTGACCTGGTCCAAATGAGCTGGAAATTAGCTCAAAAATTCTTTAATACGTTTAAAACTCAAATAAATTTTATTTGGCCGAAAATAATTTAAAAATTAATTATTAAAAATAATATAAAACTTGTTAAAAATATAAAAGTGGTCAAATAAACTCCAAAAATTATAAAATAAATATCGGGGTGATCGTGATGACGAGAGTGAGCTAACTAAGAAGACGGATCTCAATTTTGACGTCGGACGACCAAACTAAAAATAGAAACGTCTCCCGTCAAAAGTGAAAATCGCCACGTCTCATCGAATAAGTTTAAATTGTGGGAAAACGACTCGAGAAACGTCGTTCCAAAATAGTGCCACTATTTAACATTCTCAGAGACGTTCACAACGGCATATCACACGAAAGTGTTCACCAACAAACAAAGTCTAAAACAAACACGTGCACGGCCAAAAGCACATGCACGAACAACGTACCACGAAAAGTGGCCGTTACATCAGTGACGATAGCTGGTCGGTTCGAGATTCATTCAGTGGAGAGGGGAGTTTCCCCTCGACTTACGGCCGACGAAGGAGTGGATCGACCAGTTGGGGGAGTTGTCCCCAACCTTACGGTCGATGTGGTCGGTCCGCTGGGGGAGTTGCCCCCAGCCTTATGATCGACGGGTCGATTGGCCTGCTGGGGGAGCTACCACTCAGTCTTAGGGTCAATCGAGTGATCAACCAGCTGGGAGAGTTGCCCTCAGCCTTACGGTTGATCTGGTCGGTCCGCTGGGGGAGTTGCCCCAGCCTTATGATCGACTGGTCAATTAACCTGCTGGGGGACCCCAGTCTTATGTTCAATCTAGTGCTCAGCCAGCTGGGGGAGTTACCCCCAGCCTTACGGTTGATCTTGTCGGTCTGCTGGGGGAGTTGCCCCAGCCTTATGATTGACGGGTCGATTGGCCTTCTGGGGGAGCTAGTCCCAGTCTTACAGTTAATCGAGTGATCGGCCAGCTGGGAAAGTTGCCCCCAGCCTTACGACCGATCCGTCCGTTTGGTAGCGAGGGGAGTTTCCCCTCGACTTACGGCCGACGAAGGAATGATCGGCCTGTTGGGGGAGTTGCCCCTAGCCTTACGGTCGATCTATTCGTTCGGTTACGAGGGGAGTTGCCCCTCTACTTATGGCCGATGAAGGGGTGAGGACCTTGTGAAGACTTTCGAAGATTTCATGGTGGCACTCTGCCACTACTTCGTCCGGCTCGAGTGGATGCGGGAGTAGTTTGGCAGCCCGGTCGGGGCCATTATCCAGTGGTAGCTTTGACAACCCTTCGGAAGGGCTGCTCGGATGTCCGAGCAGAGCCCAGAAGAGCAGTTTGGTCGGATTGGTTGGCGGGACCGATAGCTCGACAAGCGGGGGCCCAACAGCACAGTCGGAGGAGCTATATGGACGCTCGAACTCAGACGACAGTGATTTGGCCAAATCGGTTCGGCCACGGTCGGAGGAGCTGCTTAGACGCTCGAACTCGGACGATGGTGGTTCGGTCGGATTGGCTCGGCCACGGTCAGAGGAGCTGCTTGGATGCTCGAACTTGGACGACGGTGCTTCATCCTGGCTTGCGAAGAGAGCTCGATATGGCCGGTAACTCATCTTTGAGCTTGGACTATGCTAGATCAAGGTGTGTCGATTGGTTGGATCAACGGCCGATGCTTCAAGAAATCCAGTTGAAGTCTCTTGATCGAGCCTGACAAGGCTCGATGAATTTGGTTAGTCATCATTTCAAGGCTTGGATATTCAGATCCACGATCAGCCGAGACTCAGACATGGCATTCTCCACCAGGGGCTTGTCCTTTGGATTTGGAGTTGAGACCAAGAATAAAAGTAAAGCCTTTGGACTCAACTTTAGGCTTTTAGAAAAGAAAAGACCACGTGGGCCATTATCGAGCTTCAAGATCACGAAATTTCCAAGAGATTGGGTCGAGCTCCAGGATCTCTAATTCTTCGAGAAAATGAGTGGGCGCCTCAGGAAGGAGCCCCATGGAAGTCGTACTGTCGGGATCGAAGGTCGATTCACTCTAACATTAAGTTGACCGTTCGGACAGAGCCCTGTCGATGTCGCTCTCTGGGATCGAAGGTCGATCCCCGTCATCGGCGAATCGATCGTTCAGAAGGAGTTCGGAGGAGTCCTTTGCCACGGGTGGGTCGATATTGAGATACCTTCCTACCGACCGAATGAGGGGAAGGTGGAAAGTTGGGGTCACCCTCTTTGCCCTCTCTCTCTCAGACCTTTGTCCTGCTGCTCGGTTGGTTGAACGGTAGGTGAATCAAGGCAAGAAAATGGCGAGATCGGTGTTGCGACGGACAAGAGCTCCTTCTGATCGACAAGATCAGCTTCACGAGATGGAGAGCAGCTTGCGTTTGCAAACGTTGCTCAGGATCACGGACGCTATCGAGAGGTAATCCAGCTTGGCTCGGGTGTTTTCCGAGGGATCGGCAGCCTGGGAGTAGGTCAGCTTCCTGGCAGTTGTCGCTCGGCAAGATGTTTGACAATAGAGGGTTGAGTTCGGTTGGAGAGTTCGGTGCGCTTGGAGATGTCAGCCTCGGAGGCTCTGCTCAGTAGAAGCGGGCCGAGCTCCAAGGGTCCTTCTAGGAATAGGAGCTCTGTCAGGTAAACCCAGTAGCTGTCAATGAAGCAGCAAATGAATTTTGCAAGCGAAATGACTGCGAGCAAAGAAGGCTCACTGGGGTTCAACAAAGAGAGAAAATTAGCAGTGGGGGACCAAAAGGTCACTTATCTGATAGTACAAAATTCGTTGGCAGATTTCCTTGTGAATAATCTTGAGGAATTTGGCTCTCAACGATCGCCAGGAGGAGAGCTGGTCTGGAATGGGTGATCGGCTTCCACAAGATCTCTATGGCATAAGCTGTGCAAAAGAAAGTGAGAGGGCCATATTTGCTCAAACCCGAGCTTGGACTTCCCCCAACATGGATGGTATCCAGTTCTTGCTCGAAGAGGGGGAGCCCAGACAGTGGGCCCAAGCTCGGAGGAGGGTGTTCGGCTGGAGGAGGGCGTTCACCCGGAGGGCCCAGGCTCGACTAGTTCGACATGGAGACTCGGTTGCTCGAACGGGCCTTTGCTGGGAGATTGGAGCTAGTTCCCTAGGCATGGGGGCTCAGATGCTCGGACGAAGTGCGGTTGGATATTAGCATAAAGGGTCGAACTTGGTCAGATCGACGGTCGGACGACAGCTCAGAGGGCCAGATCCGACTGACCGGTGGCTCGACAAAGTCGTCTGACGATCTCAGATGAAGTTCTGATCTAGATCGATCTGAGACGTTGTCGCCCACGGCCCATGCGGACATCGTCCATCGACAGCTCGAAAGACAAGAAATCACTTGATCCGTCAGAGAACTTGGATTGGCAAGTTTGACGAGCTCGGATTGGAGTCGACGGCACCTGTGGAGCTTAGATCGGAGTCATCGGCATCGGTGGAGCTCGGATCGGAGTCGACGGCACCCGTAGAGCTCGGATCGAAGTCGACGGAACTCGTGGAGCTCAGATCGGAGTCTTCGGCATCGGTGGAGCTCGGATCGGAGTCGACGGCACCCGTAGAGCTCGGATCGAAGTCGACGGAACCCGTGGAGCTCAGATCAGAGTCATCGGCATCGGTGGAGCTCGAATCGGAGTCGACGGCACCCGTGGAGCTCAGATCGGAGTCATCGGCATCGGTGGAGCTCGGATCGGAGTCGATGACACCCATGGAGCTCAGATCAGAGTCATCGGTATCGGTGGAGCTCTATGGGGCAGATGCTTGATCTCCCTCCGGAGATCCGAGTCTCGAACCCAGGGTTGCAAATTTGATCAAGATCGAGATCTAAACAATGATTGAGAGGAAGAGGGGATGAGATTGCAACATTTGGGAACTCTGAATTAGGGTTTTCGAGAGCTCGGACTTCTCGTAAAGAGAGCACGTGACTAGGGGGAATCCCACAAATGAGATGGTCCCAAATGCAGATTCGATCGCATGCCTTGACCTTTAATTTCTCCACCTTGTTTGGGGGAAGACCCATAGTTATGGACGAGGTGAAACGGACAAACTCCTCAATTTATTGTTGGGGCTCAATCATTTCGCTTCTTCAACGTTTGAAAGGGAGCTCGAACTGACGCTCCCGAACGGGCGATACAGAATCATCTCCGGGGCTTCAAGTCTTCCCATTCAAGAGTCGGCTTTTAATTAGAGGAACGAAACATTTTCGATGTGGTTGATGACGTAGGTGTTGACTCGTTCCCACATACGGCGCCAGATGTTTACGGGTGAATTTTCACCGCTTAATTGTTGACCGGAGGGTGCGAGGTCAACGCGTTCAAAGGGGACACGCTGGACCTCCGGGATGTCGTGGCTGTCACATGAGATGGAGATGACACTTGGGGGCGTTCGACGGCGCTTTCGCTTGAGCAGGAAGGCGCGGATCCGTTCTTTGGTGCGTCGAGGGGTAGCCTCGGCAGGACGACAACCTCCGAGATCGGTTGAAGGCGGATTCGCTCGGTGAGGGACGCGCGGATCCTCGTGTCGGCTTGTCGAAGGGTAGCCTTGGCAGAGCGACGACCTCCTGGTGGTGGAGATGAGCGGACTCGGGGACGAGGGTGCTCGGCTGTGGCTGGGAAGACGCTGAGTGGGCGCATCGGCGTCGCTGGATCTCCTGAACCTGAATAGACGAGAGAGCTCGTCAGGGGGGTCAGACCTTGGTTCTGACCAATTCCCCCCGATGCCAAGTCAGATCTGGCCTGATAAGTGCTCGGTGGGATCGAGTATGGCTCGCGGAGAGGCCGATACACGAGTCCTCGGGCCGAGCTTTGGAGGAGAAATATTCAAGGTGGAAGAAGGTGGAAGAGTGTTAGTATGTGATACCATTGTTATATATCTCGGAGATCCAGCCCCCAGTGATGACGTCGCCTTCCTCCTCATATAGGGGAGTCCCCTAGTCATGGGCCATGATGAGACATCATGGTCGTTATTGATGAGGTCGTGCTAATGGGCAATGTTGACCCTTATAATTGCCATGTTTTATGGAGAGATGAATGCCATAAAGGCGGAGTGATGGCATTGAAAGCGGCCGCCATAATTGGCGGGTGATGGCCATGAAGTCGGGCTGTGATTGGTGAGTTATTGCCATGAAGGCGGTTGCCATGTTTGGCGAGCCATGATGGCTGGAGTGATGGCCATTAAGTCGGGCCATAATTTCCTCCACAATGAAAGTGTGCAATCTTTTGGGCCTTCGCCTTGGGTGGAGAATCGCGACCCGCCAGTGAGATCCTTGGGCCGGAGCCCAAGGCCGTAGTAGGCCGGTTGACTGGTCGTAGTTGACTTGGCTTCTCCAGATCCGGTCAAAATAGTCGTATCAGCTTTGATCATCATATTGTTCAAATCCTACACACTTGATTGAGACTGTTAGTATCTTATCATTAGTCAACATTATCAAAAAAATCAACCGGGGGTGTCTCAATATCCCAACAGTTCTTTCCATAAATTTTTCTTGCTTAATAGTCATATTTAGGAATTTTTTTGCTAGATCGACGGATTTTGGGTTATCACGATTCCGATCATCATTCTGTCGATACATATATGTAATAATTTGATTTTTTTCAATGATTTTAACATGATTTTATGGTGTTTTGACGTATGGGTATTGTTGGTATTCATGTTCGTGCGATGAGCAAAAACCAAAATAATATTATTTTATTGATATGTGCACAGAGGAAAAATTAAAGCGGTCATGTGCAGAGCAACGTGGTATGTGCGCATAGCAATTCCCCAAATAAAATTACCGCCCAAGCTTCCCCCAAGTTTTTCCCTGCTCCCTTTGCATCCTAAATTCACCCACTTCTTGAGTCCCGACATCATCTAGCTTCAAAAAATTTCATCCCACGAGGAATTACATCCTTCTCTTCCGTCGCCCGCCCACTCCTCTTGAATGGGAAATCAAACCCCTAAAAGGTTCGGATGTCGGGCTCTGCGTCCCCCTGAGCTCTATGTTCGGAGAGATCGTCGCAATTGGTTCAGGATCAAGCATCCACACACGCCGAGTTGTGATCGACGCCTGCCACCACATCCTCAACTACCAGCGCATCATCGTCGTCGTTCAATGTGAGGAGTATGCCTCTCCAGTAGCCTCGTCAGTCAGAAGTGGAAGTACCTTCGATCCTCGCGAATAGGATGAACATCAAGCCCTCCCACGGTCTCATCCACTTCTGCGCGCTGGCCAAGATCCTCTGGCGAATAATTAGAGGGTTAAAAATTTGAAGTATTTCATTGCTTTATTTCTAGGGTTAGGACTTTGGTTTTTGATGTGTATCGGGTTCGGATTTGTTTTGTTCGTTTTTGAAGAACGATACCGCACAAGACGAAGATGAAAGCATCAGTGTTGGCGAGGCTGAAGGCGTATGAGATGGTGTCGCCACCATACGAGCATTTGAAGCGGATGGTCCTGTCGGATGCGCTCAAGTGAGTAGCGGTTTTTGTTGTGAAAAAGTTTGCCTTTTTATTTTATTTTATGGAAAATTGAGTTAAATTTGTGTTTTTTGGGTATTTGTAGGGGGTTGATGATGCAGACAGGGCGTAAGTACTGCTTGCTTGGTCGGTCGGTCGAAAAGGCAGATGAAAGTTCATGAACCAATCTTTCTAAATTCATGTGCAATTTCTCTTTCAATATGTTTAAATGGATGAATTCATTTGGAGAGCTTTTACCATGATTTGAGCTGTTGATTATGATTTCTTTCCATCAGAAATGAGATTTGTCGATATTCCCCTTAAAATTTTGATCTTGATATGTTAATCGGGCGCTATGACATCACATTTGAGCTGAAATTGCAACAAAAAATAGAAGGGGAACAATTTTTTTAATCTAGATTCGTTAATTCCTATCTTCAATTGGGTTTTGTGCGAAACGTAGATTTTAATATTCTTTTATATGGTGTTTTTCGTGTTTCATTCATATTCTTAAGAAAGGGGGTAATTTTGTGGAATCTAATCTATCTAATTTAATTTTTTAATTTACGCAGAAATTCTTACTTGAAATCAAGTGTCTATCTTTTAATTAGCTATATGTGAAGAAATTTCGTTTGTTTATTAGTCTAAAAGCATGATGGACTTAATCGATCTTGTTATAAGTTGAATCTGTGAAGAAAGTTTATTTTAGTACTCCAATTATAGACGTGGTTTTGCTTAAATCGTTGTTGTTGCAGGTTGAATCTATTCTTTGGTCGATCTACCACAACAATATTGTAAATTTAAGGTATAACTCATTTTTGCTTCATAAACTGCGAGTTTATTGATTTCTGGCGATGATCAAGGTCAGGATGGAATCACTATGATACCATCAAGGTTAGTTTTGGATTTGATTTTCCCTTAAATTTTCTCAGTAGATTAGTTATATGAATAACAGCACGTGCTGAGTGATTAATCTTATAAATGCAAGCTGGTGTTCTCTATTTGTCTGCATGATTCAAAAGAGGAGAGACACCACAGTCGAATGATTTGGGGGTTCGTTTTCTGGTTCCATACATTTATCCATGCTTCATCAGTTTGTTTGTTGGAGCAAAGGAATTGTAAGTTTGAGAGTTTATGCCAATGGAAGTTTTTGTCTTCGTATATGTTCTAACTGAAAGATAGCTCTTAAATTTTGTTGGGACAATATTTTGCATTTTTACATGAAGTATTTTGCTTTGCTTAAATAAAGTGTTGGGAACCAAACAATAGTCTCACATTGGTGAGGGATGGGGGTTTAAAATATGGCTAGGATTCTCCATTGGCATGAGGCCTTTCGGGGAAACCCAAGAACAAAAGCAATCGGGCCGGTGGGCGCAGTTGGACAATATCATGTCAATATGGATATTTGTGGGCCATGTTTAAACCTAACAAATGGTATCGGCACGAGTCGTTCTTGGTGCTTCATGGACGTGTGTAGCTTCACACACGGTGAAGAGGAGTCGGTCTAGATAGATCTAGGATGATGGATGATCGTTCGAGGGGAGGCTCATGTGGTCATTTATTCGAGGGGAGGATTGTTAGGAACCGAACAATAGTCCCACATTGGAGAGGGATGGGGGTTCCTGAGGGTTTAAAATATGTCTAGGATTCTCCATTGGCATGAGGCATTTTAGGAAAGCCCAAGAACAAAACCAATTGGACCGGTGGGCGCAATTGGAAATTATCATGCCAATGTGGGACGTGTGATCTTCCTATACTGTGAAGAGGAGTTGATTTACATAGATCTAGGATGATGGATAATCGTTCGAGTGGAGGCTCATGTGGTCCTTTGTTCGAGGGGAGGATTGTTGGGAACCGAAAAATTGTCCCACATCGGTGAGGGATGGTGATTCTTGGGGGTTTAAAATATGGCTAGGATTCTCCATTGGCATGAGGCATTTTGGGAAAGCCCAAGGACAAAACCAATTGGGCCGGTGGGCGCAATTCCAAAACCAATTGGGCCGGTGGGCGCAATTGGAAATTATCATGCCAATGTGGGACGTGTGATCTTCCTACACTGAAGAGGAGTTGATTTACATAGATCTAGGATGATTGATAAAATCGTTCGAGTGGAGGCTCATGTGGTCCTTTGTTCGAGGGGAGGATTGTTGGGAACCGAAAAATTGTCCCACATTGATGAGGGATGGTGGTTCTTGGGGGTTTAAAATATGGATAGGATTCCCCATTGGCATGAGGCCTTTTGCGAAAGCCCAAGAACAAAACCAATTGTGCCGATGGGTTCAATTGGACAATATCATGCCAATGTGGATATTTGTGGGCCGTGGTTAAACCTAACATAAAGGAACAAAAATATTTCATAGAAATATGGAAGATGGAGGGAGTCCCTGTTCTTTCTCCCACATGCAGCTGTAATTTATGAAGTTGAAGTTACATCCTTTAAATAAGAGCACTTGCTGCAAGCGGTTGTTAGCTAAATACGATTTTGGTAAGAAAACAGTCTTGTTCCAATAAGAAAACACTGTCTTGGTATGCAATCTAGTACAAGCTGTAGACAGTGAGACATAATATTAGAGGGGATATGATTTGAGACTCTGTTGATTTTTTTACTTTTATGGAACGAGATGTGTTTTTAATAATTCTTAAACTAGATTTCTTTAGATCTCATGCTTAGATACTTTGATGTGATTAACTTGGATCTTAGTCATGTATGTGGTTAATTCACATCTTGCTGCTTAGAAGAGTTTATTGTTGATGTAGTATTGATGGAAAGAAAGTGGTGCTTATTCGATTATATATCTACTAGGCTAAGTATCCAGTCGTGTGATGGGAGCTAAATTGTATGAACAGTTTGAGTGATGTTGCATTAGTCAATTGTGTTTGGTTGGTTTATATGTTCATGTGAAATTGTTGAAAGAAAACATGCTATGGTCAGAAATATAATATAATTTCATGTTTATTTGATCTCTGTCTTGTGAAAGATATACTCGTTTCCCATGTAGAGATTAGCAAGCATACACATATTGTTTTATACCTAAGTTGAAGATAAATATTAAAAGATAAAACTCATTTTTGCTAGTACAAGCAGTCCCAAGCTTATTTTCCAGTAGCACTTTTTTAAATTTATTGAATATACTTCAAGCTCCGTGGAGAAAGCTCTTTCAAGCTTGGAACTGCTTGACATCAATCTGCAAGTTATAAGGTCACTCCTTGTAATCTGAAATATGTAATTCTCTTGAACAGGAAAAAAAACTCTCTGCAGAGACAAGAGAAAGACCAATGCTCCAAGTTATGTCATGTATTATTCATTCGGTGTTTATCTATTCATGTTCCCGAAAAAGTTAATCACATTGCTTAGCATATATAGCCTCCAAATGTCAACCCAAACAACAGTGTCCCATTGCTTCTCATTGTTAACATTCAGGTACTTGCAACCATCATCTTAAATTCATTTAAACTATTATTTATAAAAATCATACTTGTCTGCGATGTTCTTTATCTTTGAAACAGGTTCCCACATATCATGCTTATATGTTTCTAGGTGACAGTGGTGGCAAGGGGATGAGCCGTGCGTTGTATTTCAAAGTTTCAGAATCTTATGACATGGAAATTTCTCATGCTTTTTAGGAAAGCATCAGGGTGAGTTGGAAAAAAAAGGAAAAAATGAAGTAAAAAAAATCCATTTTTTCATGATTATTGTTTCTTTAATGTAATAACATCAATCTTTTGCAGAAATTTATAGAGGATGAAACAGAAATGATTAGAGGACTTCGATCGGAGCCTGATGTTCCTTACAGAGAAAAATCGAAGATTTTGGCTGGGTTAGCCCATTAATATTTATACGACATGGAAATTTGCTATATGTAATTGAATAAATTCTCCTCTATCTGTTGCGGGCCGAGGGCCACTTCCCCTTCAAACTCCGATTCGTGTTTTTTATAGAAAAATCTCTTATCAATGATAGAAAAAGATACATTTTGCATCATATCTAACATATCTAACGATGGTTCGGACCAAAGATATACTCGATTATTATCAAACTAACTGCAATCTTTTTCTGTCCGTGAGGATCTTGCCAGAGCGTCTTCTACTTCTAATAGGCCATGAACTAGATCAGAATCATTCTCAACAAATCTATATGACATGGAAATTTGCTCAAATTCACTGCTGGAGATCGGAATAAGGTAATGTCGACTGAATTTGATTCTTTGATTTACTCCAATATTTCATGGCCTATAGGAATAAGGTAATGTCGCCTGAATTTGATTCTTTGATTTACTCCAATATTTCCTCCAATATATCATGGCCTATAGGAATAAGGTAATGTTGCCTGAATTTGATTCTTTGATTTACTCCAATATTTCATGGCCAATTGTCAAAAGTTTTCATGCCTTCGGTTCAATCCTCTCACTCAAATTCGACCTACTACCTTAAAATATCAAATATCAAGTGTGATTCATAATAAACGTATTGCGTTATAAATCATTTCCATTTTGGTGAACATCTAAACAAGGATGCTGCAGGCTTTGAAAGTTCATGCCAAAAGATCCAGGAACGAATGCTAAATAAATGAACATAGAAGAGAAATTTATTATTTAAAAATGTAAGTGGCACCACGCTTTATGAGTGTTCGAACAACTAGCAAAATTAATAGATAGATCATTTGTTGTGAAAGGTTCTAGAAGGTGATTAATAATACTTGAAAATATAGGCGGCCGAGATTCCTATGGTGTGCATTGCAACTTGCCAGTAGAAATCCATGCATGCATGAGATGGCAATATATGGTTTAGTTTACCAAACCGATGCTTGGTAGAGTTAACGTTGGTCCGAACGTGAAGTTTCTGAATTTGCCAAGCTAAGCCCAGTATATGAATTACTAATACTAACACTAACACCAGCCCATGTCAAAAAAGCTAGAGCTTTAATAGCATTAATCTTTTCAAAGTAAGAACACCACCCTGGTCGAGAACGATCATTTTACATGGGCAAGATGAAACTTGCTGGTGCTGGTCGTGTCGCTCGTAGGTATAAAAGCTGTAGAAAATCAAGAAGAGGATGGACACGTCACCTTTTACATAGCGGAATGAGATCGAGAAGAGGAATTATATGCTTTGGGTCGGATTTGGAATCACGAACAGAAACTGATACAATCCTTGACCGGCTCGGAGGCCGCTAGGGTTGATCACCTCCAGCTGATTCGCCTGGTACGGTCCAATGTTTCGGCCCAGGAGCCCTCACGTGCGGGTCATCGTCTCACCAATCATGATGGAAGGCCGATTGACCGCCGTGCTCCCTCGATTAGGGGGGTACACTCCCCAAACCAAGCGATCAATGATTTACCATTAAACCGACAACGGACAACACATCGAAGATGCAATAAACGCCATGAATGCACGGGCATTAGGGGAGGAGGGTGTTGACAAAACGCTCAGCTACAAATAACCCAATAGACAGGAAGAAAGGGACGAATCTCTGAGATCTGATACTCAGGAACTCATATAGACTCAATCTGCTCCACCAAACATATTTCTTCCTCCATATAGCTCAGCCTGAGAACTAGTGAACGACCTCCCAATAGGTCAGAATCAGTTCCACCGAACATTCCTTTGTCATGAACTGACTTAAGTATCGGATGGGATTTGGTTGGAACCCAGATCTGATCCACTGACAATCTTCACGTGTTGCAGATCTGAGGAGATAGCTCAGCCGAAGCCCTTCTCAGCATATATTTTTAGCTCAGAGCCCGCTCTTCCCAGAGTTAGCTCAGCCGGCATCACAAAGGTTGGACACGTCTGCCACGTCTGACATTTCCTTCGAACTTCCTATCATCAACATCTACGGTGAGAAAACACCCTGAAACATCTAGTGCCATTTGTGGGAATCGAGTTAGCAACCACGTTTTCATCCACACCGACTACGGCTAACCCCACTAATAAGGAGTCCGAGCGACCAGTTACTATAGGAATGGCAAACGATATACCGCCCACCCTGGATCCTGCCTCCTCTGCTCGAGGGCTGCCCGATTCGCAACTGGTGACTTTGGACCAATTCCATTTGTTCACACAGGAGGTGAACACCAACATACAGACACTGGCTGCCGTCGTAGAACGGCTCACCGGGCCGTTACCCCGGTCGGTAGGTGGCCTGCCAGTCAGCTCAATTCTCCCTCAACAGCGTCCGATGGTATAGTCCGTCATAGTGGCAAACCCAGAGGAGCGGTTCGGCATGCCTCCCTCGTCTCCACATAGGCCGCGAACCCCTGTCTCCCCCTAAACGAAGGAGAATGGGGAAGCAAGAAAGTAGGTTTTAACCTATCCGAAGCGGGCTGTAAAGCTCTGCGGCCTCCTCCTAAACAGGCGGAGAATCACATCATCGATCTGGATGATGATCGGTACCAGGAGAGCCGTCGATAATGAAGCAAGAGCCAATCTCTCAGATCTGATACTCAGGAACTCATATAGACTCAATCTGCTCCACCAATCATATTTCTTCCTCCATATAGCTCAGCCCGAGAACTAGTGAACGACCTCCCAATAGGTCTGAATCAGTTCCACCGAACATTCCTTTGTCATGAACTGACTTAAGTATCGGATGCGATTTGGTTGGAACCCAGATCTGATCCACTGACAATCTTCATGTGTTGCAGATCTGAGGAGATAGCTCGGTTGAAGCCCTTCTCATCATATATTTCTCGGCTCAGAGCCCGATCTTCCCAGAGTTAGCTCAGCCGGCATCACAAAGGTTGGACACGTCTGCCACGTCTGCCATGTCCTTCGAACTTCCTATCATCAACATCTACGTTGAGAAAACACCCTGAAACATCTAGTGCCATTTGTGGGAATCGAGTCAGCAACCACGTTTTCATCCACACCGACTACGGCTAACCCCACTAACAAGGAGTCCGAGCGACCAGTTACTATGGGAATGGAAAACGATATGCCGCCCACCCTGGATCCTGGCTCCTCTGCTCGAGGGCTGCTCGAGTCGCAACTGGAGACTCTGGACCAGTTCCATTTGTTCACACAGGAGGTGAACACCAACATACAGACACTGGCTGCGGTCATAGAACGGCTCACCGGGCCGTTACCCCGGTCGGCAGGTGGCCTGCCAGTCAGCTGAATTCTCCCTCAACAGCGTCTGATGGTATAGTCCGTCATAGTGGCAAACCCAGAGGAGCGGTTCGGCATGCCTCCCTTGTCTCCACATAGGCCGCGGATCCCTGTTTCCCCCTAAATAAAGGAGAATGGGGAAGCAAGAAAGTAGGTTTTAACCAATCCGAAGCGGGCTGTAAAGCTCCGCGGCCTCCTCCTAAACAGGAGGAGAATCACATCATCGATCTGGATGATGATCGGTACCAGGAGAGCCGTTGAGAATGAAGCAAGAGCCAATCTCTCAGATCTGATACTCAGGAACTCATATAGACTCAATCTGCTCCACCAATCATATTTCTTCCTCCATATAGCTCAGCCCGAGAACTAGTGAACGACCTCCCAATAGGTCTGAATCAGTTCCACCGAACATTCCTTTGTCATGAACTGACTTAAGTATCGGATGCGATTTGGTTGGAACCCAGATCTGATCCACTGACAATCTTCATGTGTTGCAGATCTGAGGAGATAGCTCGGTTGAAGCCCTGCTCAGCATATATTTCTCGGCTCAGAGCCCGATCTTCCCAGAGTTAGCTCAGCCGGCATCACAAAGGTCGGACACGTCTGCCACGTCTGCCATGTCCTTCAGACTTTCTATCATCAACATTTACGGTGAGAAAACACCCTGAAACATCTAGTGCCATTTGTGGGAATCGAGTCAGCAACCACGTTTTCATCCACACCGACTATGGCTAAACCCACTAACAAGGAGCCCGAGCGACCATTTACTATGGGAATGGCAAACGATATGCCGCCCACCGTGGATCCTGGCTCCTCTGCTCGAGGGCTGTGCGAGTCGCAACTGGTGACTCTGGACCAGTTCCATTTGTTCACACAAGAGGTGAACACCCACATACAGACACTGGCTACCGTCATAGAACGGCTCACCAGGCCGTTACCCCAGTCGGCATGTGGCCTGCTAGTCAGCTCAATTCTCCCTCAACAACGTCCGATGGTAAAGTCTGTCATAGTGGCAAACCCAGAGGAGCGGTTCGGCATGCCTCCCTCGTCCCCACATAGGCCGCGGACCCCTGTCTCCCATAAACGCAGGAGAATGGGGAACCGAGAAAGTAGGTTTTAACCTATCCGAAGCGGGCCGTAAAGCTCCGCGGCCACCTCCTAAACAGGCGGAGAATCACATCATCGATTTGGATGATGATCGGTACCAGGAGAGCCGTCGAGAATGAAGCAAGAGCCAATCTCTGAGATCTGATACTCAGGAACTCATATAGACTCAATCTGCTCCACCAAACATATTTCTTCCTCCATATAGCTCTGCCCGAGAACTAGTGAACGACCTCCCAATAGGTCAGAATCAGTTCCACCGAACATTCCTTTGTCATGAACTGACTTAAGTATCGGATGGGATTTGATTGGAACCCAGATCTGATCCACTGACAATCTTCATGTGTTGCAGATCTGAGGAGATAGCTCGGCCGAAGCCCTTCTCAGCATATATTTTTAGCTCAGAGCCTGCTCTTCCCAGAGTTAGCTCAGCCGGCATCACGAAGGTTCGACACATCTGCCACGTCTTCCATGTCCTTCGGACTTCCTATCATCAACATCTACGGTGAGAAAACACCCTGAAACATCTAGTGTCATTTGTGGGAATCGAGTCAGCAACCACATTTTCATCCACACCAAATATGGCTAAACCCACTAACAAGGAGCCCGAGCGACCAATTACTATGGGAATGACAAACGATATGCCGCCCACCCAGGATTCTGGCTCATCTGCTCGAGGGCTGCTCGAGTCGCTTCTGGTGACTCTGGACCAGTTCCATTTGTTCACGCAGGAGGTGAACACCCACATACAGACACTGGCTGCCGTCGTAGAACGGCTCACCGGGCCGTTACCCCGATTGGCAGGTGGCCTGCCCAGTCAGCTCAATTCTCCCTCAACAGCGTCCGATGGTATAGTCCGTCATAGTGGCAAACCCAGAGGAGCGGTTTGGCATGCCTCCCTCGTCTCCACATAGGCCGCGGACCCCTGTCTCCCCCTAAACGAAGGAGAATGGGGAAGCGAGAAAGTAGGTTTTAACCTATCCGAAGCGGGCCGTAAAGCTCCGCGGCCTCCTCCTAAACAGGCGGAGAATCACATCATCGATCTGGATGATGATCGGTACCAGGAGAGCCGTCGAGAATGAAGCAAGTGCCAATCTCTGAGATCTGATACTTAAGAACTCATATAGACTCAATCTGCTCCACCAAACATATTTCTTCCTCTATATAGCTTAGCCCGAGAACTAGTGAACGACCTCCCAATAGGTCAAAATCAGATCCACCGAACATTCCTTTGTCATGAACTGACTTAAGTATCGGATGCGATTTGGTTGGAACCCAGATCTGATCCACTGACAATCTTCATGTGTTGCAGATCTGAGGAGATAGCTCGGCCGAAGCCCTTCTCAGCATATATTTCTCGGCTTAGAGCCCGCTCTTCCCAGAGTTAGCTCAGCCGGCATCACGAAGGTTGGACACGTCTGCCACGTCTGCCTTGTCCTTCGGACTTCCTATCATTAACATCTACGGTGAGAAAACACC
This sequence comes from Scilla litardierei, assembly GCA_030789695.1. Taxonomy (NCBI): domain Eukaryota; kingdom Viridiplantae; phylum Streptophyta; class Magnoliopsida; order Asparagales; family Asparagaceae; genus Scilla; species Scilla litardierei. The sequence continues at coordinate 266,485,677 of CM061142.1, read as the reverse complement.
CTGAAACATCTAGTGCCATTTGTGGGAATCGAGTCAGCAACCACGTTTTCATCCACACCGACTATGGCTAAACCCACTAATAAGGAGCCTGAGCGACCAGTTACTATGGGAATGGAAAACGATATGCCGCCCAACCTGGATCCTGGCTCCTCTGCTCGAGGGTGTCTCGAGTCGCAACTGGTGACTCTGGACCAGTTCCATTTGTTCACACAGGAGGTGAACACCCACATACAGACACTGACTGCCGTCGTAGAATGGCTCACCGGGCCGTTACCCCAGTCGGCAGGTGGCCTGCCAGTCAGCTCAATTCTCCCTCAACTACGTCCGATGGTATAGTCCATCATACTGGCTAACCCAGAGGAGCGGTTCGGCATGCCTCCCTTGTCTCCACATAGGCCACGGACCCCTGTCTCCCCCTAAACGAAGGAGAATGGGGAAGCAAGAAAGTAGGTTTTAACCTATCCGAAGCGGGCCGTAAAGCTCTGCAGCCTCCTCCTAAACAGGCGGAGAATCACATCATCGATCTGGATGATGATCGGTACCAGGAGAGCCGTCGAAAATAAAGCAAGAGCCCTCATCAGAGGCTACCGAGAGGGCATAAGAGGAAATCTCGAAGGGACATCACCCGACGTTCGAACCCATTTGCGGACTTAGGTGGTTACCAAATCGATTCTTTGCGCACTTCCAACGATCGACCGAGGAGACCCAAACACCGAGGTGACGGCTGACGACAACGCTCTCCCTCGGTGAGCTTGGAAGATGAACATAACCATCTAAGGAATAAGATCACCTCCTCCCGATTACCATCCAAGTTTAAGATGCCCAATCTGGAGAAGTACAATGGCTCAGGGACCCCTGGGAACGCGTCCAAGTTTACAAGGGGGTCATGGAAATCTAGGGGGCTGTTAATGTGCTGCTCTGCCAAGGCTTCCATACCACTCTCCAGAAATCGGTGAAGGTGTGGTATAACAAATTCCCTAGCCAATCTATAGGGAGATTTAGAAGTCTTGCCCATGCTTTTTGCCAACAATTCATGGCAGGAAGAAGGATGTAAAGAAGCTCAAACCACCTGTTTAAACTGTTACAGAGGCAAGGTGAAACACTAAGGGGTTTCTTGACGCGCTTCAACTCTGAGAGGCTGAATGTAGAAAACTACAGTGATGAGGTCACCATTGATGTTCTAAAGAAGGAGCTCCGGTGCAAGGACCTAATGAATTCCTTGCACCACAAGCTACCCAGGACCTAGATTAGCTTCTCGCCAAAGGAAAAACGGTTCATGATGGTAGAAGAAGCACTTGCCACCTAAGAGGAATGTGCCTTCAAAACCCCTACTAAACCTAAGAAGGAAGCTCGGCCTAAAGAAGGCACCCGCCAGGAGCAGGGAGATCATAGAAAACGAGAGAGGAACCTCTTGGACCGATCAGATAAGAATGACGTGATCTTCAGGAACCTCTTGGTCTGTCATAAGGCTAGGGCCACTCCCCTAGCAGGCCGACCCATCGGTTTGTCGTGAGGTTGGGTGCCACTTCCACATTGACATGTGTGTATATTTTATATATCCACGCACATCTTCTTTGTGTTTTTCCGTTATTTCCCGCCGTCTCGTACTGATTTTCTCGTGTTTTCTTGTTTTCTTTCTCTTTTCTGTGTTTTTGTATGGTTGCAGGAGTTTGACAGCATAGGGGACACATAGCGAAGATATCATAAGTCCCCGGAGCAACGGGAGGAGTCACGCGTGATCCAGTGGGTCAAACGACAAAGATCTCCATCTTTCAAACCCCCACCCGATCGGTTGGACACGCCAACCGATCGGGTGATGCACGCGTGCACCACCCGGACAGCTGCTGAAGCGACGAGAGTGTCAACCGACCAGGTCGGAGACCGGTTCAGCCCGACTGTTCTCTCTGGAAAATTGGAGCTGAAACTCAACCGATCGGGTGATCTTCACCCGATCGGTTCACCTGTAGCCGTTTCCTCGAAGAGATGACCCGGAGAGCTCACCCGACCGCCAGCAGACCGTGCCAAAACTTCCGAAGTTACTGTCTTTTGGGCGACGATTCCAACCGGTTAAATCAACCGATCGGTTCACCCGACGACGCCAAGATCCAAACGGCTAGAAGCTTCCGCCAACCGACCGTGTCGCCTGACCGGGTGAAGTCCTGAAGATCGCTACCGAAGTTCGCAACAGGTCAACCGATCGGGTGATTCTTCACCCGATCGGGTGATGTCGTTTTCTATAAATATAAACCTTAGGTTTCCAGAAACGAGAGTTGTATTTTCTTTACTGTTTTTCTCTCTTGTGACGGCTGTAATTTCCTTGTTATTTGTAAGTGTTCTGATCTTAACCAAACTTTGATATTATCTTAATTACATTGCTATTACTTCATTCCAATCATTTGATTATGTTTTAACGGTCGATTTTCATTTAGATTGCTTTTTTGCTTAATATGTGTGAGTAGTTCCCCAATCTGGGATTTTGGTGGAAACCCCTTCGTGGGTTCTCCCTAATGCGTCCATAGGACTAGGAAATCGATAGGGATTAGGAATCTATTGGTTACACGGGGTGTTTTATTGTCATCGGCGGGAAAAAGACTGCCTTTGACCGTTGGGCCAAGGGGGAATAAACTTGGCGGTTGACTCCCTAGCCGTAGCTCACGCCCTTAGCGTAGACATCGAATCCTAGAGCGCCGGAGCGGCAGGATGAGATGTTGGGAGTTATCGTTGCGAGCTTAGTGCTCCCGGAGTCGGTCAGTGTTAATGGACATCAGAATGCCCACTGACCGAACCCAGGTAGTCCGGCGTATCATCCTGGGCACCGACCGGAATATCGGGCCCATGGGACGCTGGTACCACTCTTAGAGACAACGTCTCACCAAGAGACCCTAATTCCGATCGTTATCCTATCCGTCAGCTGTGTTAGCAAGAATCACATGATAGGGTGGAAACCGAAGTCTCGGGTTTCCCTTTATATTGTTTATCCCCCGCATTCTATTTCTGTGACAAACCATCATCCGATTCGGGCTAGCTCACCCCTGTGGTGAATCCGGTCCTTTTTGACATAAGCACAACCACGACTCCCTCTGTTCGACCCCCAAGCCACACTACAACACCGTGCACTTTCGGTTATAAATATTTAAATCTCACGCCCCCAATCACATATTATTGCACACTTGCATGCACACAAATGTCGGGGACGTCAAGCTTTATGGCGCCGTTGCCGGGGAGGCAACGTGCTTGTTATTTTTGGATCTCATGAACCCTTGAGTCTAGCTCACATCCCTATCTCGCGATAATTATCGCATTCTGCACTTTTTGATTTTACTTGGACATATTGTAAATAATAGGTGTAAATAATTGCTGATTGAGTTGCAATAATGCCGTTGCTACAACTCACCCACCCATTCATGCAACTAGTTCTTTTGACGTGTTTTCTATCTGTGCAGCTCTCTCTCCCTCCTTTTCTCGCAGGTTTTTCACCCCCAGACAAGGATGTTGTGTGCCGTTTCGGGCGATATTTGGGATCATTCACACCACAGCCGCTGCCTGGCACAGAGTCTGCCAGAACGCCTATGTGCCTCGAACATTCTATCCCTTCTGTCTGCTACTGTGGAAAATCAGAGGAGGTATCACGATACGCAGCAGCATCCTGCAACAACTCTCCTTCCTCCGTGTGGGGAGGCGTATTTTGACGCACCCAGTTCCGAATTCAGTGGGGGGGAATTGTTCACCTACGAGGGGTTTTGTCAGGAGGACTACCAGGCAAAGTCTGTCGAGTACGTTGAACATGAATAGATCTATTCCTTGCAGACTTCTATAGAGCATCCCGGATCTGGGTGGAATGAGGAAGCTGGAAGCAGTGGTAGGGGACCATCGACCGTCGAAACCTGTTTTCGAGTTGAAGCCTTCTTCCCGGATAATTATTATGAGCTTGAGAAAGACCCAGAGCCTTCCCCTGTTGCCCCCTCGATACCTTGTAAGGCTTTACCAAGCGAAACCAAGGCGGAAAGTGAAGTTTCGGATACTAGCTTTCGAGAGATCCACGAGGAAATACTTTCCCTGGAGGATGCTCATCTTGAAAAATATGCGTCGGGACCCCATGAAGTTGAGATGAAAGAGTTGCCCCCGGGACTGAAATATGAATATCTGGGGAAGGATTTGACTCTGCCGATCATAGTGAACTCCTCGCTGCCTGAGGACCAGATGACCAGACTTCTTGGTGTTTTAAAAAGATTTAAGAGCATTTTCGGGTATGCAATTGAAGACTTGAATGGAGTAAGCTTGGGGCTTTGCTCACACCGAATTCTGCTTGAAGACGAGCAAGCCTCCTCTATTGAGCCACAACGGAGACTAAATCCCATTATGATGGAGGTGGTCAAAAAGGAAATTGTTAGGCTTCTACATGCCGGTATCATATACCCTATCTCCGACAGTCACTGGGTTAGCCCGGTGCACGTTGTACCCAAGAAAGATGGAATGACGGTGATCCGCAACGAGAAGGACAAGATCTTACCTACGAGAACCGTCACGGGGTACCGGATGTGCATTGACTACAGGAAGCTGAACAAGGCCACGAGGAAGGATCATTACCCCCTCCCTTTCATTGATCAAATGCTCGAGAGGCTGGCAAAGCACAACTACTTCTGCTTCATGGACGGGTACTCTGGTTTTCTTCAAATCTCCATCCATAATGATGACCAAGAAAAGACGACTTTTACCTGTCCATTTGGGACATATGCTTATAGAAGAATGCCGTTTGAACTTTGTAACGCCCCGGCTACATTCCAAAGACTAATGTCCGCAATCTTCTCCGACTACTCCCAGGATATCATGGAGGTTTTCATGGACGATTTTTCCGTCTATGGAACTGAGTTTGACTCATGCCTCAGCAATCTAACTAAAGTCCTGGAGAGGTGTCAAGACAAGGGTCTGGTCCTGAACTGGGAGAAATGACATTTCATGGTCCAAGAAGGAGTTGTGCTGGGACACGTCATTTCTTCGAGAGGAATCGAGGTAGATAAGGCAAAAGTAGAGGTGATTGAAAAGCTTCCGCCACCGCTCAATCTTCGAGGGGTCCGGGGATTTCTAGGGCAAGCAGGGTTCTACCGCCGCTTCATAAAAGACTTCTCCAAAATTTCTCGTCCGTTGACCCAACTCCTTGTAAAGGATGCACCTTTCGTCTTCAACGACGAGTGCATGGAAGCCTTCCGCCTTCTGAAGCAAGCCTTGATTTCCGCACCCGTGATTCAGCCGTCGGACTGGAACCAGCCCTTCGAATTAATGTGCGATGCTAGCGATTACACCGTTGGGGCCGTCTTGGGACAGAGAAAGGATAAGAATCTGCATGTTATTTATTATACGAGCAAGACCCTTGACGTTGCCCAAAGAAATTATACGACCACGGAAAAAGAATTGCTAGCAGTCATCTATGCCATGGACAAGTTCCGACAATATCTCGTTGGTGCGAAGGTGATCGTGCACACAGACCACGCGGCTCTCAAGTACCTATTGAACAAGAAGGAGGCTAAGCTGCGGCTCATTAGGTGGATTCTCCTCCTCCAGGAATTCGACCTGGAGATTAAAGACAAGAAGGGGGCAGAGAATGTCGTTGCCAATCACTTGTCTAGAATGCCTACTCTTGATTTGAACGCCACTCCGGTTGACGACTCGCTCCCTGACGAGCACCTCTTCTCCATCTCTTCCGCTTGGACTCCTTGGTACGCCGACATCGCAAATTATCGGACTTGTGCTATTGTCCCCCACAACGTGAGCTATCAACAGAAGAAGAAATTCTTTCATGAGGTCCGTAAATTTTATTGGGACGACCCCCATTTGTACATGACCTGCAATGATGGGGTGATACGAAGGTGCATTCCTGAAACTGAGGCGACCTCCATAATTTCCCATTGCCACGATCAGCAATGTGGAGGGCATGCGAGCGCCTATAAGACGACTGCGAAAATCCTCCAGAGCGTATTCTACTGGCTGACCCTCTTTAAGGACACCCACGCTTATGTCCAGGCTTGCGACAAATGCCAAAGGATAGGGAACATCTTCAAGAGGAACGAGATGCCTCAGCACTACATCTTAGAGGTAGAAATCTTCGATGTGTGGGGAGTCGACTTCATGGGGCCGTTCCCCTCGTCCTCGGGGAACCAGTATATCTTAGTAGCCATGGACTACGTATCGAAGTGGGTTGAAGCAGTAGCCAGTCCTACTAATGATTTCCGAGTGGTCGCCAAGTTCTTTAAAAACAACATCTTCCCACAGTTTGGTGTGCCTCGAGTTTTGATCAGTGACGGAGGGAGCCATTTAATAAAGAAGAAATTCAAAGCTCTCTTGAAGAAGTACGGGGTGCAACACTGAATCAAGCGTGCCTACCACCCGTAGACTAGTGGCCAAGTGGAAGTTTCTAACCGGGAGATCAAGAGCATACTGGAGAAGACGGTGGCCAACTCTAGGAAGGATTGGTCGTCAAAATTCTCTGACGCACTCTGGGCTTACATGATGGCATTTAAAACTTCGATCGGCACGACTCCCTACCAGCTTGTCTACGGGAAGGCATGTCATCTACCCGTGGAATTGGAACACAAGGCATTTTGGGCAATCAAGAACCTTAACTTTGACGCCAAGGAGGTTGGAGGCCACCGTCAGTTACAACTCAACGAGCTCGACGAGATCCGGCTCAATGCTTATGAAAATGCCCGGATCTACAAGGAGAAGCTGAAGCGGTGACACGATAAGCGCATCCTGAAGAGGGAATTCAAGGAAGGAGACTTAGTTCTCCTATTTAACTCAAGGCTGAAGCTTTTTCCTGGGAAGCTCAAGTCAAGGTGGTCGGGACCTTTCCGCGTCACCAAGGTCTTCCCGCATAGGGCTATCGAGATAATAGAAAGAGATGAGCCATTCAAAGTCAACGGGCAACGCCTTAAACACTATGCGGTAGGAAAACTAGCATTCTCTCCGGTCGGATTCTCAACGACCGCCGACTCTTCCTCAAACCCTCCGGATCCTAATTGACCACCAAATGAGGCGTCGAGCAAACGACGTTAAACAAAAGCGCTTCATGGGAGGCAACCCATGGTCTAAACTCTCACCTTTGTTTTTAGACATATTTTTAGCTTAATTTTTTCTATTTTTATAAATAAATCCAAGCACGGGGACTTTCGTCAAGAGACTTAGGCCATTTGTGAATTTCTGCAGGAAACAAGCCCTCACCCGATCGGGTGACCATTCAACCAATCGGGTGAGATGTATCAGACGATGGCCAATATCTGTTCTCCAACGAACCGGCCGGGTGAAGCAAGCTGAGACTGGGTGGCTGACCGTGTGAGAAGGGCTGAATTCTCGGGAAATTTGGGGGATATATCAACCGATCGGTTGAGTGAAGCTGCGGTCGTGTGACTGACCGGGTAAAAAGTCATAGTATTCTCGGGAAGATTTGAGAAGCGGTCTACCGATCGGTTGAAAAATCACCCGATCGGTTCACCTGTAGCTGTTGGCCGGGGGAAAATTTTCGAACTTACCCAACCGATCGGGTGAGTTTTCACTCGATCGGTTTTCTTTCGCCCCTATATATATACCCTTCGCATGACTTCGACCACCCGACCCCCAAACGCGCGTCTCTCCTCCTCCATCTACCGAATCAATCTCCTCCATCTACCCCACTGCCCCTAAATCCTCATCCTCACTCATTCCTATACTCCCCCACCATCGCCACCCTTCCCACCAACAACATTCACTCATCAAACGTCCAAACCCTAACCCTAATCCCCAAATTTCGAAAATTTTGATTCTTGTCGGATCAGCAAGCGGCGGCTTCCCAAATTGCTTCTTTATACTGCGTGTGGTCTTTCGAGTGCTTGATCTTACAACGTTGATGGGTAACCTCTTTCCACTCTTCACATTTCTTTCATTTTATACAACGTCTTGAATTTGTGCTTGCACACTTTATCTGCTTCATCATCTTCATAGACACCATATCCCGCTCCATCATTCTTCCCCATGCCGTCACCATGTCTGGGAAAGGAAAGGAGATAGCCTCATCATCACGCAGACATCCCCTTTACGGTCCCTTTCCCCTTCTTTCCTTGTCATACACCCTTCTTCTGAAGAACAATCCGATCGCTTACAAGCCCTTCTTCATCGCCCGATGCGACCTACTCTTTTCACCGACTCCCCCACTCTCGAATCTTTTGGACTCCTTCGGGGCGTCAGCGCACTTTTCCGCTTTATAGGTTGCGATTTTCTTCTGCGGACCCACGCCAATACACATAGGAATCTCACACTTGAGTTCCTCAGTTCTCTCGAGGTGTCTGATCATGGTTTCACCTTCCGGGCCTTCAATTGTGATTTTTCCATGAGCTTCAACACGCTTAACAATATTCTAAACTTCCCTCACTCCGATTGCCATGTTGAATGCTCAACTCATGATCAATCTGACATCTTTTCTCACTTTCAGGCTGATGGTGTTTGGCAACGATTCACCCGATATACCATCTTTCCTGCGGTAGCCCTCGCCTCCTACATCATACATCCATGCTACCGCTTCGCCCATTGCTTCCTTTCCAACACCATTTTCGCTCGCGTTGATGTATCCACGGTGTCTAGGGATGAGCTCCTTTTTCTTTACGCCATGTCCCATGACAGGATTCATGGCAATATCCCATTACCCATTGACACCGCTCATTGGATTATCCACGAGATCTTGTCCGTTAGCCGTGCAGCTACCGGGTCTATATGCTGTGGGGGAATGATTACTCTTATTGTCAGTTGTGTCTTGAGGATGCTGCCTGACCTCCCTATTGTACCTGGACGTAGCCGTATCGATCGCGACTATTTGATCGCTATCGGTATGCTTACTCCTTTTGGTGATGATCGTGCGATCTACCTCTATAGTCCTGCCTGCACTGCTTTTTCCATCCTCCCACCTTCATCCCCTGTGGGCCTCCCTATTCGTACTTCACATCTACCATTGGAGTTCTACCCGGATCCTTGGTATGCCTCACTCGTACAATTTCCACACTTGGATCCCCCCGATTGGCATCCGACTGTCGGTTCACCCGGTGCGGTCATTATCCACCATGATCCACCAGTACATTGCCACCATGATCCACCGGAGGTCCAGCCCATTGCCCCACCTACTCCTGTCGGCACACCCTCTTCGTCCTCTGAGGATTCTTTTCTCCGCTATTCCCCACCTTCCTCCCCATCCCCTTACCACTCTACCTCCAGCAGCTCTGACTGATTTTTCCCCCTTGCATATCTCTGCATTTTCATGATCACATCATATCACTAACATTGTAATGTCTAGCTTGGGGGAAGTCAATTTTTTATGTGTGCTGTCGTGCGATGTTTTTCTTTGTGTGCTTGTTATTTGTCGTGGTGTGATTTTCTATTTTTATTTTCTGTTTATATGTCGTGTGGTGTGATCTTCATCTTTATTTTTTTATTTTATTTTCAGTTTCGTATGTGTTTTTCTCTTGTTTTTCGTGTCTTTTTGTGTCGGTGCGTATTCCCCCCCCATTTTCATTGCCCTCCCGTATTCACTTTTATTGCATTGAGGGCAATGCAAGTTTCAGCTTGGGGGAGTCGCACTTTGTGCGTCATTTGAGTCTTTTTCTTCGTTTTGTAAGTCGTTATTCTTCGTGTTTTTTTTCTTTTTCTTTTCTTCTTTTTATCTCTTTCTCCTAGAGATGAACCCTATGATGAATTGCCACAAATATCACACACACACCTAGCACGGCTTCGATAATCACGTTCACTAACCCTAGGAAGCCGAGTCCTCTTGCATTTCATGCATCGTGGGTCCACTTAGCTTTTTTGTGAGCCGTGTGTCGTGACTAGCGTTTGGTGTGCTTCTACTTTGTGATTTTGTTTTATATACCTATCCAGGAATGACCCCTAGATTATCATGCTTCGATTTGAATATGCGGTATTTGCTCCTCTCTTATCTGCTTCTGTATGCATGAATATATATATCGTATGCTTCATGTCGCATGTGTCGGGATTCCACTGTTAGGACTAGGATAACCCATTTTAGCCTATGCTCTGATTAGCAAAATATCTCCCTTGCCCAAGTGTTTAGAATCCGATTTCTTTTTTATTTTACTTGGTGCAAATCCCCTCGTCGTGTACCGTTCTCCCACTTGGGAGAGTACAAAAGTTCATATCCCAAAATCCAAAAATCCAAAAAAAAGAGAAAAGAAAAACCCAAAAGAGAAAAGAAAAGAGAAAAGAAAAAAAAATGTATAGCCAAAAAGCCAAAAAAATACAAATACACAAAACCCAAAAAAATTGAGTGTGAATATTTCTCTACCTATCGAGAATAAAGGGAAGGCGAGAATTTACACCGAGTGTTCTACTCCACATCATCTCAACCCCCATCGCTTTCGAAAACACTTGGAATATGGAATTTCTAGTTATTATCTAGGCGATAGTGTGGTGATGCCCGAGTCCCTGGCTGTGGAGTCCCTGACACATGATGCATTTCTGTTCTCATACTCTTCTCATGCATGCTTGAGCTATATATTCACCGCTTATTTCGAATCGAATCGATATTTGGGTCATTTCTAGGATTTGTGTATATGGAGCTTATTGCACGATGTAGACAGTGACACTGACTGCTAGCACGCGACCACACTCTCTCGCGCTTCACGGCGTGGGCCCACGGCACTTGTCTGGACTCGTATTCCTTGGTTCAGTGATGTGATTTGTCGTTTGCTTGCTGGGTGTGTCGTTTTTTATTATGTTGGCCCTAACGGGTGATTTAGGATTTAGAGTTTTCTTTTTCTCTCATTCCCTCTATTTTCTCCCTCTAAGCTTCTACTCTCACTCGTCTTCCTCTAGGCCGAGAAAGGGTTCAGCTTAGGGGATTTTGACGTGTGGGCACATTTTATATATCCACGCACGTCTTCTTTGTGTTTTTCCGTTATTTCCCGCCGTCTCGTACTCATTTTCTCGTGTTTTCTTGTTTTCTTTCACTTTTCCGTGTTTTTGTATGGTTGTAGGAGTTTGACAGCATAGGGGACACATAGCGAAGATATCATAAGTCCCCGGAGCAACGGGAGGAGTCACACGTGTTCCAGTGGGTCAAACGACAAAGATCTCCATCTTTCAGCCCCCACCCGATCGGTTGGACACGCCAACCGATCGGGTGATGCACGCGTGCACCACCCGGACAGCTGCTGAAGCGACGAGAGTGTCAACCGACCGGGTCGGAGACCGGTTTAGCCCGACTGTTCTCTCTGGAAAATTGGAGTTGAAACTCAACCGATCGGGTGATCTTCACCCGATCGGTTCACCTGTAGCCGTTTCCTCGAAGAGATGACCCGGAGAGCTTACCCGACCGCCAGCAAACCGTGCCAAAACTTCCGAAGTTACTGTCTTTTGGGCGACGATTCAAACCGATCGGTTCACCCGACGACGCCAAGATCGAAATGGCTAGAAGCTTCCGCCAACCGACCGTGTCGCCTGACCGGGTGAAGTCCTGAAGATCACTGCCGAAGTTCACAGCAGGTCACCCGATCGGGTGATGTCGTCTTCTATAAATATAAACCCTAGGTTTCCAGAAACGAGAGTTGTATTTTCTTTACTGTTTTTCTCTCTTGTGACGGCTGTAATTTCCTTGTTATTTTTAAGTGTTCTGATCTTAACTAAACTTTGATATTATCTTAATTGCATTGCTATTACTTCATTCCAATCATCTGATTATGTTTTTAACGGTCGATTTTCATTTAGATTGCTTTTTGCTTAATATGTGTGAGTAGTTCTCCAATCTGGGATTTTGGTGGAAACCCCTTCGTGGGTTCTCCCTAATGCATCCGTAGGACTAGGAAATCGATAGGGATTAGGAATCTATTGGTTACGTGTGGTGTTTTATTGTCATCGACGGGAAAAAGACCACCTTTAACCGTTGGGCCAAGGGGGAATAAACTTGGCGGTTGACTCCCTAGCCATAGCTCACGCCCTTAGCGTAGACATCGAATCCTAGCACGCAGGAGCGGCAGGATGATATGTTGGGAGTTATCATTGCGAGCTTAGTGCTTCCGGAGTCGGTCAGTGTTAATGGACATGGGAATGCCCATTGATCGAACCCGGGTAGTCCGGCGTATCATCCTGGGCACTGACCGGAATATCGGGCCCATAGGACGCTGGTACCACTCTTAGAGGCAACGTCTCACCAAGAGACCCTAATTCCAATCGTTATCCTATCCATCGTCTGTGTTAGCGAGAATCACATGATAGGGTGAAAACTGAAGTCCCGGGTTTCCCTTTATATTGTTTATCCCCTGCATTCTATTTCTGTGACAAACCATCATCCGATTCGGGTTAGCTCACCCCTGGTGTGAATCCGGTCCTTTCTGACACAAGCACAACCACGCCTCCCTGTGTTCGAGCCCCAAGCCACACTAAAACACCGTGCGCTTGCGGTTATAAATATTTAAATCTCACGCCCCCAATCACATATTATTGCACACTTGCATGCACACAAACATTGGGGACGTCACACATCAGGTCGACCAAAAACTCTGCTCCGCCGTAAGGACGGGGGCTACTCCCCCAACAGGTCGACCCATCAGCTTGTCTTAAGGCTGAGGGCCACTCCCCCCAGCGGGCTGACCCATCAGTTTATCGTAAGGCTAGAGGTCACTCTCCGAACAAGCAGACCAAAAACTTATGTCTGCCGTAAGGCTGTGGGCTGCTCCCCCCGCGACCGACCCATCGGTTTGACGTAAGGCTATGAGCCACTCCTCTAGTAAGTAGACCAAAAACTTAGGCTCACCATAAGTCAGGAGGATACTCCCACAATAGGTCGACCCATCGGTTTGTCGTAAGGCTGGGGACCACTCTCCCAGCAGGCAAACCAAAATCTTAAGTTTGTCGTAAGGCTAAGGGCACTCCCCCAGCGGGCTGACCCATCGGTTCATCGTAAGGCTGGGGGCCACTCTCCCAGTAGGCGGACCAAAAACTTTAGGTTAGCTGTAAGGCTGGGGGCTACTCCACTAGCAGGCCGACCCATCGGCTTGCCATAAGGCTGGGGGTCACCCCCCAGCAGAGAGACCAAAAACTTAAGTCCACCGTAAGGCTAAGGGCTACTCCCCTAGTGGGCTGATCCATCGGTTCGTTGTAAGGCTGGAGGCCAACCCTCAGTGGGCCGACCAAAAACTTAGGCATGTCGTAAGGCTAGGGGCTACTCCCCGAGCAGGCTGACCCATCAGTTCACTGGGGCCACCCCCAGTAGGCCGACCAAAAAATTTAGGTTTGTCGTAAGGTTGGGGGCTACTCCCCTTACGGGCCGACCCATCGGTTTGCCGTAAGGCTTGTAGCCACTTCCCCAGCGGGTTGACCAAAAAATTTGGTCTGCCATAAGGTTGGGGCATACTCTGCCAACGGGCCGACCCATCAGTTCGTCGTAAGGCTGGGGGCCACTCCCCCAGCAGGTCGACCAAAAAATTTAGGTTTGCCGTAAGGCTGGGAGCTACTCCCCTAGTAGGCTAATCCATCAGTATACCATAAGGTCTGGGGTCACTCCCCCGACAGACCGACATATCAACCTGTCATAAAGCAGAGGGACACTCCCCTCGCAGCCAGTCAAAGACTTAACAGGGACGCCAACATGGTAAATGCAATCTCCTGCGTATAGTGCTTCCTACCTTCTGGGGCAAGTCCAAGCTGTAGAGGGGGCTCATACTGTCACCAAAGCCCATTTTTGAACCACATGCCAAAACGCTTGGAAGCTTGAAGCAACAATAACATTTTCTAATAAAGAAACTTTATTAAAAGCAAAGCGTATACAACCAAGATTGAAACAAATACAGCCTATAAGGGCAGAGCCATTGGAGCTGGGACTTCAAGGGTGATTCTTCAGCATGTGCGACTTCTTCCGCACCCCCAACATTAGTTTGAGCATACCGAAATCAACCCCAGAGGTGGTGAATCTCTGCATGATATGCTCTTGGCACCTAAGGAATCTATCCCGAAATAAATTTTTCATCTGTAGGGCGATGGCTTCATTATAATTCTACATGACCTCAGCTGTGATCCTCTAGGAGTCAACTTCCTTCAGCTTCACCAATCTGAGCTCGGAGCTCGGCCCTCTCCTTCTTCCATCTCTCCCTCCCAATGCCCAGTTCCTCCTCGGCCGTCTTCTTCAAAGAATATATGACCCGGACACCCTATTCGGCAACCACCAGAGCTACATTAGCAACTGACCGTTCTCCCTTCTCCTCGGCCAACGCCTTCTCCAACTTCCCTTCCTTTGACGAGAGGTTGGAGACTTTTGAGGAAAGTTCGGTGAGCTTGAGCAGCGTCGATTTCAACTCAATCTTTGCCTCAGCAACACTCTCAGCGATCGTCCCCTTCGACCCTCCAAGTCAAGGTCCACTTCGACGCTGGCCATCATTACCATGCGCCGCCACAACTCTGTGGCTACCAAAGACATCTGTGTGGTAAAGAAGTCAAGGAGGATATTCGGACTGGGAAGAAGGAAAGAGGGGGAAACCCCAACCTGTTGGCTCTGCCAAATCAGACAGCTAGCCAAACTTTCAAATTCGATCTTTCTCAGGAGGAATGGTCCCTCAAGAGGATAGAATTCTCATCCAGCCGGGTTGCCACCTTGCAATCAACGAAGACGGACTCGTCAGACCACAATTTATGTATGGGTCTTGTCACGCCCCACTTCCCATTGTACTTGGGGCGAGGACGCGACGAAGGCCCGCATGTGCTTAAAACAAGAAGGAGATACTTTTTCTTTCCCTTCCTCCTTGGTTTAAGCACATTACGCGTCTGTGTGATAACATCCTGCAGGGTCTTGCATGCAGCTCAAACAACACAGATAATTTAATTAATTACAATCTCAAGTCTCAGAAATAGATTACAACAATGAATGAATAAAGGAGGGTCATAGAGCCCATACAATTTGTGAAAGAATTAACAAAGTACAAATGATACGAAGACACAAATGCTTCTCAGCGACGGTACACTCAGCAGCAGGGCACTCCAGATCAACCTGTTTAGTCTCTAAGCAAACTCCTCTGCAAACCTGTCTAATACCTGACGTATATTTCACAAGACAAGAAATATACGTCAGCGAGGGTCGCTCGGCAAGATTTAGAAAATTATGATAATTGACCCTCGGCAAGGTTTTCAAAATCGATTTCATGACAACGTAAGTGACAAATAGTTAAAGCATGAGTACGTCAAGCATAGTGCAAAAAGCGGTGGCATGTAGTGTGTGTAGCAGATAATGTGGCAAGTGTAATGTGTGCAGCAGATAATGTGACAAGTGTAATGTGTGCAGCAGATAATGTGACAAGTGTCTTATGTACAACAGATAACGTGACAAGTGTCTTGTGTACAGCAGATAATGTAACAAGTGTCTTGTGTACAGCAGATAATGTGACAAGTGTCTTGTGTACAGCAGATAATGTAACAAGTGTCTTGTGTACATCAGATAAAGTGACAACTGTAGTGCATACAACAAATAATATGGCAGTTCTAAGCAGGCTGGAATAAAGTAAGACTTGGCAATTTGCAATTTCACGTCTGTGGTTTCTATTCACTCCTAGGGTTCTCGCCTTTAGGTCGTGATGAGAAGGTCGTTCCTCTCACGGGGGCTTACCGTGATTGACGCTAACCCACCGCATGCGGGTGGTGCTCTTGAGGAGAGTACCTTTCATACGCCCAGTGGCCGCTCAACCCTAACCCCACCCAAAAGTTTTCCGGAACACGAGCCGGCCTAGTCGTATTACAAGCACGAATTTGTCAACTCACATGACACTCACGAAAGTCACGATTTCGCCGCTTGGGCGCACGAACTCACAATTTCATGAATTCATGTATTTCATTTAGTCAATACGTTCCATCAATACATGTTCCATCAATAACCATTCAATCGAAAGTGTACAGGCATGACGTGCAACGTGACATAAGGCAAAACGAGCAAATTCTTGATTCAGCATTTAAATGTAACGATATTAAAAACAGAAAATGTACACTTGCCTGATATAGTCGGTTCCGAGTGTTCAGTCGATTGGAACGAGAGGTACGATTATATCTGTGACAATGGAATCGCGGTAAGCCAACAGGCATTAACTACTAATATAAAACTAATATTAGTCTGATTCTGGAGTTTGGGTGTCCCAATGATAGTAATGTAAAGTAGGGTTCGTCTGCGTTAACAGGTTATCAAAGTTGGACTAACAGTCATCTACTAGGTCCAATATCTTCGTAATTATCAATTTACTGGTAAACCATTTATTAACTATGTAGCTGTTTACATGTTACCCTTACTATTTGTTAAGACTAACTTTATACTACAGTTACAAACTAACCTTTGTTTAAAGCTAACTTGCTGACCAACATTGAGTTATATTATAAACTAGCAGCATAATCTTTAAACCTAACATGAGTAAGATTAATGCTACTCTTATTCCCAACAGCATAAACATATAAAATTTATACTGGCCCTCATAACCCAATATTAGAATTAAGTCTACAAGACTAACGTAAACTGTGACATAACTAGTACACATACTAATTGAGGAGGATAATAGAATATCAATTTAGCATAGCAGACTAACTCACTAACCTTATCACTTCCCCTCTCTCTCTCGTCTGTCCCTTTCTCCCCCCTTTCTTTCTTCTTCCTGTAGAGGGGTAACATCAAGGGATAGGACAGTGTGCAGGGGCAAGTCGATGGCGAGTGGCGGAAGAGAGGAGATGCCGCGAGCTCGCCTGGGCGTGGGGTCGATGCGAAGGAGGAAGAGGAGGCATGGAGGGGATGGCGGTTGCTGGGTTGCGCCGCCGTCGGTCGGTGGCGGTTCGTGTTGGCGGGGGGAGATCTGAGCGGTGGCCGGTGCTTGGAGGGGGATGTGTGAAACTGGGCGGCGGGGAGGAGGATCACGAAGGGACGAGGGAGTTGCAGCTATTTGTGGGGTGCTGCCAGGCGCTCGCGGCGACTAGCAGGCGGCTATGGGGGCGGAGGCACCGGCGGCCTGAGGACGCGAGGCGGCAGCGGCATGAGGGTGTGAGGCGACGGCGTCCTGAGGGTGTGAGGCGGCGGAGGCCTGATCTCGCGTTGATGGGGTGAGGGTGCCGCGTTGGGAGGAGGAGATGATGAGGCCGGCAGGCATGGGTGATGGCCGCGAGTAGGAGGAACTCGGAAAAACAACTGGCGGCGGTTTTGTTTTTCGTTGCGTGGATGGGGAAGGTTAGGGCGGCTGTGAACGGGCTTGGGAAAGAAAGGTATAGCTAGGGTTCTATTCTTTATATAAGCCTAGGGTGAGGGGTGTAGGGTCAAGCTGTTGTATGTTGTTGGGAGAAACGAAAGACTTGGGTTGTTTGCATAAAGAATGCAGCAGGTTCTTATAGGCTCAAGTGTATAGGTGGTTAGGTTTAGTTTTATATTTGTTTTCCTATCTATACTAGTAGTGTGTGGGGTCTTTGAATGACAACACGTGAAGAGCCCAGAGTTGTAGGTTCAAAAGAAAAGTGTACAGGCTTAACTCATAGGTTGGTTGAGCATACCCTAAGTTTTATTAGAATTTCATTCTTTGTTATCAATAGAGGGTGTGTGTGTGTGGTGAAAACTGGGTGCGGCCTGGATATGGGAAAAATGAGGCTAGGGCCTAATTAGGAAAGGGTTTGAAAAAAGATTAATAGGATTTTAATGGGTATAATCAAGGAAATATTTAGTTAATCAATAGGTTTAAATGGCCCTAACATGGGAAGTTTTCATTTGACTTTTAAATTGGTTTTGAAAATCAAATTTGAATTTGAAAGTTTAAAATTAATAATACGAGATATTTTAAAAATATAATGATAACAATAATAATAAAGATTTGGCTAAATGGTTTAATATAATGATGGAAATAAATAATATAAAAGGTGGATACGTGCACGGGGACCGAAACGCCTAAATACGGATACGGACGAAAAATATGCGAGAGAAATACAGATAGTATCATCGATAAGGACCGGTCGTTACATCCTACCCACCTTAAAACGATTCCGCCCTCGGAATCTTACCGGCTAAGACACGGGGAAAACGTAAGGGTAACGCTCGCATCTTCTCATCTAGCGTACACCATAAATAACCATCATGCCATAACCAAAAAGTATTTCTAATACTAATATCGCCACCAATAGTATTGCTAATGATAATACCAATCAACATCTATGCTCATAGTAGTAACAATACACGTACATACATTACTAATTACATATTAACATTAACACGTTTAATATAATATCATCATACAAATATAATCCAACCAAAATTATACTCGGGTGAATAGTAACACTTTACTACACCACCACATCAAATTTACTAGCTGTAAGTGTGCCATTACCTTGCACACTCACATTATTACCAATACACAAAGTAACACCATTCATCTTATATTCTCACATTATATACTGATATAGTACCACATGTCACGTAAACATACCACTAATAAAAATACAATCATTCTTAGCCAATTAACACTTCAATCGTACAATCACTTTTACATATCGCATATTACCACATATACATTATAGTACATATCACTACACACATATACATGCATGTATTACCTTACACCAAACACAGATTTATTCACGCCTTATTCATAGCACTATGGTCATCGTAATCTACCCACCTTAAGATCGAGTCCGTCCTCAGACTTCCCTAAACAGGCCGATATAGGGGTGAGTGGACTTAGATCCCAGTCACACATACATCCTAATGAAACCTTATACATCCATAGGCTTATACCTACTCATATATCACACATTTTCAAGTACTTATACATGCATTCATTTCATATACATATACCTACTCACTCTACTACACGCCTATCATGTATCTATATAGGATAAATAAACACACACCGGTATATACAACCATGGTAGTTTACATAGGCTAGTATACTATTACATACATCCATATATGTAGTCACAAACATACGGCTCTGCATACCTCCTGGTATACGCAAGCTCACACATCTCCCGTAGGGGTAATACAATATAACAATCCTACTATACACAAAAACACACTTATTCATACAATACATATATATACACACCTATAATTAACCACATACATATATACGTACGAGTACACACCAGACATACCGTCATATAAATCACACGATGAATCTACCCACACAACTACACGTACACTTATTATCATTACACCTAACACGCATATCACTGTACTAGCATACATTTACAACCATTAACAAATACGACTAAGGTACATATACTCCTAGTAACTAGCCAATTTAAATCTAATACGCACAGATATTCCTATAGTGATATAGCTAATCACTCGCCTGGGTATAAGTATAGCACTTACTACCCTATACTCGACTAGATATATATATGTCACGTAGTACCGTACATGCACATACCATCACAATAGATCATCACACTATACTAAAATAATAAGGGTAAGCACACTCATACAGAGGTGGTATATAGAGGTTCGTACACATGGGTCCAAACTCAATATCTATTTACATGCACTGCAATAACACCACAATCAATGCTAAAGGTCTCGCTAAGCAAAAACAAGCTCTAAAGCGATAACTAAGCAAGTGTAGGATTTGAAGGATGCAACGAACTAAGTTGTGATGGACGGTCCCGGAGATGGCATGGATAAGAGTTTAGTTGTTGGGTGGCATAAAATATTTAAGAGTAATTAAATAATTAAGAAGATAAGGACATGCGTAAAAATAATAGTATCGCCATGACATGCGAAAATAGTGAGCATACGGTATAAGTTAAATGTAAAATGTGGTCAGTCAAATAATAGGTGAAGAGTAATATGGGCATAGGGTGTAGTGCTTGTTTTGTAAATGGGAAATAGGTTTGTAAAAAGAAAAATTTCTTTTCTTAAAATATATGAAGACAATGATTATAAAACTGACACACAGGATTTTGAAGTTCTATTTAACTTAAGAAGGTATTTTAAAAGTGTATGTATGTATGACTGTTTTGGAATATGTTAGTAAGAAAAAGGGATGATATTTTGAACTAGCAAAATAGAAATAGAGTTTTTTTTCTTCTTTCCCCTTTTTTTTAAAAGTTCATTACATGAGAAAAATAGAGTAGCTATGCGAGATCATGTGAAATAGAAGTGCGGATAATGTATGTTAGAAAATCGCTATAAGATAGTAACTAAAGATCGCGTCAGAAAAGTTTCCTAATCAAGATTGGGTTCAAGTCGACTGAAGCGTAGAAATTCTAAGTAAAGAGTTTTCGAAAAGGATTTTAAACTTTGCAAAGAGTTCAATAAAAGAAATATCGAAAATACTTTTTAGGAGAACCTGGATCTGCAATGGGGGTTCAAGGTTAAAGATGACAGACCTGAAGATTTTACGCGAATCAAGGACAGGGAATATGTTCGACGATCGAGACGTAAGGAAAACTAAGAGGTGACTCCGTGAATACGCTACGATGGTTTCTTGCGATCATTAATATGGAAGTGCCAATGATTAGGGAAAAGTACAATCGGGGGAACAATAATCATTGGGTCGACTAATAATTCGAAATCTAAGACGCGCTAGGATTTTCTAAAGAACAGGGCTGGGATAGAGTTCAAAGAAGAGTGTTCTTGAGGATTAAGATTGTAATCTTGTCTATGTTGTTTAGAGTGTTTTGCTGCATGGGCCACCACTAAAACCTGTCACGCCCTGCTTCCCATTGTACTTGGGGCGAGGACGCGACGAAGGCCCGCATGTGCTTAAAACAAGAAGGAGATACTTTTTCTTTTCCTTCCTCCTTGGTTTAAGCACATTACGCGTCTGTGTGATAACATCCTGCAGGGTCTTGCATGCAGCTCAAACAACACAGATAATTTAATTAATTACAATCTCAAGTCTCAGAAATAGATTACAACAATGAATGAATAAAGGAGGGTCATAGAGCCCATACAAGTTGTGAAAGAATTAACAAAGTACAAATGATACGAAGACACAAATGCTTCTCAGCGACAATACACTCAGCAGCAGGGCACTCCAGATCAACCTGTTTAGTCTCTAAGCAAACTCCTCTGCGAACCTGTCTAATACCTGACGTATATTTCACAAGACAAGAAATATACGTCAGCGAGGGTCACTCGGCAAGATTTAGAAAATTATGATAATTGACCCTCGGTAAGGTTTTCAAAATCGATTTCATGACAACGTAAGTGACAAATAGTTAAAGCATGAGTACGTCAAGCATAGTGCAAAAAGCGGTGGCATGTAGTGTGTGCAGCAGATAATGTGGCAAGTGTAATGTGTGCATCAGATAATGTGACAAGTTTCTTGTGTACAGCAGATAATGTGACAAGTGTCTTGTGTACAGCAGATAATGTAACAAGTGTCTTGTGTACAGCAGATAATGTGACAAGTGTCTTGTGTACAGCAGATAATGTAACAAGTGTTTTGTGTACAGCAGATAAAGTGACAACTGTAGTGCATAAAACAAATAACATGGTAGTTCTAAGCAGGCTAGAATAAAGTAAGACTTGGCAATTTGCAATTTCACGTCCGTGGTTTCTATTCACTCCTAGGGTTCTCGCCTTTAGGTCGTGATGAGAAGGTCGTTCCTCTCACGGGGGCTTACCGTGATTGATGCTAACCCACCGCATGCGGGTGGTGCTCTTGAGGAGAGTACCTTTCATACGCCCAGTGGCCGCTCAACCCTAACCCCACCCACAAGTTTTCCGGAACACGAGCCGGTCTAGTCGTATTACAAGCACGAATTTGTCAACTCACATGACACTCACGAAAGTCACGATTTCGCCGCTTGGGCGCACGAACTCACAATTTCATGAATTCAGGTATTTCATTTAGTCAATACGTTCCATCAATACATGTTCCATCAATAACCATTCAATCGAAAGTGTACAGGCATGACGTGCAACGTGACATAAGGCAAAACGAGCAAATTCTTGATTCAGCATTTAAATGTAACGATATTAAAAACAGAAAATGTACACTTGCCTGATATAGTCGGTTCTGAGTGTTCAGTCGATTGGAACGAGAGGTACGATTATATCTGTGACAATGGAATCGCGGTAAGCCAACAGGCATTAACTACTAATATAAAACTAATATTAGTCTGATTCTGGAGTTTGGGTGTCCCAATGATAGTAATGTAAAGTAGGGTTCGTCTGCGTTAACAGGTTATCAAAGTTGGACTAACAGTCATCTACTAGGTCCAATATCTTCGTAATTATCAATTTACTGGTAAACCATTTATTAACTATGTAGCTGTTTACATGTTACCCTTACTATTTGTTAAGACTAACTTTATACTACAGTTACAAACTAACCTTTGTTTAAAGCTAACTTGCTGACCAACATTGAGTTATATTATAAACTAGCAGCATAATCTTTAAACCTAACATGAGTAAGATTAATGCTACTCTTATTCCCAACAGCATAAACATATAAAATTTATACTGGCCCTCATAACCCAATATTAGAATTAAGTCTACAAGACTAACGTAAACTGTGACATAACTAGTACACATACTAATTGAGGAGGATAATAGAATATCAATTTAGCATAGCAGACTAACTCACTAACCTTATCACTTCCCCTCTCTCTCTCGTCTGTCCCTTTCTCCCCCCTTTCTTTCTTCTTCCTGTAGAGGGGTAACATCAAGGGATAGGACAGTGTGCAGGGGCAAGTCGATGGCGAGTGGCGGAAGAGAGGAGATGCCACGAGCTCGCCTGGGCGTGGGGTCGATGCGAAGGAGGAAGAGGAGGCATGGAGGGGATGGCGGTTGCTGGGTTGCGCCGCCGCCGGTCGGTGGCGGTTCGTGTTGGCGGGGGGAGATCTGAGCGGTGGTCGGTGCTTAGAGGGGGATGTGCGAAACTGGGCGGCGGGGAGGAGGATCACGAAGGGACGAGGGAGTTGCAGCTGCTCGTGGGGTGCTGCCAGGCGCTCGCGGCGACCAGCAGGCGGCTATGGGGGCGGAGGCACCGGCGGCCTGAGGACGCGAGGCGGCAGCGGCATGAGGGTGTGAGGCGGCGGCGTCCTGAGGGCGTGAGGCGGCGACGGCCTGATCTCGCGTCGATGGGGTGAGGGTGCCACATTGGGAGGAGGAGATGATGAGGCCGGCGGGCTTGGGTGATGGCCGCGAGTAGGAGTAACTCGAAAAAACAACTGGCGACGGTTTTGTTTTTCGTTGCGTGGATGGGGAAGGTTAGGGCGGCTGTGAACGGGCTTGGGAAAGAAAGGTATAGCTAGGGTTCTATTCTTTATATAAGCCTAGGGTGAGGGGTGTAGGGTCAAGCTGTTGTATGTTGTTGGGAGAAACGAAAGACTTGGGTTGTTTGCATAAAGAATGCAGCAGGTTCTTATAGGCTCAAGTGTATAGGTGGTTAGGTTTAGTTTTATATTTGTTTTCCTATCTATACTAGTAGTGTGTGGGGTCTTTGAATGACAACACGTGAAGAGCCCAGAGTTGTAGGTTCAAAAGAAAAGTGTACAGGCTTAACTCATAGGTTGGTTGAGCATACCCTAAGTTTTATTAGAATTTCATTCTTTGTTATCAATAGAGGGTGTGCGTGTGTGGTGAAAACTGGGTGCGGCTTGGATATGGGAAAAATGAGGCTAGGGCCTAATTAGGAAAGGGTTTGAAAAAAGATTAATAGGATTTTAATGGGTATAATCAAGGAAATATTTAGTTAATCAATAGGTTTAAATGGCCCTAACATGGGAAGTTTTCATTTCACTTTTAAATTGGTTTTGAAAATCAAATTTGAATTTGAAAGTTTAAAATTAATAATACGAGATATTTTAAAAATATAATGATAACAACAATAATAAAGATTTGGCTAAATGGTTTAATATAATGATGGAAATAAATAATATAAAAGGTGGATACGTGCACGGGGACCGAAACGCCTAAATACGGATACAGACGAAAAATATGCGAGAGAAATACAGATAGTATCATCGATAAGGACCGGTCGTTACAGGTCTGATGAGTTCCCTTCAGGTCAGTGGAGGAGGACTTATACAAGGGTAATATCCGAGCATACTCCTACTCGAAAGAAGTCAGCCCGGTCAGCTGGGTAGGGACAAGACCCCACTGGCCATGAATCAGACGACTCCAGGATGTCGACCGAGGCCTCAATGTTTCCCACCAGAGCCAAGGTCAAAGCTTCGACCTCACCATCCATTCTTCTCTTCTCGAGGATCTCAGAGCATTCCGACAGATGCTCCTTTCTTTTTTCCAGACCCTCGGTAATTGTGGCCAAACCTCCCTCGGTCCCAACCAAGCCCTCACAGACCGACACCGATCCCACAACCACTAGGACCGACTCCCTTGCATTTGTAAGGAGTTCGCTGTGACTAGGACCGACCCATCACAAGCCGGTCTCAACCTCCCTATCGGCTGAACCGACCCCTGCTCCTCTTTGCTCACGGGGCTGCTAAGAGGTCGACCAGACGTACTCCCGATGACTTTCTTGAAGCCAAGGCAGATAAGCTTAGTCATACGAAGAGGCTTGTTGAACTTTTGCCCGGCCATATTTGTAAGAAGATAGGAGATCATGGTGAGCAAAGGTGGAAATGAGATCAAAAGAGTGGCCTTACCCGGAGCCCACAAAACGCTCTTCAGTAGTTGGTCATTCAGCAAGACCCAAATTGACCTCTCTTTGGCTGGAAAAACCAATAAAAAGTCAGTAGCCCTAGACTTGGCCTCAGAAAGGTACATTCCCAATGATTTTGGGTGCCGAAGCACCCCCATAGGTGAGGAATATCGCTAGGTAAGGTGACAAAAGCAAAACGATTCCTCCAATCTCGGACTTCACGAGGATGACTGAGGATGAGATTCTTACTCCCCTAGCAATGATATTATACCACACACTTGAAGGCGTGAGCTTCACCTGGAAGAAAGAGCGACAAGGTTGGCAATATTTTGTATAGCAGGCAAAGCATAATGAAGCCGACCAGGGGAGAAATGGAACATGGCGTTAGTTGACAGAAGGAGAGCTCCAGGAAACCGAAGACTTCAAGAATAAAAGGATGAAGGGAAATGAAGTCCATACTGAAACATCTTTGAAAAAACCCTGACTTCGCACTTTTGGGGGACAAATCCTTTCGTCATAAAATGGGACCCAACCCCCGAAAGGATAAAATAGGTATATGGCATGGATCTTATCAACCACAAAGTAAGGGACAGAGGAGGCCATGCTTCAGACCTCCAAAGGAATGAAAGACCCATCATCCTTGAATGGATCCTCCGAAGAGCCAACAAGCAAACCTTTCCCCTTCACAAAAGCTTCCGCATGCCCTGGGGGCGGGGCGACCCTCGACATTGCTCCAACATCTCCAGGGGCTAGTACTTCCTTGATCTCAACATGCTAAACCAACTAATGTCAACGAGAAATGTCAACAAAGGATGGAAATTACCTTGTTCAAACGATGACGAAATCACACGAGGGGCCGAATGAATGCGGGACTATCCGAATGCAAAGTGGAAACCCACTTCTCATCTAGATTCATGCATCATACAAGTGGCTACATCAAGCCAACCCGTCTGATGGGAAACATGCTTCGACATCACTCTACGAATTCTGTGTTGTTTTGGTGCCCAAGGCCTAGGGCATGGAGATCTGGTAGCCAACATTAAATGTGACATCCCAACTTCCGCGCCAAGTTCAACCTCCACATGTCACATCCCCCGACCTTAACCACCATGTCAGTTAAGCTCGGGCAATGTGGGTCATTGATACAACCCTTGACTGACTTGGAGGCTACTAGGTTGACCACCTCCAGCTGATTGGCCCAGTACGGCCCAATGTTTTCGGCCTAGGAGCCCTCATGTAAGGGTCATCCTTACACCATTTATGACGCAAGGCCGATTGACCCCCCATGATCCCTTGATTAGGGGGGTCCACTCCCTAAACCAATCGAGCAATGATTTACCATTAAATCGCCATCAATACGGACATCACAACGAAGAGGCAATAAACGCCATGAATGCATGGACATTGGGGAGGAGGGCATTGACAAAACAATCTCCTACAAATAGTCCAAGAAGTAGGAAGAAAGGGATGAATCTCGGAGATCTGATACTCAGGTACTCTTATACACTCAATCTACTCCACCAAACATATTTCTTCCTCCATATAGCTCGGCCCAAGAACTAGTGAACGACCTCCCAACAGGTTGGAATCAATTCCACCGAATATTTCTTAGTCATGAACTGACTTAAGTATCGGAGGGGATTTGATTGGAACCCAGATCTGACCCTGATCACTCCATATTTTACACCTTTTTTCTACATATTTGCATACCGTTTTGATCGCCCATATTACGCTTTTCACGATTATTCGATAATATTGCGATACTTTTCACTATTTCTTGTTTTTGTCGTATTTCAGGAAATATGGAGCGATTTGGATCGATTGTGAGATCAAGAGGATTTGCACCCACTCCGGAGTGTCAACCATGGCCCTTTTGAGGGTTATTCTGCAATGGAAGAGGAGTGAAAGAAGAAGGAACTCCGTAGGAGCAATGAGGAGGAGAAACAGAGAAGATTGGGCATCTTAGCATGCCACTCGGCCGAGTGAAGGATTCACTCGGCCGAGCACAGAAGCCCGCTCGGCCGGCCGGATCAGACACGCAGCAGATTGAGTATCAGTGTGCACTCGGCCGAGCATCGACAGCCCACTCGGTCGAGCACAGAGACACCACCCGCCCGAGTGGCATCACGATGACGGCAAGCAAAAATCTCAGACTTACTGGAATCCGTCAGGCGATTGAGGGTTCTGACTCGGCCGAGTACCGAATGCCCCGCGGCCGAGTGAGTAAAGCCACTCGGTCGAGTCACCTCCAAAGACAGACCCCCCAAGACCCCTGACTTACTGAAATTTCACAGGGTCTATCACTCGACCGAGTAGAGAAGCCCACTCGACCGAGTAGAGAAGTCAACTCGGCCGAGTGATGCCGAGGACACGCAGCGCCCAGATTTTCAGACAGCCTCCCACTCTTTTGAAATCTGCTATCATTCTAGCAAGCAAAGTATTTTTCTCATATTTTATATGGATAGTAGACTTCATGACGGTTCCAACGCCGCCAAGAACGCGCAAATCGGAGGTCGGATGAAATCTGGGGAATTTCTGCAAGTTGATGCTGCAGTTCTGGAATTTCCACTCGGCCGGGTCACATATTCCACTCGGCCGAGTGCGGCCTGGGCCCAGATTTTAAGTTGCGATTTGGGCTGTTTTTGGGCACGAATTTGAGGGGTTTTCTAGGGTTATTTGCTAGGGTTTTAGGAGAGTATTTAAGGGGTTTGTAGTCACCATTAGAGGGGATCCCCATTATGTTTTCTTAACCCCTATATGTTTTTCTTAGGATTATTTTAGAGGTTAGGCCATGCCCTAGGCCCCCTCTTGGATCAAAAAGCTTGTATTTTGGATTGAAGATCTTCATCAAGCTAAGTATTTTCTTCTTTTTATTTGAATCTTTGTTTTTCTATCTTTTTGTATGCAAGCAATGAATTCTATTGATTCTCATATCCTTGTTGCTATGCTAGAGTAGATTTGTTGTTCTAGGGTTTGGGGATGAACCATATGTATCTAATTTCATATTTGTGATGAATGAATTTCTAAATTGCTAGAATTGCTAGGAGATTAGGTTGTGATTGATTTACTACGGATAGCTAGGGATTTCCATCGATTTGGGATTTGCAAGAGATTGGATTCTAATTGATGGGAAGGCCTAGATATTCAATTTAGATTTACAATTAGATTTCTCTAGATTTGGTTTGCAAGAGATTGGACCAAAGCTAGGATTTTTAATTGTAAATCTACACACATATTCGTTTGCAAGAGATTGGACGAATACGAACTATCACAACCTAGATCGTAACTCGAGTTTGCACGAGAGTGGGCTCGAGGAGCGATTGGACGATGATGTCGATCCTAATGCTAGTGGCTTAGGCTAGGGTTTGCAAGAGATTGGGCCCTATCCTAGGTTCGCTATAGACCGGAAATAGCGCGAGAGCGTGAGCTTGGTTCTCTATTCAGTTACGACTAGTTCACCTCGACACAAGTCTAGTAATATTGAGATTCACTATTCACAATGACGAATGACGATCCGTAGTGGGAATTCCCTAGCCCTAGACATCTTTATTTGATTTTATATCTTCGTACTTTGCCCGACGATTGTGACAGGATCGTCGCAAGGCAAATTCCCTCTTTTATTATATTGTATTTGAATCGATATTTGACCCATTTCTTTATCACCGACACCGACATCCACCACCATTTCCATTATATCATTCCATAACCATCTCCACCAATAAAACATTCATAGTCAAACCAACCTAGGATAGATTGGAGCCAACACCACCTCCTCGTGTTCGATACCCGCTTGCCACTTTGCCGTGCGCTTGCGGTAAAACTACAATCGTTCTCCGGGTGTGTATCCGGGGCCGATCAAGTTTTTGGTTGTGCTCTTGGGTTGCATCCTGGAGCGATCAAGTTTTTGGCGCCGTTGCCGGTGAGGTGTTTTCCGTTGGTGCCAATTTGTCACAATTAGGTTGATTAGATTACATTAAAAAAACAAAAAAAACACATTGAGATAAATTTTTTTTCCCCACCACCTGCTACTATTATTATCTTTATCACTCTTTGTACCACTGACGTGTTTTTCAGGTTGTTTACTTTGATTGATCAGGTACAGTTGTTGCAGCGATGGGGCTTCCAAAGAAAATGCGAGCGGGCTCTATACAATCCTACATATATCTCGCTGCATTCTATCAGGCTGATGGAGAATCCTTTGGGGAAGCCTTGTCTAGGTTTGAAGGAATGTTAGAAATGTTCCAGACGGAGTCAGACCATGAGTGGAATGACTCCATGCTATTTGATATCTTCACTAGAAGGCTAAAGGGACCCTCACGTGAGTTTTTGAAGAGGATGCAAGTGGGGAAGTTCAGTGATCTACAGTTGGCAGCAGCCTTGGAGCAAATGATAGATGATGCTCGATCTACCGGTTCACTAACCGTTACGGTAAGTAAACCATACGACCAAGTATTCATCGATTTTGTTATGGCTAATGTCTCTAGTGCAGGTACCATCATAGACGGAGTGTATGCTTCACTTGAAGGTGATCATATCCACCTTTATACCATCAACACTCCACAAATAGAGACATCTGAGTTGCCAAAGGAGGACACGTACACGGACCTATTGAGAAACATTGTCGACATAGTTCGAAATTCCGGTCCATTGACAATAACGGCAGGTGATCCTTTTGAGTTTGAATTTCAAAACTTCATTACTCATTGTATCTCTTCCACATGCACCATTGATGATGGAGTCTATGCTCTAGTTGAGGGGCACAAGACCCACTTTTATACCACGGTCAAGATACATGAGCACATAGAGCCACCTGCACCTACTCTTGAGGAGGCCAAGCCATGCAAACGGGTGCCTCGAGCTCCAGGACAGAAACAAAGAAGGAGGCATGAAAAGGAGATGATGACATTTACATTGCCTTCTATACCTGAGGATCCTGAGGAGGATGTCCACGTTCAGCTTGGGGGAGAGTCAGCTTGTGCCATCGTCGCTCCCCCTTGCCACCTACATGAGCCAGAGCTTGTTTTTGAGGAGGCCTCACATGCGGAGCCAGAGCTTGTCACTGAGGAGGCCGTGCATTGGGACGAGGACACAGCCATTCATGAGGATCCCAAACATTACCCTCCTCCTTTCAAGCTACCGCAGCCATCCCCACCTTCTACAGAGGCTGAGCATCCCTCAGAGGACCACGCTTCCACTGATGCTGAGGACAATCCCACAGAGCTTATGGTTCCCCTTCAGGGAGATCTCTTTACTCCCTCATCTCCTACATTTGATTCTCCTCCCGTGTATGATGTTTTTTATGATTCAGATTTTGGCGACTCATCGTGCCTTTTGCAGGATTCATGTACATACGATCAAGAGGTACGATGGGACGTATACGAGGAGGAGAGCGAGGAGTTAGCACCCATGGATGCTATTGAATATGATCAGGAGGTGCGATGGGATAAGTCTGACGATGATGAGGAGCTGCCTGATGAGACCTACACTTATATGCCCAAGCTACCTGAACAACCTGAGGCGAACAATGAGGAGTTGATCGACGTGGTATACGAGAGTGGAGATTTATTTCCAGGGAAGTGTTGTCAACCATTTTTAATTTTAAATACCTATGTTGATGACCCTCTTTGGAATACATTTATTTTGGGGAAGAATTATCCACATCAGATTGATGCGGCTTATCTCTTACAGGGTACAGGTGGAGTCCTTGGAGAGATGCTGGGAGCCGCACTGCTGGAGTCTGATGGAGTCAGTGGACACACGCATCTGGCGGAGCCACGGAAAGAGCAGTTGGAGCAGTTGCCTGCACCGGCAAAGATACTGGATCCGCCTTTTGCTATAGGTGATATCAATCCAGTAGTGTAGAAATTTTTATGCTTTGAATAAACACGAATTCTCTCGACAGCGAGAGGACCGTATAGATTTGCTTGAATAAATATCACCTCATATGATGGCAACAAAAATCTTTTACACCCCAAACCCATTATATATATTAATTCCCCTCTCCATATTTTGATACGCCACATCCTTTTGTTCACCACCATCGAACTTTTCTTTCAAGCGAATACTCACTTTCTCATTCATTTGACTTGATCACGCTTTGTAAAGCCAAGACATTTTTGGGAGTCATTTGAATAGGATTGTTTGGT
Organism: Scilla litardierei; assembly: GCA_030789695.1. NCBI lineage: Eukaryota > Viridiplantae > Streptophyta > Magnoliopsida > Asparagales > Asparagaceae > Scilla > Scilla litardierei. The sequence goes on along the minus strand of CM061142.1, from coordinate 266,454,953 downwards.
ATAAGCTTGGGGGAAGGCGCTCTCATGCATCATTGTATGTGCATGTAGTTGCATTAGGATTTCATGTCATTCATTTCATCATTTTTCATTCACCCCCTTATTATTATCGTTGTTCCTCATATTCTTTCATTATGATCACATTGAGGACAATGTGAAGTTTAAGCTTGGGGGAGTGCATTTCCATGCATTAGTTGCATTTTTACTTTATTTTAGGGCTTTTAAAATTTTTTAAAATTTTGCATCATCTTTTTGATTTTTCCATCTTATTTTCCTTTTATGTGTGTTCATGCATCATATTGTGTGCCTGATTTTCTTTTCTTTTCTTTCCTCTCTTTTATTTTTTCTTATTTCTTTATTTTTCTTTCTCTTCTTTTGCTAGATTTGTTCCTTATGATGATATCTCTTATTGCTTTAGCAACCATCACGATGCTTATTATTCATTGCCATGCTACTTAGAGTATTCCATAGTCTTGCTATTCACATGTTCTTGCAAATCTGTTTCTTTTGATGATTCCTCTACATGAATGCATGATATTAATTGAAACTGAATGTATGGATTAGTGTTTGGTATGCTTTTGTTGGAAATGCACCAAGATTCATGCATCATTAGTATATCTGAAGCATCAGTTTTATTGTCTTATTCACCTTCTGTTGCATGCTTGATATGAAAGTACTCTTTACCGCTTAACTTCGATTTTTATTGAGATGATTGAGAATATCCATGCTTACATATGAGTTTTAGTTGAAGTATTATTTTATTGAACCGTTCGTGCACATCTTAGAGTGAACCGAGTGTTACATTATTTCTTTCTCCACATATATCTTTTTATTCTCTACATGTCACTTGAGCTCACCTCCTAAAGCTACTTATATCGCATCTATTTCCCAAAAATCCCTACAAAAGAAAAGGTTGATCCAAAAAGTCCAAAAAGCCAAAAAGGAGCCAAAAACCAAAAATACAAATCAAATAGCTCCTACAAAAATCCAAAAAGAAAAGTGAGAAACAAAAAAGTTCAAAAAGGAAAAAAAAGAAGAAAAAAAATGTTTCTCTATCTCATTATTGGAGCCACAAAAAAAAAAACTTGGGAAAACCAAGGCAAAAATCCCATTTTCCACTATCATATTCCTTTAGATGCGATACCTCAAGCTAAGCTTGGGGAGGTTGAATTCATTTGACCATATGAGTGAGTACGACATTAGAGTGGAGAGGTGCACGAATGGGGAAGTTTGATAATGCTGAAACTTAGCAAAATACCTAAGTTATGGAGATTTCTTATGAATTGATATAAATATGTGAATGCCATGATTTATTCCATTCTCCATTGCATGTTTGGCGTGATTCTTATATGCTTCAGTTATAACTCTTGATTGAAAAGTGCATCGCCAACATTTGTATATTAAATCCTATGAAATGCATGATGTGGATATGAATTGATTGTATGAATTTAGAGAATCCCTTTTGTTGTTCTTAAAAACTTGCAAGTACCATGTTTATGTAAGATATGAAATCCTTATAGCATGTGATTTGTATTTTCCAAGTTATCGTGATGTGTAGCTTATGTCTTGAGATCTGAGAGAAGAATCTAGCGACCCCTTCCACCTCGTGTTCTTTCTTTTTTCATTTCATTTTCTTTATTTTCATCTCCCGAGTTCGTCTCTCTACTTATCTTCCTCGAGGACGAGTAAGAGGTAAGCTTGGGGGATTTTGATCACTCCATATTTTACACCTTTTTTCTGCATATTTGCATACCGTTTTGATCGCCCATATCACGCTTTTCACGATTATTCGATAATATTGCGATACTTTTCACTATTTCTTGTTTTTGTCGTATTTCAGGAAATATGGAGCGATTTGGATCGATTGTGAGATCAAGAAGATTTGCACCCACTCCGGAGTGTCAACCATGGCCCTTTTGAGGGTTATTCTGCAATGGAAGAGGAGTGGAAGAAGAAGGAACTCCGTAGGAGCAACGAGGAGGAGAAACAGAGAAGATTGGGCATCTTAGCATGCCACTCGGCCGAGTGAAGGATTCACTCGGTCGAGCACAGAAGCCCGCTCGGCTGGCCGGATCAGACACGCAGCAGATTGAGTATCAGTGTGCACTCGGCCGAGCATCGCCAGCCCACTCGATCGAGCATAGAGACACCACCCACCCGAGTGGCATCATGACGACGGCAAGCAAAAATCTCAGACTTACTGGAATCCGTCAGGCGATTGAGGGTTCTGACTCGGCCGAGTACCGAATGCCCCGCGGCCGAGTGAGTAAAGCCACTCGGTCGAGTCACCTCCGAAGACAGACCCCCCAAGACCCCTGACTTACTGGAATTTCACAGGGTCTATCACTCGACCGAGTAGAGAAGTCAACTCGGCCGAGTGATGCCGAGGACACGCAGCGCCCAGATTTTCAGACAGACTCCCACTCTTTTGAAATATGCTATCATTCCAGCAAGCAAAGTATTTTTCTCATATTTTATATGGATAGTAGACTTCATGACGGTTCCAACGCCGCCAAGAACGCGCAAATCGGAGGTCGGATGAAATCTGGGGAATTTCTGCAAGTTAATGCTACAGTTCTGGAATTTCCACTCGGCCGGGTCACATATTCCACTCGGCCGAGTGAGGCCTGGGCCCAGATTTTAAGTTGCGATTTGGGCTATTTTTGGGCACGAATTTGAGAGGTTTTCTAGGGTTATTTGCTAGGGTTTTGGGAGAGTATTTAAGGGGTTTGTAGCCACCATTAGAGGGGATCCCCATTATGTTTTCTTAGCCCCTATATGTTTTTCTTAGGATTATTTTAGAGGTTAGGCCATGCCCTAGACCCCCTCTTGGATCAAAAAGCTTGTATTTTGGATTGAAGATCTTCATCAAGCTAAGTATTTTCTTCTTTTTATTTGAATCTTTGTTTTTCTATCTTTTTGTATGCAAGCAATGAATTCTATTGATTCTCATATCCTTGTTGCTATGCTAGAGTAGATTTGTTGTTCTAGGGTTTGGGGATGAACCCTATGGATCTAATTTCATATTTGTGATGAATGAATTTCTAAATTGCTAGAATTGCTAGGAGGTTAGGTTGTGATTGATTTACTACGGATAGCTAGGGATTTCCATCGATTTGGGATTTGCAAGAGATTGGATTCTAATCGATGGGAAGGCCTAGATATTCAATTTAGATTTACAATTGGATTTCTCTAGATTTGGTTTGCAAGAGATTGGACCAAAGCTAGGATTTTTAATTGTAAATCTACACACATATTCGTTTGCAAGAGATTGGACGAATACGAACTATCACAACCTAGATCGTAACTCGAGTTTGCACGAGAGTGGACTCGAGGAGCGATTGGACGATGATGTCGATCCTAATGCTAGTGGCTTAGGCTAGGGTTTGCAAGAGATTGGGCCCTATCCTACGTTCGCTATAGACCGGCAATAGCGCGAGAGCGTGAGCTTGGTTCTCTATTCAGTTACGACTAGTTCACCTCGACACAAGTCTAGTAATATTGAGATTCACTATTCACAATGACGAATGACGATCCGTAGTGGGAATTCCCTAGCCCTAGACATCTTTATTTGATTTTATATCTTCGTACTTTGCCCGACGATTGTGACAGGATCGTCGCAAGGCAAATTCCCTCTTTTATTATATTGTATTTGAATCGATATTTGACCCATTTCTTTATCACCGACACCGACATCCACCACCATTTCCATTATATCATTCCATAACCATCTCCACAAATAAAACATTCGTAGTCAAACCAACCTAGGATAGATTGGAGCCAACACCACCTCCTCGTGTTCGATACCCGCTTGCCACTTTGCCGTGCGCTTGCGGTAAAACTACAATCGTTCTCCGGGTGTGTATTCGGGGCCGATCAAGTTTTTGGTTGTGCTCTTGGGTTGCATCCTGGAGCAATCAGACCCCCTGATGATCTTCCTGTGTCACAGATCACTAAGGAGATAGCTCAGCTAAAGCCCTTCTCGGCATACATTGCTCGACTCGGAGCCCGCTATTCCTAGAGTTAGATCGACCGGCATCCCGAATGTCTGCCACGTCCATCGGGCTTCCCATCATCAACATCTGCTGTGAAAAATCACCCTGAAACAGAAACCAAACACTATTTCACCACTAATATTACCTTCACTGAGATGGGTTTTGTAAGAGAAAATGTACCTTTTCTTCTAACGTCTATCTGATAAGGACACTCAAGAGGTGTATATATAGGAATAGAAAAGGGAAGTTTTCTAACGTTAAAAAAGGTAAGAAGTTTCTATCACTTTTGCATTAGGAATCCTCAACTTTTCTCAGTTTCAATTATCCACCAATGATAATCAAAATTTGCATATAAGCCTCCAATCCTTCAATGTTTACATTTCACCCCCAGGGTCAAACCCGTTATGGGTGTACACAAATCCAAAATCTCCCACTCACACATGATGGGATTGTTGTTACATAAATAACTTATGAAGAAGACTTTTTCCTACTTGGTAACTTGGTTGTGCGACCCATAAACGAAAACATGAATTATAACCTAGGTCATGATTGCTAGAATTATTATTAGGCCCATCTAACATCTCTTTAAAGATCTTTTGGGTGCAAGTGAATTTTTATGGTGTTGAGATTATGATTTTCACTTTCTAGTTTGTTAATCCTAGCCTCATATTTTTTATCTTTTTCGATCATCTCTAATTCACTAGCCATTTTTTTATTTAATTAAATTAGAATTCTCTTTGTTAAGATCGTCCAATTTTTATTCAAATCTGGTCAATTTTTGATTCAAACATTTTATTTTAGAGTCTCTAGAACTACTAGTGCAAATTTTCTCTTTTAATTCTCTAGCAAGATTGGAGTTATCCAACTCTATCCTAACTAATCTTTATTCTCTTCATCTAGTTCTAGTATTTTTGTTTCTAGATGAGTCCCATCAAAGCTACTTATGATCTTTTTCTGTTCTTTCAATTTAATATGCTTACATTTTTCTTTTATAAGCTCCTCCATTTTTTCTTCGTGATCAGAGATCGTTTGATTTAAGAATTTAATTTCAGAATCTTTAGAATTTAAACAGCCAATTTTCTCGTTTAAATATTTAACTGAATTATAGTTTTCAAGCTCTAACTTAGCTAATTTTTCATTTGCTTCTTTTAATTCTAAGATCTTGGTCCCTATGGCAGTTTCATCGATATTAACAATCTCTAATGTTTGTTTCCATTTAGTAAATAACATTTCATTTTCACGATTAGCAACAACAAGTTGGTCTTCTAAGTGTGCTTGAAGTTTTTTAAGCTTAGAGTATTTAGGACCTATGTCTATGAGGAGATTTACTAAATATTCATAAGCTTCTTCCATATCAGCGAACGTATCCTCACTATAGCTATGACCATCAATAGAGAAAAGTTCAGATTTTACATTTTCGATTTCTGAAGTTGATCTTGCCTCTTTCTGAACTAGATTTTGCATTGCTGATTTTTCCCATGAGGCATGTCTTATTGTTGTTCTTATCATCATCATCTAAAGAAAGCTCCTTTGCATCGCTTTCTTCCCATATAGCTAGCCTCTTTCTTTCAGATTTCTTTTCACCTTCATCAATTTCTTTTCTCCTTCCTTTTTTCTTTAGAAGAGGGCAATTTAATTTCAAGTGTCCCTTTTCATTGCACTAGAAGCATCACGACATGATTTCCTCCTCCTCCTCCTCCTCCTCTTCTTCTTCTTGCTTCTCACCCCATATATTACCAAATTTCCTTTTTTTGTTTATCAGGAATTTTTTGAACTTCCGTATGAAGGCATCGATCTCTTCATAACCACCAGACTTAAGATCATTCACATTACTTGCCAAAGGTAAGACCAAAGTATCAAAGAATTTCATTAGTACTTGTGAATTATCTGTGTTTGTGTGTGAAGTGTAAATACTATGTGCCATATTCAGGATCGAGATTCAATTAGACTGTGAATCTAAAAAGAATCCTGCTCTGATACCAATTTAAAAACATCCAGGGGCGAATATGGCGTATGGCACAAATTTAAAAATCTAAGCATAGCGGAATAAAGCAAAGCACACAATCACATATCAGAGATGCAAGCACAAGTGTATTTAACGGAGTGGGTCCCCGCCTAGGCTCCTCACCTCTACTCCGATCCCAAAACCTATGAGGATTTCGTCCCTTTTATAAACAAAAAGGTAAACTACCTGATCACGCTTGCGGGTGGTGATCGAACCGTACAAAATAGTATTCAAGAATATATCGCTCAACGATAGCTTCTAGGTGAAGTTATTCTCTCAATACAACCTCACAAAAATAAAATAAAACTGATTTAATACAGAATAAAAAACCAGAAAGATATCACCGTGATGTAGTCTACGAAATTGTGGTTGTGTTGGTGAAAACGGTTCGTCAATCTGACGTCTGGATCAAAAGTTATGCTCCTCTGAAGTTCGTTGCGTAAATCTGAAATCTGCAGGGACTGTTCTACACAACTACTGAATCTGGATCTATGCTTTCTAGTTGAGTAGAAGATAAATATCACAGTTGCATAGAGCATCGATCCGACGTTTGTTCAAAAGTTTGCTCCTCTGAAGCTCGTTGCGCAAATCTGAAATCTGCCAGGACTGTTTTGCACAACTACCAAATATGAATCTATTCTTGTTTGCTGATCAGAGAATAAATATCATCATTGCATAGAGCGTGAAGTTGTGGTCATCCAGGCATAAACGGTTCGTCGATCGGAGCTCTAGATCAAAAGTTATTCACTTTTCAGCGACGTCCGTAGAGCTTCTTCTTCTTCCTGCGAAATTGATGATCTCTATGAAGCTTGGAGGAGAGAAATTCAGCCAGTAATGAAGAAGATGACTCTAGAGTTTTTTGTCTCTTTGTGATGATTGGGGGGCTTCTCCAAGGTAGGGATCTTCTACTTTTATAGAGATATGAGTTTCGCTTCAATTAGAATCCTTATCCTTCACTTCAATCTAATCTTCAATCAAATCTTCAATCTTTGACTTAGGCAAATCCTATTGAAGATAGGACTCCTCATTAAATAAAACTCCTTTTGAATCCAATCAAATCTTCAATCTTTGACTTAGGCAAATCCAATCTTTGACTTAGGCAAATCCTATTGAAGATAGGACTCCTCATTAGATAAAACTCCTTTTGAATCCAATCAAATCTTCAGTCTATGACTAGTCAAATCTTCATCTTCATGGTGCATGGATATATGTTGATGAAGTAAAACTCTTTTTGAATTTCTTTTGCACAATAATCCACACATTTTCTTTTGCACATTTATCCCTAAAATCACTTAATGAAAACGTTAGTATCACATGACGTGTTTGTCATCATCAAAATTAAAGGTGTGACCTAGCTAGTGGGCTAACTAGGCCAACAATCTCACTCTTTTTGATGATGGCAAACAAACCTAGAAAAATTGAGATAGAGTATTAAAGAGCAAGGCATAGAGTGCACATGTTCATGAAACATTCAAATCTCCCCATATCTATGTGCTCTCATGAAAACTTCTGATAAGCTCCCCCTCGAGGTATCTCAAAGTATGCATCACATGAATTATGAATCACATGCATGCATCTCATTTTTTCTATCTATCCTCATTTTGTCATCATGCAAAAAGTATTCTATCATGCTCCCGTGTCCCCTAGATTTATGCATCGATGTTCTATCTTCTCTTCCCCATTTTGACATCAATCAAAAAGAGTGAACATGAGCAAGTGGCATGAAGTAAGACTAGCATATCCAAGAAACATGAAATTAATAAGGACAATTTAATATCAATGTTTATTCCCCACGTACTCAAAATATGTACAACATCATCAATCATCGAAATCATACCGTCATTGCTTAAATAAATAGAAGATGTCATCAAGTAACTAACTTGAATCATTAGTTCATGCTTATGGCATTAAAAACTCAAACTCATAAATTGTCTTAAACAACTTTTTCTATATTCATCTCTTTGAAGTAGCTATCAAGCATGATGCAGGGAGACAACTAACATAGGATACCATGATATTTAATTTCAGGTCCTTTGGAGTTGAGATGCGCTAAGTGGTTACTTTATCTATCATATTTCATACACATTGCTCAACATACCCCCGAAATCTGGTTATTATCTGCCGGTATCAAAATGATTTTTATATTTTCATTTTCATTTTCATTTTCTTTTTCATAGGCTAATTTTTCTCAATATTCTTTCTTTTTCATTTTCTACGTGGTTGTCTCAAAATAAAGACGCATGAAGGCATCACATGTTGCGTATTGGACTCCCCGGATTTGGTTTTGGATGATGAGCAAACATAAATAATTCATGAACTAACAATTTGTGAGCGCAGTTATGGAGATCGTCGCCAAACTCACGAGAACACTCAAAGCGACATCTCAAGACTTCTCAAAGCTCGTATTCAATGCCTAAAGCTTCGTTGAAGCTTTTGGACCATTTTGGAAGTCATGAAGATTTGATCGAAGCTCTCGAAGACCGTTCCTTAAGGTTTTATTTATAATCTTTTAGTTTCGATCTATAGAATGTTAAGCCTTGAGTATATCTTACATGTCTATCTTCATAACGCTCATATCTTAGCTCTAGGATCTTAGTAGAAGTCCATTCTAACTTCCTCGAAGCATCGCGCTTCGATTCGGACTTTATTGTGCATGTTAGTTGGTTCAAGAAGAAGAACTGACCGACTAGATGGTGATTTAGTCGGTCGGCAAAGCTTCTTGGACCGACTAGTTTCAGTTTGTCTTTTCTTGCTCAGTACTGTTTACAGTTAGTCAGTCTACGTTGACTCACCGACCGACTAGTTTGTGAACTAGTCGGTCAGTGATGCTTCTTTGACCGACTAGTTGGGCTTTACTGTACATGACAATTTTCTCCTGAGCTACTGTTTATCGTTAGTCGGTCTAAGAATGTTTGGCAACCGACTAGTTGATAATCTAGTCGGTCAACATTTGTTCTTGGACCGACTAACTCAATTTGTATTCAGACTATTTGTTTTTGACTCTTAGTCGGTCTAAGTTCACTGACCGACCGACTAGTTGTGAAACTAGTCGGTCAGACAGTCTTCTTGGACCGACTAGATTTCTAGGTCTGAAATTCACTCTGTTCACTGTTCATCACTTAGTCGGTCCATGTTGTTTGACTGACCGACTAGTTGATGAACTAGTCGGTCAGTGTTTGTTCTTTGACCGACTAACTGCTTCAGATTTCTATCCGTTGGGATTTGACCTAACTCGTTTTTATGGGACCCTATAAATACGAAGCTTGGTCATTTCTCTCTAGGTTAGAGCTTCCATTAAGAGATTCATTGAGATTGAAAGAGTTAGAGATTCTCACTCATTTCCAAAGCTCTCTCCCTCACAAGAAAGACATTCTCTCACTTTCTAGATCTAGAATCCATCTTGAGAGAAGTTTGTTCTTGGTGAGTCATTCAAGCTCTAGCTTGATTCAAGTCTCCAAATCACTCCTAGGCACCCATTGCTGCTCATTTCAGTGGTGCTAGGTCTTGGTGACTTCCTCTTCCTCAAATCCCTCCTTGCACCTATTTGGTAAGAAAACTCAAGGTATAGGATTTGTGGTAAGATTGTTTATTTCATTATAAACTCATTTATATTGCTTATTGGTTTTCTCGGTTGTGAGAGAAGGTTGTGATCCCGGGTTGTGGGATTCACTATTGCCATTGCATGTATGATTTGATCTTGTAAAGGTTTTTCACAAGATATCACAGTGGAAATCTTGGGTTATGGTTTCTAACCTAAGTATCCGGAGGGGATCCGGGTGGTTGGGACGTAGGATCACCGGGAACAAGTCGGGGAGACTTGGGTGGATCCGAACTCAGTAATATTCAATTGTTAGCATTGTTAATTTTGTTGTTGTCAACAATTTAAGCTTCCGCAAATTGATTTGGTAGTTGTTTTCACGATAATTAGGAATTATACTCCTTGTTATTTTTAAAGTACTATTCACCCCCCCTCTAGTACTTGTGCAGTAGCTTGTAGGGCATTACATTTGGTATCAGAGCCAAGTCTACGCTATGTCTGCCAACGACAACAAGACCGTGCGTCCACCTTCCGACTATGGCACCTTCAGGAACCGTGAAGGAGCATCTTCGGTGATGGAAGGACATTCCTCAACGAGGCCTCCATTCTTTAACGGTACCAACTACGGGTACTGGAAATGTCGGATGGAAACTTTCCTCCAGAGTGCATCTCTATGGAGGACCACGATGAAGGAATACGTCGAGCCAGCCGAAGAAGACTTTGAGAAGTGGACTCCCGCGGAGGTTGCCGCGGAGGTAAGCAATGCCAAGGCAATGAACGCCGTGCAATGCGCATTGGAGCCCGAGGACTTCAATAAGATATGCACATGTAAGAGTGCATATCAAATTTGGAACTCCCTCCACATACTACATGAAGGGACGAGTCGGGTAAGAGATTCTAAACTCGTAGTAGTCAATAGAGATTACGAATTGTTTCATATGGAACAGGGAGAAAAGATGAAGGAGTATTATGCTCGCTTCGTCGACATAATGAATGAGTTGGAAGCTCTTGGCAAAACCTACACCCAAAAGGAGAAGTGTTCGAAGCTTATTGAAGGACTTCCTTCTTCTTGGGAGAAACGTACCTTCGCCATCGAGGAAGGTAATGACATGAATAAGTATACCGTAGTTCAATTGATGGGTACTTTGATGTCATACGAGGTACGCAAAGATAGCAAGGTGAAGTTACAAGAAAAGATGAAGTCCTATTTGAACCAAGACGTGCCTAAGAAAAAGGCGATTGCGTTCAAGGCGGCTCCATCCACCTCTACCGATGATGAGGACTCGGAAGAAGAAATGGACATGGAATCCATTGCACTCATGGCAAAGAAGTTCAATCGCTTCTTCCGAAAGGGTAACTTCAAACAAAAACCTAAATTTACTTCTACTAACGCCTCTCCACCTTTGTGCTTTAAATGCAATAAGCCAAGACACATCAAAGCGGATTGTCCTCAAAACAAGCAAAAGGAGAAGTGGAAGTCGCCGAAGTTCGACAAGTCCAAGAAGTACAACAAGGGGTACAAAAAGGGACTTGTCGGAGCAAAATTCACCGAATCCGAGGATTCCTCAAGCGGAGAGTCGGACGATGAGAAAGTGGAGCAAGCACACATGTGCTTCATGGCAAGAGAGGAGCATGATCAAGGATCCTCCTCTTCCGATGATAGCGACAACGAAGGCGATGAGGTACTCAAGAAAAAGGAACGGAGCAACAAATTTAAATTTAGCTCCAAGAGAAATTGGATACTCGATAGCGGGTGTTCAAAACACATGACGAGCGATGCTCAATTGCTTTCTGGAGTGGTGCCCATTGCTAATGGGAACCGGGTAGTCTTTGGAGGCAACGAGAGCGGAACCATCGTCGGTGTTAGTAAAGTGGGTAACCCATCTAAACACTTAATTAGTGATGTTTATCTAGTTAATGGTTTAAATCATAATCTTATTTCAATAAGCCAACTTTTTGACAAAGGTTACAAAGTTAGCTTTGCGAAAGGATTGTGTCACATTTTGAATGATAATAATGATTTATTATTTTCCGGCACACGCCATAAAGATATTTATATTTTGGATCTTCCTAAGTCTTATGAACAATGTCTCGTTGCCAACACAAGTGAACAACACTTATGGCATCGACGCTTTGGACATGTGAACTTTGGAACACTTTATAAGCTTTCAAAATTAAATTCCATTAAAGGTTTTCCGAAGCTCGTTTTTGAAAAGAAAAGTTTTTGTGATTCTTGTCAACGTGGCAAGCTTCCTAAATCTTCATTTAAACCTAAGAAAAGCATTTCTACTAAACGGCCACTAGAGCTATTACATCTAGACTTATTTGGGCCAACTAGAGTTGCTTCCTTAGGAAATGCAAGATATGGACTTGTCATCGTAGATGATTATTCGAGATTTACATGGGTATTTTTCTTCTGTAATAAAATGAAGCTTTTGAAAACTTCACAATTTTTGTTAAGAAAGTACAAAATCTCATTGGAACCACCATTGTCACTATTCGTAGTGATCATGGAGGGGAATTTGAGAATGAGTCTTTTGAGACATTTTGTGATGAAGTTGGTATTACACACACCTTCTCTTTTCCTCGTGCACCTCCTCAAAATGGTGTAGTTGAGAGAAAGAATAGGACGCTAGTGGAGTGTGCTCGCACTATGCTTGATGATAGCCAACTTGGCCATCAATTTTGGGCGGAAGCGGTACACACCGCTTGCTATGTGTTTAATAGAATACTTTTGAGGCCCGGCACTAAACAAACTTGTTATGAATTGTTGTTTGGTAGGTTGCCTCAAGTTAAACATTTTCGTGTTTTTGGTTCGAAATGTTTTATTAAGAACACGTATGGTAGTTTGGACAAGTTTGATCCGAGATCGGATGAGGGGATATTTGTTGGGTATTCCTCACGTAGCAAAGCCTACCGGATATACAACAAAAGATCCTCTACGATCGAGGAATCACTACATGTCTCTTTTAATGAGAATTTTACTACTTCTAGAATTTCAAATGATGATGATTCTATGGATGTTTTATGTGATTCGTTTGATAATTCTAAGTCTAATAATTCAATTGATTCTATTGATACTAACCCAACTAATGAGGTTGTTGAGAATGTTCCTAGTGATCAGGGAATTCCCAAACGGCTTCATACGGTTCGTGACCACCCCCATGAGCAAGTTATTGGCAATATTCATGATAGAGTCAAGACGAGATCGCAAGTCCACCACTTCGCCAATTGTGCCTTTGCCTCATCGATAGAGCCAAAGAATATAGTTGAAGCGTGCGAAGATAGTGCTTGGATCCTTGCCATGGAGGAGGAACTCATTCAATTCGAGAGGAATGAGGTATGGGAGCTTGTTCCTTTGCCATCAAAGAACCACACCGTCATAGGGACAAAGTGGATCTTCAAGAACAAAACCGACGAAAACCAAGTCGTCGTCCGGAACAAAGCTCGGTTAGTAGCTCAAGGCTATCTACAAGAGGAAGGTATCGATTTCGAAGAATCCTTCGCTCCGGTAGCTAGATTAGAATCAATTAGACTATTGTTGTCTTTTGCATGCTATAAAAATTTCAAACTATTTCAAATGGATGTAAAAAGTGCATTTTTAAACTGAGATGTCGTTGAGGAAGTTTACGTTTCTCAACCTCCGGGCTTCATAAATGAAAAATTTCCAAATCATGTTTTTAAACTAAAGAAATCTCTTTACGGTTTGAGACAAGCTCCTCGAGCTTGGTATGATCGCCTAAAGAATTTTCTTTTGGATTTCAATTTTAAAATGGGCGAAGCCGATTCTACACTTTTTGTTAAGCATGCGAATAATGATATTTTATTAGTTCAAATTTATGTTGATGATATCATTTTCGGTGCTACTAACTTCACTCTTTGCGAAGAGTTTTCTAATGTGATGAAGGAACAATTTGAGATGAGCCACATGGGCGAACTCAAATATTTATTAGGTCTCCAAATTCGCCAATTGAACGATGCAATCTTCATCCACCAAACGAAATACACGGTGGAGTTGCTAAAGTGATTTGGAATGGAGAATGCCTCCGGGAAAAAGACTCCTATGAGCACTACAACGGATCTTGATACAGATACGGGCGGAAAAGATGTAAACATTCGTCTATATCGAGGTATGATAGGTAGTTTACTTTATCTTACCGCAAGTAGGCCCGATATTATGTTTGCCATTTGTATTTGTGCTCGTTATCAGTCTCAACCTAAGGATTCTCACTTAGTAGCGGTAAAACGTATTTTTCGCTATCTAAGTTACACTTTAGATTTGGGATTACTTTATCCGAAATCTAGCACATATGAGTTAGTCTCATATAGTGACGCTGATTATGCGGGATGCAAATCCAACAGGAAGAGTACTAGTGGCACTTGCCATTTTATAGAAAATTCCCTTGTCTCTTGGTTTTCCAAGAAGCAAAATTCGGTATCACTTTCAACCACCGAGGCGGAATATATTGCCGCCGGTGCCGCGTGTGCCCAGGTTCTTTGGATGAGACACACACTAAAGGATTTTGGTATTCATTGTGATACTAGCCATATCATGGTGGATAACCAAAGTGCTATTTGTCTGTCAAAGAATCATGTGCACCATTCCCGTTCTAAACACATAGATGTCCGACACCACTTTTTAGATGATCATGTTTCTAAAAAGGACATCATTTTAGTGTACGTTGAAACCCAAAAGCAAATCGCTGATATTTTCACGAAACCCCTAAAGGAGGACTCCTTTGTGCGGTTGCGTCGAGAATTGGGGATTATGGGTGAATCCGAGATATAGGACTCATGTTTCATTCAATAATCCTATATGCTATTATATTTCACAATATCTCATTCATGCTAGATTTATTGGATTTTTCGGATTTTATGTGATATTTTGAATTTTTTGCTCGAATTCATATTTGAATGTCGTATTTGAGATTTCGATGTTTAATGGGGTAGTTTAGATGATTTTTGAGAGGATTAAGATGTTTTGTCCAAGTGTATTGAGGAGAGAACTTATTTGTCAATTTTTGGACTCATCTAGTCGGTTTCAGTTCATCAGCCAACCGACTAGATGCACATCTAGTCGGTCAGCTAATGTACCCAGACCGACTAGTTCAAGCTTTTAACTTTCCTTTGTCATTGTCTTCTTTTAGTCGGTCACAGTTCACTTACCGACCGACTAGAATGAAAACTAGTCGGTCAGTTCTTGAACTGTGACCGACTAACTCTAGCCCTAAAAACTTCGACTAGCCTCTGTTTCGACTTAGTCGGTTCAAGCTCATTTACCGACCGACTAGATCGTAATCTAGTCGGTCAGTGCTTGAACTGTGACCGACTAAGTGCTCAGGGACTATTTTGTCTTTTCGTGATTTCGACCGACTTAACCCCTCTCCAATCGACTTATTTCTCATTTAGTCTGTTGCTCATCCCTTCTCCAGCTCGAAACCCCCAAACCCCCGCTCGTGTCTCTTCGTCTTCCCGTCGATCCCCGGCGTTCTTCCGACCATCCTCCGCCGTCGATCGTCGTCGATCACTCCTCCTAGGTATCTCTCTTCCTCCTAGGTCTCGTTTTCAGCTCTAGGGTTTGTCCTAGGTCTCGATTTCATTCTAGGGTTTCTTATTGCTTGAGCCCGTTTCATTTTCAGCTTTAGGGTTTCGTTGCTTAGGGTTGTATCGATTGATTGATCTCGTTGTGCCATGATCATGGCAAAGACGAGGATTCATATCACTTCCTCTGGGGCATCCCCCATGACCGTAGGGCCATCTAACCCTAGGAATCCGTCTAAACCCAAACGCTGAGCTAAATCAACCCAAGCTTCTCCGTCTTCGCCTCCTCTGAAGAAGCAGAGGACGGCGACCGTCAAACCCGGTAAACTTTCTAAGTCTAGAAAGCCTATACTTCATACCCCCTCTACTCCTCTTGAATCCGATACTGAGTTTAGACCCGAGGATGAGTCTGGCCATAGGGAACCCACTCCTCCACTTCGTCCTAGGACTCGACAGCCTAAGGGAAAGGCCCCAATGCCAGCAGGTGGTGTTGACATATCGTTGTGTCGCGACGAACCTATGTGTCTAGCGGCCTACAACCGTATTGAGCACTGCCCGATGCTATTGGAGCACTATGTTCAGTTTTCCGACTTCCTTGGCTTAGCTGATCTCCTATCCTATAGTGGGCTCCTAGACTACATTCGCTTCGACCCTAAGGCGAACCATCGACCCTATCCTCGCCTGGTCAAACTATTCTATGCAAATCGTGTCCGGGGCCACTACGATGAGAGCCACTCCATCAAGACTACTGTCTTGGGGACTCCTATAGTCCTCACGGCAGAAATCTTGGGGGAGTTGTTTGGTTGTTCATCGTCTGGTCTCCTCCCGTCAGACATTTCAGTTGATGATATCTCCTCTTTGGATCAGTCTGTTCTAGCTGATATCTTCCATTTGATCCCTCCAGCTTTCATTGGTGTTCCATCTAAATCATTTAAGCCAAATGCATGGGTCCTCAATCTCATTCTGAAGTCGTGCTTGCTTCCCAAGTACGGCTCATCTTCACTACCATCCCAGCCCTTCCTTAAGTTGATTTACGCTCTATTCTTGGGTTGCGAGATTAATTGGGCTCGCGTTATACTCGATAAGATGGACTCTTTCGAGTGTATTCGCAAGACCACAAAATCTGCGCATATCCCTTATCCTTTGGTGTTCCGTCATTTTCGCGTGCCTTTGCCTCCTGACGATGAGCATCCTCTTGGTCCTCCACTGAATGCGACGGCCGTAAAGAAATCTCTTGCGGCACTCCGTCACGTGCAGCGGACGAATCCTTCAGCTACTCAGGGCACTTCTTCTGCAGCTGCTGCTTCCACACCTCCCACCACTCTTGAGAGTCTCGCTCGTGACGTTCGTCGTCTCGAGTCTCGGTATGCTCGTTCCAAGGAGATTCTGTGCCGTATTGCTCGTACCATTGGTGTTGAGGTTCCTCCTCCTGTTTCTGAGGATGAGGAGATGGATGATGAGGATATCGATGAGCTCCTTGATTCTCCTGCTCGTGGCGCTGAGGCCACTCCTACTGCTGCTACCACATCTACTCCTGGAGCTGCCACCTCTTCAGGTCCTCCAGAGACGTCTGCTCCAGTGGATCAGGCTGCTGCTGTTCCTGCTGACATTCCTGTTGATACTCCTGCCGTTGAGCCAGTCGTCGATGTCTCCACTCCTGCCCCGACGATCCCTTCTGTTCACACACCTCTCATTGCAGCAGAGCCTGAGTCCACTCCCTCGACTGGACCCACGGAGACTGCTGATCCTGCCACTTCCTCGTGATCGTCAGTTTCGAGGACTCTCCGGTGATCATTGGATGATACATCTTTTTGAGAGTGTTTTGGGTTAGGATGGAGTTTTGGTGGTGTTTGGATGTATTTTGGATTTTGGATGTCGGTGTTCTTGATGTACTTTCATTTTGTTGGATGTTTGACTTTGATGATATGTCGATGATGTTGTTGTATCTTTTTGATGTTGATATAGATGTTGCACTTTATATGATGGTGTCGATGTATTTTTGCATGTACTCATGATATTCTTATATATACATCGATGTTCACTTTTACTTCATTGTGCACATTTAATATTCATTCAATGTCTATGATATGTGATATCGTCGCTCGACGATTATTAACTTGGTTAAATAGAATTACTCCTATGTTTGCATAGAATTGTTTTCCATGCACAAATTTAACCAAGAATATTGAGTATTGAAGAGTACGTTTCTTTATTCAATAAGTGAATTTATATTTGGTATTTTGATGATTTTAATTTTCGTTATTCGAAAATGGACAATTTGGCACACTTTGATTTGTTTTCGACTATTTTCCTTGGTGTCAATTTGGTCCATCGTCATATTCTACGACTCCCGATGTTGGATTTTCTTTATCCTTTTTTTGTCGTTGTATGCCCCCCATTTTTGCGATAATGCCAAAGGGGGAGAGATAATGATAATGATTAGGGCAAATGAAAATTTAACTCAATTTTCAAGAATCTAATTTGATATGTTAGATTCAGGGGGAGTTAAGATATATATAAGGATTTTCAAATCCGATATTTCAAAATTCGATTCTCATTATATATCTTACTCGTCTGATTGATGCAATTTATATATATTCAATTTGGAATTAACGTGTCATCAATGCAGGGGGAGTAAGTATTTTACATTTTAATCATTATTTTTGATTATTATTTATGTTGGTTTGTCATCACCAAAAAGTGGGAGAATGTTGAGTATTGGACTCCCTGGATTTGGTTTTGGATGATGAGCAAACATAAATAATTCATGAACTAACAATTTGTGAGCGCAGTTATGGAGATCGTCGCCAAACTCACGAGAACACTCAAAGCGATATCTCAAGACTTCTCAAAGCTCGTATTCAATGCCTAAAGCTTCGTTGAAGCTTTTGGACCATTTTGGAAGTCAGGAAGATTTGATCGAAGCTCTCGAAGACCGTTCCTTAAGGTTTTATTTATAGTCTTTTAGTTTCGATCTATAGAATGTTAAGCCTTGAGCATATCTTACATGTCTATCTTCATAACTCTCATATCTTAGCTCTAGGATCTTAGTAGAAGTCCATTCTAACTTCCTCGAAGCATCGCGCTTCGATTCGGACTTTATTGTGCATGTTAGTTGGTTCAAGAAGAAGAACTGACCGACTAGATGGTGATCTAGTCGGTCGGTAAAGCTTCTTGGACCGACTAGTTTCAGTTTGTCTTTTCTTGCTCAGTACTGTTTACAGTTAGTCGGTCTACGTTGACTCACCGACCGACTAGTTTGTGAACTAGTCGGTCAGTGATGCTTCTTTGACCGACTAGTTGGGCTTTACTGTACATGCCAATTTTCTCCTGAGCTACTGTTTATCGTTAGTCGGTCTAAGAACGTTTGGCGACCGACTAGTTGATAATCTAGTCGGTCAACATTTGTTCTTAGACCGACTAACTCAATTTGTATTCAGACTATTTGTTTTTGACTCTTAGTCGGTCTAAGTTCACTGACCGACCGACTAGTTGTGAAACTAGTCGGTCAGACAGTCTTCTTGGACCGACTAGATTTCTAGGTCTGAAATTCACTCTGTTCACTGTTCATCACTTAGTCGGTCCATGTTGTTTGACTGACCGACTAGTTGATGAACTAGTCGGTCAGTGTTTGTTCTTTGACCGACTAACTGCTTCAGATTTCTATCCGTTGGGATTTGACCTAACTCGTTTTTATGGGACCCTGTAAATACGAAGCTTGGTCATTTCTCTCTAGGTTAGAGCTGCCATTAAGAGATTCATTGAGATTGAAAGAGTTAGAGTTTCTCACTCATTTCCAAAGCTCTCTCTCTCACAAGAAATCCATTCTCTCACTTTCTAGATCTAGAATCCATCTTGAGAGAAGTTTGTTCTTGGTGAGCCATTCAAGCTCTAGCTTGATTCAAGTCTCCAAATCACTCCTAGGCACCCATTGCTGCTCATTTCAGTGGTGCTAGGTCTTGGTGACTTCCTCTTCCTCAAATCCCTCCTTACACCTATTTGGTAAGAAAACTCAAGGTATAGGATTTGTGGTAAGATTGTTTATTTCATTATAAACTCATTTATATTGCTTATTGGTTCTCTCGGTTGTGAGAGAAGGTTGTGATCCCGGGTTGTGGGATTCACTATTGCCATTGCATGTATGATTTGATCTTGTGAAGCTTTTTCACAAGATATCATAATGGAAATCTTGGGTTAGGGTTTCTAACCTAAGTATCCGGAGGGGATCCGGGTGGTTGGGACGTAGGATCACCGGGAACAAGTCGGGGAGACTTGGGTGGATCCGAACCCAGTAATATTCAATTGTTAGCATTGTTAATTTTTTTGTTGTCATCAATTTAAGCCTCCGTAAATTGATTTGGTAGTTGTTTACACGATAATTAGGAATTATACTCCTTGTTATTTTTAAAGTACTATTCACCCCCCTTAGTACTTGTGCAGTAGCTTGTAGGGCATTACATCACATATTCGACTCATATTACTTAATAGTTCCAAAGAAAATCATATATTTATAAGTACAAACAACAATCAAATGGAGTTTAATCTTTTAGAGCCCAAACATAATCCAACAATTTTCCATAAGTTACATGACTTTATCAGCTAAAACAAATTCAAACAATTTGGCATGCTAACAATGATTACTCAATTATGCATGATTTGAGTTTGGAGATTTTCATTAACATAAAACGTCATCACCAAAATCATATTTAATGTTTCTAAGATTTCTAAAAAATTCCATACCAAATGTTCATCAAAGTTTCAACAACATTAATAACAAACATATGCTCATGTATATACAACTAAATAGTCTATGATGTCATGCTTCGACAAATTCTCATAAAAATTCCCCATGAATCAAATATGCCAAAAGTTCCCAATTCATCAAAAATGCCAAAATTTACCATACCTTTATTTACCTTCATTCGTTTAGATCAACGTAGTTTTTGCCAACGCGTTGTATGCTATCACTTGGACCTCAATGATGCACCTGTAGAGAAATGTGCATCTTTTGGTATCCATTTTGTGGATTTGGAAGCGTTAGCACATGATTTGCTTTGCTTAATAAGAATTTTAGGAGTCCACATGAAACTTTTAGGATAAATGCGAGCAAAGCAATCATGGATGACATTTCCCTTCTTATTACAATACAAACATGAAACATTAGAGTGCATATGACAAGATGAAGACATGTTCACATCATGTGTGCTCGATGGAAAGCTTATTTGTCTAGCAAATCTCTTATATATGGATTTTCTATGCGTTTTGGTAGCACGCTTCTTTTTATAACCTAGGCCATGTTTGCTAGAATTATTATTAGGCACATCAAACATCTGTTTAAAGCTCTTTTAGGTGCTAGTGAATTTTTTATGGTGTTGTTGAGATTATGATTTTTACTTTCTAATTTGTTAATCCTAGCCTCATATTTTTTATCTTTTTTGCTCATCTCTAATTAACCAGCCATGTTTTTTCTTTGATTATACTAGAATTCTCTTTCTTAAGATCGTCCAATTTTTCTTCACATCTGGTCAATTTTTGATTCAAAGATTTTATTTTAGAGTCTCTAGAACTAATAGTGCTAATTTTCTCTTTTAATTCTCTAGCAAGATTGGAGTTATCCAAGTCTAACCTAGCTAATCTTTATTAGCTTCTTTTAGTTCTAGTATTTTTGTTTCTAGATGAGTCTCATCAAAGCTATTTATGATATTTTTCTGTTCTTTCCATTTAATATGCTTACATTTTTCTTTTATAAGCTACTCCATTTTTCTTCGTGATCAGAGACTGTTTGATTTAAGAATTTAATTTCAGAATCTTTAGAATTTAAAGAGCTAATTTTCTCATTTAAATCTGTAACTAAATTATAGTTTTCAAGCTCTAACTTAGCTAATTTTTCAGCTTCTTTTAACTCTAAGATCTTGGTCCCTATGGATGTTTCATCAATGTTATTAACAATCTCTAATGTTTTTTGCCATTTAGTAAATAACATTTCATTTTCACTATTAGCAACAGCAAGTTGGTCTTCTAAAGATGCTCAAAGTTTTTTAAGCTTAAAGAATTTAGAACCTATGTCTACGAGGAGATCTACTAAATATTCATAATCTTCGTCCATATCAGTGAACGTATCCTCACTATATCTATGGCCATCAATAGAGAAGAGTTTAGATTTTACATTTCCGCTTTCTGAATTAAGTTAAGCTTGCCTCTTTCTGAACTAGATTTTGCATTGTTGCTTTTTCCCACGAGGCATGTCTCATTGTTGTTCTTCTCATCATCATCTGAAGAAAGCTCCTCTGCATCGCTTTCTCCCCATATAACTAGCCTCTTTCATTCATATTTCTTTTCACCTTCATCAATTTTTTTCTCCGTCCTTTTTTCTTTAGAAGAGGGAAATTTAATATCAAGTGTCCCTTTTCATTGCACATGAAGCATCGCGGCATAATTTCCACGTCCACTTCTTCTTCCACTTCTTCTTCTTCTTCTTCTTGCTTCTCGCCCCATACATTGCCAAATTTCCTTTTATTGTTCATAGTGAATTTTTTGCACTTCCGTGTGAGGGCATCAATCTCTTCATCACCACCAGACTTTAGAGCATTCACAGTACCTGCAAAAGGTGAGATCAAAGTATCAAAGAATTTCCTAGGTACTTGTGAATTATCTGTGTTTATATGTAAAGTGTTTATACTATGTGCCATATTCATGATCGAGATTCAACTAGACTGTGAGTCTAAAAAGAATTCTGCTCCGATATTAATTGAAAAACACCCTGGAGGGGGGTAAATAGGATGTATGGCACAAATTTAAAAATCTAAGCACAGCGGAATAAAGCAAAGCACACAATCACAGATCAGAGATGCAAGCACAAGTGTGTTTAACGGAGTGGCTCCCCGCCTAGGCTCTGACCCCTAAACTTATGAGGATTTTGCCCCTTTTATAATGAATACAATAAACAACCTGATCATGCTTGCGGACGATGATCGAACCGTACAAAATAGTATTCAAGAATATAATCTCAGGGATAGCTTCTAGGTGAAGCTATTCTCTCAATACAACCTCACAAAAATAAAATCAAACTGATTTAATACTGAATAAAAAACAAAAAAGATATTAATGCGATGTAGCCGGTGAGATTTTGGCCGCGTAGGCGAAAATGGTTAGTCAATCCAACGTCTGGATCAAAAGTTATGCTCCTCTGAAGTTCGTTGTGCAAATCTGAAATCTGCAGGAACTGTTATGCAAAACTACCGAATCTGGATCTATTCTTGATGGCTGAGTAGAAGATAAATATCACATTTGTGTATAGCGTGAAGGTATGGTCGTCCAGGCACAAATGGTTCGTCGATCCGACGTCTATCAAAAGTTATGCTCCTCTAAAGTTCGTTGCACAAATCTGAAATCTGCAAGGACTATTTTAAACAACTGTCGAATATGGATCTATTCTTGCTGGCTGATCAGAAGATAAATATCTTCGTTGCAGATATCATGAAGCTATGGTCGTTCAAGCGCAAACGGTTCATCGATCGGAGATCTAGATCAAAAGTTATTCACTTTTCAGCGACGTCCATAGAGTTTCTTCTTCTTCCTGTGAAATTGATGATCTCTATGAAGCTTGGAGGATAGAAATTCAGCCAACAATGGAGGAGATGATCTCTAGAGTTTTTTGGCTCTTTGGGATGCTTGGGGGGCTTCTCCAAAGGAGGGTCTTCTACTTTTATTAAGATAGGAGTTTCGCTTCAATTAGAATCCTTATCCTTCAATTCAATCTCCAAATCTTCAATCTAATCTTCAATCAAATCTTCAATTTTTGACTTAGGCAAATCCTATTGAAGATAGGACTCCTCATTAGATAAAACTCATTTTGAATCCAATCAACTCGTCCATCTTTGACTTAGGCAAATCCTATTGAGGATAGATAAAACTCCTTTTGAATCCAATCAAATCTTAAATCTTTGACTAGTCAAATCTTCATCTTCATGGTGCATGGATAATTGTTGATGAAGTAGAACTCTTTTTTGAATTTCTTTTGCACAGTAATCCACACTTTATTTTTCTTTTGCACATTTACCCCTGAAATCACTTAATAAAATGTTAGTACCGCATGACTTGTTTGTCAACATCAAAATTATAGGTGTGACCTAGTTAGTGGGCTAACTAAGCCAACACCATCATAACCAAATAGCTTCCTGGACTCTTAGTGAAGTAGTAACAAATTCTATTTCCATAGTGGACAGGGCTACACAAGTTTGGTTCTTGCTCGACTATGACATGTCACCATGTCCGAGCAAGAAAATATATCTCAATGTAGATTTCCTCTCATCTACATCTCTCATATAGTCTGGGTCACTGTAGCCTTCCAGTTTGATGGACGAACCTTCAAACAGTAGCTGGATGTGCCCTTCAAATATCTCATGATCCTCTTTACAGCCTTCCATTGATCTAGTCCATGATTTAATTGATATCACCTTACCAATCATGTCGCATGATATAGTCTGGCATCGTACACAACATAGTGTGCATTAAGCTATCCACGGCACTTGCATATGGCACTTTTACTATTTTGTTCTTTTCATCTATCGTACTAGGGCAACCATCACCATTTGTTATTGGAGTTTCAACTGTATTACATTTAGACATGTTGAATCTTCTAATACATTATTGATATATGTTTCGTGCGCCAATGCAAGAAATCTTTTAGAATGATTCCTTTGGATTTTTACCCAAGTATAAACTATTCTTCTTCCATGTCTTCCATTTCAAAATTTGATAACTACCATTCTATTATAGTTATCAGAAACTTCATGTCATTACTAGCTTATAATATGTCATCTGCATACAATGTCAAGATGACAAATTTATTCTTATGTTGCTAGTAATTTGACTATTGGCGTAAAAGTTTTTTCGTAATCTATACCTTTCTTTTGCGTATATCTTTTGCAATCAGACGAGCTTTATACCTTTTCATGGATCCATCTGCCTTTCTCTTTATCTTGAGAATCCACTTGTTCCCAATTGCTTTTCGATTAGGCAACAAATCAACCAGTTCCTAAACTTGGTTAACTTTTATGGAATCCATTTCTTTCACCATCGCTTTCTTCCAATAATCTCGATCATAACAAGATAAAGATTTTTCTACACGCTGAGGCTCCTCGTCACCTTGAGGTACAACAATTAGGGCTTCCCATTCGATTTCAAATCTACGTCAGGGATCCTTAACCCTCTTGCCTCCCCCAACCAACTCATCAAGTTAGGAATTTTGAATAACTTATATATCACTCCTACTAACTTCATGGACTTGAGAAGTATTTTTTATATCTCAAATGACTTAACACTTAATAAGTACAGACCTACCAACTCATGGAGATCTTCATTTCTGACTTCGCATTGTTTATGAAACATATCCTCTAAAAACATGGCATCCCTTGATTAATATTCTGTGACATCGATGTATTCTTACTCACCCAAGAAAACATAATCCATTTAGCATTCAGAGTATCTAATGAATATACTCTTCTTTCCTCTAGGGCCTTACATCACATGATTATGAGAAGTGTCATGTTCGTAAGCTGCACAGCCCCATGGTTTTAAGTAACTCAAGTTTGGACTTCTCCTAGTCCAGAGTTCATATGGGGTTTAATGAATCGATTTGGAGGGCACTAGGTTCAAAACATGTGTTGCTGTCAACAATGAATCTCTCTAATACTCAATTAGTAAATTTGCTTGTGACATCATGCATTGAACCATTTCTAAGAGGGTTCTATTCCTTCTCTCAGCAACACCATTTTGTTGATGTGTGTAAGGAATAGTTAATCTTCATAGAATTTCTTTTCAGTACTAGATCCTTAAATTGATCTGATAGATATTCTCTCCCTCGGTCTATCTTTAAAGTATTAACATTTCTATCCAATTGATTCTTAACTTTGTTGAGAAATAATTTGACGCAATCTAATGCCTCAAATTTATGGAATATAAGGTATGCCTTTCCAAACCGAGAGTAGTCATCTATGAATGTAATGAAATATGAGGCAATATGACTTACCTTTACACTCATGTGTCCATATATGTCAGAGTGTATAAGTTGTAATGGAGTGTTAGCTCGTTTTGCCTTTCCAAATGGTTTCCTAGTTGCTTTGCCTGCTAGACATGATTCACATACTGGAATTTCTAGTTTTGATAAGTGTTCTATCCTGGCTTTTCCTATGTGACCTAGTCTAGAATGCCATAACAATACATCATTGTCACATATTGCAGACAAAGATTGTGTTTACCTATAACCAAAAGAACTATTATCTGTATTAAGAAGTGCAAATCCATTAAAATAAGTACCAGATCCATAAAATTCATTACACAAACTTATTTTCAAACCATGATGTCTATCCAATCCAAACTTAGCTAGGATGCAACAAAGACTAAGTCCCGTCTTATTTCATGAGTGTGCAACACATCGTGCAATAATAAGGACGCCCTCTGTGCAATTCCACTTTGCAAGCACTGACTCCCTTTACTTCTAATTTGTTGTTATTACCCATATATACCCATCGGGTTCCACCAGGAATATGGTGGTATTTCACATAGTAGCCTCTGTCTCTGGTTATATGGTCTGTCATTCCTGAATCAACAATCCACCCAGGATCGGGTTCTATGAGCATAACAAAACTATACACATATGCATTATGATTAAAAACAAAAGAAGAATCAGAAGTTACCTTCTTTAGTTCAGGATAATCATGAGCTGAGTGTCCCTTCTGATGACAGTTGAAGCACTTCAGCTTATCAACATTCATTTTCTTCTTCTTTTCTCATCAACCTTTCTCAGCTTTTTGAATTTCAAAGTTGAACCCTTGCCATTATTCCTCTTCTTAAACCTCTTATTCTTGAAGTTTCCTTTCCTTAAACTTGACTCAATCACGTAGGAATGAGATTGTGGTTTCAGGAAAGACAACCTTTCTGTTAGGAAATGTATGCCCTCGAGGCCAAATATTTATAATTGGGACAACTTGTTCAAATGATAGTATGCTATTTGGTACTGTTTATCTAAGTGTGATTATAAATGGTTGTCTGCATTTTATACTTCAATAAAGTATAGAGACTTAATGTGAGGTCGATGACGCACCCGTAACCTACACCTAGGTTCCACCTGGCGGTGTCATGATCGCCAGGCATGGTATGGCCCCTAGGCTACGATTTCGGGCTCAATCCGCAAGCGGATGGTGTCAAGTTATAGTATATAAGATGTCAAATCCCACATGGACGGTGATACTGTCAAATGATTCTCAGTTTATCTCTAAGTTTTGAAGTGAGATAGCTATCGGGGTAAAAGATTTGTTTGGGATGATGATGTTGTAATATTAATAAAAGGGGCTAGGGCTTTAGGGATCACCACTAGGATCGTTGGGGTCGATGTTAGGATAGTATCCTTGCATAGCATTAGGTCTAGGGAATTAATCTCCCAATTCGTACTACTCTCGTGGGTTAGAATTACGGGGTATTTCGGTGGCTCTCGTTGACGCAATAGCGGTAGCCGTCAACGTAGCGGTATGGTTCGTCGATGGATCCCCTCAAGGCACGAGCCAGGCATGGTCACGTGCCTTGATTGGATCCAACGATTTCCCTATTCGAATCCCTAGATACCCCTTAAGCACATCAATTCCACAGACCATGGGCATGATCTCAGTACGGGTTATCTACGGATTCGGTAGGATCTACCGAAATACAACACTAAGTCCCCAATTCAATGTAGGGATCCAGATCTACATTTTCCCCCTAGGATCCTAGGGCTAACCCATCAACCCTAGAATAAATCTACTCACACATCGCAATAGTGACAGACAAAAACATCAATTCCAAGGAAGCAATCAAAAGATTAGGGCTAAAAAACTTACAGCGAGAATTCAAAAGAACTTGCAGATCCAGAAATAGTTTCAGATTCCAAACAAGAATAATCCAGAACAAACGCAGTAATCTCTCAATATTCGATTCAAAAAAACTCCTTACAAAAATTAGTCTAAAGATCCCCTAACAAAAATCGCCAAGCTCCCCTGTCAAAAACCGTTTAAAAAATTCCTAATGAAAGTTCTCCCTCAGTTGCACGTACAGCTCCAGCTTCAGTCGCTCCCAAGATTGCGTGCATCACGGCCTTTCAAAACATTCCAAAAATGACCCTAGAGTTGCCAACCGAGTAGGTGACTCGGTCGAGCAATTGGCTGCTCGTTCGGTGGCTCGGACCGAGCAGGGAGGCTGCTTGAACGAGCACTACAGAAATATTCGAAGACGTTGCACAACCTACCCGGACCGAGTAAGCTCTACTCGGTCCGAGTAGGCATCGACTCGGTTGACTGCTCGGGCCGCGTCGTGGCCTGCTTCGGCTTGGGGAAATTGAGGCTACTCGACCGAGCAGGTGAGTTGCTCAGTCTGAGTCAACCCGTATCAGCTCTCTCCTCAAATTGTCTTTGTAACGACTGCTTTTCTTGTATCTAGATATAATATAATATAATATATGTTTTGGTGGATTTTCTCCTCATGTGTGGTTTTCGTCTCCGTAGATTTCATTTTCGATCGATTCGTCGTATCTTCTCGCTTCTTCCTTAGGATTGTCGATTTCGAAGTATGTCACTCGTGACGGACTTCATAACGGTCGTATCTAACTATTAGATCAAGCCTAGGAGTCTTAGGAATCGATCCCGGGGCCCCGCGCTCCGTATCGGAACTTTTTGTGCTCATTAGCCGGTATAAGAAGGGGCACCGACCGACTAGATGACGATCCAGTCGGTCGGCAATCCTTCTTGGACCGACTAGTTGGCTTTCTAAATTATTCAGGAGTTACTGTTTATTGTTAGTCGGTCTAAGAACGTTGGTTGACCGACTAGGTTGCAAATTAATCGGTCGGCAATGCTTCTTTAACCGACTAACACATCATCTAAATTTTAGTTGAGTTACTGTTTACTCTTAGTCGGTCTAAGAACGTTCATCGACCGACTAGATGCTAAACTAGTCGGTCAGTAATTGTTCATGGACCGACTAACTCTAAAATCCTATTTTCGTTCAGGAGTTACTGTTTGCACTTAGTCGGTCTGCGTTGGTCGACCGACCGACTAGTTGCCAAACTAGTCGGTCAGTGGTTGCTCTTTGACCGACTAACCAGTGTTGAAACCCTAATTTCTGGGCAGCCGCCAGCCCATCCTATTTAAACCCAACCCAAACGATTTCATCTTCTCCAACACGACCCAAAACCCTAAAATCTTCCCCTTTGAGCCCCCATCTTCCTCCAAGCTTCATTTCTCCATTCCAAGCCCTAAATCCATCATCCAAACCATCCATCCACTCCATCTACCTCTCATCTTCCCCAAAATCTCACCAAAATCCATCAAAATCCCCAAATCCCCCAAAACCCCAATTCTCCCAAACTTCTCCAAACTTTTCCAGATCTGATCCTAGGGTTCCCCGGAGTGTTTCTTCCGTCTCCTCTTGGTAAGAAATCGATCTACCGTTGTTTTCATAACCTATTTACATTTTTATGAAACCCTAATATAATTTCATGTTATTTGATGATTGTTCCCCCAAAACAGCGATTTCCCCGTAGATTGGCATCCGTGTGACGAAGTGGTCGTCATCCCCGGTGCTAGGCAAGTGAAACTTGCCACTTAGGGTTTAGGCCATGTTTTAGGCCACTAAACTTGCTTTAGCGTAAAAGAGACTAAACGGTGAAAGGATAGCCGTTTAGACGCCATTGACCTAGCTTGACAACGAAGCTTGGTCCGTCACCCTCATCATGCTTGTATGTCACGTTTACTTTAAATTAACGGTACGTGAATATGTTCATGTCATTGCATTTCGCCTGTCACATTTAAATTCGATTAACGGTACGCTAATATCTGTTCCTGGCATCGCATAGTGATTTTTTATTGTGATTGCGTAGCACACGCTACAATGCTATTATTTTCCTGGCTCGTGTTCCAGAAGCGAGCCCTGTAGTTGGAAACCCCAACGCTCGACACATATGGGTGGGGTAAGAGATAAGCGGACTGAGCCCCGAGTTGGCCTGATCCGCCACTCCGGCCAGCAGGTGGACTCTCTAGTGCACAAGTGTTTATTAGTGATACGAGATAAGCGGCCTGAGCCACGAGCTGGCCAGCAGGTGGACTCTCTATGCCCTAAATGATAATCGTGATAAGTGATTAATAGTGATACGAGATAAGCGGCCTGAGCCACGAGCTGGCCAGCAGGTGGACTCTCTATGCACTAAGTGATAAGTGATAAGTGATAAGTGATTAGTGATTAGTGAATTGGTAGCTTTCGCTACATCGTGCGTGCTTGTCTCTCTTTTAAACTGTTGCATCATGCTTAACTGCCATGTCATTGCTTAATACCATAACTGCTAGGTTGCTAGTTGCCTTACTTTCAGTTTCCTTGCTCAAGTCCTTTAGACTTGCTGACATGTGCCCCTTTACTCTTTTGGGTGACACATGTTAGATCCTGAGCCCGAGTACCTTGTTGAGGACGAGGTGTTTGCTGACGCCGAGCCCGAGCTTGTGTTTGACGGGGAGTACGTGGACACTGGGGACCAGTCCTAGTGTCTTCGTTGTGTTTTACTTTTGTTAGACGGTTGTTTTGTTATCGGTGCGTAGCACCCATACTTTGTTATGTCGTTTCTTTTGTTGGCCTTGTTCTGGGCCTTAGACTCTTTTCTTTTAGCCTGGTGGCTTTTTTGGATGTTGAACTTATTTTTCTTGTTGGACAATGTATGAGATGTGAGATTTTATTTCAGTCTCTCCTTGTGTTATTATTGTTATTCTGTTGTGGTTACAGGGACCTGCTTATGTATTATTGACGCTTATCGGGTTTGGGGCTTCACAGCTCCACTCCCGTGCGGACCTTTTCACGTCTCGCCTCCATTTTAGGGAAGCGGGTCGTGACAGGTTTTGTTGGTGGCCCATGCAGGTCCTTCTGTAACTGCGATTTTTGGAATAGCGATAATAATATTAGAATGTCCAATAAATTAAGTTCGACGTCCGAGTCATAAGCTATGAGTCTAATCTGATTCGTTTTCTGTGTCACTAGATGGCAGGAAGACGTTTCACCCGTGGTGGGGGTAGTGGCGCGGTCCCTCATGATGAGGAGCCTGAGCGGGAACCCACCAGCGGTGAGATGATGCGGATGATGCTCCAGATGATGCAAGTGCAGCAGGGCATGCTTCTGCAAGTCC
Organism: Scilla litardierei; assembly: GCA_030789695.1. Taxonomy (NCBI): domain Eukaryota; kingdom Viridiplantae; phylum Streptophyta; class Magnoliopsida; order Asparagales; family Asparagaceae; genus Scilla; species Scilla litardierei. The sequence continues at coordinate 266,424,684 of CM061142.1, read as the reverse complement.
AGAATGCTCCACTTGCTCGAGCTGCCCGGGCTCTTCCGGATGCCCCTCGCTCTGAGCCAGGAGCGAAGCAATTTCGGGAGCTGGGTCCCGCATATTTTGATGGTTCTGAGGGTCCTCTGGCTGCCGATGAGTGGATTCGGAACATCGAGGACAATCTGAAGATGGCCAAGATCACCCCGGCTGGATGGGTTGATTTGGCGAAGAGGCAACTCAAGGATAATGCTCGGAATTGGTGGGATGCGGAAGAGAAGATGTTGGTGGAGCCGATAGCTTGGCCTACCTTCAAGGCCAGATTTGAGGGTGAGTTCTTCCCGAAAGCTGCCAGGGAGGAGATGCTGCAGCGTTTTATCGATTTGAAGCAAGGGAACTCGTCGGTGGACCTGTATCACCAAGAGTTCATGAGGCTGAGTAGGTTTGCACCAAAGATGGTGCAGGACGCTGATGAGAAGGCTCAGAGGTTCCTGCAGGGGCTTGCTTCGGAGCTCCAGAGTTTTGTGACCTCTTCTGACCGTGAGTCTTATCAGAAGGTTCTGGTCGCTGCCAAGAGGCAGGAGCTGCTCGTGAACCAGAGGAAGGGGTCTGTTGTTGGTGCTGGGAAGAGGCCTGTGGAACAGGCGAGGGCTGTGGTTAGACCTGGATTCAGGCCGAACCAGCCTGCTCAGTTCAAGAGGCCAGGAGGGCCCGTTCGGAGGACTTGCCATTTCTGTGGCAAGGAGGGCCATGTCAAGGAATCATGTAGGAGGTTCTTGGGGCAATGTATTGCCTGTGGAGATCCCGCCCATGTTCTCAGGGAGTGCCCGAGGTTGAAGCAACCTTGGAAGGCACCTGTTGCAGCACAGCCGTTGCAGCAGCGAGCGTCTGTTCCTACTGGACGTGGAGCAGCTCTTGTTCCGCAGAGGCAGGCTTTTCAGCAGGCTGTGCCGCCGAGGAGGCAGGCTTTTCTGATGACCGCTGCGGAGAGCGAGGCTGTGGACGAGGTTATCGCAGGTAATCCTCACTCTAGCTGTTACTTTCCTAGCTGGTTTTGATTTTTAGATTGTGTTGTTTGCTTGAACATGGTTGTTTGCTAGATTAAGGTTTGATTGTTAATTTCTTGATTAGGGGTGGTTTTGGTTTGCACATTTCCTGCACGAGTCCTCTTTGACTCTGGTGCATCGATGTGCATTATTTCTCGGAGCTTCGTGGAGAGGCATTCCTTGTCGACGTCCCCTCTTCCAAAGAGTTGGAATATCGTTACAGGGAATGGCGTGGTCTCGGTGCATCGTGGTTGCAATTCTTGCTCGTTGGTGGTCTGTGGACATGAGCTTTTCGCTGATTTCATTTTCCACGACATCATCAACTATGATGAAGTTCTTGGGATGGACTGGCTTGCGAGCTTCTATGCTACCATCGACTGTCGGAGGAAGAAGGTGGTGTTCGAGATTCCAGGACACCCAGTATTTGAGTTCAATCGTGGTAGCAGTTCGCTTGGTCCTGTCAGATTTCGGGCCAGGCCGGTGGAGGCTGTGGCTATGCAGATGGAGCTAGAGTGGCCAGCTGTGGTGCGTGATTTTGGCGACGTCTTCCCCGAGGAGATGTCTGGTTTGCCGCCTGATCGGGCCTTGGAATTTTCTATCGATCTTGTTCCAGGTGCGCAGCCGATTTCAAAGGCGCCGTATCGTATGGCACCTACAGAATTGGAAGAGTTGCGGAAGCAGTTGGATGAGCTTTGCAGAAGGGTTATATTAATCCTAGTGTGTCTCCGTGGGGAGCACCGGTGTTGCTGGTAAAGAAGAAGGATGGTTCGCGTCGCATGTGCGTGGACTATCGGGAGTTGAATGCGGTGACCATTAAGAATAAATACCCGTTGCCTCGCATCGATGATATTTTTGATCAGCTTGGAGGTTCGAGGGTGTTTTCAAAATTGGATTTGAGGAGTGGTTACCATCAGTTGAAGGTGAAGAAGGATGATGTTCCGAAGACAGCGTTCAGGACGAAGTATGGACACTATGAGTTCGTGGTTATGCCTTTCGGCGTAACTAACGCACCCGCAGTTTTCATGAATCTGATGAACCTGATTTTCTACGACTTTTTGGATAAGTTTGTCGTTATCTTTATTGACGACATTCTGATCTATTCGAAGTCGGAGGAAGAGCATGCCTCGCACTTAAGGACGGTGTTGGAGATTTTGAGGAAGCATCGGTTGTATGCTAAGTTTTCAAAGTGCGAGTTTTGGCTGGATAGAGTTGCTTTTCTCGGGCATGTGGTGACTGGAGATGGTATTTCAGTGGATCCTGAGAAGATTAGGGCCATCAGGGAGTGGCCTGTTCCGTCGTCTGCATCTGAGATTCGGAGTTTCCTTGGACTTGCTGGTTATTATCGGCGATTCATTAAGGACTTTTCTCGTATTGCTGAGCCGATGACCAGGTTGACGCGGAAGGATGTTGATTTTGTTTGGTCGGGTGATTGTGAGGGTGCTTTTGGCGTTCTGAAGGAGAGGTTGACGACTGCCCCTATTCTTGTTGTGCCTGATCGCAGCGGTGGATTTGAGATCTTTTGCGATGCTTCTGGCAAGGGTCTCGGTTGTGTGTTGCATCAGCACGGGCATGTTGTAGCGTATGCGTCTCGTCAGCTTAAGGTTCATGAGAATAATTACCCGACGCATGATCTGGAGTTGGCTGCCGTTGTGTTTGCTCTTAAGATTTGGAGGCACTTCCTACTGAGTGAGAAAGTGAAAATTTTCACCGATCACAAAAGCTTGAAGTACATTTTCACTCAGAAGGAGATCAACATGCGACAGCATCGATGGTTGGAGCTTATGGCGGATTATGATATTGATTTGCAGTTTCATCATGTCAAGGTGAATGTGGTTCCAGATGCTTTGAGTAGGCTTCCTGCGGTGATGGTTTTGACCTCGCAGTGGAGATTACAGCAGGATTTTTGCGAGTCTGGCGTGGAGATTGTTCTTCCTGGGGAGGCTTCGTCGTTGATGTACATGCAGGTACAGTCGACGATCGTAGATCGGATTAAGGCTGGCCAGGCCGAGGATCCGAAGCTGGTGAGGATTCGGGAGCAGGTGGAAGCCAGTCTGCGGACTGACTTTTTGATTCATGAGGATGGCTCGCTGAGGTTTGGAGCCAGGTTGTGTGTGCCAACTGGGGATATTAGAGAGGAGCTGATGGTGGAGGCACACAGTTCACCGTATTCTGTGCATCCTGGTGGCACCAAGATGTACCAGGATCTTCATCTGAATTATTGGTGGCATGGTATGAAGAGGAGCGTGGCTCGAAGTGTAGCCAAGTGCTTGGTTTGCCAGCAAGTGAAGGCGGAGCATCAGCGTACGGCCGGGTTGCTACAACCGCTTCCGATTCCGGAGTGGAAATGGCAACACATCACTATGGATTTCGTGACTGGACTACCTCGGAGTCCGAAGCAGAATGACGCGATTTGGGTGATCGTATATCGATTGACCAAATCCGCGCACTTTATCCCGTTCCGGGTGGGACAGTCCACTGAGGCGCTAGCGAGGAGATATATGGAGGTAAAATTCTTTTACTCGCCGTTTTATTTCCTTTTCCTAGTTTGGATAGTGATGTAACGTGAATCGTGCAGGAGGTTGTGCGACTTCATGGAGTCCCCGTGAGTACCGTGTCTGACAGAGACACGAGGTTCACATCTCAGTTCTGGCAGAGTTTACAGAAGAGCTTGGGTACGCGTCTGAGTTTCAGCACGGCGTACCATCCGCAGACGGATGGCCAGTCCGAGAGGACGATTCAGATTTTGGAGGACATGCTGAGGGCGTGCATGTTGGATTTCAAGGGTTCGTGGGAGGACCATCTGCATTTGGTGGAGTTATCTTACAACAACAGCTTCCAGGCGAGTATTGGCATGGCGCCTTTCGCCGCTCTTTATGGGAGGAAATGTCGATCGCCATTGAGTTGGGATGACGTTGGTGATCGGGAGTTGTTGGGACCTGAGATGATCGTGGAGGCCGTGGATATCGTCAGGAATATTCGGGAGAGGTTGAGGATTGCTCAGGACCGTTTTAAGCATTGGGCAGATGCTAAACGTCGTCCTTTGGAGTTTCAGCCGGGCGACCATGTGTTCTTGAAGATTTCCCCGAATCGTGGTGTGATTCGTTTCGGGAAGCGTGGGAAGTTGAGCCCGCGATACATTGGACCGTTTGACATTTTGGAGAGGGTTGGCGAGGTAGCTTATCGCTTGGCCTTGCCGCCATCTTTGGAAGGAGTTCACAATGTTTTCCATGTGTCGCAGCTTCGTCGATACATTAGCGATCCATCTCATGCGGTGGATTTTTCGGAGATTACCGTTCGCCCCGATATGACGTATGACCAGCATCCAGTGCAGATTCTGGACATGCGTCAGAAATCGCTTCGGAACAAGATTGTCAATCTTGTGAGGGTGATGTGGCGACACGGTTCACCTGGAGAGTCTACTTGGGAGAATGATGATGAGATGCGAGAGCGTTTCCCACTTTTGTTTCCGGACTCGTGAGTATTTGGAAATTCCGAGGACGGAATTTTTCTTAAGTTGGGGAGGATGTAACGACTGCTCTTCTTGTATCTGGATATAATATAATATAATATATGTTTTGGTGGATTTTCTCCTCATGTGTGGTTTTCGTCTCTGTAGATTTCATTTTCGATCGATTCGTCGTATCTTCTCGCTTCTTCCTTAGGATTGTCGATTTCGAAGTATGTCACTCGTGACGGACTTCATAACGGTCGTATCTAACTATTAGATCAAGCCTAGGAGTCTTAGGAATCGATCCCGGGGCCCCGCGCTCCGTATCAGAACTTTTTGTGCTCATTAGCCGGTATAAGAAGGGGCACCGACCGACTAGATGACGATCCAGTCGGTCGGCAATCCTTCTTGGACCGACTAGTTGGCTTTCTAAATTATTCAGGAGTTACTGTTTATCATTAGTCGGTCTAAGAACGTTGGTTGACCGACTAGGTTGCAAACTAGTCGGTCGGCAATGCTTCTTTAACCGACTAACACATCATCTAAATTTTAGTTGAGTTACTGTTTACTCTTAGCCGGTCTAAGAACGTTCATCGACCGACTAGATGCTAAACTAGTCGGTCAGTAATTGTTCATGGACCGACTAACTCTAAAATCCTATTTTCGTTCAGGAGTTACTGTTTGCACTTAGTCGGTCTGTGTTGGTCGACCGACCGACTAGTTACCAAACTAGTCGGTCAATGGTTGCTCTTTGACCGACTAACCAGTGTTGAAACCCTAATTTCTGGGCAGCCGCCAGCCCATCCTATTTAAACCCAACCCAAACGATTTCATCTTCTCCAACACGACCCAAAACCCTAAAATCTTCCCCTTTGAGCCCCCATCTTCCTCCAAGCTTCATTTCTCCATTCCAAGCCCTAAATCCATCATCCAAACCATCCATCCACTCCATCTACCTCTCATCTTCCCCAAAATCTCACCAAAATCCATCAAAATCCCCAAATCCCCCAAAACCCCAATTCTCCCAAACTTCTCCAAACTTTTCCAGATCTGATCATAGGGTTCCCCGGAGTGTTTCTTCCGTCTCCTCTTGGTAAGAAATCGATCTACCGTTGTTTTCATAACCTATTTACATTTTTATGAAACCCTAATATAATTTCATGTTATTTGATGATTGTTCCCCCAAAACAGCGATTTCCCCGTAGATTGGCGTCCGTGTGACGAAGTGGTCGTCATCCCCGGTGCTAGGCAAGTGAAACTTGCCACTTAGGGTTTAGGCCATGTTTTAGGCCACTTAACTTGCTTTAGCGTAAAAGAGACTAAACGATGAAAGGATAGCCGTTTAGACGCCATTGACCTAGCTTGACAACGAAGCTTGGTCCGTCACCCTCATCATGCTTGTATGTCACGTTTACTTTAAATTAACGGTACGCGAATATGTTCATGTCATTGCATTTCGCCTGTCACGTTTAAATTCGATTAACGGTACGCTAATATCTGTTCCTGGCATCGCATAGTGATTATTTATTGTGATTGCGTAGCACACGCTACAATGCTATTATTTTCCTGGCTCGTGTTCCAGAAGCGAGCCCTGTAGTTGGAAACCCCAATGCTCGACACATATGGGTGGGGTAAGAGATAAGCGGACTGAGCCCCGAGTTGGCCTGATCCGCCACTCCGGCCAGCAGGTGGACTCTCTAGTGCACAAGTGTTTATTAGTGATACGAGATAAGCGGCCTGAGCCACGAGCTGGCCAGCAGGTGGACTCTCTATGCCCTAAGTGATAATCGTGATAAGTGATTAATAGTGATACGAGATAAGCGGCCTGAGCCACGAGCTGGCCAGCAGGTGGACTCTCTATGCACTAAGTGATAAGTGATAAGTGATAAGTGATAAGTGATTAGTGAATTGGTAGCTTTCGCTACATCGTGCGTGCTTGTCTCTCTTTTAAACTGTTGCATCATGCTTAACTGCCATGTCATTGCTTAATACCATAACTGCTAGGTTGCTAGTTGCCTTACTTTCAGTTTCCTTGCTCAAGTCCTTTAGACTTGCTGACATGTGCCCCTTTACTCTTTTGGGTGACACATGTTAGATCCTGAGCCCGAGTACCTTGTTGAGGACGAGGTGTTTGCTGACGCCGAGCCCGAGCTTGTGTTTGACGGGGAGTACGTGGACACTGGGGACCAGTCCTAGTGTCTTCGTTGTGTTTTACTTTTGTTAGACGGTTGTTTTGTTATCGGTGCGTAGCACCCATACTTTGTTATGTCGTTTCTTTTGTTGGCCTTGTTCTGGGCCTTAGACTCTTTTCTTTTAGCCTGGTGGCTTTTCTCGATGTTGAACTTATTTTTCTTGTTGGACAATGTATGAGATGTGAGATTTTATTTCAGTCTCTCCTTGTGTTATTATTGTTATTCTGTTGTGGTTACAGGGACATGCTTATGTATTATTGACGCTTATCGGGTTTGGGGCTTCACAGCTCCACTCCCGTGCGGACCTTTTCACGTCTCGCCTCCATTTTAGGGAAGCGGGTCGTGACAGTCTTACTCGGTCGAGCAGCTGAGCTGCTCAGACCGAGTATTTTCTGGGAAAATCAGCAGAGGGCTCTCCTGGGGCAGTCTCTCTCTGCTCTCTCTCTTCTCCTCCATTGGCTCCAGAAGTGTGACGAACTCCTCCAGAGCCTCGCCAATGAGCTCACGAACACGTCGGATGTGTCCATACCCAAGTGGGGTCCCAAATCGCTTCAAAATCACTGAAAACTGACAAAACACTACGAAACTCGAAAATATCGTCAGAAATGTAATATCACAATAAAATGAGGGATTTGGATGCGAAAATGGCATGAGATGCAATGGAATAATGATATGAAAATAGTATATAATATGGACCATCAAAATTCCCCAAGCTTACCTCTTACTCGTCCTCGAGGAAGACGAATAATCGGTATGCCGAGAGGAAAACAAAAAGAAAATAAGAAAACGAAAATAGAAAGGAAAAACAAAAAGAGAAGCGAGAGGAGAGTGCTAAGGATGATCGGTCAGATCTCAGGCCTAAATAGTAAATCACGATACTCTGAATGATAAACATACATGCTACTGGCAATTTCTAGCTTTACACATCATATGACTAGCATGCAGTGTAGGCAAAGAATAGGGATCTACTGAAATAACACCATCAAATCATATCAATCTCATGCAATCACTAGAGTCTAGTATAAAGGAGTTGGCAACGCCCTTTTCAATCACAGATACAAGGAGCATAAAGGAATCACACCGTATGCAATAGAGAATAGAAAAAATCATGCCATTCAGATATTCATTTCAATCTATGAAAAATCTCCAAAACTAAAGAAATTCATAAAGTTTAGGCGTTATTAAATCTCCCTAATGTACACCATCTCCACTCTAATGTCATGCTCACTCATGTAATTAGTTGGTTTACCCCCCCCCCCCCCTCCCCCAAGCTTAGCTTGAGGCGTCGCATCAAGGAAAATGATATGGAATTTTTATTTTTCTCTTCCCAGAATAACTGATAGCTTCTAATAAAACGATATAAAACAGTATTTATTCATTTTCTTTCTTTTTTTTTTCAATTATGAATATATACACATTTTTTTATTTTTTTCAATTAGAAGCTGTACTCTTTCTTTATGGGTTTGGAAAGTGAGATGCGGTAAAGATAGCTATGGGGGTGTAACCAACTGATATGTAGAGATATAAATATATATGTGGAGAAAGAAAATAGTAGGACTCTCGGTTCACTCATAAGAGGGTGCACAACAGTTTGATAAAATAAAACCTTAACTAAACTCATATATAGCATGGATGTTTTCACTTCTCTAATTGAATACTTAAAAGGCATGCAGGGATAATCACAATATCAACAGGCATGCAAACAGAAGGGAATAAGATAAGAAAACAGATGCTACAAGTGTTCAAGTGATGCGTGAACCTAAGTACATTTCCCAACATAGATCATACTAGATACTAATTCATGCATTCGATTTTCAATTCATTTCAAGTATTAAATCAGATAGATCATCAATAGAAATGCATGCATATAAATAGTGAAATTCACCCTAATAGCATGTCAACAGAAATAAGCATCGCAAATGACTAATAAGGCCACGAGAGATATCATCATGCAGAAACATCCTTAGCAAATAAAGAAAAAGGGGCAGAGAAAAAGGGAAAACATAGAAAAAGAGATGCATGCAGGGTAAAAAATAGAAAATATGATGCAAAATGAGAAAAAAGAAAATGACGTGAAGAAAAAAATGTTGGAAAAGTGAAATAAAAAACTGAAATAAGGAAAGATAATGTAAAATAAAAAATCAAAAATAAAACGGTAGCGCTCATCCCCCAAGCTAAACCTAGCAGTGTCCTCACTGCTAAGAAATCGCTCATGAGCGGGAGATGATGCTAGATGGGTGGGATGGGTGGGGGAATAAAATAAAAATAAAATAAACAAAAATGTGCAAAAAGAAATAAAATAAAAACATGACATGATGCAATGCAAAATGAGATATGATGCATGGGTGGTGTCTCCCCCAAGCTATGTAAAAGTAGGGCCCCAAACAGACAGATGGGCACAAAATAAATAGGGGAGGCAGAAGCGGGTAAGGACTACATCAATCAGAGGCACCACCCTCTGGGGGTGGTGATGGGTCACTCTGCTGTGGACCAAGGGTGGTGGGTGGTAGGTACGGCTGGAAATCATGTGGTGGGTTGGCAGTGATATCGATGGTGGCAGTGGAGGGCTCGGCTGAATGTAAGACTAGGGCAGAAAGTGGATCGACTGTGACAGACGACTCAAAAGTGGTAGAAGCAGGCTCTGCAGAAGCCTGAGGAAGTGAAGCACTGAGTGGTGCAGAGTGTGTCACAGTGTCCCGCCTGGGAGGCAGAGTGTGTGCAAGTATGACAGTAGGTGTGCCATGGTGACGGAGGAGGTCTATGATAGATGTAAGATCTGACTCGACTCTGGATCTGTGTGTCACCATCACGCGTAAAAAGTCATCGAAATACCTCCGTAAGCGGGAAGTCAACTCCTCTAACGCGGTCAGGCGAGCGTCGTAAGTAAGGGAGTCAGTCGGAGGGCGAGGAATGGGTCTGTGGGTAACCACTCTCATGAATCGGCCGTGTGCAACTGATGCACGGTGCCGAGCATGGAAAGTGGGAGAGGGTGAGCTCGTAAGTAGCTCAGAGATGGCTGAAGAAAGAGCTGTAGCTGACACAGAAGTGTAGACAGATGTCGACATGCTCTCGGTAAAAATGGCAAATGATGCAAAGGGAGTGGTGCCAAAAAGTAGAATGTGTGGACCTAAAGAGATAGGAACTGATGCAATAAGGTCTGAAAGAGGTGGGAGGGTGGGGGCAGGATCGTGGACGGGAGAGTCAAGATCTATGGGTGTGTCATCAAAAGGTATATCGGTGCCCTCCGGCACCGATACAAAGATAGAAGAAATCTGAGTCTCGGGGCAGGAGGCAGATACGACAAAAACAGAAGTGGTGGAAGAGGCGGCTCCAGAAACTGATGGGTGAGATGGTGGGGCAGGGAGGCCGGCAACTATTGTAGATATGTCAAGGAGCTCGAACACCGGGGAGCGGGAAACCGGGTCGTCGGTAGGTGCCTCGACCAGTGCTCCAGGGGGCTCGAGAACGTGGATGGGAAGGAGTGGAAAGACCTGAGGAATCATCCAGTCAAGCTGGACGGCGAGAATATGCGTCAGTTGAGGGGTGGGTAGAACCATGTGAGGAGTATGGGTGGTGCCTACTAGATACAGCCAGTGACGAACACCGTGTGGTCGGATAATGTGCATGTGCTCGAGCACGCCAATGGTAAAGCGTGTCGGGCCGGGGGGACGGTGTAGGTCAGCTGGAATGGGAATATCTAGCATCCGAACAAAAATAGTGAAGAAGTCCCTGCAACAAATGTCTGTGGCGTGGTAGCTGATGGCAGTCCGGTAAAGTCGGTGACACAGCCAGTGGGCTGTGTCAGAGAGCATGAATGGTCACAGAGAGCCGTCAGGGTGGAAACCAAGATGCCGAGTCATACCCATAAGATGGATAAGCTCAGGGAGGGACATAGTCCCGACCTCAGGTCGGTAGAAAATGGTGCAAGCTAGGTACCGCTGAGCATAGCGAAGGCATGGGTGCACAATGCACGATGCCTTTGCCCGACTAGGGTGATACTATGGAAGTCCAGAAATATGCTCCCAAAACTCTCGAGAGTCAAAAGAGTCAACGTCAAATGTGGGCGAAAAGGCTAGTCTGGGCTCTGGGACAGCAGGGAAGTGAAAATACTCCCGGATCATAGCAAATGTGACGGTGTAGTCGTGATCCAGGAGGCAGAAGGTGATGCCGTCACCTGCCGGGGTGAGAGCGAGGGAGCTGAGACCCTCGAGTGCTATGTGGGTGTAGGTCGGAGCGTGGACACCGAGGAATCGGTCGAAACCAATCGCTCGGTATAGGTGGTGAGCTCCCTGTAGAAGTCCCGGGGACCTAAGTGCGGGAATGTCTACGAAAATGGTAGCAACGAGACGGCGCTGGGAGAGCCTGAAAAGCGCTTCCGGTGTGCGGGGTCTTGGAATGTGATACCATAAGTCGGGAGACGTGCGGGGATGTCATCCCTGGTGGGTGCGGGGTATGGGGGTGATGTGGTAGAGACGGTGGAAGCAGCGGTGGAAGGGATAGGGTCTGTGGTGGTGGGGATAACGGCGGACGTGACAGGTGTGGTGGTGTTGGGATGGTGGTGGTCAGAGCTGTGATAGACGGTGTGGTAGTGGTAGTGGCGGATGAAGTGCCCTGTGAAGCTACTGCACACGTACTAGAGGGGGGGTGAATAGTACTTAAAATAATTAAGAGAGTTATTCCTAACTATTGTGCAATGAACAAATGACAATGCGGAATAAACAACAATCAACAAGAATTAACAAACATAAACAAAGCATGTAACGGGTTCGGATCCACCCAAGTCTCCCCGACTTGTTTCCGATGATCCTACGTCCCAACCACCCGGATCCCCTCCGAATACTTGAGTTAGAAACCACTAACCCAAGATTTCCACTATGAAATTCTTGTGAAAAACCTTCACAAGACCAAATCATACAAATGACATGTGACTCCCACAACCCGGGATCACACACTTCTCTCACAACCGAAAGAACAATTCAAATATCAAATGCGATGAAATAATGAAACACTTACCACAAAATCCTATGCCTTGAGTATACTTACCAAATTAGGGCAAAGAGGGATTTTGAGGAAGAAGATGTCATCAAACCCTAGCTCCACCAAGATGGACAGCAATGGAAGCCTAGGGTGGAGTACGGTGACTAGAATCAAGCTCTTGACTTGGAAAGCTCACAATGGAGAGAATCTCTCTTGAGGAATTTGGCTCAAAGAGTTGAGGGAGAGATTCTTTGTGAGGAGAGAGAGCTTAGAATTAGCTTGAGAAAACTCTTCTCTTAGGTCTGAAATAACTTGGATAATGGACCTCTTACCTTGCCTCAAACGAATCAAGTTTTTATTTATAGAGGCAAGAAAAATCGTGCTCAAAAGATTCCCAACGGTCATATTTCTGAAGCAGTTAGTCAGTCTAAGAAGGATCACTGACCGACTAGATTGCCATCTAGTCGGTCGGTGATTCTTCATGAACCGACTAACTGGCTCACAGCCAAACGAAAAAGTTCCAGGCAATATGAACTAGTCGGTCTAAGAAGACTTGCCAACCGACTAGTTTCACAACTAGTCGATCGGTGAGTGTTCTTGGACCGACTAACAGATGAAATAGGAAAGGCTGGATTCAAGTTGAACTAGTCGGTCTGAGAGCAAGTTCCAACCGACTAGTTTCACAACTAGTCGGTCGGTGATTGTACTTAGACCGACTAACTCGAAACAGTAGCTCAGGCTGTACAGAGGTAATGATAACTAGTCGGTCTGAGATGGTTTCCTAACCGACTAGATCATCATTTAGTCGGTCGATGAACCTTCTTTGACCGACTAATTGATCAACAGGGACTGAGCTGAAATGAGCAAGGACATCCAGTCGGTTCATGAAGAGTTACCGACCGACTAGATCGTCATCTAGTCGGTTGGTACTTCTACATGAACCAACTAAGATGCACAAGAAGCCGAGGGAAGAAGCGATAGGCTTCGGGAAAGTTTCTAATGGCTTCTATGATAATCCTAGCTCTAAGATATGAGCGGAATGAAGATTATAATGTAAGTCCTACTCAAGGCTTAACATTCTAATCTATGAAGCTAGAAGACAATAAATAATACATGACGAACCGTCTTCAAAGCTAGCTTCAATATTCATCCTTCTTGACTTCAATATTGCTCCTTGAGCTTCAACGAAGCTTCAGGCACACGATCACGCGTATTGAGAAGTCTTGAGACGTCACTTTTGATGTACGTGTTCTTTTGGCGACGATCTCCATAACTGCGCTCACAAATAGTTAGTATACGATATTTATGTTTGCTCATCATCCAAAACCAAATCCGGGGAATCAATACTCAACATTCTCCCCCTTTTTGATGATGACAAACCAACATAAATAATAATCAATAATAATGATTCAATTGAAATTTACTTACTCCCCCTGCATTGATTACACGTTAGTCTCGTATTAAATAGTAATCATACGCATCAAGCAGATGAGGAAGATATGAAATATGAACCAATTATTGACATTTTAGGATCTAAATCCATTTTATATCTTAGCTCCCCCTGAATTTAACATATCAAATTAGATTCATGGTAAATTGCTTTGAATTATTAATTAGCACATCGTCATTATTAATTCTCTCCCCCTTTGGCATTAGCAAAAAGAGCGGGAGGAGATCAACGACAAGATCACAATGGCTAAGAAATTAGAGCATGAGAGTCTAAGAATACGACCACGGTCCAAATGACACCAATGTAAAATACCGAAGAAAATCAAAGCGTGCCAACGTGACCATAGTCGAAAATCGAAAAACGAAATCTCCAAAACTCAAATTAATTTCACTTATTGAGTTATGGAACATACTCTCCAATATCAACATTCTTAGTTAAATAGTGCATGGAAAACAATTCTATGTTTTCATAAAAGCAAATCTATTTAATTCATAAAATCATCGAACAACGAAAGTCAATATCAGAGACAAATAAATCCAATGATAAAACCAAATGTAGCATGCAAAAGTGTTATGCCAAAGAAAATAGGTAGAACATCATAAAACTTATGGCATACACTAATCTAGCATACTAGGAATCAAATTGAAACAAAATGATACTAATCGTAATATAATCTACCAATGGATGCATTTAACACACATTGATACCAATGTAAATCAAAAGTAAGAATATACTCACAACATTAAGCTCCCCCTACTTTGGTGCATCTCTTAAGCACCATCAACTCCATTTGAATGAAAATCCTTTGCAAATCAAAGAGTTGGTAGGGTTGGTATCCCATGATGGATTTATCCTAGAAAACATCATTTTGGTACCAAAAATCCTTTTGGATCCTATGGGTTAGGCAACAAATTTAACATATTAAATTCAAATAATTGTAACCCATAGCCCAACTAAATTCAAATTCAATATGAATTTTAAGCTTCAAATTAACATGCACATCTAAGATCAATATGCAAATAAAAAGAAAATAAACCAATTCTTATCACAATTGCTTTGGTACCCATAAAATGAAATTAAACTTATGGTACCAAGCAATGAAGGGTCAAAGGAAACTAACCCTTCAGAAACCAAGTCCACGAGGACTTCCCAACATAATCGTCATTCAAAATAATATCATTAATATACGATTGCATATACATATCCTTAGCATGCATGCTTGTGTTCTTCGGACCCCAAATAGTGTATGTCTTGGGAGTCCTAATCCTATTGGGGACATGCATACGTTGTTGATTTCTATGTGATGCATGTCGTAGATAGGCATAAGATGCATGATGAAATGATGCATGATGATAATGTGGATGAACATATGCATGTGGTGGAACACGTGCATGAGTGTGTCTCACATGGTGTGCACGTGCTCGTGGATGCAGAGCATAAAAATCATCATATGTGCTAACATGTGGAGTAGGATGTGTGTTCCTACGTGGCATGGTATACATGAAAGCATGACCCATCTTTGGAGGTCCACCCAAAGTGGGTTTCTTTCCAAATGAGGGTGTGTACCTAGCGGAAGCACCATTGGTAGAAGAACTACCCATGAAGTGTTTACTCCCACTAGTAGAAGCATCGAACGTTGGCCTAACAAAGGTGGCGGACGATTTGGATGAATCTCCCATCTTATACCCCAAGCGAATGTGATGGTTGGCCGGAGGTAAGTCATTTAGGATATTGTCCAAATGGCCCTTACCTTTATTGAATTCATTGATTCGGCCTAATGTGCACTCATATTTCTCAGTGAGAGAATGCATCAAAGTATCCAAGGTGGACACTCGTAATGTGAGTGCACAAACATGTGACTTGAGATTTTTATTCTCAATAATCAAAGTTGAGTTTTGAGACGTCAAATCCGCTATCACATGTTCATCCGAATCCTCAACATGAACATGCTCAAGTTGAGATTTGAGATTTACAATCTCATTTCTCAACCCTTCAACAACGGTGTCGTTGTTGACGATGATAGGTTTAGGCGAGGTTTTAAGACTATCTAGCTCATTTTTAGTCTTAATAAATCTAGTAGCCAAATTAGAAAACTTATTCCAAAGTTGTTCGTTGGCTAATCTAAGTTCATCAATAGTTACCTCATCGCCTTCATCCTCACTTCCATCCTCGCTTTCATCGGAGGAGGTCTCTTGATCACGTTCCTCTTTTCCCATGAAGCACGTGTGTGCTTTCTCCACTCTTTCATCGTCCGACTCTCCACTTGAGGAGTCCTCTTCAGAGTCGGTGAATGTGCCGACAAGTCCTTTCTTGTGCTTTCTCGCCTTGTCGTACTTGGATGCCTTCCACTTCTCCTTGTGTTTGTTGAGAGGACAATCCAGCTTGATGTGTCCTGGCTTGTTGCATTTATAACACACGGGAGTAGAGGCATTAGTCGAACTAACTTTAGATTTATTTCTAAAGTTACCTTTTCGGAAGAATCGGTTGAACTTCTTTGCCATCTCGGCCAAAGATTCAATGTCCAACTCGTCTTCCGATTCTTCATCATCGGTAGATGGAGCGACCTTGTACGCAATCGCCTTTTTCTTTGGCTCGTCTTGCTTCAAGTACGCCTTCATCTTTTCCTTCATTTTGATCTTACTTTCCTTGAGTACCTCGTAAGACAGCAAGGTACCCATTAGTTGTACAATAGTGCACTTATTCATATCGTTACCTTCCTCGATGGTGAAGGTATGCTTTTCCCAACAAGAAGGAAGTCCGTCAATAATCTTTGCGACTTTCTCCTTTTGGGTGTAGGTCTTCCCAAGAGCTTCCAATTCGTTGGATATGTCCACGAAGCGAGCATAGTAGTCCTTCATAGTTTCACCCTGTTCCATGTGAAACAACTCGAATTCTTTGTTAGCGACAACGAGTTTAGAATATTTTACCGTACTCGCTCCTTCGTGCAAGATGAGAAGTTGGTTCCATACTTGATATGCACTCTTACATGTGCATATCTTGGTGAAGTCTTCGGGCTCCAACGCACATTGCAAAGCATTCATGGCCTTGGCATTGCTTACCTCCGAGGCGACCTCCGCGGTAGTCCACTTCGTGAAATCTTCTTCGGTGGGCTCGACGTACTCCGTCATCGTGGCTCTCCAAAGTGAAGCGCTCCAGAGGAAGGTTTCCATCTGGCATTTCCAGTACCCATAGTTGGTACCATTGAAGTGAGGAGGCCTGACAGAGGATTGTCCTTCCATAACTGAGGAAGATCCTTGATGATCCTTGAAGACGTTGTAGTCGTTGTTTGTCATAGCTTTGAAACTTGGCTCTGATACCAATTGAAGTGCCCTGTGAAGCTACTGCACACGTACTAGAGGGGGGGTGAATAGTACTTAAAATAATTAAGAGAGTTATTCCTAACTATTGTGCAATGAACAAACGACAATGCGGAATAAACAACAATCAACAAGAATTAACAAATGCAAACAAAGCATGTAACGGGTTCGGATCCACCCAAGTCTCTCCGACTTGTTCCCGGTGATCCTACGTCCCAACCACCCGGATCCCCTCCGGATAATTGAGTTAGAAACCACTAACCCAAGATTTCCACTATGAAATTCTTGTGAAAAACCTTCACAAGACCAAATCATACAAATGACATGTGACTCCCACAACCCGGGATCAAACACTTCTCTCACAACCGAAAGAACAATTCAAATATCAAATGCGATGAAATAATGAAACACTTACCACAAAATCCTATGCCTTGAGTATACTTACCAAATTAGGGCAAAGAGGGATTTTGAGGAAGAAGATGTCACCAAACTCTAGCTCCACCAAGATGGACAGCAATGGAAGCCTAGGGTGGAGTATGGTGACTAGAATCAAGCTCTTGGCTTGGAAAGCTCACAATGGAGAGAATCTCTCTTGAGGAATTTGGCTCAAAGAGTTTAGGGAGAGATTCTTTGTGAGGAGAGAGAGCTTAGAATTAGCTTGAGAAAACTCTTCTCTTAGGTCTGAAATAACTTGGATAATGGACCTCTTACCTTGCCTCAAACGAATCAAGTTTGTATTTATAGAGGCAAGAAAAATCGTGCTCAAAAGATTCCCAACGGTCATATTTCTGAAGCAGTTAGTCGATCTAAGAAGGATCACTGACCGACTAGATTACCATCTAGTCGGTCGGTGATTCTTCATGAACCGACTAACTGGCTCACAGCCAAACGAAAAAGTTCCATGCAATATGAACTAGTCTGTCTAAGAAGACTTGCCAACCGACTAGTTTTACAACTAGTCGATCGGTGAGTGTTCTTGGACCGACTAACAGATGAAATAGGAAAGGCTGGATTCAAGTTGAACTAGTCTGTCTGAGAGCAAGTTCCAACCGACTAGTTTCACAACTAGTCGGTCGGTGATTGTACTTAGACCGACTAACTCGAAGCAGTAGCTCAGGCTGTACAGAGGCAATGATAACTAGTCGGTCTGAGAAGGTTTCCTAACCGACTAGATCGTCATCTAGTCGGTCGGTGAACCTTCTTTGACCGACTAATTGATCAACAGGGAATGAGCTAAAATGAGCAAGGACATCCAGTCGGTTCATGAAGAGTTACCGACCGACTAGATCGTCATCTAGTCGGTTGGTACTTCTACATGAACCAACTAAGATGCACAAGAAGCCGAGGGAAGAAGCGATAGGCTTCGGGAAAGTTTCTAATGGCTTCTATGATAATCCTAGCTCTAAGATATGAGCAAAATGAAGATTATAATGTAAGTCCTACTCAAGACTTAACATTCTAATCTATGAAGCTAGAAGACAATAAATAATACATGACGAACCGTCTTCAAAGCTAGCTTCAATCTTCATTCTTCTTGACTTCAATATTGCTCCTTGAGCTTCAACGAAGCTTCAGGCACACGATCACGTGTATTGAGAAGTCTTGAGACGTCGATTTTGATGTACGTGTTCTTTTGGCGAAGATCTCCATAACTGCGCTCACAAACAGTTAGTATACGATATTTATGTTTGCTCATCATCCAAAACCAAATCCGGTAATCAATACTCAACAGCGGATGTGGTGGTAAGGCGGGCACGACGCTGGGGTCGAGAAGAGGAGGCGCCAGAAGACGGCCTCTTCCCGTGAACAGGGGGTGTGGTGGCTCCGCGTGTGCGAACCATTCTGTAGCGTGCAGTATGATGATACGGTATGAAAATAGAGAAGGGAACGAGTGTACCGTAAGTGCGAAGGATGCAAAGGATGCGAGTGCCCAAAAGATCCCTCAAGCTAGCCCTCACAGCTGCTACTGACGTAAGCAGAGAGTACCTGCAATTCGAAACGATCAAAACTCAGATAATCGAGTAAAAATGGGTGATACGCATATATGAGGTGACTCGGACTGAACAGTGATACTGCTCGGTCTGAGATGTGGTACTCGGTCTGGGGATGTGACCGAGCAGCCAAGCTGCTCGATCTGTACCCTAGGGCACAGTGGAGAGGAAATTAGGGGTGGAAATGGCGATCGTCGGTGGGGAGAGGGGAGTGGTGGGGGTTTTTAAAGAGGGGGTGGGCGGGGTGTTGGGGACATGGGGTCGGTGGCGCCGTCGGTGGCGGGTGGCGGCGTCGACGGAGTCGTCGACTGAGTAGGGTGAATTTGGGGGTTAGAGAGAT
Organism: Scilla litardierei; assembly: GCA_030789695.1. NCBI lineage: Eukaryota > Viridiplantae > Streptophyta > Magnoliopsida > Asparagales > Asparagaceae > Scilla > Scilla litardierei. The sequence goes on along the minus strand of CM061142.1, from coordinate 266,405,953 downwards.
TCAATGGGGAAGCGACGGTTATGGGGGTTTTTAAGGAGGGGGTGGGGATTTTGGGGGTAGGGTGTCGGCGGCGCCGTCGGCGGCGCCGTCGGTGGCGACGGCGCCGTCGACTAGAGAAGGCGAAAGGAGGGGGAAGAGAGGGGAGGGGGCGGAGAGATAGAGGGGGAGGGAGAGAGAGAGATAGGGGAGGAAGCTGACCGGAGGGGGGCTGACGCTGCTGGAGGCGCAGGCGGTGGTGCGGGTGGAGGAAGTCGGCGCGGGGGGGGGGGGGGGGGGGGGGGGGGGGGCTAAGGGCTGAACGAGTCGGGTAGAGAGAGAGTAGCTTGGGGGTAATTTTCGTGGGTAAAGATTTAGATTAGGGTAAAAATTTTAACGGTGAGATTAAAAAGAATTGAAACGGGTTGGGTTCGAAACCCGACCCGACTCGGTCCGAGTAGCCCGGCTGCTCAACCGGGTCAATGCAAAATTTTGATGCGAAAAACTCCCTTTTCTGCTCGACCGAGTAGTGTGATGCTCGGTCCGCGTCGAATTCTACTCGGGTCGTGCCAATAATATTCTGTCCGGGTTGGTAGACTGACGTTTTCTCCCCTACTTCAATAGCCTGTAGTACTCGACCGACCAATAGGTTGCTCGGACCGAGTTGATTTCTACTCGGACCGAGCAGAAGGATGCTCGGGCCGAGCAGAAATGGCCATGTTTCCCTCCTTTTTCCGTGTCTGCACTGATCGATCGAGCAGTGAAACTCCTCGGTCTGAGCCTCCTGTGCCTCCTGTCCCCTTCTTTTTCTTTGGTTTTCTCCCTAAATCTTCGAATCTGATGTTCTCCTCCGGCTTCCTTCCGTTTATAATGTCTATACACATACCCCCACTGGTCCATCCTACACAAAGGACGAACTCATCAAATTTTTATGATTTTTATAGTTTTATCTAAAATCACTAAATAAAGATTAAAAAAATCAAAATCTAATAAATTGGGTTGCCTCTCAATAAGCGCTCATTTTCAGTCATGAGCTCGACTCCCTCTAACATATCAGCTTTCATTTGGTGCGCGTGGTGGTCGCGCATCGATATTTATGATGGTGCATTCCGACGGCGCTCGATTTCCGCCTACTCCAAGATTCTCCTCCACGTAACATATGATCTCCGGTTCCTTGTGATTATGGGAATGACGTTGAAATTCCTCATCCAAAACTTGGATGTACACGACACCGCTTTATTGTAAGTTGGGTCGCCGTCATCGTCGATGCTCGTCTTCATTGGGTCCTTCAAGACCCCCTCGGTAGTAAAATCTTCAATTGCTTCTTCTTCAATAAGCTCCAGATAACTAACCCCTTCTACATGGGCTCGCTCCCTCATCGACTTTTGAAGCCAGAACTCAGCTTTAATATCTCCCACGTTGAGAGAGAGGGTCCCTACTCGGACGTCTATCAGCACTCCGGTTGTCACCATGAAGGGGCGGTCGAGTATCAGTTGGGAGCTCCCACCCTCAGGCATATCCATGATGATGAAGTCGACTGGACACATAGTCCTGGGGGGTATTTGGAGGATGACGTCCCTCGCTATTCCTACCGGGTAGGTGATGGAATGATCCGCGAGCTGGATGGACATGCTCGTCGGTTCCAGTTCACTCCCTGTCTGAAGTCTCTTGAAGATGGATAGGGGCATCAGACTGATTCTACCCCCTGTTGGATCCTGCCAAAATAGAGTTAGGATCGATAAATAAAGTTGAGACTTACGCTTGCGTATGCAGCACGGTAGTCTCGGAACTTTGCCTTCGGATTCGCCACGACGGATCGAGTCTTCTCATGAACGGAGTAAGGCTACTAATTCCACAATCTAAATCTCTACTTTTAGATTAAGAACTTGGATAGAGGGAGAGGAAGTATTTCGGCAGAGCTTCGCTAGAATGAAAATGCATGCAAGAATGCCATGCAAAAGTGTAAGGAAATGGCTAACCCTTGGGTCTTATTTATAGCCCCCAAGGTAGTTATTTTAGGATCAATTGTTCCTTTGGAACAATTTAACTAAGGTGTACCATCGTACATGGCATATTATAAGCTTAAGTTGTACCATATGCATGGTACAATATAAGCTTAAGATATTACCCCTTTATTAGCCATATGTCGCATGCACTTATGCACATATAATGCGACTTTCCCATCAATCTAGAGATCCTCTCCGCAAGGGAACATATTTCCTTTGCGCACGAATTCGTGTATGCGACGTTCGAGGTCCGTATTCCCTCGTACATCCCCTACAAGGGTGTACTAACGTCTTCCATATCCAACATCTCCCACTCACACTTGAGGGGATTGTAAGAGAACGTCTTTCTCTTAGTTCTTTCATCTATCATACCGAGAAATAGACCGTGCGACCGTCATGCGCGTAGAGTCTGTTGTTGTGCACTTGTTAGAGATACACAACGACCTCGAAGGTGCAAAGTTGAGTAGTTCAACGCATTCTTTACCCTAGATTATTTCTTCACATTTCTTATACTTTATATTCAACAATTGAATCCCATCTGGATTACAATTGGCTGGCCAGCTTTGAATCATTAAAGTCCAAATGCGAATATGAAATCAATCTTCCTCTTCTTGCGAACCTTCTGATCTTGACTTGATTCGCTTTTCTAACGTGCCCCGCCGAGCCGAATTATCATAGCCCATTAGCAACACGCTAAGATAGCGATCATCTTGTCAAATCTAAAGGAACCAATTGGAGTCCTTGAGGGTAAGAATTAAGACCCATATGGCCTTTGAGTCTCACATAATAGCAAACTCTATTGCTACTAACTCTGTGGTCGAAATGCATACGTGGTATGAACACGTATTACAACATCACTCCTTTCCCAGGGAGAGTATGTCTTAATGATGTTGTACGGATGAAAGATCAGACACCACAGTGCCTATCTTTTGAGTCCCCTTACTACTCATGAAATATTCCCGGACTCTCATCCTGCATAAGACAGATAGGATTTAAAAAATCCTATGAGATCTCTTTCTAATATCCTTGTGATACAGATCTCAGATCTTTTGTAAGCATCCATATGATGCAGATCTTTCATTCGACTATCTTGTTTAAGTCACGACTCTAAATCATTTGTCTAATGATTTTGACTTTAAATTAGTCTCATCTCTATCTTATCCATCTGATAAGATAAGGCGGTTGCTCATGTGAGAGAGCCAACCTTAATCTGTCCGACATACACACAATAAAATAGCTGAGACTTAAACACAAATGTATAAAATCATTTGTAAGAAACTTGTATGCAATATATAAAAGAACTTCTTTCTTTTATTAAACTTTGATCTTCTATAGACATGGGAAATATTACATGATACAGCTCAGCACCTACACATTCCCATAGATGATAAGTGTTTGTAGAACACATCTTTGGGGATCGCCTTAGTAAGGGGATCCGCTATCATCTCATGCGTGGATATGTATCCTATGTCTACTTCCTTCCGTTTGTCATAGTCCTTCGCAAACTTGAATCGAATATCAATGTGTTTGGTCTTACAATGAAATTTAGGATCTTTGACATAGGCAATCGAGGCTTGACTATCACTGTATATAGGAACACTGCTCAAGTCAGAGGCATTCGTCAGCCTGTCTAAGAATTTCCTAAGCCAAACAGCTTCTTGGACCGCCATGTTGAATGCTACGAATTCGGCTTCCATGGTTGATAAGGCGATGCAGGTTTGCTTCTTGCTGCTCCAGGATATTGCACCATTCCCGAGCAAGAAAACAAAGCCTGAGGTAGATCTTCGCTCGTCGAGATCACCTGCCCAATCAGCATCGGTATAGCCTTCGAGTCTCAAGGTATTGCCTTGATAGCACAACGCATAGTTCGCAGTCCCTTTGAGGTACCTTAATATCCTCTTCACCGCTTTCCAGTGTGCCTGTCCTGGGTTGGATTGGTAACGGCTTACCATACCGACAGCATAGCAAATGTCCGGTCTGGTACACATCATAGCGTACATCAGACTCCCGACTGCACTGGAGTATGGAACCTTTTCCATAGCTTTCTTTTCTTTTGGATCTTTGGGACACATTTCCAAACATAGACCCTCGCCTTTGTTTATTAGAGTATCAATTGGCTTGCAGTCCTGCATATTAAATCGTTCTAAAACTTTCTTTATATATGTCTCTTGAGAGAGAGAAAGAAGTTTCTTGGAACGATTCCTTGAGATCTTAACCCCAAGGATATATGCAGCTTCATCCATGTCTTTCATTTCAAAGACGGATGAAAGCCAAGCTTTGATATCCATGATAAGACGCTTATCATTTCCGGCTATAAGTATGTCATCTACATAAAGAGACATAATTACATACTTGTTCTTAATCCTCTTAATGTATACGCAGTTATCTTCGTCGAGCATGGAGAAACCATACGATAAAACGACTTCTTGAAAACACATATACCACTGCCTTGAGGATTGTTTAAGACCATATATGGATTTACGAAGTTTACAAACCTTATGTTTGTTTTCTTCTTGTACGAACCCGTTTGGTTGTTCCATGTAGATCTCCTCATCTAGTTCTCCGTTAAGAAAAGCAGTCTTTACATCCATCTGATGTAACTCGAGGTCCAAACAAGCCACCATTGCCAGAATTAAGCGAATGGAGGTAAAACGCACGACATGAGAGAAAGTCTCTTCGTAGTCTATTCCTTCCTGTTGCGTGAAACCTTTCGCAACAAGGCGAGCTTTATATTTCTCGATGGAGCCATCAGCCTTATGCTTGATTTTGAGAACCCACTTGTTCCCAATGGCTCTACGTCCTTTAGGTAAATCAACCAAGTCCCAGACTTGGTTTGTTTTCATGGATTGAAGTTCTTCTTCCATTGCCGCTATCCATTTATCTTTAGCAGGGCATGTGATGGCCTGTTTGAAATTTGCAGGTTCGTCATCATCTTGTAGTAATGTCATGAATGTTTGAGGAAATTCATCCTCAAATCTCAGAGGTGTTAGCCTCGTTCGATTACTACGTCTTGCTTGAGTTTGATCACTCCCACTTGGAATGACATCACTCCCATTTGGAATAATATCACTCCCACTAGGAATAGGATTGGTATCGTTCGTATCATCCGTTGGTGAAGTTAGTTTGAAACGTATTTCCTTCTTCACCAAGAATTCTCCCACTCGAACGTTCCGATCCTTCTTGATCCTAAGTCTCAAACAAGGATAAGTCTTGACTTATCTCACCCTGTCTTGGAAACTCGTTTTCCAAGAAGACAACATCCCTCGATTCGAATTCTATTAGACCCCCATTGTCCTCTTGACCGACGAAAACATATCCTTTGGAGTTTTCAGCGTATCGGATGAAGATACACTTCCTCCCACGTGGCCCAAGTTTGCCATATTTGTGAGAGGATAAATGTGCGTAAGAGGCACAACCCCAAGGTTTTAGAATGCTTAAGTCTGGAGTTCTATTGTTCCACAACTCATAAGGAGTAGAACTTACCGACTTCGAGGGTACACGGTTTAAGATGAATGATGCCGTCAATAATGCGTCACCCCAAAAGGTGATGGGCAAATTTGCCTGAGACATCATTGATCGGACCATTTCCATCAATGTCCTATTTCTTCTTTCCGCAACACCGTTTTGTTGCGGAGTATAAGGCATAGTTATTTGATGAACTATGCCTTTTTCATCACAGAGTTTCTTAAAACTCGTTGATTGATATTCTCCACCCCGATCGGTTCGCAAGACCTTTATCTGCGATCTAGTTGATTTTCCACTAAACTCATATAGTTTTTGAAGCAAGATAAAGCTTCATGTTTGTGGGAAATCAAATAAATATGACCGAAACGTGTGAAGTCATCAATGAATATGATGAAATAGGACTTCCCGCGTCTTGTCTTAACATTCATTGGACCGCAAATGTCCGAATGGATAAGCTGTAATGGAACTTCGGCCCTTGTGCCAGTTCCAAACGGCTTGCGACAAGTTTTCCCTACAAGACAATGTTCGCAAGTTGACATTTCAACTTTTGAAACATTAGATAGCAAGCCACTTTTGGCAAGTCTATCCATTCTAGTTGGTCCAATATGACCAAGTCGTGTATGCCAACAAATGATCTCAGATTCATAGTTAGAAGCATTTGTCAAATGGAAACTTTCATTAATAGAAGAAGAATCAGCATACATTGTGTTTAAAACAATTAATCCATTACAAACATTACCTGATCCAATTAAAGAACTATAACAAACAAGGTCAACCTTTTGTTTATATAACCTCCATTCATAATCTAAAGACATTAACATGACCACGGATACGATATTCCTTCTAATATCTGGAGCAAAGAGGACGTCGTGCAATAATAAAGTCCGGCCGTTGTCGAGAACTAGCTTGCATGTTCCGACGCCTTTGACTTCAACACGAGTGTTGTTGCCGACGTATATCCACTTTGTTCCTTGAGTTATCCTTCGATACTCTACGAAGAACCTTCTGTCCTTCGCTACGTGGTCTGTGGCCCCTGAATCAATCAACCAAAAATAGTTAGATTCAGCAAGAAACATGGAACTAGAAACACATATGTAACTAGCCCTACAAGTTACCTTATCACTTCCATCCGTACACGTACGGGCGAAGTGACCGTACTTGTTGCACTTAAAGCACTTGATCTTCTTCAAGTTTTTCTTCTTTGAGTGCACATTATTTTGCCACTTTTTGTTCTTAGTCTTCTTTGAGGTTTCCGGTTCTTGCTTTCATTCGTTCACAAACCTTAAGCGTTTATTCTTCCGCTTATTTCCTCCATGTGAGGAACTAGCGGCCATGTGCACTTCTGCACTTGGTTTTGCGGCTTGAATCCGCTCTTCCTCGAGTTCGAGGTGTTTCGATACATCGCTTAAAGTTTTAATGCACTCATTATGAGTGAGGTGCATTTTCATGTTATCCCAGCTATCTGGGAGTGAACGAATGACTGCTTGGATCTGCTGTTCGTCAGACAGCGTAACACCCGCATCCTTTAATTCAGATATGAGATTTGCCATGTGGCGAAGATGCTTTTTCATAGAGTGATCTCGCCGCATTTTGTACGAATCAAATTGAATATTTAAGGAGCGGAGTTTGGTAACCGAAGTTCCACCAAACTTTATTTCTAGCTCAGACCATATGTCTTTGGCTAGGTCGAATTCCCGAAATAGACGCATTATGTCATTGTCCATTGTGGACAGTAACTTAATACGTGCTATTTCGTTCTTTCGAGTCCAAGTATCATAAGCTTCCCGGTCCCTCTTGTGTTGGGCCGTATTGCCCAACTCAGGTTCTTCCATTTTGTTTTGGAGTGTTTCAAGCACATCTTGCTCCTCCAAAACATATTGGATTTTTATTGACCAAATTTATAATTGTCGCCGTTGAGCTTTTCACCTTTGTTAAGCTCTGCGACAATGTTCTTAGAAGCGGTAGACATATTCGAATCAAAAAACTGCAAAGAGAATGAAAAACACGATCAAAATTCTATGCATAAAGTTTCGATTCTTTAAACACTTGATAAGTTCCTTGGATGCGTTGAAATGTTACTCTAGAATCGAGAAGTTCACTACGTTCCCAACTACCTTCTAGAAGTAACTTTCAAAGTATCCCTCTTACTTTTCTCAAGTAAAAAGAAATCAGAAATGATACATGTATGGTACCAGCAGCGGAAAAATACTATTTAAAAAACATATCTTTCAAAATGGAATAGGTGAGAGTTTGCGCAAAGAATTTTAGCGCAACAATTGCCAAGCCACGAGACCTGTTCTACACACACATGGGTTAGATAACCATGGCCGGATCGTGGTAGGACTTGGAATTCTAAATTGCGCTATCCCGATTTAAGGACGGGACATAACCTATTTGAAAACATCTTTTTCAAAAATTTGAAATACATTGGCTAATCTCCGTAGAGTAGAGCACAATGTCATAAGTACATTGGCTAATCTCCGTAGAGTAGAGCACAATGACATGGCTAATCTCGCATGAAGTAGAGCACTATGGCTAATCTTCAAGGAGTAGATCCCCAAAAAAATTTTATAAAACAAGAGTAGGCGACTGTCGTTAGCCCCGTATGGGCTAATCGGCACATTCGAGTTTGACCAAGGCCTTTTGTCACCCCGTATGGGTCAGTCGGCAAGTTCGTGATCGACCAAGACATTTTGCCAGATTGGTCGACCAAAACACCCAAATTGGTCGACCAAAATTTGGTCTTCTTCACTCCCGGCCAGGGCCTCTGCCCTGGCCGAGGCTGGCCAAGGGCCTCTGCCCTGGCCGGCCAGGGGCGGCCTGCGGTAGCCCTGGCCACTGCCAGGGCCGGCCATGCCATGGCCGGTCTCCCCCCTTCATGGGGATGCCGCACACCCCGTCGGAGGGGTGGCCGTGGTGGTTATTGGCCGTAGCCAACCCCCTCCGCATGGGGAGGGGGTGCATGGCCTTCATAGCCCATTTGGCCATAGTGCACATGCACTAAAATTCATCTTCCCCAATGGGAATAACCACCATCTTCTTCTCCGGTGAAGCACCCGTTCGTCGAGGAAGTAGTTAGCCTCCAATGGCCGTATGCCCAAAAATTAACCCACTTCAAAAATTCGTAAACTACGCGATCCACATGAAGAGAGCGCCCATTCCATATGAATGGAGACTCAGCATCCATGAAGAGAGCGAGTTTGACGATATGAACGGTCGGTTCTTCCCGTCACGGAGAGTTCTTGCTATATCCGTAATGACAGAAGACCCTAACGTGAAAAGAACAACCGCTGCGTTCTCTCCGTCACGAAGCGTTCCTACCATATCCGTAATGGTAGGATACCCATTCGTGAAAAAGACAACGACTCGTTCATAGTTTCGACGGGGCGGCGGTTTGACCGGGGCGAACCCGTATGGCTCTGATACCAATGTTGGATCCTGCCAAAACAGAGTTAGGATCGATAAATAAAGTTGAGACTTACGCTTGCGTATGCGGCACGGTAGTCTCGGAACTTTGCCTTCGGATTCGCCACGACGGATCGAGTCTTCTCATGAACGGAGTAAGGCTACTAATTCCACAATCTAAATCTCTACTTTTAGATTAAGAACTTGGATAGAGGGAGAGGAAGTATTTCGACAGAGCTTCGCTAGAATGAAAATGCATGCAAGAATGCCATGCAAAAGTGTAAGGAAATGGCTAACCCTTGGGTCTTATTTATAGCCCCCAAGGTAGTTATTTTAGGATCAATTGTTCCTTTGGAACAATTTAACTAAGGTGTACCATCGTACATGGCATATTATAAGCTTAAGTTGTACCATATGCATGGTACAATATAAGCTTAAGATATTACCCCTTTATTAGCCATATGTCGCATGCACTTATGCACATATAATGCGACTTTCCCATCAATCTAGAGATCCTCTCCGCAAGGGAACATATTCCCTTTGCGCACGACTTCGTGTACACAACGTTCGAGGTCCGTATTCCCTCGTACATCCCCTACAAGGGTGTACTAACGTCTTCCATATCCAACACCCCCAAGTCAATCAACGCCCTGCTGATGGGCATCCCTCCAATGGAGCAAGGCACGGTAAAGCTCCCCGGATCTGGCAGCTTCTGGGGGAGGTGATTTCTGATAACGGAGGTAGAATCCTCCAATAGCTTTATTTCCTCGGGCCTCCTCTTTCCCGTGATGAGATCCTTCAAAAATTTTGCGTAGATTAGGATCTCTGTGATCGCGTCCATGAAAGGGATGTTCAGCTGGATCCCCTTTAATAGCTCCATGAATTTGGAGTACTTCTTTTCCAATTTGGCTAGGGGTAGCCTCTGAGGGTATGGAGGGGGGGTCTGGGAACTTTACTCTTAGATGCATCAACGGGAGGTAGCGTCGTATTAGGTATGACGGGAGGTGCATCCGCTTTCTCCTCAATAATGATAGGCCTTTCAGTGGCCTCTTCTCTATTGATTTCACCAACATCATCTTCAATGGTGATCTTCTCCTTATCAAGCACCAGGACCATGACGGGGTCAGTCACCCGTCCTCCTCGCGTGGTCACTGAAACCATGGCATTGGCTTGAGCTCTAGGGTTAGTTTTCGGCTGGGAGGGCAATCTCCCCTGATTCTTCAGCAGCTGTGACATTTGTCCCCTCAGTTCATCGAGTGAAGAATTTATATTCTTGAATTGGTTCGATGTATCCTGATTGAAGCGGATCTGGCCGCTCATGAAGGTCTCCAGTGTGGCTTCGAGATTACACTTGGGTGGAGCCGGCGCATAATTCTGCTAAGGCAACTGGTTGAACTGATATCCCGGCGGCCTATAAGGCCCAGCTGGCCTAAAGCCGCCCTGTTGCTGCTGAGGAGGTGGTGGTGGTCTCTGAAATTGCGGAGGTTGTAGCCCTCCACTTGGGTTTTCGTAAGAAACCCCCGGGTGATTCCTGGTAGCTGGATGCTGCCACTGATTCCGTCCCTCTCCTTGGACGTATTGCACGGTCTCAGAAGTCTCAGCACCATCATAGTGAGCCTCGCTAGGGATATATCCTGGATCTACATATTCTTCCACAGGATGATACGATGTGCTTGGCGAAGCGGGGATGGAGTCTAGGCGCTGCTCAATACGGGCCACTTGTTTGCACAAGGTCTCGATGTGAGAATCCAAGTGGCTAGCAACCTGACCTCAGGAGTCCGGGTCACAACAGTCCGTTCGTCGCTCCATTGATGAGTGTTGGCTGCCATGTGCTCCAATAAATCTATAGCCTCCTCAAGAGACTTATCAAGTAAGGTGCCATGTGCCGCAGCATCGATGATCATCTTGGTGCTAGGCTAGAGCTGGTTGTAGAAGCTCTGCACCAAATCCCAGGGCTCGATCCCATGGTGAGGACACTGGTGTTGGAGGTCCTTGAACCTCTCCCATGCCTCGTAAAGTGACTCCTGTGGGAGCTGCTTGAATTTAGAAATAACCACACGGATTAAGACCGTCTTTGAGGGTGGATAAAACTTATCCACAAATGCAAGCGCAAGCTTCTTCCAGGTGGTGAAGTGGTTGGGAGGATGGGCCCGGAGCCAATAGGAGGCTTTATCCCTTAAGGTGAACGAGAAAAGCCGCAGCTTCACAGCATCATCACTGACGTTCTTCGCCTTGAACATATCACACTTCGTCAGGAAGGAGTCAATGTGATGGTTGAGATTTTCATGAGGATGCCCGTGGAAGGGATCCTGCTGCATCATATTAATAAACCCTGTCTTGAGCTCGAAGGTCGCCGCCGTCAGTTGCGGTCTGAGGATGGAGGAGTTGTTCCCGAAAGTAGGTTTCATGTGGTCCCTGATGGACCCGGTGCGAGGAGGAGGAGGAGGATTCTCTCCCATCTGAGCGGATCGAGATGAACTTCTACTAGAGGCTCTCAAAGCCCTGGTTGTCTTTTCGATCTCAGGATCGAATAATAATTCTCTAGTAGACTCTTTGTAGCGGGTGTTCATGCACCAAAAAACTCGAAGAAATACCTTCAATAGCACCGAAATAAATAAAAAGAATAAAAATGATGAAAGGGTGAGAAATGATCAGAATGCTAACAAACTTCACAAAATAAAAACAAACTGAGATGGAACACTATTGCCGTCCCCGACAACGACGCCAAAAACTTGACGCGCCCGTAACATACACCTAGGTTTCACCTGGCGGTGTCATGATTTCCAGGCGTGGTATGGCCCCTAGGCTATGATATCGGGCTCAATCCGCAAGCGGACGGTGTCGAGTTATAGTATATAAGATGTCGAATCCCACAGGGACGGTGATAGTGTCAATTGGTTCTCAGTTTATCTTTAAGTTTTGAAGTGAGATAGCTATCGAGGTAAAAGATTTGTTTGGGATGATGTTGTTGTAATATTAATAAAAGGGGCTAGGGCTTTAGGGATCACCACTAGGATCGTTAAGGGTCGATGTTAGGATAGTATCCTTGCATTGCATTAGGGCTAGGGAATTAATCCCCCAATTCGTACCACTCTCGTGGGTTAGAATTGCGGGGTATTTTGGTGGCACTCGTTAACGCAATAGCGATAGCCGTCAATGTAGCGGTATGGTTCGTCTATGGATCCCCTCAAGGCACGAGCCGGGCATGGTCACGTGCCTTGGTTGGATCCAACGATATCCCTATTTGAATCCCAAGATACCCCTTAAGCACATCAATTCCACAGACCGTGGGCATGATCTCAGTACGGGTTATCTACGGATTCGGTAGGATCTACTGAAATACAACCCTAAGTCCCCAATTCAATGTAGGGATCTGGATCTACATTTCCCCCTAGGATCTAGGGCTAACCCATCAACCCTAGAATAAATCTACTCACACATCGCAATAGTGACAGACAAAAACATCAATTCCAAGAAAGAAAACATTATAACAATCAAAAGATTAGGGCTAAAAAACTTACAGCAAGAATTCAAAAGAAATTGCAGATCCAGAAATAGTTTCAGATTCCAAACAAGAATAATCCAGAACAAACGCAGGAATCTCTCAATATTCGATTTATAAAAAAACTCCTTACAAAAATTAGTCTAAAGATCCCCTACAAAAATCGCCAAGCTCCCCTGTCAAAAATTGTTTAAAAAATTCCTAATGAAAGTTCTCCCTCAGTCGCACGCACAGCTCCAGCTTCAGTCGCTCCCCATATTGCGCGCAGCGCGGCCTTTCAAAACATTCCAAAAATGACCCTGGAGTTGCCAACCGAGTAGGTGACTCGGTCGAGCAATTGGCTGCTCGTTCGGTGGCTCGGACCGAGTAGAGAGGCTGCTTGACCGAGCACTACAGAAATCTTCGAAGATGTTGCTCAACCTACCCGGGTCGAGTAAGCTCTACTCAGTGAACACGTCGGATGAGTGTGGGAAACTACTCCAGAGCCTCGCCAATGAGCTCATGAACACGTCGGATGTGTCCATACCCAAGTGGGGTCCCAAATCGCTCCAAAATCCCTGAAAACTGACAAAACACTATGAAACTCGAAAATATCGTTAGAAATGCAATATCGCAGTAAAATGAGGGATTTGGATGCGAAATTGGCATGAGATGCAATGGAATAATGATATGAAAATAGTATATAATATGGACACATCAGTCGAACATTTATCAATATGAGGATCTCGATCATGGAGAACTGTTTCGACCGTTTGTAGCATAAGCGTAGTCATAGACGCATCGAGAAAGGACATCGATGCATCAAATAGACTATTGTGTGCTCTGTCTTCACCAAGTTTTTGTGGCATTGATCTCATGATCATTTGATTTGTGGAAATCGGAGACGAGACACATGTGCTCATTAGAGAATGAGTTCACTGAACGACCCAACGAGAGTTGCTACATGGATAACACGTACAAAACTGGCAATGGTAGCTCTCAAGTGATAATAAGCAAGCTGTTCATTTGACTTGAGGTCATTGTACGAGCATGTGTGTGAACGGTGTCACTTAGATTTCTGACCTAGCTTTGAGGCAGGACCTGTTGAAAGGACATTAGTTGGGTGGCATTTGAAGCATACAAGGAGAGTAGTGGCTAAGAGATGATTTGTTTCTCTTGTATTAGGGGAGTTAGTATCACGGAATCAGTACAGTCCTTAGCAGAAATCCTTGACCAAGGTGTGTTGGATATGCTCCAATAAAGACAAGCTAAGACTAAACAATGTTGATCGATCGTGAAGCTATTAGGGGTTGACAGTCTACCATACCCTAGGGTTCGCAGTGGCATAGTATTGACTAAAGGATTGAAACTGTAGAATTCATCACTAACATAGCGAACGGTATTCTCGACAATGTTTATGTCAATGTACAGAGCACGTAATGATGATAAGAACCAGGGATGGAAACTGCTGCTTGAAGTCACTATCTTCAGGGGCTATGAGTCCCAATTGTATTAGAGTCAGGCTGTATGGTCTCACACGCGCTAAGATCATCGTCCAAGTAATAAGAGGAATAAGCATATGATGCATGTGAATTAAAATGGTCACAATTAGTTGTGAAGAGGATTTCAGTCACATATGATGTGACGTAAATATCGAGCCTTAAAAATCATAGAAAATGCCTAAAACAGGGGTCCGGGAATGTCCCGGACCTATCTGTCCTAGTGCATGCCTCAAAAGATTGCACTCCCAAGTATAGGAGGTCAGATAAGTAGTATAATCCGGTGAGTCCGGATTCGTATTCCACAGGGAGACTGTGGCACAAATAACAACCCAAATTAGAGTAGAGCAATTGATTAATGAGGAAACTACCACTTTCAAAGGGGGTTTGAATTGTTTGAGAGACTGACCAAGCTATTCAAATTAACTAAAATTAATTGTGTGTGATAGAACGGTCAGAAATCAAAAGTAGAGGCATGTGTGTGATGTGGGTTCATAAGGGTGTTTGCCTAGCGAACCTTGATTTCAAAAGCTATGCCTCAATAGTGAACCTTATGGGTTAACACCATCAGATAATTCCCTTGTAGGAATTAAGCACAATTTCTAATGAGACTATAGTTAGCTAATGAATTTCATAAATATAAAAATGATCAATCCTTGTGGGATGATCATACTCTCTAATCTTAATCTTGTGGATTAATATAAGAGCGAAGTTAGGTAGAGATTCATCATCCAATCTACAAACATATTAGATGCAATAAGAAATCATGAATCCAAGCTAGGCATTGCCCAAATTTTACCTCATCACACAATACAATGATCTTGCCAAGCATAGTTGAGGAGACAATAAATTCCATCAAAGAAACTATCATCTCAATCATCCAAATCAACAAGAACATCAATAATAAGGAGAGAGAGTTTAGGATTGCATCACCAAATTCTCAGACTACAAGCCTCAAATCAAATTCCCCTTTCTTCTTCTTCCTCATGCCAAAGAGAAACCCCAACAAATACATTAAAAATAATAAATATGATAATAAAAGATAACCTAGCTCTAATGAAGATGGGCTTTTATAATCCCTAGCCCCAATTGAGTCTTTACCCTTAAATCTGAAATCTAAGGTCCAAAAGTTACAAGTTTTGATCGGGTTTTGGGTTTTAGCCCTGGCAAATCAGGTAAGAATCGTTACAGGAATCGACAGAATAATCGCATCAGATGCGTGGTGTTGGCTGACCAGGTGTCTGGCTGCCTAGAGATAACGGCCTCAAATAAACGATGATCAGTCGTCTAACGTTGTCCTGTCAGGCGCATGGGCTCTTGCCTGATGTGTCTTTGAAGTAGCTGAGGCCATGCATTTACAGTTGTTGTACTAGACGTCTGGGGCTTGGCCCAGGTGTCTGGTACTCCTTCTTCAGATGTTTGTGGCAATGTTTGTAATTGTTCTCCAACTCTCTGTTTTCTGGTGCGATTTCCTGGCCGACTGTTTGATCGTCTGGAGTTCTCTTCCCAAGCGCCTGAACAATGGATCAAATGTCTATGAAGTGTGCTCCAAACGTCTTGCATATCTGAACTTTTGGCATCAAAGTGCCAGACATGGCCAGACGTCTGGAGGCTTACTTCCAAGCGGCTGTCCTGTTCTGGCATCATGCTTTAAGCGATTTTAACCTAAAATTTAAGCATGATGAAAACCTTATTAAATTCCTATAGTCTCCTTATAAAATGATGAACTCTAGGATACATTTGATGTTTAGAATATGCATCATTTGGAGCTCAATTAACATGAAAATATATGGGAAATCATATAAAACCAAGGGGCAAAATATACAATATTATGTTCTAATCACCTAGCTCGAGTGCCGCTTGGGCTTAGCCTGAGTGTCACTCGGGCCATGCCCAAGCTCGAGCTCTAGCCCAAGTTGCAACTCGCACTAGAGCTTGAGTAAATGTTAGGCTGCCCTAGGCACCCAAGCGCTGGGCCAGGACTAAGCCTGCACCTGCACCTGCTCTGGCGCTGGGTCAGGTGGCCCGGTTATGGGTGCACGTCCAGACCTGGTTGCGCCCAAACCCAGGCACCAGCCCGATCGGGCAGGCCCGAGTTGTGGGCACATGCCCAGACCCGGGTGCACCCAAACCCGGGCGTTGCCCAGTTTGGGTGGGCCCAGGTTGCGAGGCATGCTCGAACCCAGACATGCCTAAATAGCTGGCAAGTGGGGCCCATGTATTAAAGAAATTGCCAGCACTGTTCGGGTAGTTTTGGGGGGCAACTTTGACTGTTTGGTTAGAGGGTCAAACGACCTCGGGATTGAGCACCATTTGTTTCTATGCAATCTCCGTTTGAAGCTCTTCAAAATGATATATAATTTTAACTCTTGGGCTTACCAGAGAGGGAGCTCAAACGTTTAGTCCTCAAAGGGGAAAACTTGAGTTAATTTGGATTCTAATTTTTAGTATCATACTGGTTATGATACAAGGCTCAGTTCACCTGATAAATAGAGTTCTCATCTTCCTCCTAAACTTACACCAAGCCTAGATCAAGTGATCTCATCCTAATAATGTAACCAAGCCTAGATCTAAAGGCAACCAAATTTTTTCCTCTTTTGCCTCTTTATTCTCTCTTTCAGGTTCTAGCAAAACTTAAAATGAATTTAGATTTGTCTGAAGCTTGAGGCGGGGGTTACAGCCAAGGTAAAACTTTCTGAAGCAAGTGTTCACTGATTAGATATGAAAATTGTATGTTTTCACCCACTAACTATGGTTATTTTATGCATAATTCATAAATAATTGGGCTCCGATACGTTTGTTTTGTGAAAACCATCCTATTTATGAGCTAAACATTTTCTTATGTGTAAAATATCACTCCAATAGCTCAATCAAACTTTAGTTATTTTGCAGGAATTTTCAGGAATTTTTTGGAAGTCAATTGGACCATTGAACTTATGGAAATGAGATTTTCAACAGCCCACATGATCGTGTGTTACACATCACACGACCGTGTGGTGATTCAGCCATATAGACGGAGCAAACACGGTTGACAACCACATGGCCGTGTCGTTCAGTGACACGGCCGTTCCAGGTAACAAACAGAAGGCCATTTTTGGGCTTCAGTTACACGGTTGTGTGACACGACCGTGTCAACCTGAGTTTCTGACGAAGCCCAGAAGAGGAACACGACAGTGTCACTTTGTGACCTGGTCGTGTCACCCTCTTTTCCTGTGTGCTTTTTGATGCGGTTCCGCTGCGATTCTTCACCCGATTTCAACCTAATAACTCAAGTGATCTTCAACCATTGATCTGAAAAATGAAGGGTGGATCTGCACTAACCTATGGGAGCTAACCTAATATAAAGGTGTGAAATTTAAGTGGCACAATCATCTAACCTCCCTCGGCTTTCAAACAAAAAAGGAGGAGCTTTGGAGACGAGAAGAACTCGAGGAGGAGAAAGCTAGGAATCATCTCAAAATGGGGTTCCTTTTGATTAAAGTTTTGATTTTTATTTGTCTTCTTTATCTTTACTACTTGTATGAATCATTTGATAACACATTTAGAAATGAAAAATGTTGTATTTGCTTTCCATGAGTATCTAAGTTCGTTCTGCGTGTTCATGGAGGACTGATGCTTGTTTAAGATTGTGGATCTCATCTCTTGCACATATTTATTTGTTATTTGTGGATGAAACTTTAAGATCTATGTTTATTTTTGGAAACCTAGTGGGAAATCCATAGAGAGGAACAATCCTAAGGGACCCTCTCTATCATGCTTAACGTTATTTTTCTCATCGAATTATTCACTACTTTTATTGCACCCCAAGTGTTTGCTTAAATGTCAAATCCAATCACTCACTCCTTAGTTGGATGAAAGATTGTAGTCATTCGCGATAGATTCACAAGCCCTACAACATCATGAACCTATGAACATGCATGCTTCTCACCTTTGAGTTTTCTCCATCACCTCCTCTTGTTTGCATTATTTACTTTCATTTTTAGCATAAAATCCATTCATTCAATCCTCACCTTCAAATGGTGGTATTCTCTCATTGCCATGGCTATTTATCAACCGTTCTTGATTGTAACCGACTTGTTCCTGTGTTCAACCCTAGGCTCACTAGGAAAATTTACTAATTGGCGACCTCCAATACTTTGGATTTATCCGGCGCAATATTTTGTATGTGTTAAGTTTTTGGCACCGTTGCCGGGGACAATGGTTTTACCATCGACAACTTCATTGATTTTAGCATAACCTTGTGCTTATATCATATTTTCATACATATTCATACATAATTCATACTTTGTTTATTTTGCTCTTGTTTCACATACTTTGATTGCTTGGTTGGTTTATGTAGCATCGAACACCTTGAATACATAGATTGACACGCACACACGTTATGGCGGAAGAAAACATGAACAATGATAACATTAGTAACCATGACACGTATTCACAAGCTGACGTCCCTAGGTCATTGAGGGGTCTTTTGAGACCCACGAGGTCGAGCTCACATTCATGTTTTGTGTTACCTACGGATCCAAACGCTTTTAATTTTAGACCCGGTGTGATCCAACTTCTACCCACTTTCCATGGGTTGGAGAGGGAAAATCCATATCTACAGATTAAGGAGTTTGAAGATGTATGTTCCACATGTTTTGATGGGAAGACAAGTGCTCACACGATATATTTAAAATTATTTCCCTTTTCATTGAAAGGATAAAGCCAAGAATTGGCTTAATGCACTACCACCATGTTCTATTACCTCATGGCTTCAATTTCAATCCGAATTTCTTAAAAAAATTTCTTTGCCCAGAACACATGGATTAAAGAAGCAAATCATAAGCTTTGCCCAAAAGAATAACGAGACATTCTATCAAGCTTGGGAGAGGCTCAAGGAGCTACTAATATCGCGCACCATGGGTTTGAGACGTGCCGCATCATTGGATTCTTCTACTAAGGGCTCCTACCACCGTCTAAGGATTTTTTGGAAACAATGTGCAACGCATTTTTTGACAATGATCCAGAGGAAGCGTGGGAATATTTGGAAACGGTGGCCGAGAATTCACAAACGTATTACACAACTTCGGTTTTTGATAGAGGCGACTCATCTTCGCCACAACCGACACAATGTAGCCTACACATGTTGAAGCCCGACGATGCTATGGAATCTCATTTGGAGGCTATGCAAAAGAAGATCCAAGCCATGGAGTTGAGGGCGATGAAGAATGTGGCCACGGAGCAAAGTTGTGCCATTTGTGAGACCACTGGACATGGCACATCAAATTGCCACACTATTCCAACATTGAAGGAGGTGTTGAGAGAGCCCACCGCGGAGGTGAATTAAGTTTTTGGCCAAGGTTTCAACTCCAATTCATTCAACCCAAATTGAAAAAAATCATCCCAACTTAATTTGGATGCCACAACAACCGCAACACCAAGGGTCATCACAACAAGCTCATCCACCATACAAAGCTCCTCTGTTCAACAACACCTATCAAGGTGGCAGATATCAAAGGAAAAGGGAGGAAGGAAGTGAGACTCAGAAACACACGATGAATGAGACCTTGCAACAACTCATTCAAGTTCAACAAACCCAAAGCCAACAATTTCAACAATTCCAGATGTTCCACCAAACTCAGAACGAACAACATGTGGAGAATTTGGCAAAGTTGACCATGAGTCTCAAGAAGGGAAAGCATCCATCCCAACCAATGCCTAACACCAACGTGAACTCTTCTTCATTGGCAGGAGGATCAATGAAGCAATGTCAAGCAGTAAATACATTGAGGAGCGGTAAAGTTTTTGAAAATATGAAGCGACCGAAGGATTCATGTAAGACCCCTAATGTAATTATACGTGTATATAAGTATGTATTTTTGGACGTATACCGACGTATAAATTTCTGGGTATTTTTATAAATTTTTCCCAAATTTTTGTGAGGATAAAATCATTTTTAAATAATTTTTAAAGATCATTGGAGTTAATTGGATGAGTATTTGGAAGATATAATTGGAATTTGGTGTGTGTATATGGTATTAAAGAGTGTATTCTTAATTACTAAAAATCTAAATCCAAAAAATTCCCTAATAAATACACCTACTTAGAGGTGTCATCACCTCCATTAACCCCACCTAACTCTAAGACACATAGCCACATTAGAGGGTAAGAGAGGGATGACTAGGATTAGAGAGAGGATTAAAAAGGGAAGAGAAAAATTGAGGAAGAAGAAGAGAAAAAAAGAAAATAGGAAAGAACCCACTCTCTCTCTCTCGCACCCAGTTCACGCAAGAGCCAGCAAAAACTCCTTGCTGCTTCTTGTTCTTCCACCAAAACCAAAGCCCCAAACCCATTTGAATCGTCATTTTGAAGGAGAAGGACGTAGTTTCAGAGGAGTTTCAAGGAGAAGAATGGCCAAAGACTGATTGGAGGCCTTGAGAAGGTAGAAATCTTAACTAAATTAAATAGGATTTAGTTTTAGAATCGCGTAGAATTTAGTTTCAATCGCCGCATGAATCGACAGATTAGATCACAACACGGTCGTGTCGTAGACGACATGGTCATGACTAGACCGTGTCATGGCCGTTTCAATCAACAACAGCGTCACACGATTGTTCTTCGATCGTCTCGTTGTCGATGTCGATCCATGGCTCCACACGACCGTGTCGACTTAGACACGGTCGTGACGTCTCTCCTTTGTTTACACAGTTGCATCGACTTAGACGCGATCGAGCGATTTGAATATTTTTCTAATGACACGCTCGTGTCGCTCATGAAACGACCGTGTCGAACGAAGCATTTAAGTTATCCCACATGACCATGTGGCCTACCAAATGGCTGTGTGGTATGCTTTGGTGTGTCTTTTGAACTTTATTATATTTTTGCTCCACACGGGCATGTGGAACACCCAAACGACCGTGTGGTTGTTTTCTTGAGCCTTCATCAGTGTCTCTTCACACGACCATGTGTGCGGCCAAACGGCCGTGTGGCCTAGTTTTCCAGAGATAGATGTGAACTACAATTTCATTGCTATGTTTATGTTGTCATGTTATGCAAGTAACATACTATTGATGTGCCTCATGTGATAAGTATAGTTCAGTTTCATAAGTTATGAATACATGTTGAATTCAAGAAAGAGGATCATATGATGTTGTACCATGTCACACATGTTGTATATGCAGGAATGAGTATTGTGTTACTTTATATATGAAACCTCATGTGAAATTGGCCATGAAAGAAATATGTGATTTGAAATGATAAATGGATATAATGAAATATCCATATGTTAATTCTGTAAATGATTGGAAAGGTGGAAGCTGTAATTGAGACCGCCAAATGAAACATTCGATAAAATCAAATGATAATATGAGTGAGACAGGAGTTAATAATTGTATGGGGTTCTCAGTCCATCCAAAAATGGGTAAAACTCCAGATGGAAGTTTGGGGGAACACGTGTAAAAAGTAGACATTAAGGAGTGGACATGAATTTGTAGTCTCACTTGCACTCCCGACAGCCGGTAAAGAGAGTGGGCAGGGTTAGAGAGGCCCATGGGTATACTCGTGATGCACCATAAGGTAGAGGAGTACCACCATCTCACTTTCGAAACGGGAGAGTTACGAGAGGCCCATACAGTGTGTGTGTCGTTGTTAGGGGTACCACTGTGTTCACCCACCCTGTGTGAAGTCCAGCTCCTTAAGTGTCCTACGATTTACACGGTTCCTGAAAATTTAAATAAGTTTAAAAATCTTAAATTAATTGCCATCAACCCATGAAAATTACTGCCTCATGTTTCCATGTTCTCAATTTTACTTTCCAGTATATGTACTATATAACATGCTTCTTTTATGTATGACCTGTGGACCTGTGTACTTTCTGTAGACCGACCTCCCTTTTAGTTAGGTAAATCAGTTTTGAAACTGGGCTCTACCTACTTTAGTTGGGTTTTTCTACTGGGTCACGTGTTGACGTGTCACATATACGTTTTCCAGGATCAGGAGTAGAGACGACAGGGCAGGATCTTACCCAGCAGACCACTCCACATCCCGAGGTACATATGGAGCCTACAGAGGGTGCTTTTGTTCAGTTAGATTTTCCAAGGATAGATTAGAGGGTGTGTTGTACTGGGTGTGGACACCTTTTGTCTTTCTTTTATGGGTTGAGGTTTCTTTTTTTGCTTTGCCCCCACTTTTGACCCCATTGTGCTGTAACATGTACATAAGATATATCCTTGTTTAATATAATTTTAAGTTTCGTATTTCCTTTCTGTTTCTGTGGATTTAAATTTTGTTGGAGTACTTTAATTTTCTGTTGTACTATTTCAGTATGTCATAGTGGCCTGAGTACATGGTTTTATTTAATCACAATTAATGCATATTAGTATTTGGAATACAAGGGCTTGAAGCCTTGCGTCCAAATACTATGGTGGTCTTGTCATGCTATGTGTCTACCGTATTTGGAAGAGCGGGGCGTGACATGTTTTTGTGGTGGCCCATGCAGATCAGCTCACACTGTGATATACGTAAGAATAGTACTCATGAAGCTCCAACATTATAATCCGTATTTGTTCTGAACCTTAATATTCAGTTCCTTCCTGCAGTATGGACGGTGTGAATGGGATGTCCGGGAACGAAACACCCTCATCTGATATGGCCTTGTTTGAGTCGTCTCTGATGGCGAAGGTTCTGATGGGGATACTGGAGCATCTGAGTCAGCAGGATAAGAAGCTGGCTAGCATCATAGCTCAGAAGATGGGAGGCTTCAGGCAGTTCAGAGCGCTACATCCGAAGCCCGCTCAGGCAAGGAGAGCCCTCTGGAGGTTGATAAGTGGTTGAGGCACACAGAGGATGACCTGACTGCAGTAGGATACCCACAGGATGGTTGGGTGGATGCCGTGAAGAGACAACTGACACATCAGACCCGAGACTGGTGGGATGCACAGGAGCTTCATTTGACTGGACCCATCCCTTGGGAGATGTTTAAAGAACTTTTTGAGGCTCAGTTTCTCCCAGAGATGAAGAAGGATGAGTTGCGACTGCGTTTTGAGCTTTTGACTCATGGACGTAGGAGTGTTGATGCTTATGACGCAGAGTTTTCGTTTTTGAGCAAGTTTGCTCTGGAGTTGGTGAAGACAGATGCCACTAGAGCTAGACAATTTAGGATGGGGCTTGACCTGGAGTATAGAGCAGCCATGTCCACACTTGACCTACCAACACATGAGGGTTGAAGGCAGCCAAGATGCTTGAGACACATCTGAAGAGTGTAGGGAAGGCACCTTTAGCAGCTGATAGACATTCTGTAGGACAGCAAAGGAGTTTTTCCTAGGCCAATACAGACTACTCAGTTCAGGAGGCCTGTAGTTCCATCAGCCACACAAAGGCAAATGTCTTGCCATCACTGTGGCAAGTCTGGGCATGAGAATAAGGATTGCAGATCCCTTGCTAGGCAATGTTTTATTTGTGATCTAGCCGGGCACATTAGCAGGTTCTGTCCTAAGTAGGGCCAGACTTCAGGACCAGTCGCACCTGTGGCAGCTAGGCGGATGCAACAGAGGACCCTTCCGCCTGCTTCACAGAGGCTTTCACTTCCAGTACCACCAGGCCCCAGTGCCATAGCTCCTAGAGGACCACCTTTGCCTACTCATTAGCAGACCTTCAGGAAGGCAGCGTCGAAGCATCAGTCCTTTACCATGACGGCTGTGGAGGCGAAGGATACCGGGCGAGTTATTACTAGTATTTTTCCAAACTTTTCCTTAAGTTATGTTTGTCTTTCCATCCTTGTCTTAGCATTGCATGTTATTTTCTATGATTAGGATGTTAGACCCTTATTCTAGTCTTGTATTATTTTTCTTATGCATTGTTAGAGTTGTTTCCTTTCTAGCTCTATCGCTCTTCGATTCAGGAGCATCTCATCGTTTCTTGTTCTAACAATTCATGGCTAGACAATCTATAGTAGTAGTTTCTTTTTGCCACCAGTTGGAATATCCACACATGGAATGGATTGCTTCGTAGTTCTTCCGAACGCTGTTATTATCATGTGGAGATTTGTGGACGAGAATGGTATGCTAACTTTTTAGTGATAGAGATGCCCAGTTTTGAAGCCGTGTTTGGGATGGATTGGTTAGGAATGTTTTATGCCACCATAGACTGTAGACTTAGGATGGTAGTCTTCCAGATCCCAGATCATCCGGAGTTTGAGTTCACTAGTGGTAATATCTCACTCAGATCGGTGAAGTTCAAGGCGAGTCCAGTGGAAGATGTGATGATGGCAATGGAAGATGAACCACTCTTACCAAGTGTCGTCTGAGATTTTCTTGATGTCTTTCTAGATGACATTTATGGAGTCCTCCAGATATATCCTTGGAGTTCACCATTGACCTTAAACCAGGAACCCAACCGATTGCGAAGACTCCGTATCGTATGGCTCCACCAGAATTAGTTGAGCTTCGTAATCAGTTTAAGGATTTGTCGGTGCATGGACTGATTCGACCCAGTGTGTCCCCATGGGGAGCACCAGTGCTTTTGGTGAACAAAAAGGATGGATCTAGAAGAATGTGCATTGATTACTATTGATGACATCTTTGATCAGCTTGGAGGATCTCGAGTGTATTCGAAGTTGGATTTGAGAAGTGGGTATCATCAGGTGAAGGTCAAAGGTTCTGATGGTCTGAAGACTGCATTTCGGACCCGTCACGGCCATTATGAGTTCCTAGTGATGTCTTTTGGCGTAACTAATGCTCCAGCTACTTTTATAAGATTGATGAACCAAGTCTTCCATGAGTACATGGACAAATTTATGTTGTATTTATCGATGATATATTTATGTATTCAAAAACTGAGGAAGATCATGATGAACACTTGAAGATCGTCTTGGAGACCTTGAGACAGCACCAGTTATATGCCAAGTATAGCAAGTGTCATTTTTGGCTGCACAAAGTTGCTTTTTTGGACATATAATATCAGGAGAAGGGATAGCCGTGGATCCAGAGAAGGTTATTGCAATAGACGAGTGGCCAGTTTCTCGATCAGTCACAGAGGTCAGAAGTTTTCTAGGATTGGCATGTTTAACAGAAAGTTAGATTGGCAGGTATAACAGAAAGTTCATCAAGGATTTTTCCAAGATCGATGCACCTTTGACACACCTCCCCAAGAAGAATGTTGAATATGATTGGTCTGAGGAATGTTAGCGAGCATTTGATAAGCTGAAGCAGAGGTTGATCACCGCACCCGTCTTGACAATTACATATCGTTCAGGTGGATTTGAGATATTTTGTGACGCATCTAGCAGAGGACTTGGATTTGTTCTCCATCAGCATGGTAGGGTAGTAGCTTACACCTCCAGGCTATTGAAAGTGCCTGAGCGAAACTACCCTACGCATGACCTAGAGTTGGCAGCCATGATATTTGCATTGAAGTTGTGGAGACGTTTTATTTTGGGTGAGTGTGTAAAGATATACACTGATCACAAGAGTTTGAAGTATGATTTCACCCAGAATGAACTTAATATGAGACAGCGTCGATGGCTTGAATTGATGGTTGACTACAATATTAATCTACAGTATCACCCAGGAAAGATTAATGTCGTATCTGATGCTCTCAGTCATGTGCCATCGGTGATGATGATGACAGCACAGAGGGAACTTCGTGGAGATATACGTCAGATAGAGATTGAAGTTGTTCTTTTGGGCACATCGGCAACTATGATGAGTTTGCAAATCCAGTCTGACTTAGTTGAGAGGATTAAGGGTGCTAGTCTGGAGATGAGAAGTTGAAGAAGATTCGAGAGCAGACTGAGATTGGACTTTGCACAGATTTTCGTATTCATGAAGATGGATCTCTACATTTTGGAATCAGGGTTTGTGTGCCAGCTGGTGATATTCAAGATGAGCTTTTGAGAGAAGCTCATAGCTCTCCTTACTCTATTCATCCCGGAGGCACTAAGACGTATCGAGATCTGCGACAACATTTTTGGTGGCATGTGATGAAATGTAGTGTAGCCAATAGTGTGGCTTCGTGCTTAGTTTGCCAACAGGTGAAGGCAGAGCACCAGAGAATGCCAACAGGTGAATGCATAGCACCAGAGGATGCCAACAGGTGAATGCAGAGCACCAGAGGACGATGGGACTGCTACAACGTCTTCCCATTCTAAAGTGAAAGTGACAGCACGTGACTATAGATTTCGTGACTGGTTTACCCGTACTTCTCGAGGACATGATGCAATTTGGGTAATCGTCGATCGATTAACCAAATCGGCTCATTTCATTCCTATTCAAGTTGGCCAGTCAATCGACCATCTTGCTAGGCGATACATGGAGGTAAGATTCTTTCCTTTCTAATCTCCGCTATACTCGTCTGTTTGTAAGAATGCTAATATGAGACTTGTATACAGGAAATCGTGAAACTCCACAGAGTGCCTGTATACATAGTCTCCGACGGTGACACCCGATTTACGTCTTATTTCTGGAGAAGTTTGCAGGCTAGCTTAGGAACTCAACTAAGTTTCAGCACTGCATATCATCCTCAAATAGATGGTCAGTCGGAGTAGACCATTCAGATCCTAGAGGATATGTTGAGGGCTTGTATGCTAGATTTCAAGGGTTCTTGGGATGAACACCTACATTTAGTGGAGTTACATACAGCAACAATTACCAGGAAAGCATAGGCATGATGCCATTTGTGGCATTGTATGGAATGAAATGTTGATCTCCTCTCAGTTGGGATGACGTTGGCAACCGTGAACTTTTGGGACCAGAGATGATTGCTAAGACGGTAGATGTGGTGAGAATCGTCAGGAAAAACCTTCGTATAGCCCACGACCGTTCCAAACATTTGGCAGATACGAAGAGACGACACTTAGAATTTCAGCCAGGTGATCGGGTATTCTTGAATATTTCACATACGCGATGGTTGATTCATTTTGGCATACGTAGGAAGCTGAGTCCGACATATATTTGACTATTTGAGGTTGTAGCTCGTGTTGGCGAAGTCGCTTATAGACTTGCGCTACCATCATCTCTCAGGGGTGTGCACAACGTGTTTCACATATCCCAGCTCAGGAGATAGGTAGGAGATCACAATCGTATTGTCGATTTCTTAAAGATTAAAGTGCGACCAGATCTGACATATGACCAGCAGCCGGTAGAAATTCTGGATATGAGACAGAAGATGTTAAGAAAAAAGGCTATCAACCTTGTGAGGGTCATGTGGCACAGCGAGTCTCCAGGAGAGTCCACCTGCAAACTCGAGGATGAAATGATAGAGAAATACACTCACTTGTTTGTACAATGATGTTATCCTGTTGATGTGTATGTGCATATGAGACGATGTATAGAATAGTTCTTTCTCCTTATTTCGAAATTCCGAGGACGGAATTTATTTTAAGGAGGGTAGGATGAAAACCCATAATGTCATTATACGTGTATAAGTACGTATTTTTGGACGTATGCGTACGTATAAATTTCTGGGTATTTTTTTAAATTTTTTCCAAATTTTTAAGATGATAAAATCATGTTTAATTAATTTTTAAACCTCATTTGGAGTTAATTGGATGAGTATTTGGAAGATATACTTGGTATTTGGTGTATATATACGGTATTAAAGAGTGTATTCTTAATTACTAAAAATCTAAATCCTAAAAATTACCTAATAAAGATACCTCATACTTAGAGGTGTCATCACCTCCATTAACCCCACCTAACTCTAAGACACATGTTCACATTAGAGGGTAAGAGAGGGATGACTAGGATTAGAGAGATGATTAAAGGGGAAGGAAAAAAATTGAGAAAAAAGAAGAGAAAAAGAAAAGAAAATAGGACATAACCCTCTCTCTCTTTCGCACCCAGTTCACGCCAGAGCCAACAAAAACTCCTTGCTGCTCCTTGTTCTTCCACCAAAACCAAAGCCTCAAACCCATTTGAATCATCATTTTAAAGGAGGAAGTAGCTTCAAATGGTCTTCAAGGAGAAGAAG
The DNA here is from genome assembly GCA_030789695.1 of Scilla litardierei. Classification (NCBI taxonomy): domain Eukaryota; kingdom Viridiplantae; phylum Streptophyta; class Magnoliopsida; order Asparagales; family Asparagaceae; genus Scilla; species Scilla litardierei. The sequence continues at coordinate 266,378,177 of CM061142.1, read as the reverse complement.
GACTAAAGACTGATTGGAGGACTTGAGAAGTTAGAAATCTTAACTAAATTAGATAGGATTTAGTTTAGAATTGCGTAGAATTTAGTTTTAATTACCGCATGAATCGACAGATTAGATCACGACACGGTCCGATTCATCCTTCGATAGGTCAGCAGTCGACAGTATGCATCGAACTTTCTCCAGCAAAGTCCGATTCATCCTCTCTGCTACCCCATTCTTCTGCGGCATACCAACAACGGTATAGTGTCTCTGAATCCCTTCTGATCTGCAAAAATTCTCGAAGAGATCTGACATATACTCCCCACCGTTGTCACTTCAGAGACACCTGACTCACCGACCAGTCTGAGTCTCAACCAGCTTCTTCCACTCGATGAAAATGCTAAAAATTATGTCCTTCGACTTCAGCAGAAACACACACACCATGCGTGAGAAATTGTCGATGAACGACACAAAGTAGTGTTTCCATCCCAACAAAGCCGTTCTACTCTCCTCCATACGTCGTCGTGTACATAGTCAAGCGCTCCCTTCGTACTGTGGATAGACGTCCCAAATGAAGCACTTGTTTGTTTCACAAACACACTGCTCAAAGAACTCAATCTTCCCGGTCTTGGCTTCCTGATTCGGGTTGAATATTGCATATTAAACCCCCCATTTAGCTCTATTTTGTGCTTATATGATGTTTAATTAGCTCTATTTTCATGGCTTGGTCTCGATCCCACGATTCCAACGATAATTTATTTGTATTTTTCTGAGATCTGTGCTAATTTCTATGTATTTTTTAATGCAGAATACCATTTAATTGGAGAAATACGCGAGAAATACGTTTATACGGGAAACGTGGCGCTTATCCTCGCAATTCCCGCTCACATCCAACGGCAACGGAGAAGTGGCAACGTGGAAATACTGCAGCCGTTGGATCGCAATCCAACGGCCCACAACGCAGCTCGAAATCGGCGCGGCTCCGTTAGAAGGGAACACGTGGCAGAGCTACGACTAATCCCGCATTTTGAATGAACGGCTGCGATCAGCCCAGAAGAACGAAGGCGGAGCGGTCGATGCGGTGTCATCACAACCGTTGGATGATTATCCAACGGTCCAGCTCGAAGCAGAGATCAGCGAAAAGGAGAGGGACGTGGCCTCGTGTGCACCGCGCGATCAAGATCTGACGGTCCTGCGCTCCCCGCAATTTGAAGACGCAAGCGGCATTCGGTCAACGTGGCGACGAGCGATCCGTTCGATCGATCGAGCGGCCGGCAGAGATTCAACTCCGAGCGAATACGGAGCGCTCGAACCAACGGGCGCGGATGCGGAAGACCCGCTAAGAAGGATCACGACTTTTAGAGCACACGTGGCGGCACCGTAACAGATCCCGCTCGGATCAACGGCCACAATTTGCGCCGCTCGAGATGAAGCGGGTTTGGGCGATAAAGAATGCGGTTTTGGACCCGTTAACCCCCTTAAGCCCGCAATGCCTATTATTTAAGCGTATTCTAGGATTTTTGGGGGTATTCTGGCGTATTTTGGAGCTTTTGAAGGGGCTACTACGCGTATTCTTCTGAGAAAAGTTGCTGATAAATTCCAGAGCTTATTTTCCCTATTTCCAGAGAGTTTGGGTGCCTAACTTGGAGTTTTGGTGATAGATTCTTGAACTTATACTCCGTATTTGGTGATTTTTCATTGTATTTCGCTATTTGAACGATGTATTCTCTTATGAAATCTGATTTTTAATGCACCATGAATAGCTAAACTATTTGTGCTATGGTTGTGATGTAATTAGGAGTATGTAGTCGATGAATTTCATGTCTTTAGCCCTATTATCATGTCAAAATTGCTCGTAACGTTGATTTCTACAACGTATTTGTTGGGTATTGCTTATTGTCGATATTATTTATGTTCCCTACGGCTAGGCCCTGATAAGGCTAGCTAATTCATGTTCTCTAATCTGAACTTATCGTTGCGTTTAATGATCAATGAAATCAATGTTGCTAGTGATACGTATACGGCTATTTTGACTAGTTTTTATCGTTTCATCTTCCGACGTCTTCACGCCTTGACCGGGTGAAGCGTTGTGTGATATTAAAAGACATGATATTTCAGCGATTATAAACTCCTAATGAAATCACAACCGTAGCATATTTATCTCATTGATTACCAAACTTTCGAAACACCGCAAGACTTTTTCAGGAGTCACTTCTTTGATACCGTTCGTTAAACCATTTTTCACCTTCACAAAGGTGGTTGTTTTCTTATCCGTATATTTTATTTGATTTGTTGAATTTTTGTTATCTCAGGTCGACTTGTCCCGTGGATTCGACTCTAGACTCTCCAGGTACTACTTGCACGATCTCCTACGCTTGGGAGTATTACTCACACTATTTTGAGAGAGGCAAGTTTTTGGCGCCGTTGCCGGGGACAACGGTATCTTTGATTCATATTTTCAGCTTTTCAGAGGAGTACTCGGTGAGATCCTTCCACTTTATAGCTTAGTTTTATAATTGAAAAAAAAACAAAAAAAATATCTCTTTGCTAGTTTATGTGGCATAGGACCTCCACTTCACACTGATTGATACGAATTGAAAACATGGCTGATAATAATGCACAACCTCTTGCACACCCACAAGAACTACCATTGAGTGCTACTTATATGCCCACTAGAGTTGTGTCTGAATCTTGCATTGTGTTACCTGAGGGGGCTCATTCTTTTTCGCTTAAAGCTGGGCTGATCCAAATCCTTCCCTCTTACCATGGAGAGGATAGGGAAAATCCTTACTTGCATATTAAAACATTTGAAGAAGCATGTTCTACACAATTGGATGGAAAAGTTAGTAATGATGTTGTCTATCTTAAACTTTTTCCATTCTCGTTAAAGGATAAGGCAAAAAATTGGTTCAATACATTGCCTCCAAGATCTATTACTTCTTGCCTAACAATGCAAACTGAATTTCTAAAAAATTCTTTTCTTTGGCCAGGACTCAGGCTTTAAAGAGGCACATCATGTCTTTTTTGCAGAAGGAAACTGAAGCATATGATCAAGCTTTGGAAAGGTTCAAGGAACTCTTGTTAGCGTGCCCACATCACGGTTTTGACAAGGGACGTACCATTGGATTCTTTTACGACGGATTGCAGCCGAATACGAAGCAATATGTAGAGATGATGTGCAATGGAGCTTTCTTTGAGAAGACTCTAACGGAGGCTTGGACATATCTGGAGAACATTGCAGAGAATGCGAGAAGATGGGAGCCAACTTCAGAATTTGACAGGACTATTTCTACGCAACAAACAAGAGGTGGCTTGCAGACTTTAAAACCTGAAGATGCATTGATGGCGCAAGTGGAGGCATTGGTGACGCAAAAGCTACAAAACATTGATCTCAGAGCAGCAAAGGCAGTCACATCAGAGCCATACTGCGTCATATGTGAGAAGCCAGTTCATGATACTACCGTTTGCCCACTGATTCCAGCAATTAAAGAATTGGGTAGAAATCCAGAAGTAGAGGTGAATTGGGTGGCAAATCAAGGTTACAACGCCAATTGGAAGAACCAATCAAATCAAGGATGTACCTCATATCAGCAAAAGCAGCAGACGTTTACTCCCTATTATCATCCCAATCATTCCAACTACCAAGGAAAAAGGGACCAGAGCAATGAAATTCAGAGTCTCACTACTGTAGTCCAACAGATGGCTCAGATACAACAACAGCTCACTGAGAATTTTGCGAGATTTATAGCATCACAAGACAAAGGTAAATTACCAGCTCAGCCTATTGCAAATCCTAACACAAATCCTTCTTCTTCTTTTTCAGGAAACAACATCAAACCATGTCAGGCAGTGACTACATTGCGTAGCGGACGTCAAATTGAAAAGCCAGAAATGACTAGACATGAACAACCAGCTGAGGAGAAAGAGGAGGTACAAGCACCTGAAAAGTTGCAGGTTAAGGAAGAGGTACAAGAAAAAGAGCCAGAACCATATATACCTCCAGCTCCATTCACACATAGACTCGCTCCACCATCAAAAGATAAGTATCAGGCAGAGATAAGAGATATCTTCAAGCAGGTAAAAATTAATATCCCATTACTTGATGCAATCAACTAAGTGCCTGCATATGCTAAATTTCTGAAGGAGTTATGCACGGTGAAAAGAAGTTTTAATGTGAAAAAGAAAGCATTCCTAACACAACAGGTAAGTGCAATGGTACAACATGACACTCCTCCCAAATATAAGGATCCAGGTTCTCCTACTATCCCATGCATTATAGGAAACAAGAAATTTGGAGATGCTTTACTTGATTTGGGTTCCAGTGTTAACATTTTGCCTTACTCTGTTTATGTGCAGTTAGGATTAGGGGAGCTGAAAACGACACATGTGGTTCTACAGTTAGCAGACAGGTCGGTAAAAATCCCACGAGGATGCGTGGAAGATGTGTTGGTCCAAGTGGGCAAATTCTATTACCCCGTGGATTTTATCGTCCTTGGTATACATGGGCCACAATCAGGTAATTGCACTCCGATTATATTGGGACGTCCATTCCTAGCAACTTGCAATGCTATGATAAATTGTAGGGATGGACAATTGAAGATAAGCTTTGTTAACATGAAACTTGAGCAGAATATTTTTAAATCATGTAAGTTTCCTGCAAGTGTTGATGAAGTGAAAGAGGTATGTTTTATTGAGAATTTAATTGAAGATTATTTTGAAGCTAAGTATGAATGCTCGTCCAATTTTATTGATTATAATTTCGACGATATTGATGAATCCTATTTTGTGCAGGGCAAAAATGAAAGATCAAGGGATGCATGGATGCCAAAATTTGAAACATTTCCAGTGGAATTACCACCACAATAACCTTCAGAGATTGAGCATCCAAGGTTGGAATTGAAGCCTCTGCCAGACTATTTGAAATACGCTTTCCTTGGAAAGGAGGAAACCTTCCCTGTGGTAATATCCTCTAAACTCATGCTTGAACAAGAATATGCTTTGCTTTATGTGCTTAGGGAACACAAAGGGGCCATTGGATGGTCTATTGCGGATATAACAGGTATAAATCCCTTAATTTGCACTCATCATATTTATCTTGAGGATGATGCCAAGCCTACATGTGAGATGCAACGTCGTTTAAATCCTACATTAAAAGATGTTGTTAAGGGAGAGGTTCTTAAGCTACTTGCTGCAGGTATAATATATCATATTTCTGGTAGCAGATGGGTTAGCCCCATACAGGTGGTTCCAAAGAAATCAGGCCTAACAGTATTAATAAATGAGAATAATGAGCTTATACCGATGCGAACCACCACAGGCTGGAGGATGTGTGTTGATTACAGGAAATTAAATGCTAAAACACGAAAAGATCACTTTCCATTACCTTTCATTGATCAAATTTTGGAAAGAGTAGCAGGTAATGAATTTTATTGCTTTCTAGATGGTTATTCTGGCAATTATCAGATAGAGATTGCTCCAGAGGATCAAGAGAAGACTACCTTCACTTGCCCCTTTGGAACTTTCGCTTTTAGAAGAATGCATTTTGGATTATGCAAAGCGCCTGCTACTTTTCAGCGTTGCATGTTGAGTATATTTAGCGATATGGTTGAAAGGATTATGGAAGTGTTGATGGATGATTTCTATGTATATGGCACTTCATTTGAAAATTGTTTATCTAACTTAGCTCTTGTCTTGCACATGTGCCAAGAAAAGAATCTGCTACTAAACTGGGAAAAATGTCATTTCATGACAACTGAAGGTTTGGTTCTTGGTCACCTAGTCTCCAAAGAAGGTATTCAGGTAGACAGAGCAAAAGTTGAAGTGATTGAGAAGTTACCTACACAAAATGCGTCAAGGACATACGATCCTTCCTAGGCCATGCAGGATTTTATCGAAGATTCATAAAGGATTTCAGCGCTATCTCCCGCCCCCTCTGCCACTTATTAACTTTAAATGCTGATTTCATATGGACACAAGAGTGTCAAGATTCATTTGATAAATTAAAGAACTCACTTGTTTCCTCCCCTATTTTGCAGGTTCCAGACTGGACTATGCCATTTGAAATCATGTGCGATGCAAGTGACTACGCGATGGGGGCAGTGCTTGGACAAAAGAAAGGAAAAGTTCCTTATGTTATCTATTATGCCAGTAAGGCGTTAAATGAAGCACAAAGGAACTATACTACTACGGAGAAAGAGTTGCTGGCGGTGGTGTTTGCATTGGAGAAATTCAGAAGCTACATAATGGGATCACCTATTCTCATCTTTACATATCATTCTGCACTGAAATATCTTTTATCTAAAAAGGATGCGAAACCTAGACTTATACGATGGATTCTTCTTTTGCATGAGTTCAATATTCAGATCAAGGATAAGAAAGGAGTTGAAAACAATGTCGCGGATCACCTCTCTAGATTGACGGTGGGAATAGAGTCACCTAATATCCCATTGCGAGATTCCTTCCCAGATGAGCAGCTTTTCGCCATCTCCACTCTACCATGGTATGCAGATATAGCTAATTATGTGGTGACAGGTAGAACCCCTCCACATTGGTCTTCTTTAGATTTCAAACGCTTCAAGCATGAGGTAAAATCGTTCTTTTTCGATGACCCTTATCTTTTTAAATATTGTGGAGACCAAATTGTAAGGAAATGTGTACCCGACCATGAGTTTGACAGTGTTTTACATTTTTGCCATGATGGGGTATGTGGGGGGCATTTTTCAGCGCATAAAACTATTGCCAAGATTTTACAGAGTGGTTTTTATTGGCCTACTATGTTTAAAGACGCATATGCTTATTGTAAATCATGCATGCGTTGTCAACAGTTGGGGGGAATAACGAAAAGAAACATGATGCCATTGAATCCCATGTTAGAAATAGAATTATTTGATTGTTGGGGTATTGATTTCATGGGGCCTTTTCCACCATCGTTTGGTTATATATTTATATTGGTGGCCATTGATTATGTTTCTAAATGGGTGGAAGCTATTCCTTGCAGGACCAATGACGCTTCCATTGTGCTGAAATTTTTGAAAGAGAACATCTTTTCGCGCTTTGGAGTGCCAAAGGCCATTATCAGTGATGGAGGGTCCCACTTCTGCAATAGGCTCTTTGCAAATCTTATGAAGAAATTTGGAGTGACACATAAAGTTTCAACACCTTACCACCCCTAGACAAATGGACAAGCGGAATTGGCAAATAAGGAGATAAAGAATATACTTCAGAAAACAGTGAACCCAACGTGCAAAGATTGGAGTCTTCGCTTGCCTGAAGCTCTATGGGCCTACAGGACAGCATACAAGACTATCTTAGGGATGTCACCTTTTCGTTTGGTTTATGGAAAAAATTGCCATCTTCCTGTGGAATTAGAGCATAAATCTTTTTGGGCAATTAAAACTCTTAATTTGCTTGATGACTCATCAAATGTTTCTCGTAAATTGCAGATCATGGAGCTTGATGAAATACGACGAGAGGCATATGAAAATGCGAAGCTAGCGAAAGAAAGGATGAAAGTTGTGCATGATAAGATGATCCTGCGAAAGGAATTCAACATTGGGGACAAGGTTCTGTTGTACAATTCAAGGCTCCATGTATTTCCAGGAAAGCTACGCTCAAAATGGACGGGACCATACTTTGTCAAAGAAGTCTTTTCACATGGAGCGGTGGTTTTGGTGAATGAGAAGGACGGCCATGAATTCAAAGTCAACGGAAAACGTTTAAAACATTTTCAAGAGCTTTGGGCCAGAGAGGATACCACCATTAATCTCACAGATCCACCTTCGGGTGGTAACTAATCAGGTGTGTTCTTTCCATGATTTCATTTCCTAACATTGAGGACAATGCTTATTTTAAGTTGGGGGAGGGTATAAACTTTAGGATTTCTTTTTTTAGTTCCCTTTTTGCATAAAAAAACAAAAAAATAATTTTTTTTGAGTCAAGATCTATCACCAATACTTATTACACCTAGAAATGAACCTCATGTGATGAAAATTCTCGATATCTATCCACCACTGTACACGTGTGCTTCATTGTCTTCCACCACTATTGTTGAGTATTTCAGTCTCATTTGACATGAATGTTAGTACTCGTGGTAAATTTCTGTTGGTATATCTCAGTGGTGGGATTGATAGATGACTTAATGAATCTAGAAGTTATGAATTAGCAAATCGTATGCTTTCAATGGAACACACCAAGGTTCATGCATTACTAGTTCACAAAATAACTAGAGCATTGCTTTCTATTTCTAATTCATTGCTATTTGCATGCTTTGTATGATTTTGGGTAGATGGAGTACACTGTCTTTTGAAATGATTAGGATAACCCATTCTTGTGAAAGAATTGAGAAGAGGAAGCTATCTTACTGAGTTATTTGTGCACACACACAAAAGAGAGAAACACAAAAGCAAAAAAAAGGAGAAGAAGAGAAAAAAATGAAAAAAAAATGAATAAATAAGTGTGTCGCTAAAATAAATAACTTGGTTGGCTTGAGTAGTACAGTCCGAGGGGTCCTTTTTGGCCTAATGCCCTATTATCGTCTGATTTGGGAGCCATTGACCGGAACCTCACTTATTTGATGGAGCGATCCAAGTTATACATTTTCCGTAAATGTTGCTTTATGCGCGTTACACAGAACTAATAAAAGGAAAGAAAAGTGTGCAAAATTAGCAAGGCAAGAGAATCTCCAAAACTTAAAGAAAGCACAAGATTTGGTGTGATTTCCTATGAATGAAGATTGACGTGTGTGTGTCTTGATACCATTCTGTTCTTTATGCTTGCTTTGCATGATATATCTACGCTCCAAGTTAGAATTTCTGGTTGAAAGGTGTGAGCCATTGATTTTATATATATTGTGCTATGAAGTAATGGTAGTGAAGTTAAGTCGATGTCATAACCATTCAAGAGATACTTGCTTTTCATCGTTAAACCCATGAGTACCATTATATTATGAGCATGAAATCTTGGCATTAGTATGTGGCCATCTCTTTTGTCGTTATAGTATGGTGGTGAGTGATTTGAGATCTGATACGGTGATCTAGGTGTATATTTGATATCGTATTTCTCTCATTTTGCTAGAGACTAGCAAAACGCTAGTTGGGGGTGTGATTCGGGTTGAATATTACATATTAAACCCCCCATTTAGCTCTATTTTGTGCTTATATGATGTTTAATTGGTCTCTAATACGTTCGTATTTTGTATATCGTCATTTATTAGAGAAATCACCTTATTTGAGCACAAAACAGAAATTAACTGAGTATTTCTGCACTTTTTATATTTTTCATGGCTTGGTCTCGATCCCACGATTCCAACGATAATTTATTTGTATTTTTCTGAGATCTGTGCTAATTTCTATGTATTTTTGAATGCAGAATACCATTTAATTGGAGAAATACACGAGAAATACGTTTATACGGGACACGTGGCGCTTATCCTCGCAATTCCCGCTCACATCCAACGGCAACGGAGAAGTGGCGACGTGGAAATACTGCAGCCGTTGGATCGGCCCACAACGCAGCTCAAAATCGGCGTGGCTCCGTTAGAAGGGGACACGTGGCAGAGCTACGACTAATCCCGCATTTTGAATGAACGGCTGCGATCAGCCCAGAAGAACGAAGGTGGAGAGGTCGATGCGGTGTCATCGCGACCGTTGGATGATTATCCAACGGTCCAGCTCGAAGCGGAGATCAACAAAAAGGCGAGCGACGTGGCCTCGTGTGCACCGCGCGATCAAGATCCGACGGTCCTGCGCTCCCCGCAATTTGAAGACGCAAGCGGCATTCGGGCGACGTGGCGACGAGCGATCCATTCGATCGATCGAGCGGACGGCGGAGATTCAACTCCGAGCGAATACAGAGCGCTCGAACCAACGGGCGCAGATGCGGAAGACCCGCTAAGAAGGAGCACGACTTTTAGAGCACACGTGGCGGCACCGTAACAGATCCCGCTCGGATCAACGGCCACAATTTGTGCTGCTCGAGATGAAGCGGGTTTGGGCGATAAAGAATGCGGTTTTGGACCCGTTAACCCCCTTAAACCCACAATGCCTATTATTTAAGCGTATTCTAGGGTTTTTGGGGGTATTCTGGCGTATTTTGGAGCTTTTGAAGGGGCTACTACGCGTATTCTTCTGAGAAAAGTTGCTGATAAATTACAGAGCCTATTTTCCCTATTTCCAGAGAGTTTGGGTGCCTAACTTGGAGTTTTGGTGATAGATTCTTGAACTTATACTCCGTATTTGGTGATTTTTCATTGTATTTCGCTACTTGAACGATGTATTCTCTTATGAAATCTGATTTTTAATGCACCATGAATAGCTAAACTATTTGTGCTATGGTTGTGATGTAATTAGGAGTATGTAGTCGATGAATTTCATGTCTTTAGCACTATTATCATGTCAAAATTGCTCGTAACGTTGATTTCTACAACGTATTTGTTGGGTATTGCTTATTGTCGATATTATTTATGTTCCCTACGGCTAGGCCCTGATAAGGCTAGCTAATTCATGTTCTCTAATCTGAACTTATCGTTGCGTTTAATGATCAATGAAATCAATGTTGCTAGTGATACGTATACGGCTATTTTGACTAGTTTTTATCGTTTCATCTTCCGACGTCTTCACGCCTTGACCGGGTGAAGCGTTGTGTGATATTAAAAGACATGATATTTCAGCGATTATAAACTCCTAATGAAATCACAACCGTAGCATATTTATCTCATTGATTACCAAACTTTCGAAACACAGCAAGATTTTTTTAGGAGTCACTTCTTTGATACCGTTCGTTAAACCATTTTTCACCTTCATAAAGGTGGTTGTTTTTTTATTCGTATATTTTATTTGATTAGTTGAATTTGTGTTATCTCAGGTCGACTTGTCCCATGGATTCGACTCTGGACTCTCCAGGTACTACTTGCACGATCTCCTACGCTTGGGAGTATTACTCACACTATTTTGAGAGAGGCACTTCCTTCAGACATTCTCCCATAATCAGCTTCTGCAAAGCTTTCTCGCCCACATGCCCTAGACGCATGTGTCACAACAATGAGTTTTCCTTCTCCAACTCATGAGTCAGAGCTATTGTGCCAGCTACGATCGAACCATCCAAGTAATAGAGGTTGCTTCGGCGCTTCTCCTTCATCGCGATCATTGCCCCTCGAGTCATCCTTAGAGCTGTATTCTTCCTGGTCACTCGACAACCATTGGCTTCGAGTGTACCGAGCGATATGAGATTACGCCTTAGGTCGGGAACAAAGTGTACCCCATCTATATCTCGTGTAACATCGTCGTTCATCCTCATCTGCACCATCCCAATGCATACTGTGATGCAAGCTCGATCATTGCCCAACAGTACTCTTACCACCTTCCCTGAAGGTCGTAAAGTACTCTCGATGTGGCGTCATATGGAACGAGCACCCAGATTCGAGCACCCAACCATCTGACGTCATGCCCTCCGAAGCATTGACCAATACGTACTCCCCGACCTCAACGCCCTTCGTGATATTGGCAGTTGCGTCGTGCTTCTTCTTCGGCTTCGGGCAGTCTCTGACCAATGTCCTCTTTCTCGACAGAAAGCATCGTCTTGTCTCTGGACATGGATCCGAAATACCCCCTTCGATCTCCACACTTCTCTCCACTACGAACCCTTACAACCGTAAGAGCATCGCTCGAAGCTCGGCTGCAGGTGTCCCCATCGTTCTTCATGAACTCGTTGCTCATTAGAGCGTTGGACACCTCTTCAAATGTGATCGATTCATTACCATATGTAAGAACTTACACCAAGTACGCATACTCGATGGATAGAGAGTTGAGGAGAATCATCGATGTGACATCCACGTTCCTTAGATTGGTGAGAATTTTATTGTAGTAGTCGAGGTGCTTCTCATAGAAACCCCCTCGACTAATTTCAACCCGAAAATCTTCTTCTTTAAGTGTAGCCGGTTATGGATGTTCTTCTTCATGTACTTGTTGTTGAGCTCCTTTCAAAACTTACTTGCACTTATCTCCTCCATATACTGGTATTTCTTCTCCTTTGACAAATATAGGTGAATGGTACCACATGCACTCTGATTCAGAGTTCTACACTCCTGATCGAACATGCACGTTGGCTTCTCGTCCAATACGATATCTTGGCCAAGTTGGTTCAAGAAATCCATGTCTTCGCATCTCCACATACTGAAATTGATCTTTTCATCAAACGTCTCAATTTCGAACTTCGCGTTGGACACAATAGTTTGAGAAGATGAAGAATACCCAGAAGTTGATGCCTTTGAGAAATCGTCATTGCCATCGCTACTCATCTTCGCCTTTTACGTTGATCTCCGACATCGTACAGCTCTGATACCAATTTGTTGTGCGCTAACACCACCCACACCCACAGGAGAGGAAGGTATGAGCACCAACACAGCAGAATGCACAGGATCATCCAAGACTGATGATCAGCAACCAAAACAACCAAACGAAAAGCGCTAAAAGAGATAGCAACTTTAGGTTGTCAGCCGGCCAAGGGAACACCAATGAGCTTTATTACGAAAGGAAAGAAAGAATACAAATCTTCTCTTCGTCCAACGAAGAAGAAGCACACAACAATCTCTCTAAAAGCTCACAATACAATATCTCTCAAAGTTGGCTCTCACAAATGGCGGCTAAAACTCTCTCGCGGTGGTCCTCAATGTGTTCCACACCAAACCCTCCTTTAAAACTACCTTATTTACCCCTAGGGTACAGAAGGTGCCATCATTGAGGGGGATGCATCTAGGGATACAAATCCCGACAATTACGGAATCCATATCACATTACAACTCTATGCAATTAATGCGTCGAACCCTACTAACCACCCGTCACATCCAAGTGGGCCCAGCTCTGCTCGATCGAACTTCCTTGAAGACTGAACGACCGAAGTGCTGATCCAAGATGTTCGACCTACTAGAAGGTCGAACCGTTCGACCCACTGGGAGGTCGAACCATATAGGTGCCAATTCATCTGAGCTGTCGCCTCTCTCGATCGACAGACCAAATGCGATAGTGAGTCCCATAGCTCGACATTCGACCTATCTGACACGTGCCATGTCAGATGGGTCGGATCCGAGCGTAGTCGACTTATCGCGGTACAAGGTAGCTCAATTGAATCGACCAATGACTCATCAACGCCGAAATCGAGCCAACTTTCACAGTCCGATCGTCTGGTGAACTCCATGGCCACACACAGTGACTGACTTCGGAATCCTCTCATGGTTGAGCCAATTAATAGCAAATCCTCACATCATTCGAGAAGAAATCCGAACACCCCATGATCGAATAGATCAGACGAATCCCTTAGGGCCAAACGCAGTCACCGGGTGGCACGTGGAGAAGGGGTTGCATCCCCACCTCGTTCTTCTCCTATCCACAATAAACGGGAAAAACAAAAATTAAATATGAATTCCTCGTTGAATGGCTCTAATACTATGTAGAAAATCAAGGAGATGATGAACGCATCACCTTCTACACATCGGAATGAGATCGGGAAGAGGAATTACATGCTTTGGAACGGATTTAGAATCACGAGTAGAAACCAAACAATATATCACCACCGAAGGGTTTTGAGAGAGAGAAAAAACGTAACTCTTACGTCTATCTAATGAGGACTCCCAAAGGGTGCATATATAGGAATAGAAGGGGGAAGTTTTCTAAGGTCGAAAATTTAAGTTAAAAAGAGTTGATAAGTTTCCATCACTTTTGCATTAGGAACTCGGAACTTTTCTCAATTTCAATTATCCACAAATAATAATCATAATTTGCATATAAGCCCATAATCCTTCGATATTTACATTTTACCCCTTGGGTCGAACCCGTCATGGACGTTAGTGGTGGCAAAATGAACACCGGCCCTAACCTGACCTGAACCCGGCCTCCTTGACCGGGTATGAATAGAAGCCAATCCGAGTCAAGTAGGATCCGGGTTGACCCGACCCAGATAAAATCCGGGTCAAGTATGGGTTTGGCATGTCAACCCGTATGACCCGAATTCAACCCGGTTTACTTTATATACATACATATATATATACATATATATATCTATACATATATATATATATATATACATATATATATACACATATATATATATATACATATATATACATATCTATATATATATATATACATATATCTATATAGGAAAATTTTCAAATGAGAACATTTCGCACCGTGCGAAAATGTTTTTATCTTTTTTTTGAAATTTTTTTTTTCAAAAATTCTTTTTTCCACCCTCATTATATGTTGTTATACCCCCCTCAAAAAATAATCATTGAGAAATAATGTCATTTGGCCTTCGATCAAGGCATTTCATCAAATTCGCACGTTTTGAGACCGTTAAATTTGTAACGGGTGGATGGGTGCTCTAATGCCCAACGGGTTCACCCATTATTTTCCCTGGGGTATATATTTGTATGGATTAAACATCAAAAAAAGAATTTTTGAAAAAAAAATTTCAAAAAAATAAAAAAAAGTTTTCGCACGGGCTTTCGCACGGGTTTTTTCGCAACCGAAGATCACTCTATCTATATATATACATATATATATATATATACATATATATACATATCTATATGTATATATACATATATCTATATATATATACATATATATATATACATATATATATATATACATATATATATATATACATATATTGTCACGCCCCGCTTCCCAAAACGACAGAAGCGAAACATGACAAGGCCCGCTTAGGCCGGAGCTGTGAAGCTCGGACCCAATAAGCGTCTGTGTGATACTCCAAGACGAAGGAACAGGTCCCTGCAGGTTAGTACGGAACAACAAAAGTACTAAAAGAGATGCATTCATTTTATTCCACAGATATCCAGAAAGTACAGAGAGTCTAAACAAAAGCCAACACGGCTACAAAACAACTGGAGTAAACTAATGGTGCAAGCACCCAACCTAAACAGAAAGTAAACGGTGCTACGCACCCAACTAAACTGCAGTGAAACCTCTGAATCAGCAACGTGAAGATCCCTAGCTCTGGTCCTCCTCAGGCACGTACTCTGGGTCTGCGTCCTCCGGCTCTGCGTACTCTGGCTCCACACCTGACGTACAGCACCAAAAGAAGGGAACTGTACGTCAGGTAAAGTCTACAAAAGAGGTCAGACTCTACTGCAAGTGTACCGAACTATTAACAATGGTTTACTGGTTGATTAGCATGCTGGGGTTATAACAGAGTGACAACAGAAAGTAAACGCAGCAGGAAAGTAAAACGGGACAAGCAGTAGTCGTAGCGTGTGCCACCAACTAGGGGACTAGCCTAACCGGTGTCAAGACAAAACATGACAAGACGAAACGTGACAGGACGAAACGTGACAGGACAGGACAAGACAAGACAATTGTGACATGAAGGGTTCACGCCTTACGGTTCGAGGGGGATCAGACCCTCTTGCCGTGCGCACGCTCAACCCTACCCCAAACCCCAGAACTCAGGACAAGACAATAGAGGGCCACTCACTCTGCTAGGTGAGTGCCTCTATCCCCACGATGGGTAGCGTATCTCTCACTCTGCTAGGTGAGCGATGAACGCCTCGTGGATGAAACCGTACTACTGTATAGGACCACTCACTCTGCTAGGTGAGTGTCTCTATCCTCTCGGTATGCTGGGACACTCACTCTGCTAGGTGGGTGCCGAGCTTCCCGTAGGTGTTCCGTAACAAAGATCACTCACTCTGCTAGGTGAGCGTCTCATTGCCCACAGGCTGTGTATCCGTACAAAGGATCACTCAGAGAGTGCCCTATTGCCCGCAGGCTGTGCAAAACGGAACATGACGTGACAAGACAGGAAGGGTTATTCTAGGGTGTCCACACACACGCACACACATGATAGCCCTACAATATCAAAAGTTGTTGTTGTCAGGCTCAGACTTCGTCGTCAAGTCTGAGCCGTCAGGAGTCGTTCCAGACGCTATCATTTCATGTCCGGTTCTCTTTGTTCACAGTTTAATAGTTCTAACAGTCTAAGGCCTAGGCACGGCCGAAAGAGCAAGTGAGTACACTTGCCTGCGGTAGCGAGTGTGTCGTCCGTCCGGGGCGTCGCGTCCAGTCGTCGCGTCCGCGGTAGTCTGTCTGAAACGGTCACGGTGACAGTGTTAGGTCACGATTTTAGAAATTCCTATTTAAGTTCACTTCTAAGTTGAACGTGGCTACCCTAACAGTCACGAGTCAAGTTGTCCGATCAGCCTATCCGACGATTCTATCCTATGTGCACAGTCAAAAGTCCGATCGTCGGTCTACGGTTCCACATCGTTTTAAGAGAGCAGAAATTAAATTTAATGAGTTAAGTTGCCGTTTTTAGTTAGGTTTCCAGTTCTGCTATTGCGTGGGTTTCGCTACGAGGTAGGGGAACCAACCTGTCCGGGGTTTGGTGCGAACGGGAAGTAGAGTCTGAACGGCGACCGATCTGAGTGGCACGGTCACGGAACATCTTCTAGTGGCGTCTCGGCTACGGGTAGCATAGCCAGACACGTTCTGGTAGTGGTCGGAGAGTACGGACAGTGGCTAGGGGCTGGACAGCGGGCAGGAGTGTCGAGAAGGCGTTCTACGGCTTCCGGGAAACCGTAACAACAACTCGGGGTGAACGGTTCGTCGAACGCTACGCCTACGACGTCGAGAGTCGTAAGAAGAGTTCGTGACGTCGATGAATACCCCCAGAGGGTGTAGGAGGCTGTCGAGGGACTCCAACAGCGAGGGGAGACGACGAGATCTTGGCGGCGCGTCGGTACGGCGTCAAACACGCAAAACAGCGAGTAAACTCGCTGTTTCAGAGGAGTTGCAGCCTTGGGTCGCTGCCAACAGCGAGGAGGGACAGAGAGGGGTCCACGGCGACGGCGAGGGGCTCCGACGGCGGCGGCAGTGGCGGCGACGTCCGTGGCGAGCTGCTGCAGCTGCTGTGCGCGTTTCAGGTGACTGCGGCGGTTTCCGGCGACGAGGGGCGGCGCACGGGGTCGCAGGCGAGAGAGGGAGGTCGGGGGACGGCTTACGGCGGTCGAACGGCGTCGGAGCAACCGCCGGCGTGCAGTCGCTGACGGGGTCGGGCACTGGCGATCGGAAACGGAGCTGCGGCGGTCGCGGCAGCCACGTGCGACGTCGGTGAGGCGGGTGCGGGCTGTTGGTCGCCGGTGTCGGGGCAACCGCCGGCGACGGCGATGGCGAGTGAGGGAGGTCGGGGATGCGATGGTTTTTATCGGGCTTGGGGTTCTCTTGATAGCGGCTGCAAAGGATTTAAAACCCTAGGTTTTGCACGTGAAGGGAAGAGATAGGTTTGGGTTTTTAATAATAATTAAAAGTTGATATTTAACTAAAAGTTTATAGGTTAAATGTGTTAGGGTATAGGGATGGAGGAGTGTACAAAGTGGGGTAAGACTAGAGGTGACTAGCGTAGCAGTTTAGGAAAGATTTAAAATCAATTAATAGGCAGATATCACCAGATTTGGCAACAATTCGAATTTGAACTGATTGGGGAGATCGACGGTCGAGGTTAATCCGGGTGATAACTCGCAATCCGGACGTCAGAAAAATAATCCGAAAATACCGGGACGATCTTGATGACGAGACGCACAGATCTACGGAGCCTGATCGTGCGTAACGCCTACCAAGAATTTTCGTAAAATTGGAAACGGCGTTTTGAGTCAAATGACTAAAACGCCCCTATCGTTCAAAGTCGTTTTGCGAGAAAACGAGTCGTGAAACGACGTTCCCAAAAATTACAATAAAATCCAACACCCCGAAACAATCGCAATGGCATATCGCATCGCATATGCCGGAGCTCAGAACTAGCCAAATAAATTACGTGCACGATAAAGCACGTGCACGCAGAAAATACGAACGGTCGGAAAGCGGCCGTTACATTCTACCCACCTTAGAAATGATTCCGTCCTCGGAATCACTCATACTAAGACTAATTACAAAACTTATAAATACCTAAGCTTATAACTCCTATCCTCCACTCCATGATCTCTGATCATTAAAACTTCAATATCGTTCCTCCAATAATCCATCATAATCCCTTTCTTTTCACTGGGCAAAGACACGACTAAACCCACCTCCTAATACTTAGCTATAGACTCATCACTACTGTTCGAATTTCCAACTCCAAGTTCTCCCAAAAATAATAATCATCTTCTCAAACCATACCACTTCGCTAAACATCATCGCTCAAAAAAAATCTTTTCAATTTCTCGATCTCCTCCCAATATTAGTCAATCGCTAAAATGTTGTTCTAGGCAATCACCAATCTAAGACATAAACTTTGTCTATCTTACAAAATCAACAATCGCCTTGTTCGCAATACATTCTTCGCCATATCATCCCATAAATTTATCCGTCAAATAATTTAAACCATCAAAAATCACATTCTATCCTTACTCACTATATCTAATCCTAACCAATATTAAATCCGTCTTCTCATCATCCATTTGTCACTATAAATCATGATATATCTTCATAGCTATTCATATCTGCTACCCGTCCAAGTTTCAAATCCGATAAGTTCTCATCTCCATGTGTTCAATTTCATCCAACTAGAATTTCCATTGAGTCGATTACACATCGGTATTATAAATAAGTCTTGGACACCTCGTTCCTTTCATCCAAAAGAAATCTATTCTAATATCTTGGTGTATTCAAAACCAACTAATCACCGATACAACATATCTCATCCCACTCTGAGCCTACCCGTAAACATAACCTTATAACAAAATATCTAGTACTAACAATATCAAAACAATATAAAATAACATCCCTGAAGAGGAAAAAAAGAAAGTTTAAGGCTAAGGCATATTTTAAAACATTGGAAAAACGTGTGGAGGTGTGATATTGGATGAGGGAAGATAGGTGGGTTGTGATCTTTGTGGGCTAATCCCAAAACATTAAAGGTTTGATTTGAAGGGAACAAAAGTTTTGAAACATACATAAGCAGCCAAAAATAAGCTAAACTATAATATGAAAGATTCAAAACTATGGAGTTACCTGCAACGACGCCATCTGTTGCTGTCATGACATATGCTCCACGGACAACAGCTCCTCTCTGGGTAGGGGCAGGTGCTCCGCCCTCAGCATGGCGATACCTCGGGCAATCTACAAAGGCGTGTGTGGCAGCTCCACATGCCAGACATAAACCCAGCTTCTTCCTGCAAGTGTTCTGCTGATGCCCTGGCTTGCCGCAGAAATGGCATGGTCCCTTATTCTGACTCTGCATAGGTGCTCCTGACCTTTTGAAAGGCACTGTCTGAACTAGTCCCACCGTCGGCCTAGCAGGCGGTCGATACTGCTCCATGGGACGCTTCCCCTTATCAGTTGGAGAGTCAGGTAGGAGTGAAATAATCTCATGATTCTTCGCAGCATCTATCACCTCCCTCATAGTTGAGAAACTCGTCGAAGACATAGAAGCCTGAATCTTCGGACGCAGTCCCTGACGAAAGCGATCAGCTCTCTTCTCCTCCTTCCTCACCATATGATGGGCAAAACGGCTCAGCATCTCGAACTCAGCTTCATACTCCTCGACAGTCATCTCCCCTTGCTTCAGGTTTATAAACTTGCTCAGCAGCTCCCTCCTGGCAGACTTGGTGAAATACTTATCCTTAAACATCGAGCGGAAGGTCTTCCACTCCACTGGCTTCAGCAGGCGCCTCTCCTCAATGCGCCACCAGTTCCTGGCATTCTCTGTCAACTGCATCTTTGCTATCTCCACTCGGGTATCATCAGGAATCTTCGCCGCAACTAACTTCTCCTCCGTGCTCTGGATCCACTCGTCAGCAGCTAGGGGTCCTTCTTTCCCCGAAAATGTTCTCGGCTGGAGCTCATTGAACTGCTTCACTCCTGGAGCAGCTCGTGGGGCAGGCGGAGGTGATGGTGCAACCGGGGGAGTCTGGGCAGCACGCTGGGACTGCTAAACCAACTGATGATGCACGTCCAGCATCTCTCTCATCACGCCCAGAAATTGACGGAACTCGCCACTTCGTCCATCCATGGTCCCGTCAGATGAAGGTCCGTCTCGATCTCCACGTCCTCTTACCATCCTAACGATAGGGAAAAAAACACGACTTAGACTCATACATATGCCTGAATGGAAAGAATGAATGTTAATACTTCTATCGTTCCGAACTTTTGCAGAAAAGGACCTGCATGGGCCACCACTAAAACCTGTCACGCCCCGCTTCCCAAAACGACAGAAGCGAAACGTGACAAGGCCCGCTTAGGCCGGAGCTGTGAAGCTCGGACCCAATAAGCGTCTGTGTGGTACTCCAAGACGAAGGAACAGGTCCCTGCAGGTTAGTACGGAACAACAAAAGTACTAAAAGAGATGCATTCATTTTATTCCATAGATATCCAGAAAGTACAGAGAGTCTAAACAAAAGCCAACACGGCTACAAAACAACTGGAGTAAACTAATGATGCAAGCACCCAACCTAAACAGAAAGTAAACGGTGCTACGCACCCAACTAAACTGCAGTGAAACCTCTGAATCAGCAACGTGAAGATCCCTAGCTCTGGTCCTCCTCAGGCACGTACTCTGGGTCTGCGTCCTCCGGCTCTGCGTACTCTGGCTCCACACCTGACGTACAGCACCAAAAGAAGGGAACTGTACGTCAGGTAAAGTCTACAAAAGAGGTCAGACTCTACTGCAAGTGTACCGAACTATTAACAATGGTTTACTGGTTGATTAGCATGCTGGGGTTATAACAGAGTGACAACAGAAAGTAAACGCAGCAAGAAAGTAAAACGGGACAAGCAGTAGTCGTAGCGTGTGCCACCAACTAGGGGACTAGCCTAACCGGTGTCAAGACAAAACATGACAAGACGAAACGTGACAGGACGAAACGTGACAGGACAGGACAAGACAAGACAAATGTGACATGAAGGGTTCACGCCTTACGGTTCGAGGGGGATCAGACCCTCTTGCCGTGCGCACGCTCAACCCTACCCCAAACCCCAGAACTCAGGACAAGACAATAGAGGGCCACTCACTCTGCTAGGTGAGTGCCTCTATCCCCACGATGGGTAGCGTATCTCTCACTCTGCTAGGTGAGCGATGAACGCCTCGTGGATGAAACCGTACTACTGTATAAGACCACTCACTCTGCTAGGTGAGCGTCTCTATCCTCTCGGTCTGCTGGGACACTCACTCTGCTAGGTGGGTGCCGAGCTTCCCGTAGGTGTTCCGTAACAAAGATCACTCACTCTGCTAGGTGAGCGTCTCATTGCCCACAGGCTGTGTATCCGTACAAGGGATCACTCAGAGAGTGCCCTATTGCCCGCAGGCTGTGCAAAACGGAACATGACGTGACAAGACAGGAAGGGTTATTCTAGGGTGTCCACACACACGCACACACATGATAGCCCTACAATATCAAAAGTTGTTGTTGTCAGGCTCAGACTTCGTCGTCAAGTCTGAGCCGTCAGGAGTCGTTCCAGACGCTATCATTTCACGTCCGGTTCTCTTTGTTCACAGTTTAATAGTTCTAACAGTCTAAGGCCTAGGCACGGCCGAAAGAGCAAGTGAGTACACTTGCCTGCGGTAGCGAGTGTGTCGTCCGTCCGGGGCGTCTCGTCCAGTCGTCGCGTCCGCGGTAGTCTGTCTGAAACGGTCACGGTGACAGTGTCAGGTCGCGATTTTAGAAATTCCTATTTAAGTTCACTTCTAAGTTGAACGTGGCTACCCTAACAGTCACGAGTCAAGTTGTCCGATCAGCCTATCCGACGATTCTATCCTATGTGCACAGTCAAAAGTCCGATCGTCGGTCTACGGTTCCACATCGTTTTAAGAGAGCAGAAATTAAATTTAATGAGTTAAGTTGCCGTTTTTAGTTAGGTTTCCATTTCTGCTATTGTGTGGGTTTCGCTACGAGGTAGGGGAACCAACCTGTCCGGGGTTTGGTGCGAACGGGAAGTAGAGTCTGAACGGCGACCGATCTGAGTGGCACGGTCACGGAACGTCTTCTAGTGGCGTCTCGGCTACGGGTAGCGTAGCCAGACATGTTCTGGTAGTGGTCGGAGAGTACGGACAGCGGCTAGGGGCTGGACAGCGGGCAGGAGTGTCGAGAAGGCGTTCTACGGCTTCCGGGAAACCGTAACAACAACTCGGGGTGAACGGTTCGTCGAACGCTACGCCTATGACGTCGAGAGTCGTAAGAAGAGTTCGTGACGTCGATGAATACCCCCAGAGGGTGTAGGAGGCTGTCGAGGGACTCCAACAGCGAGGGGAGACGACGAGATCTTGGCGGCGCGTCAGTACGGCGTCAAACACGCAAAACAGCGAGTAAACTCGCTGTTTCAGAGGAGTTGCAGCCTTGGGTCGCTGCCAACAGAGAGGAGGGATAGAGAGGGGTCCACGGCGACGGCGAGGGGCTCCGGCGGCGGCGGCAGTGGCGGCGACGTCCATGGCGAGCTGCTGCAGCTGCCGTGCGCGTTTCAGGTGACTGCGACGGTTTCCGGCGACGAGGGGCGGCGCACGGGGTCGCAGGCGAGAGAGGGAGGTCGGGGGACGGCTTACGGCGGTCGAACGGCGTCGGAGCAACCGCCGGCGTGCAGTCGCTGACGGGGTCGGGCACTGGCGATCAGAAACGGAGCTACGGCGGTCGCGGCAGCCACGTGCGACGTCGGTGAGGCGGGTGCGGGCTGTTGGTCGCCGGTGTCGGGGCAACCGCCGGCGACGGCGATGGCGAGTGAGGGAGGTCGGGGATGCTATGGTTTTTATCGGGCTTGGGGTTCTCTTGATAGCGGCTGCAAAGGATTTAAAACCCTAGGTTTTGCACATGAAGGGAAGAGATAGGTTTGGGTTTTTAATAATAATTAAAAGTTGATATTTAACTAAAAGTTTATAGGTTAAATGTGTTAGGGTATAGGGATGGAGGAGTGTACAAAGTGGGGTAAGACTAGAGGTGACTAGCGTAGCAGTTTAGGAAAGATTTAAAATCAATTAATAGGCAGATATCACCAGATTTGGCAACAATTCGAATTTGAACTGATTGGGGAGATCGACGGTCGAGGTTAATCCGGGTGATAACTCGCAATCTGGACGTCTGAAAAATAATCCGAAAATACCGGGACGATCGTGGAGACGAGACGCACAGATCTACGGAGCCTGATCGTGCGTAACGCCTACCAAGAATTTTCGTAAAATTGGAAACGGCGTTTTGAGTCAAATGACTAAAACGCCCCTATCGTTCAAAGTCGTTTTGCGAGAAAACGAGTCGTGAAACGACGTTCCCAAAAATTACAATAAAATCCAACACCCGAAACAATCGCAATGGCATATCGCATCGCATATGTCGGAGCTCAGAACTAGCCAAATAAATTACGTGCACGATAAAGCACGTGCACGCAGAAAATACGAACGGTCGGAAAGCGGCCGTTACATATATATATATACATATCGCTGGATCTGTAGATGGCGGCTCATCTTGCGGCACCGGTGATCCCATTATCGCTGGATCTGTAGATGGTGAATTGGAAACTAAAGGAAACCATGGTGGATTGGAAGAGGGCACCAGCTTGAAGGCGAAGGATGCGGGACATCAACCTAAGGGTCCTCAGCCAGATCTGGATGAGGGTGAATGGAGGCTTGTTTCTCGTAGAGGCAAGGCTCAATTTACAGATAAGGGGAAGGACAAGCTCATACCGGGAGGGGGAGTCATCAATGCTCAGTGATCCAGGATAAGCTTTAACATGCAAATGCGAGGAGGAGGAAGCACAACCCAATCGCGTGGAGGAGGCCCAAATCATCGGCCAAGGCATAATAAGCCAGGAGTTAAGAGGAAGACTGTATACATATATATATGTACATATATATATATGTACATATATATGTATACATATATATATGTACATATATATATGTATACATATATATGTACATATATATATATATACATATATATATAATGAAGGAGAGCTCTGGCGACACAGGCGATCCCATTATCGCTGGATCTGTAGATGGCGGCTCATCTTACGGCACCGGCGATCCCATTATCACTGGATCTGTAGATGGTGAATTGGAAACTAAAGGAAACCACGGTGGATTGGAAGAGAGCACCAGCTTGAAGGCGAATGATGCGGGACATCAACCTAACGGTCCTCAGCCAGATCTGGATGAGGGTGATGCTGGGTATCACTCTGATATCATTGCGACGCTGTTAAGGCCCATCATCCATGGCACCCTAGACCCGTCACAAGATACCTCAGAAACTTGTTTTACGGCATGCCTCTCGACAATGCCCAACCCATTATAAGATCCCCATCTTATCGGGACTTGGTACGGTAAGAGCGATTACTTCGGGTCGGCTCATAACCCGAGAACCTGTACTCAAGCTAACCAAGCTCTGATACCAATGCTGGGTTTTCTGGGACCCTTAGGGCACAAAAACTCTAGTCCCGTCCTAAGTCGGACGGAACATAGACAGAAATGCAGCGGAAAAATTTTATGTTAATCTAATTAACATGCAACCCTAAGGAACCAGACCCTGTTAGCCATGATCTCTGCCAACTTGGTGTGGATCTGACCACCCCAAGAGGGATCTAACTACTGCGAATAATTAAATGAAAACTTAAACACATACCCGGAATCTCAACCCTGGGGCAGGCGAGATGTTCCGCACCGTCTTCCGAGCTGCTCCCGTCCCACGCCGAGCCGCTCCTTGAACCGCTCCCCGAACTGCTCCTCGAACCGCTCCGCATCCCGAGGCGATCAATCACATGTCACCGACCCAACCACGCGCGGAAGAAAGTTTCACGCGAGTGAAACCTTCGCCTAGATTTCGGATCTGAATCCGAACTCCGTTGCGGCTTTGCTAGAGCCCTCAAGAGTAAGGCAGAAATTTATAGAGAGATAGAGAATATTTATTTTAGCCTAGATCCGTGCGTGCTCCAACATTTACGAGAGCCGCTCAGATCTAGAGCTTGGGACGAGTTTTGAGGAGGAGAGCAGACCCCTATTTATATAGGCGGCTGACTACTCCCCTTTCTCAAAATCCGATGTGGGACTATTAATTTGAGTTAATCAAAATCAAGTTAGTTTGCACTTCACAAAGTGCAAACTTCCGTGAATTTTAACTCACTCACCGTTGAGCTTCATGATTGATACAACCTATCAATTCGAAGGGTGTTCAACGGTGAACGCGTAGGAAAAAACGGCTCGTCAATCCGAGTCCGTTTGACCCTTCAAACAATTGTCCAAAGATAGCCAAAAGTCATGCTTCTCTTAGAAACGTAGCCGTCAAGAAAATCCCAGGTTTCAAAAACCCTAACCAGAAAATTCGGGCTTGGTGGGCCTCCATTTTCGCAGGTTTCAGCCCAACAGTTTGGGCTAACTTGTTTTGGCTATAACTTGTGCATTTGGACTCCGTTTTTGACGCGGTTTGAACCTGCGTTTAGAGCGGGACGATCCCGTCATCTAGGTAACCTTTTCAACGCATTTATTTAATTAAATATAGTCTTAAATAATTTAAGACACATTTAATCTCTTTTGCATCAAATGCAAAATAGTCCATATCTAAGCTTAAATTATCATTTGCATCAAATACAAATGATCCGAGGGCATATTCCTCTACAGGTGAATGGAGGCTTGTTCTCGTAGAGGCAAGGCTCAATTTACAGATAAGGGGAAGGACAAGCTCATACCGGGAGGGGGAGTCATCAATGCTCAGCGACCCAGGATAAGCTTTAACATGCAAATGCGAGGAGGAGGAAGCACAACCCAATCGCGTAGAGGAGGCCCAAATCATCGGCCAAGGCATAATGAGCCAGGAGTTAAGAGGAAGACTGATGTTCGTCGTGCTGATACACAGAAGGTATTCGTCAAAATGCCAATTCGACCAAATATCCCGCTTCACATTAACACTGCAGGTCCAAAGCCCTCTTGGTCTGACGTATGAGCTAATCGTAGAACCTATGACGAATACCTATCCATGTCATTCGTTCCTCTGCAGATTAAAGAAAGTGGAGATTGTGTTGGTAGAGTTTTGTCCTCTATGCTTGAGAAGGGAGCCGAACGTTGGAAAAACACCTTGGTGGGATATGTCTTAGGTGATGTACCGTATTACGACCAACTACGTGCTTGGGTTGATCGGTTATGGAAATTAAAGAAGGGGGTTCACATCTATAGTAGAGAGAATGGGTTCTTCTACTTTAGGTTTGATTGTCCTGAGGAGTGTGAACGTGTGCTATATGGTGGTCCTTGGCTATTTGATGGGAGATTAACCATGCTACAGAGATGGAGCCCAACCATACGACACGACAGGGATATGCTGTCATCTGTTCCTGTTTGGATCCAATTCCACGGCCTTCCCTTAAGTATGTGGACTAAGGAGATTCTTAATGTAGCTTCATCGGTGATTGGTTCCCCAATTTGTCTGGACAAAGCTACGGACAGGCTTGATCGTTTGTCCTATGCGAGATGCCTTGTGGAGGTTGATGCTAAGAAGGCTCTCCCTCAAAATGTTAATCTGGAGTTAGACGACGGCTCCATCGTTACTATTGATACGAAATATGAGGGGGAACCCCCAAGATGTAGCAAATGTATTTGCTTTGGGCATTCGGATGATAAATGCCCTGATAAGCCCCAGCTCCCTTCGATCCAACCAACAGGCTCAATTAACAATCATTTAGGGGAAGGAAAAAGTGATACTGAGCCAGTTCTCGCACACCAGGCCAATTTTGAAAGCTTGATCCGAGTTGGAAATATTGAGCTGAATAATTTGCCACCAAAGGAGACCCAACCACCTGCAGCTGACAATAGGGAGGAACAAGCGGTGATATTGGACTGTTCTATCAAGCTTGCTTCTAATGACATTCCTGTAAATGACCATCCTTCCTGTTCTGATGGAGTTTTTTCGGAGGGCATTAACACCGGGCACCTTGAAGCTATTAACGTCAGGGGGCGGACAACTCCTTCGGAACCCATCTGCACTGATGTTGAGCCTGAGGATACCTTGACTGATGATATCCCAAGCAAACTAACTTTAATTAATCCAGAATGGGAGCAGGATCAATGTTTGCATGGGAGCAGTTGCAGAGATGAAGCCCTAGTAGTTGGGAAGGATAGTTTGACTGAGAAGAAAACACATATGCCAAATGTGACGGCGGGGGGTTTAAGGAAAAGTACCCGGTTGAAGGATGGGGCCTTGGCGAGGCCAAACACACTATTACTTTAATGTCTATTTTCGTCTGGAACACTAGAGGTCTTAACAACTCAGTTAGGAGGAGAGACCTTAGGGACAGACTACAGAAAATTAAACCATCCATGGTTATTTTACTAGAGACGAAGTTGAAAGAGGAGGGCGAGAAGTGGAATCCTACTTTCCAAGGAATTGGAGTTCTATGGGAAATTTTATGGCGGACTCAAGAGGCCGTATACTCATAGCCTGGGACACTGGGATTTGGCATGCGGCAATTAGCTCTACTTCAAGACAACATATTACACTGAGGTGTACAAATGAAGGGGGTTTGTCTATATTTGTTACAGGTGTGTATGCCTCAAATTTGCGCAGTGAGCATCTTCTCCTATGGGATCATTTGGAGAAGGATGCGGCAAAGATTGTTGGGAAAGCATGGATTCTTGCGGGAGATTACAATTGCGTCAGATACTTAAATGAAAAGACTGGGGGAAGGCGTTGCATGATGAAAGTTTTGGATGATTTCAATGGTTGTATCAACAATTACGCCTTATTTGATCTCAAATGCATCGGTCCTGCAATGAGTTGGTGCAATCGTCGTATAGGCCAGGAGAGAATTACGGCACGGCTGGACCGCGTCCTTTGTAATGCGGGCTTTCTGGATGTTCTCCTGACCGGCGCCCCGTTTACGGTTTGGGCGCGGTGTCGTTTTACCGCAAGTGCACGGTTAGTGTAGGGTGCGGGTTTATCGAACTCAAGGATGTGGATGGCTTGAGTGGCTACTAGCCTCGCCTAGGTTGTGTGCTAGCTACGCGGATGATATGGGTGGAAGTGTAGGAATAAAAGAAAGAAACAAAAAGACGCGAAATGAATCCCCGCTAACACGGGCTAGAGCACTCATGACACTTGGCATTTGACTTGACCCAGGGTGAGACATTGCCCCCAAAAGGTGGTACCTAGAGTCCATGGCCCGATATTTCGGTCGGTGCCAAGTACTGTAACGGCCACTTCCTGTCGTACGTATTTTGTGCGTATGTTGATTCGTGTGCGTATTTTCGTATTGGTTGTATTATTGTAATTCCATAGTTCTGACGCGCGACCGAACTCCGTATTCATGACCCTCTCGGAGGCGTGATCGCTCCGGTATCTTGTTTATAATTTTTGGATGTCGATAGGTCGACCTGCTTTAACCTCATTATTAAAAATTAAATTTTATAATTAAAAAAATTCGAATATTGAACCTGATCGTTTCCTAAGGAAATATATGTTCTTTTTTAAACAAATCTGTTAGAAAATGATAATAATAATAATAAACTCCTTTTTTAAAACTAACCTATTAATATAAACCTATCCTTTTAAAACCCAACAGTAACTTTTACCCATCCTTCAAACCTGCGAATGTGTGTTTATTAAAGGGATCAACCCAAATCCTATTGCTTAACTAAATCAAAAATCGTTTTAAACAGAATTCCAACTGACCCCACATACACGTCTCTCTCCCACGTCTCCACTCTCCCCACGTGGAGCATCTCCCCTTAACAGCTCTAGAGGGTCTACAATAACCTAAACCCTAGACTTCTCCTCACTGCTCTCAGCCTCTTCAAATTTTATAACCCAAAATTTTCCCCTAGGCTCACGTGTGCTCTGCCGACCCTCAGCCCTGTTCGGCGCGCCTACAACCTCCCCGAAACCCAAACCACCGCCTTAACCTGACTTTGTCTCCTCCCGAATGATCTACACTCGCCGTTGCCCTGCACTCGGAGTCACTGCGCCTCCGTCTGCATCCATCGCCGTCGGGGCCGCTGCAGTAACACCTCCGTCCATCGCCGTTTTCTCCTGCTAGGTCGACAGAACGAATCGAAACACGTAAGTAAAAATTTATATCATATACCGTCAGTTATCTCGTTGATGCCTGAATAAAATGACTTGTTTTCAAGGTCTGGAAGAGTATTTGCATGCCAAAGCATCATTAATCATTGTCAACACATCCTAATGTATGCTTTGTTGCTTAATTGTTCTGACCATTACTGTTCAGAGATTTAGTGAAGAATGCTTTTTGATCTCCACCTGGAAATGCCTTAGATTGGTGAACATGGCCAACTTACATGACGTCTAAGTGCATTGCACTGACATACATTATTATTTTTAAATCCAGTCAAGTTGTAAATCTCATTTATGTGACAATGACAAGCTACAAATAATATACAAATATTGCTTAAATTGTTGTAGTCTTGTTAGGCTGTATGATATTTATCCAACCCAACTTCTTTACGGTTCGTTGTTTGGCCTGCATAGTCTATATTTTTAAATGTACGTTAGCCAGTCAATGCCGAGGAACAAAGAAAATCTTGAGGATCCTTTGAATCAACTAAATTAGATATAAGAGGAACATTTATTGTTTCTGGACACCTATCTGTGATTTAGAAAATGTTCGTTTAAATGTTGGCTCTATCACTTTTGGACTTCATTAAACATACAATTTAGTTTATGATGTAAGCTAGTACACAACTCCTAATATAAATGTTAAAATGACATTAATATTCTGTAACCTTAACAGAATGCAATGCTTCTAACATGTGGGTAGTATCACTACTAGCAGTATATTACATAATGGTTAGTTTAATTATATGGTACAAACACCACCCGATGGTAGAGAACTTAATGGTTAAAAAGATTACTATTAAATTATGTTGGGTCGAACCTAATTCATTATTATGTTTAATCAAAACAGAGAACCAGTCGCTCCATAGCGTAACGCACGTCAAGACGAACCCACGACAACCGATATCACCGGAATCAGGCAAGTGATACTTGCCAGTGTTATTTAGGCCATGTCCTAGGCCGTTTTGTACCGTAGCGTAAAAGAGACTAGGCAGTGAAATGATAGCTGCCTAGACGCCCTTTGATCTAGCTTGACAACGAAGCTAGATCCGTCACCTTCATCATGCTTACATGTCATGTTTAAATTCAATTAACGGTACGCGAAATATCTGTTCATGTCATTGCATACATTGATAGTTCATCGTGATAGCGTAGCACACGCTACTTTAAAATGTAATCTGCGGCGAGTAGGATCTCGACTCCTACACAGTGATCTGGCTAGGTGCACCCCTATGCCAAAAACACCTCCTGGCTCGTGATCCAGAAGATGGGTGCCAGTCCATATACACGTGGAGGGGTAGGGTTAAACGTTCGCTTGAGCGTAGAAGTTAGCCCGTACAGCTACTTCAGCCAAAAGACGGAAACTCTGAGCACAAAGTGAAAATCGTGATAAGTGATTCGTGCATTAGTGATTTGGTAGCTTTTGGCTACATCGTGCGTGCTTGTCTTTTCTTTTAAACTGTTGCATCATACTTAAATGTCATGTCATTGCATAATATTATAACTGCTAGGTTGTTAGTTTACGTTCAGTATCCTTGCTCAAGTCTATTTTTAGACTTGCTGACATGTGCCCCTCTCTCTTTTGGGTGTCACATGTTAGATCCTGAGCCAGAGTTTGTTGCTGGGGACGAGGTGTTTGAGGACGTCGAGCCTGAGCCAGTGGTTGACGAGGACTTCGTGGACACTGGTGACCAGTCTTAGAGGCTGTTTAGAGTCGCCTGTTAGTTGCTGTTAGTTGTCGGTGCGTAGCACCATTGTTTTACCTTGTACTTTTGATTGTTGGCCGGGTTTTGGCCTTAGACTCTTTTCGTTGTAGCCTGGTGGCTTTTCTGGATGTTGAACTTATTATTTATATTTGGACAATTTTGAGATTGAAATTTATTTCTGTCTCTCCTTTGGTTATTATCTTTGTTCCGTTCGTGGTTACAGGGACCTGCATATGATTTAGTGACGCTTATCAGGCGTGCAGCTTCACAGCTCCACGTCTGAGCGAACCTTCTCACGTCTCGCCTCCATTTTAGGGAAGCGGGGCGTGACAGGTTTTGTTGGTGGCCCATGCAGGTTCCTTCTTTTCTGTAACTGCGAACTATCGGAACAAGGATAATAATATTAGAATTTCCAATAAATAAAGTTCGACATTCGAGTCATAAGCTATGAGTCTAATTTATTTCGTTTTCCTATGTCAATAGATGGCTGGGAGACGGAATACCCGTGCTAGTGGTGGTGTGCCCCCTCGCGACGAGGAGCCGGATCGGTGTGCCCCCTCGTGACGAGGAGTCTAATTTATTTCGTTTTCCTATGTCAATAGATGCATCATCATCGGATGATGCATCAGATGATGCAGGTGCAGCAAGGGATGCTGCAGAATGCCCGAAATGTTCCGCCTGCTCGTGTAGCGCCGCCTGTCCAAAATGTCCCTCGCTTCGAGCCTGGAGCGAAGCAGTTTCGGGAGCTGGGTCCCGCTTACTTCGATGGGACCGAAGGACCTCTGGCTGCGGATGAGTGGACCAGGAACATGGAGGATAACTTGAAGATGTCGAAGGTCGACCCGGCTGGATGGGTTGACTTGGCGAAGCGACAGCTTAAGGATAACGCTCGGAACTGGTGGGACGCCGAGGAAGAGTTGCTGGAGGAGCCGATATCTTGGGATACTTTCAAGTCCAGATTTGATGAGGAATATTTTCCGAAGGCCGCCAGGAGGGAGATGGCGCAGCGCTTCATTGACCTGAAGCAGGGAAGCTTGATGGTGGATCAGTACCACCAGGAGTTCACTAGGCTGAGTCGTTTCACATCGAAGATGGTGCAGGATGCTGATGAGAGGGCCCAGAGATTTCTGCGGGGGCTTTCTTTGGATCTTCAGAGCTATGTGACTTCTTCTGATGCGGAGACCTATCAGAAGGTTTTGATTGCGGTGAAGAGGCAGGAGCGGATCGTGAACCAGAAGAGAGGACAGATTTCTGGAGCTGGGAAGAGGCCTATGGAACAGGTCAGGGCAGTGATGAGGCCAGGGTTCAAGCCCAACCAGCCAGCTCAGTTTAAGAGGCCAGGTGGGCCTGTTCTGAAGACGTGCAATCATTACGGGAAGCCGGGTCATGTGAAGGCCCAGTGCAGGAGGCTTTTGGGACAATGCTTGGTCTGCGTCGATGTTTCACATACTCTGAAGGATTACCCGAGCGCCAAGCAGCCTTGGACGGTACCTGTTGCAGCACAGTCGTTGCAGCAGAGGGCACCGGCACCTGCTGGTTGTGGAGCGGCTCTCGTGCCGTAGAGGCAGGCTTTTCAGCAGGCCATGCAGCCGAGGAGAAAGGCTTTTCTGATGACTGCTGTGGAAACCGAGACTGTGGATGAGGTTATCGTAGGTAATCCTCAATCTAGCTGTTTCTTTCCTTAGTTTTAGTTATCAGATTTCGTTTGGTTGCTTGCATATGTTTGTTTGCTAGAATAGGGTTTGATTGTTAGATTGTCTGTTAGGTGTAATTCTGGTTTGCACATTTCCTGCACGAGTCCTCTTTGACTCTGGTGCATCGATGTGCATTATATCCCGGAGCTTCGTGGACAAGCATTCTTTGTCGACTTTCCCTCTTCCCAAGAGTTGGGATATCGTTACAGGGAATGGCATGATCTTGGTGCATCGTGGTTGCAATTTTTGCCTGTTAGTGGTCTGTGGACACGATCTTTACGCTGATTTTATTGTCCACGACATCATCAACTACGATGCAGTACTTGGAATGGATTGGCTTGCGAGCTTCTATGCTACAATCGACTGTCGGAGGAAGAAGGTGGTGTTCGAGATACCCGGACACCCCGTATTTGAGTCCAGCCGAGGTAGCAGTTTGCTTGGCCCTGTCAGATTTCGGGCCAGACCGGTGGAGATTGTGGCTATACAGATGGAGCGGGATAGACCAGCTGTGGTGCGAGAATTCGATGACGTCTTTCCCGAGGAGATGTCTTGACTGCCGCCCGACCGAGCTCTTGAGTTTTCTATTGATCTTATTCCGGGAGCGCAGCCCATTTCGAAGGCACCATATCGTATGTCTCCAGCAGAGTTGGAGGAGTTGCGTAGGCAGCTGGATGAGCTTTTACAGAAGGGTTATATCAATCCTAGTGTGTCTCCGTGGGGAGCACCGGTACTGCTGGTGAAGAAGAAGGATGGTTCACGTCGCATGTGCGTGGACTACAGAGAGCTGAATGCTGTGATTATCAAGAATAAATACCCATTGCCACGAATCGATGACATTTTTGATCAGCTCGGAGGATCGAGGGTATTCTCCAAATTGGATCTGAGGAGTGGATATCACCAGCTGAAGGTGAGGAAGGAAGATGTCCCGAAGACAGCGTTCAGGACGAAATATGGTCACTACGAGTTCGTCGTTATGCCTTTTGGTGTGACCAATGCGCCCGCAGTTTTTATGAATCTGATGAATTTGATCTTCTATGAATTTTTAGATAAGTTTGTTGTTATCTTCATTGACGACATTCTGATCTACTCAAAGTCAGAAGAGGAGCATGCGTTGCACTTAAGGACGGTATTGGAGATTCTGAGGAAGCATCGTTTGTATGCTAAGTATTCGAAGTGCGAGTTTTGGCTGGACAGAGTTGCTTTTCTTGGGCATGTGGTGTCAGGTGAGGGAATTTCAGTGGATCCCGAGAATATTAAGGCCATCAGAGAGTGGCCTGTTCCGCAGTCAGCGTCTGAGATCAGGAGTTTCCTTGGGCTTGCAGGTTACTATTGGCGCTTTATTAAGGACTTCTCCCGTATTGCAGAGCCGATGACCAGACTGACGCGGAAGGATGTACCATTTGTTTGGTCTGATGGTTGTGAGAAAGCCTTTGGTGTTCTGAAGGAGAGATTGACGACTGCCCCTGTTCTTGCTGTGCCTGATCGTAGTGGAGGATTCGAGATCTTTTACGATGCTTCTGGCAAAGGTCTCGGATGCGTTTTACATCAGCATGGACATGTGGTCACGTATGCTTCTCGACAGCTTAAGGCTCATGAGAAGAATTACCCGACTCATGATTTGGAGTTGGCTGCAGTCGTATTTGCACTCAAGATTTGGAGGCATTTCTTGCTGAGTGAGAAGGTGAAGCTTTTCACTGATCACAAAAGCTTGAAATATATCTTTACGCAGAAGGAGCTCAACATGCGACAATGTCGATGGTTGGAGCTCATGGCAGATTATGAGATCGACTTGCAGTACCATCCTGGCAAGGTGAATGTGGTTCCTGATGCACTGAGCAGACTACCAGCGGTGATGATGTTGACTTCACAGTGGAGGTTGCAGCAGGATTTCTGTGAGTCTGGTATTGAGATTGTACTTCCGAGATAGGCTTCGTCGTTGATGTGTATGCAGATACAGTCGACGATCGTGGAACGGATCAAGGCAGGTCAGGCTGGAGATTCGAAGCTGAAGAGGATCCGTGAGCAGGTAGAAGCCGGCCTGCGGACTGACTTTCGGATTCATGAGGATGGCTCGCTGAGGTATGGAGCCAGAGTTTGTTTGCCAGCTGGAGATATCATAGAGGAGTTGCTTGTTGAGGCACATAGCTCGCCGTATTCTGTACACCCTGGAGGTACCAAGATGTATAAGGACCTTCGCCTAAACTATTGGTGGCATGGCATGAAGCGGAGTGTGGCACGGAGCGTTGCCAAGTGTTTGGTCTGTCAGCAGGTTAAGGCGGTGCATCAGCGTACAGCAGGGTTGCTACAGCCGCTTCCGATTCCGGAGTGGAAGTGGTAACACATCACTATGGATTTCGTGACTGGACTACCTCGGAGTCCGAAGCAGAATGACGCGATTTGGGTGATCGTAGATCGGTTGACCAAATCTGCGCACTTTATTCCCTTCCGAGTAGGAAATTCCACTTAGACACTAGCGAGGAGATATATGGAGGTAAATTCTTTTGCACTCCGTTTTTATTCCCTTTCTCTAGTTAGATAGTGATGTAACATGAATCGTGCAAGAGATCGTGAGACTTCACGGAGTCCCCGTGAGTATCGTGTCGGACAGAGACACGAGATTCACATCTCAGTTTTGGCAGAGTCTGCAGAAGAGTCTGGGTACGAGTCTGAGTTTCAGTACCGCGTACCAACCGTAGACGGATGGCTAATCAGAGAGGACGATTCAGATTTTAGAGGACATGCTGAGGGCGTGTATGCTGGACTTCAAGGGATCTTGGGAGGATCATTTCCATCATGTTGAGTTTGCATACAATAACAGCTACCAGGCGAGCATTGGCATGGCGCCTTTCGTCGCACTTTATGGGAAGAAATGTCGATCGCCATTGAGCTGGGATGACATTGGAGACAGGGATCTGTTAGGGCCTGAGATGATTGTGGAGGCAGTGGATGTTGTGAGGAACATACGGGAGAGGCTGAGGATTGCTCAGGACCGTTTCAAGCATTGGGATGATGCTAAACGGAGGCCTTTGGAGTTTCATCCTGGGGATCACTTCTTCCTGAAGATTTCTCCGAACCACGGAGTTATCCGATTTGGGAAGAGAGGTAAGCTGAGTCCGAGGTACATTGGGCCGTTTGACGTCGTGGAGAGAGTTGGAGAGGTGGCTTATCACTTGGCGTTGCCACCGTCACTGGAGGGAGTTCACAACGTGTTCCACGTATCTCAGTTACGTCAATACGTCAGTGATCCATCGCATGTTGTGGATTTCTCAGAGATCATGGTTCGTCCGTATCTGACCTATGATCAGCAACCAGTTGAGATTCTGGACCGACGGCAGAAGCAGTTGAGGAATAAGACCGTCGACCTGGTTAGAGTGCAGTGGCGTCATGGTTCACCTGGGGAGTCTACCTGGGAGCGCGAGGATGATATGAGAGAGCGCTTCACGCACTTATTTCTGGAGCAGTAGTTGATGTAGATTCCGAGGGCGGAATCTTTTCTTAAGGTGGGTAGGATGTAACGGCCACTTCCTGTCGTACGTATTTTGTGCGTATGTTGATTCGTGTGCGTATTTTCGTATTGGTTGTATTATTGTAATTCCGTAGTTCCGACGCGCGACCGAACTCCGTATTCATGACCCTCTCAGAGGCGCGATCGCTCCGGTATCTTGTTTATAATTTTTGGATGTCGATAGGTCGACCTTCTTTAACCTCATTATTAAAAATTAAATTTTATAATTAAAAAAAATTCGAATATTGAACCTGATCGTTTCCTAAGGAAATATATGTTCTTTTTTAAACAAATCTGTTAGAAAATGATAATAATAATAATAAACTCTTTTTTTAAAACTAACCTATTAATCTAAACCTATCCTTTTAAAACCCAACAGTAACTTTTACCCATCCTTCAAACCTGCGAATGTGTGTTTCTTAAAGGGATCAACCCAAATCCTATTGCTTAACTAAATCAAAAATCGTTTTAAACAGAATTCCAACTGACCCCACATACACGTCTCTCTCCCACGTCTCCACTCTCCCCACGTGGAGCATCTCCCCTTAACAGCTCTAGAGGGTCTACAATAACCTAAACCCTAGACTTCTCCTCACTGCTCTCAGCCTCTTCAAATTTTATAACCCAAAATTTTCCCCTAGGCTCACGTGTGCTCTGCCGACCCTCAGCCCCGCCGGCGCGCCTACAACCTCCCCGAAACCCAAACCACCGCCTTAACCTGACTTCGTCTCCTCCCGAATGATCTCCACTCGCCGTTGCCCTGCGCTCGGAGTCACTGCGCCTCCGTCTGCATCCATCGCCGTCGGGGCCGCTACAGTAACGCCTCCGTGTATCGCCGTTTTCTCCTGCTAGGTCGACAGAACGAATCGAAACACGTAAGTAAAAATTTATATCATATACCGTCAGTTATCTCGTTGATGCCTGAATAAAATGACTTGTTTTCAAGGTCTGGAAGAGTATTTGCATGCCAAAGCATCATTAATCATTGTCAACACATCCTAATGTCTGCTTTGTTGCTTAATTGTTCTGACCATTACTGTTCAGAGATTTAGTGAAGAATGCTTTTTGATCTCCACCTGGAAATGCCTTAGATTGGTGAACATGGCCAACTTACATGACGTCTAAGTGCATTGCACTGACATACATTACTATTTTTAAATCCAGTCAAGTTGTAAATCTCATTTATGTGACAATGACAAGCTACAAATAATATACAAATATTGCTTAAATTGTTGTAGTCGTGTTAGGCTGTATGATATTTACCCAACCCAACTTCTTTACGGTTCGTTGTTTGGCATGCATAGTCTATATTTTTAAATGTACGTTAGCCAGTCAATGCCGAGGAACAAAGAAAATCTTGAGGATCCTTTGAATCAACTAAATTAGATATAAGAGGAACATTTATTGTTACTGGACACCTATCTGTGATTTAGAAAATGTTCGTTTAAATGTTGGCTCTATCAGTTTTGGACTTCATTAAACATACAATTTAGTTTATAATGTAAGCTAGTACACAACTCCTAATATAAATGTTAAAATGACATTAATATTCTGTAACCTTAACAGAATGCAATGCTTCTAACATGTGGGTAGTATCACTACTAGCAGTATATTACATAATGGTTAGTTTAATTATATGGTACAAACACCACCCGATGGTAGAGAACTTAATGGTTAAAAAGATTACTATTAAATTATGTTGGGTCGAACCTAATTCATTATTATGTTTAATCAAAACAGAGAACCAGTCGCTCCATAGCGTAACGCGCGTCAAGACGAACCCACGACAACCGATATCACCGGAATCAGGCAAGTGATACTTGCCAGTGTTATTTAGGCCATGTCCTAGGCCGTTTTGTACCGTAGCGTAAAAGAGACTAGGCAGTGAAATGATAGCTGCCTAGACGCCCTTTGATCTAGCTTGACAACGAAGCTAGATCCGTCACCTTCATCATGCTTACATGTCATGTTTAAATTCAATTAACGGTACGCGAAATATCTGTTCATGTCATTGCATACATTGATAGTTCATCGTGATTGCGTAGCACACGCTACTTTAAAATGTAAGCTGCAGCGAGTAGGATCTCGACTCCTACACAGTGATCTGGCTAGGTGCACCCCTATGCCAAAAACACTTCCTGGCTCGTGATCCAGAAGATGGGCGCCAGTCCATATACACGTGGAGGGGTAGGGTTAAACGTTCGCTTGAGCGTAGAAGTTAGCCCGTACAGCTACTTCAGCCAAAAGACGGAAACTCTGAGCACAAAGTGAAAATCGTGATAAGTGATTCGTGCATTAGTGATTTGGTAGCTTTTGGCTACATCGTGCGTGCTTGTCTTTTCTTTTAAACTGTTGCATCATACTTAAATGTCATGTCATTGCATAATATTATAACTGCTAGGTTGTTAGTTTACTTTCAGTATCCTTGCTCAAGTCTATTTTTAGACTTGCTGACATGTACCCCTCTCTCTTTTGGGTGTCACATGTTAGATCCTGAGCCAGAGTTTGTTGCTGGGGACGAGGTGTTTGAGGACGTCGAGCCTGAGCCAGTGGTTGACGAGGACTTCGTGGACACTGGTGACCAGTCTTAGAGGCTGTTTAGAGTCGCCTGTTAGTTGCTGTTAGTTGTCGGTGCGTAGCACCATTGTTTTACCTTGTACTTTTGATTGTTGGCCGGGTTTTGGCCTTAGACTCTTTTCGTTGTAGCCTGGTGGCTTTTCTGGATGTTGAACTTATTATTTATATTTGGACAATTTTGAGATTGAAATTTATTTCTGTCTCTCCTTTGGTTATTATCTTTGTTCCGTTCGTGGTTACAGGGACCTGCATATGATTTAGTGACGCTTATCAGGCGTGCAGCTTCACAGCTCCACGTCTGAGCGGACCTTCTCACGTCTCGCCTCCATTTTAGGGAAGCGGGGCGTGACAAGTACGCTAGGCCTACCCGGTTCCGGACGGTGGGCATTCCCATGTCCATTAACACCTTCCGCAATCGGGAGCATTAAGGCCACAATGATATCTTCCAACACTTTGTCCAAGCCGCTCCCGCGTGCGAGGACTCGATGTCTATGCTAGGGGTGTGAGCTGTGGCTAGGGAGTCAACCGCCAAGTTTATTCCCCCTTGGCCCGACGGTCAAAGGCGGTCTTTTTTCCGCCAATGACAATGAAACGCCCCCGCGTAACCCTAATGGCCAAATAGGTCGAATGTGATTTCTAGCAATACATCAAGGCGGGTCTTGACTGGACAATGTTGGAAGCAACGATCTAGGATCTTGGTTTGATGATGACAAACGTGTCGGTATATCTGATGTGTGTGCTTAGTGTGTTTCAGGCTTGGCGATCACTATTTGGAGGAATTGCTATTCGTATAGCATATTGGGAGAAAGAGTCTATGTGTGCACAAAGAAGTTTGACTTGGTCAAAGGAGAGAAAAGTGAACCAAGTCAAATTTACTTAGGAGATTGGATTGATTCAAATCAATTTTAAGATGGATTTGTGTCTACACATTTCCTATTCTTCTCCCATTCATACCCAATTTGAATTGCTATCAAATCCCAACTTATTCAAATCAAATCTCCTATTTGTGGTGCAAAGAGATAGAATCAAATCACCTTTGAAATTCCCAATCCCTATCTCTTAGGGATTCTTTCCAAAACCCTAATCCTCCCTATATAAGCCAACGTCAAAGAGGAAGCAAAGGCGCGCGGCACAAAAACCCTAAAATCTACATCACATTACGGCAACCCAACTTGATTGATTGCCGCACAGACCTCTGAGGCCGAAGCCGTGACTCCATGGTGCATTGATCAAGACCAAACACATACTGCCAAAATTGATTTGTCTTCGTTGCTTTTGAAGGGGACGGCTCAAAAAGAATTACAAGAGGCAATCAACACAAAACAAAAAGGGAAGATTCTCTCTCTCTCTCATCTTAATTCCTGCCGAAATTGTCATAGGCCACGCACAGGAACAGAATCATTATTTGTGTGTGCCTGGTGCTTGCGTTAATTTGTGTGTGCTCATTTTAAGGGGATTTTTGTTGTTTGTTTTTTTTTGTAGCAGCAGCCGCATGGTTTATTTGGGTGCTCAAAAATCATCAAGAGATGTCCTCATAATTCTTTGAAGAGGCACAAACGTTGGAGGAGCAGCCATAATTATTTTTGTGGAGAGCCAAAAGATCAAATCGTTTTTTTAATAAACATGAATCCAATCTCCAGGCCGTTTTCAAAGCTCTTTCACGTGGGGCACAAAGATCCGGCCACCAACAAGTCTTGCAGCCATTCATTTATTTAAGGGTGCACAAATCTCTAAGAGCTCTAGAATATTTTCAAGATTTTTTTTTTATTGCTGAGATCCGGCCAATTTTGATTATCTCCTTGAATCTCAGAGAGGCAGGCCAAATATCTTGAAGAGCCGCACAGACTTGGTCTCTTGGTGCTTCAAATTGTTTTTTAAACCATGTGCGTAGGTTGTCAAAAAGAATCCCTAAGAGACACCTAATTTGATTATTTTATTCTCCATTCTTTTTGTCCTGTGCATGCAAGCACATCACGTTGGAAGCAACAACAAGGGGGCACGTACATAATTTGAAGGGAGTTGCACTTTGCTTTTTATTTACAATTCCTATTCTTTTTAGTCTGTACTTGCATGCACTAAATATTATTGTGTTTCTTTT
Organism: Scilla litardierei; assembly: GCA_030789695.1. Lineage (NCBI taxonomy): Eukaryota > Viridiplantae > Streptophyta > Magnoliopsida > Asparagales > Asparagaceae > Scilla > Scilla litardierei. The sequence continues at coordinate 266,337,595 of CM061142.1, read as the reverse complement.
TGCAGGTCACGCATGGAACAAGGACAGCCGAAACTTGTGAAAGATTTGTTTCGGCCGATCTAAAAATTGTGAAGGAGCGGCGCATTATTTTACACGTCTACACAGAGCAGCGCAAAAAATTGGGGTAGCCGACATAGCCGCAAAATTGTGAAGAGAGCCTTGACGCAATATTCAATTGGAGAAGCTAGTCGCAACTTAAGTTGCGAAGAGAGAGGAGACTACGACATCTACGTCAGACGATTTCTAGCCCGTGCTTATTGGCGAAGACATCGCTGCTATACAATCTGAGCTTCCTAAACTCTATACTTTATTATTTTGTGTAGCAATTGTGATAGATCTTCGAAGGGAAAACTTTACCTGTTTTTGGTGACTATTTTGGGACTTGTCTAGTTGGGACTAGACAAGTGGGACCCAGCTAGTTTGTGACTAGCTGGTAGAAAGCTTTGCTAGGATTGATAGTGAGAGGAAACACTATGTGTGGGGTACTGAGAGTCTGGCGAGTGTAGGGATGTAGAGGGTGCTCTGAGCGTGCTCTAACTTGTGACTTTGTACCTATTGCACTATTCAATCTAGTATTAGCTTTGGGGGCTGGAGTAGGTCGTTGGGACGACCGAACCAGGGTAAATCTGCTGTGTACTCTGTGTCTGCTTTTTATTACTCTGGTTGTGCTTTTAACTGCGTGTGATTTCTCGTGGGTTGCACGAGAATTTTTATTAGCCTATTCACCCCCCCCCCCCCCCCTCTAGGCTAGGATCCAGAAATATAAACGCACGTCAAAATCCCCCAAGCTGAACTCTTCCTCGTCCTCGAGGAAGACGAGTGAGAGTAGGAGCTCGGAGAGGAAAAATAAAGAAAAAGAGAGAAAAAGAAAACTCTATATCCTAGATCGCCCGTCAGGGCCAACAAAATCAAAAACGACACACCAAGCAAGCAAACGCCAAATCACATCACTAAACAAAGGAATACGAGTCCAGACAAGTGTTGTGGGCCCACGCGGTGAAGCGCGAGTGAGTGTGGTCGTGTGCTAGCAGACGGTGTCACTATCTACGATGTGTAATAAAGCTCCATATACACATACCCAAAGAAAGACCCAAATATCGATTCAATTTGAAATTGCGGCGAATATTAGCTCAAGCATGCATGAGAAGAGTATAAGAATAGAAGCGTATCATGCATCGGGAACTCCACAGCTAGGGACAAGGAAATCACCACACTATAGCCTAGATAATCGCTAGATGGTCCCTATGCCAAGTGTTTTCGAAAATGATGGAGGTTGAGAAGATGTGGAGTAGAACACTCGGTGCAAATTCTCGCCTTCCCCTTATTCTCGATAGATAGGAAAAATATTCACATTGGAAATTTTTGGGTTTTGGGCATTTGTATTTTTTTGGATTTCTGGATATACATATTTATTTTTTTTCTTCCCCCTTTTTTTCTTTTTTTTTCTTTCCTTTTTCTGGGTTTTTCTTTTCTCTCCCTTTTGGATTTTTGGATATTGGGATATATACACGTGTACTCTCCCTAGTGGGAGAACGGTACACGACGAGGGGATTTGCACCAAGTAAAATAAAAAAGAAATCGGAATCTAAACACTTGGGCAAAGGAAACTATTCTCTCTAATTAGAGCGTGTGCTAAATGGGTTATTTTAGTCCTTAGTTGTGGAATCCCGACACATGCGAAATGAAGTATATGATATATATATATATAGCATGCAGAAGCAGACAGGAGAAACAAATACCGCATATTCAAATCGAAGCATGATAATCTAGGGGTCATTCCTGGACAGGTATATAAAACACAATCACAAAGTAGAAGCACACCCAACTCTAGTCACGACACACGACTCACATAAAAGCTAAGTGGACCCGCGATGCATGAAATGCAAGAAGACTCGATATCCTAGGGTTAGTGAATGTGATTATCGAAGCCACGCTAGGTGTGTGAGATTTTGTGGCAATTCATCATAGGGTTCATCTCTAGGAGAAAGAGATAAAAAGAAGAAAAGAAAAAGAAAAAGAAAAAGATGGAGAAAACGACTCAAATAACAAAGAAAAAGAGACAAATGACGCACGAAGTGCGACTCCCCCAAGCTGAAAATTGCATTGCCCTCAATGCAATGATAGTTTATACGGGAGGGCAAAGAAAATGGGGGTGTGCGCACCGACAAAAAAAGTGAAAAACATGAAAAACACATGAACGAAACTAAAAAAATAAGAAGAAGAAACACTCAAATAAAAGATATAAAACGCAACGAAGGACTCAAAGATACAAACACACGACAACGACACACGAAAACATGCACACAAAAGTCGATTTCCCCCAAGCTGAACATGACAATGCTAGCAAAATGATATGATCAAGGGGGATGTAGAGATATGCTAGGGGGAAAATCAGAAAAGAAAGAAATCAGAATGCAGGTGCTCGTTCTCCTCGGAAGAGGATGTGGGGCGTGGGCGGTAGAAGTGATAGAAGGGCAAGACATGATGGGTTATTATGATGCAAAAGCAAATCTTAGATACGCTCCCCTCGCTAATGAGAGGAGACGAGATTATTCAAATCTAAACTAGAAAGCGGTAAATTTTTACACTACTGGATTAGGATACACCTGAGCATAGGCGGATCCAAGATCTGGAGTGGGTCAGGTAGCTGCTCTAACTGCTCCTTCTGTGGCTCCGCCAGAAGCGCTGTGCCACGTGTGCCAATGGACCCAAGCAATGCACCTCCAAGCATCCTTAGTAGGTGTCCACCTGTGACCTGCAGAGGACGAGGTGCATTAGTCCATGGCAAGAAATTATTTCCCAAAATAAATGTATCCCAGAGATAATCGTCAACATAAGATGGGAGAATAGTAAACGGGTGACGAATACTCCCTGAGAATGGGTCGCTATCCTCTGTACTAGTGACGATCAAATCCTCGCTTTCCATGAGAAGTGGCTCTCCAGGTGGCGACACACCGCAGCATACCTCAAGGGAGATAGATCCTGTGTCCTGCGAGAGATATGGTGTGTCAAATATATATGAGTCTAAAGAAATAGGAAGTGAAAAGCGAGACTCAAAAGTGGAGTGAGAGTGAGTATGAAAATCTCCCTGAATAGGGGCAATATGCTCAAGTAGATGCTCAACCGCAAAAGAAGTGGAGAGCGACGGTAAAGGTATATGTGACTCGGGCTCCATGGAGTGGACCATCGTATCCAAGCCCGCATGCACGTCCTCCTCGATGATATGCTCATACTCCACCATCTGCCCGATGTCCTGAATGACATCCTCATGGTTGACCACAGACCAGGGAAGAAGCAGCAACAGAGATGACAGTGGAGGTGGATGTGGAGCGGACCACTCGTATGTTGTCGTGGTGTCCATGTCCTCACACACATCCTCCTCGCCGGTATGCATAAGCTCTGTGGTCTCCTCGGTGCCCTCGTAGGACTCATGTGGGGTATCCAAATCAAGATGAGAAGTCTCTCCCACAAATCCTAGAGACATCTCCCCATCCTCACTATCACCATCAAAAAATGCTTCGTCATCCAAGTGGTAGTGTTGGAAAAATGGGTTATCGGCATAAGATTTGTCTATGGGGGCCGATGAGATGGTTGTCTCAACCATGAAAGTGGGTATATCCTCTCCTTCATCCCCTCTCCTCGGTGTAGGCTCGGTGATTGGTACCATGAAGTTTGTAATAATTGGCCTTGGTTAAACATGGCACTTTCAAGGAGAGACACGAGGCTTGATTCTTCTTGTGTTGGTGGAGGGATATAAGGTTGAGGAAATGGATGGGAGGTGTTTGGGCAATGGTTGTGGGAAAATGTATGGCCTTGGTGTAGGGGGGAGGCTCTCAAGCGTTAATGGGCAGTCATAATACATGTGCCCAACCACCTCACAAGTCTCACAAACCACAACTGAATAAGGATCATATCCTCCCATTTGAGCATCGAAATTTGATCTCCACATGGTTACACCAAAGATACCTGGACAACAAAAATAAGAAAACTAGAGAGGAGCGTCAATAGCACAAGAAAATAACAAAAAGATAATATAATGGTGGGGGGAAAATTTCTTGGTTTTTGAATATATTTTTTTTAAAAAAAAAATTTTGTGTTTTTATGCGTAGTCTAACGAACCCAAGCTAAGCTAATATCAAACCGAACGCCTCCCCGGCAACGGCGCCAAAAACTTGACCGGCGCCCCGTTTACGGTTTGGACGCGGTGTCATTTTACCGCAGGTGCACGGTTAGTGTAGGGTGCGGGTTTATCGAACTCAGGGAGGTGGATGGCTTGAGTGGCTACTAGCCTCGCCTAGGTTGTGTGCTAGCTACACGGATGATATGGGTGGAAGTGTAGGAATAAAAGAAAGAAACAAAAAGACACGAAATGAATCCCCGCTAACACGGGCTAGAGCACTCATGACACTTGGCATTTGACTTGACCCAGGGTGAGACATTGCCCCAAAACGTGGTACCTAGCGTCCATGGCCCGATATTCCGGTCGGTGCCAAGTACGCTAGGCCTACCCGGTTCCGGACGGTGGGCATTCCCATGTCCATTAACACCTTCCGCAACCGGGAGCATTAAGGCCACAATGATATCTCTCAACACTTTGTCCAAGCCGCTCCCGCGTGCGAGGACTCGATGTCTACGCTAGGGGTGTGAGCTGTGGCTAGGGAGTCAACCGCCAAGTTTATTCCCCCTTGGCCCGACGGTCAAAGGCGGTCTTTTTCCCGCCAATGACAATGAAACGCCCCCGCGTAACCCTAATGGCCAAATAGGTCGAATGTGATTTCTAGCAATACATCAAGGCGGGTCTTGACTGGACAAGACACCGGACCCCAACCCCCAACACATCTAGTGTGTTGCCGTACGAATTGGACTCAGATTTCTAGAAATCCCCATTGACACATTTCATCGAACACATGCCATGCAACCAAGCCAAATGTAAATTTCCAAGCATCAATCCTACCCTAACCTGTATTAGGGTTCATCAATGCTACTCAATGATGAAAAACATATAAACAAATAACACAAAAGACATACAAACATTCATAATGAAGCAAAACAAATACAACACAAAATAATAGGAAACAAGAGAAAGAAATACTTATCTTGAGTTTGAATCTTCAATCCAATACAAGATTTATTGAACAAAAGACCTAATCTAAACTACCCTAAGCCTCCCAACAAAGGGGCTGAAATAGCCCTAAAAATATAGGAGATCCCCCATCAAGTCGGCCAGCATCGTGTATTTATAGCCCCACTTCGAAACCCTAATGGTTCGGGTCCAAGCCCGCAGAAAAAACGCCACCCGATCGGTTGATGAGTCAACCGATCGGGTGAGAGCTTCGAAAATCTTCAACCGGGTGCTGAGGCGAGCGGGTGGCTCAGTCGGTTCGCCAAATGAGGAATTGCATCTACAGATGAACCGATCGGGTGATATGTCACCCGATCGGTTGGAATTACGCTCCATTTGGCCGAGAGCTCTGTCGGATTCAAACGGTCGACGAACCGGTCGGTTGAGCTGTACGGGTCATCTCTTGGAAAATTCCGCTACAGGTGAACCGATCGGGTGATAAGTCATCCGATCGGTTGGAATTCAGCCCAAATGACTGAGAGCTTCGTCGGTTCACCCGATCGCTGAACCGATCGGGTGAGCTGCTATTCTTCTTCAGCTGCCGCCCGGGTAGGATACGCGTGCATCAACCGATCAGGTGATTGGTCCACCCGATCGGTTGAGGGCTGAGGAATATCAATCTTCATCGCTTTGACCCCCTGGATCACACGTGACCCCTCCCGTTGCTCTGGGGACTCATGATATCGTCGTTTTATGTCACATATACCGGTAAATTCCTACAAAATACGAAAAACATGGAAAAGTGAAGAAAACAAGAAAACACGAGAAAACGAATACAAGACGGCAGAAAATACGGAAAAACACGGAAGAAAACATGCGCAAATATATGAAATATAAACGCACGTCATCTCCCGAGCTCTTTTGTTGAGTATATGGACCCGAGTACAAGTGACCATTCTCCGATGCTTATCTACTTGCATTCCAAGGTAAAATCCTCCCCAAAACCTTTTAAAATTTTTAATACATGGACCTCCAGAGAAGGGTATCAGGAAATTCTGGAATCGGCTTGGAATCAAGATGTGTATGGCTCCTCAATGCACATACTCTTTATTAAAATGCGAAATTTAAAATACGCTTTGCGAAGCTGGGCGGCAAGCACTAGGGGCAGTATTGTTGAATGTCGTTCATCTCTTGAGAAGTTACGTACAGATCGCGATTTGCCAAATGAAATTTCTCTCCAAAATAAAGAACATGAACTCTCCCAACAGCTTTGTACTCTACTAATGGAGGAGGAGGCTATGTTTAGGCAAAAAAGTAGACAATCTTGGCTTTCTCTTGGAGACAAGAACACGAAATTCTTTTTCAATGCTATGAAGGCAAGACATAGCCATAACAACCTGGGACATCTCGTTGATGCAACAGGGGTACATTCCGATGTTTCTGAAGATTTAAGAATCAATGCTCCTACTTTCTATGCTACTCTATATCACCAAACTACCTACTGGAATGTATTCCCTAAGCTGGTCACTAAAAGGATACTGACAGTTGAGGCAGCTAACTGGCTTGAGCGCAGAGTTTCCAACGATGAGATCAAGGAAGCAGTTTTCCAAATAGGGGTGGATAAATCCCCTGGTCCGGATGGCTATAATGGGTATTTCTATCAGCATTGCTTGAGCACGATAGGTAAAGATGTCTCCGATGCAATTCATTCTTTCTTCCGTACGGGCTCTCTTATGCATCCTCTTAATCATACTAATCTTGCTCTTGTGCCCAAGAAAACCTCGGCCTCTAGTCTTAGTGACTATAGGCCCATTGCCTGTTGCAACGTTATTTATAAGGCCATCAGTAAAATCATTTGCAACAGGCTTAAGATAGTGGTGCCTGAACTCATTTCCCCTAATCAATCGGCCTTTTTAAAGGGTAGATTGCTTTCGGATAGTGCTTTGCTCGCCCATGAACAAATCCGTGACTTCAGCAATCCCATGGGCTCTAGAGCTTGCCTTAAGCTCGATCTTCGCAAAGCTTTTGACAGTGTGAACAGGGAGTTCATTTACTATATGATGCATCGAATGGGGTTCAAAAGGAGATTTATCTCTTGGATTACTGAGTGTATCTCTACCCCAACTTGGATTACTGAGTGTATCTCTACCCCAACTTTTTCGGTAATGATAAATGGGTCTCCAGCTGGTTACTTTGAAGGAAACAGAGGTCTTAGGCAGGGGGGATCCCCTCTCCCCTTATCTGTTCGTCATTGCTATGGAGGCTTTCTCGCTGCTTATTGAAAAATCTATTTCCTCAGGTCAGATCCACCCCATGAGGCGGAGAGGGTCTATCTCACACTTACTATTTGCAGATGACCTACTGTTGTTCTGCAGGGCCAATGAACGCTCATTCTCTGGTCTTAAATACCTGCTGGAAAATTTTTCAAATTTTACGGGATTAGAGATTAACTGGGATAAAAGTATTGCCATCTTCCGCAAGGGTACAAAACATCCGATGGCACTTGACAACCTTTTGGGTATTAAAATTGGTACCTCATTCAGTACCTACCTGGGGCTTCCCTTGTCTACAAAATACCCAAAATCCTCCATGTTCTCTAGGCTTATTGACAAATGCAATAAAAGAATGATGGGATGGACTTCTAGTATGCTATCTATAGCAGGACGTATTGAACTTGTCAGAACTGTTATATATGGGATGATTAACTTCTGGCTTCTCGTTTACCGTATTCCTAAATCTGTACTTCGGACCATTACTTCGACGTGCAGGAAATTTATCTGTGGCTCTTCCCATTTGTGGGCTTGGAAAGATATGTGTGTGCCGAAAAAGGAAGGGGGAGTTGGATTGAGATTGCTGAAGGATATAAATATAGCGGCGGGGGTGAGACTAACTTGGAGGCTTTTATCTACGGATGGCCTTTGGGCAAGTCAAATGCACGCAAATTACAAAGACGTTTCACAGTTTTATAATGCTAAAAGCGCAGTAGTACAATCAGGAACCTAGAAGTTCGTTCTTTACTGTAGAAGTTTCTCTAAAAAGCTTATCAAAAGGAGCGTTCGGGATGGCACTTCTACCCTGTTTTGGAAAGACAATTGGCTACCGTGCGGGCCTTTAGCTGATTTATATGATATCCCCCAAGATGTTATTCTCAGGCGTGTGAGCGATTATTGGGTGGAAGGCCAATGGACCATTGATCTTCTTATAACGCCGATTCTACCTATGCTACAGAACATTTCACTAACCCAGGGGATGGACTCCTGGTGTTGGGCTGAAGGGGCCAGCTTCACTTTCAATAGGGCGTGGGAAGGGGTTCGAGAGCACAGACCCCAATTTCGGCACTATTCACTAGTTTGGTTCAAACACAGTGTATCTAAAATGAGCCTTACTCTATTAAAAGCTTTCCAAGGGAAGCTTGCAACAAGGAATATTTTGACTAATTGGCTTCCTCAGATGGAAACTAGTTGTGTTCTTTGTGAAGGGGATGTGGCCGAATCTAATGAACATCTGTTCTTCAGATGTGACTATACTCATTACATCCTGAGTAGGAGTCTTCTCAAATTGGGAATTTCCGATCTCACAGAGCCACTGCTTGTCAAGGTTGGAGACTATTTTTTGTCAAGATATGAAAATAAGGAGACGATGGGAATCTTGGTCAGAACTGTGCTATCTGCTATGGTGTGGTACATTTGGAAGGAAAGAAACAACAGGATCTTTAACGGCCTCAAGAAGCCTAAGACGCTGTTGTTTGGGGATATTGGTTCAGCTGTTAGAGACACACTCCATCACCTGGAGGGCGATACTCAAGAGGCAATACAAGCTATGGATAAGTGGGAATTTAGAGATGCTGGCTAGAGGGTTATGCTTGCCTATTTTTGTAAGCTATTTTGTCGAGCAGGTAAAGGGCGGGGGAAATGCTGGTTGAGGGTGACGGCGCTTGTACCCTCTCCCCTCTCCTTCTGTTTCCCCCCCTGTGCACTGCTGGTTTGTAATTCTTGCACATTTTGTTTTTTAAATAAAGATTCACACTATTCTTCCATATATATATATATATATATATATATATATATATATATATATATATATATATATATATATATATATATATATATATATATATATCTTCGGTTGCGAAAAATCCCGTGCGAAAGCCCGTGCGAAAACTTTTTTTTATTTTTTTGAATTTTTTTTTTCAAAAATTCTTTTTTTGATGTTTAATCCATACAATTATATACCCCAGGGAAAATAATGGGTGAACCCGTTGGGCAGTAGAGCACCCATCCACCCGTTACAAATTTAACGGTCTCAAAACGTGCGAATTTGATGAGATGACTTGATCGAAGGCCAAATGACATTATTTCTCAACCATTATTTTTTGAGGGGGTATAACAACATATAATGAGGGTGGAAAAAAGAATTTTTGAAAAAAGAAATTTCAAAAAAAAAGATAAAAACATTTTCGCACGGTGCGAAATGTTCTCATTTGAAAATTTTCCTATATATATATATATATATATATATATATATATATATATATATATATATATATATATATATATATATAACTTCAACACACAGTTGCAAGGGGCTGTGCTTATACGGTTTGAATTGTTGTCCTCTTCTTTAAGATGTCTTGGATTATTTCTCTTTACCTACAACTTTTTAGTTAATTTTATTACTTTCGTTAATAAAATGGTAAAGTAAATTGTACTTCCACGCTGTCAACAGTGCGGTTTAAGCGACGAGCTGCTGGAAATTATGCAACACTTAATAAATTACTGGTGGCTCTAAATAAATAGCCGGACATCGAAAAAGGAGCAGTTGAGTGTAATTCAAATCTTATCCCGACGGGTTACCCGAACCCGATCCGGATATTTTCCAAGTCACCCAAACTCTACCCAAATTCAATCTAGGTCGGGTTAAGGTTTACCCCCATCCGGGTTGCGTCAAATCTGACCCGAACCGAATCCAACCCGACTCATTTGCCACCCCTCATGGACGTACCCAAATCCAACAAAAGCAATTGATTGTATTATGGGGTTCCAACGAGAGATGAGAGACCCACTTGGATCATTCCAAGCCTTCTCTAGCAATAGACTTTCGGAAAACTTCTCACGATATTAATTTACTATTTGGTAGAGTTTGATATTATATTTCTATTTGGTAGACTAAACTCAATAGAATAAAGCGTTTCTACATTAAATTTATCTGTTTTTCAGTCTGGACAAGGAAAGGGCGGGGAAGGGGAATACCACTAACTTTTATTCTGAAAACCTTCACTACGACCTTCAATGATTTGTTGATAGCTAACATGCGTTTCTTTCTTGAACCATGTTTAAACGGATTCAATTTCGGTATAGGTATTACAATGCCCCAATGGAATGGTTGCCTACCATAACATTAGTGTAGGCAACACTGGCAAGGGCCAACAGGAAACATCTACTTCAATTTGTTACACAGACATCACCCATCCCTCAGCCAGGAAGAACCCTCCATTGGTATTTTCTATTTAACTCGCCAACCACTTGTTATATTTACCTATCCTTTTGACAACGAATTACAATTTGCTATTTTGGGTCAGCTATGGCGATTTCCAGTTTCAGATGTGGCTTCATGGACCCTTCTGCACCCTGCTCAATTACATGAACTGTTTTGTCATCGTTCAGCTCCATTTGCCAGCAGCCATACAGGTATTCTGCAGAGATGCTGAAATTTTTTTTTGTTTCAGTTAGTTTTCCTCGTAATCCGTAGTTTGCATCTTATGTCATGTAATGCATCAAGAAGAAAACTGAAACCAGCATTTGATCTGGAAACGTCAGGATAACACCATAAGCACACGTGGAATTCGAAAATATGCAATGACATTTACTTAAATTTTCATACCTAGATAAGAAAATACTTAATTTGATACCCCCAAAAGATTAAAAGGGCAGAAAATATTCACAAAAAAATTCTAAACACACCAATTTCTGCTCTACACACACACCATTATTTACAAGTTTCCCATTCAAAACAAACCTTCATTGGTTTTTAAAATTCCTTTTTACCCTTCAAACACCTTTTAAAATTTTTCCCCCGTCCCCACCCACCGCTGCCTTTTCATCTTCTTCCCTTACTCTTCTTCATCATCTTCTATTTCATCAAATCCATCATCTTCATCAATTTTATCAATTTTACAAACCCTAACCCTAACCCCCAACCAACGCAAACATCACCTCCCACCATGGCTGCCACCGCATCCTCCTCTTCATCATCTTCATCCTCATCATTTTATTTTCTTCATCTTCATCTTTCTTCATCATTTGTCAACATAAAAAAAATTTAACCATCTACAAACACATCAGATGAGGAGGAGAGGTGATGGGAGTAGGCATGAACTAGCAGCATCGCCGGGGGTGGTGTGGGTGGGTGTGGGTGGGTGTGATGTGTTTGTGTTTGTGCACGCTTGTCGTAAAGAGAAAGGGAAAGAGATAAGAAGTGTATTTTGGGGATAGAGGTGTGTGTAAAGCAAAAAAAAATTGAATTTTAAATAACTTGGATGAAGCAAAAAAATGGTTGTGTATAGAATAACACAGGATGCACATACTGACATACAACCCAACCTTTGGTCCACAAATTTATGCTCAACCCAAGATACTCAAAAGTGGTGCAAGACTGAATTAATGAAATGCTTTCACCGCACAGGTTTGATAGAAGAGGAGCAACCCTGTAAGCTCCATTTCAAAGAGCCGTGAGAATCATATATTTTTAAACTCTGGATTCAATTTGTTAGTTGAGATTTAATGCTACAGATTCTACCGGTACAACTACCAACAGCCAACTTACAACAGTTAGCAATATGTGATTATCTTTTGTTGTCAGCAGGAAGAGAGGTATTTCCGAAGATCCCTTTTTGGGGGGTTCGTCATTAAGTTGCGGTTATCAGCTCACAGTAGGATTGCGTTGGTTCTCTGTTATATATAAACAGCAACTGAGGAGACAAAAATTGAGGAGAGATGTAGTGTTAGTAGAGATAAACTGGTAGAGACATTGATTGGATAAAATAATATGCTGTGTAAAAACTTTATTCTTTCCGTTTCTCTCATCTCGTCTTTCCCATCTGCTCTATTGACTTTGACTCAAGGTTTCAAAACGGCCCGTCTGGGCCGGGTCGGCCTGGCCCGGGCGGGGAGAACCCCCGCCCAGCCCTGCCCGTCGGCCCGGAACAGCCGGGCCGGGCCAGGCCAGCCCAGCTTTTTCAGCCTGGGAAGGCTTTTTTAAGCCTGGGCTAAAACCCGGGCCGGGGGGCTAAAACCCGGGCCGGGCCGGACCGGGCCGGTCAATGGCCCGTTGACCGGCCCCTGGGCCCGGGCCGGCAAGGATTCCGGGCCGGACCGCCGGGCCAAATTGACACCATGAACTTTGACTTCCAAACTATGGCCGATATAGTTGTGATTATCAACACTGTATAGGTGCACTTAGCCCTACACACACATACTCACACACATGCAGGGCCCGCCTACCTGGAGAGGGCAGACCCCCCCCCCCCCCCCCCCCCCCCCCCACACACCCACACACACCCACACACACACATGCAGGGCCCGCCTACCTGGAGAGGGCAGACCCACCCCCCCCCCCCCCCCCCCCCCCCCCCCCCCCCCCCCCCCCAAAAAAAAAAAAAAAAAAAAAAAAAAAAAAAAAAAAAAAAAAAAAACCAGAGGGGGGAGAGATTATAGGTTCAGGTTTGTGATGTTTAAAGCTTACAGGGTTCTGTTCCCATAGAAGGGCTTGTTCTGGCATGACATGTTATCTAGAGGACGTAGGGGAAAAAAAGAAAACGAACAAATTATAAATCGGTGATTCAAATAGTAGCTAATATTGATGCATGAGTCATAGCAGATCAGATTTGCAGCATGCGAATCCAAGGGTAGCACAAACAATCACACTCAGCCAAAAAAAACAGTATTCACTGTTGTACCATGGATTCCAAATTATAATCGGGACATATTTCAATGATGTGATGGTATCATGAACCACATTGGGACGTTTGCGACACAGGCTCAAAACCTACACTGTTAACAGCATCAGGCTCAAGAAGAGGCTTGGTTAGTGGTTATAGATTTGGCTGAATAACCCCAGCAGTTCCACTTCTCAAACAATGACCGGTGGTCTGATTGTGGAAATTGAGGCAATAGAGAAGTTAACACTGTCGGCTATGCCATTTTGTATCACCATGTCAGTTCAGCAATCTCTTTCATCATTTTAGAAAGTGTGTACTCATCCGAGGACTTTGGAGGCTTGCATTAGGCTTTGATACATCAGGAAGGGTTCTCAAAATATTAGCAAATAATTGGTGGAATTGTCTCATATTTTTGAAAAGTGTCCTGGAAGCCCTAGCCAACAAGTTTTTTAAGAAAGGATTTTTCCTGACAACAAGGTCACCGACAATAATGACAAGGACTGCAATTCCCACATACTTTCGCCCATAAGCTAGAAGCTTGATTATCCAATCATCCAAGGACAGGAAGGAGAAGGGGATCAAACTGGCCCGAACTTGTAAGACTGTTGATTATTAAAATCCTCCCCAAAGCTAACACTTCATAATTTTTCCGGGAAAAAAATTAAAATGAAGATGATAACTTGAAATGATTTCATTAAGATTGAAGGATAAAGGACAATGGAGATAACGGGTAAGTTAGGGACTCAATCAACCTGAAAGGTGGGAACTCACTCGCCCAAGTATTAGGAATCAAGAAACAGGATATCAAACTAGAATTTGCAACTTTGCAAAGTTACTGATTACTAGAATGCTCCTAGAAGTTAATCATCCTCCTCATCATCCTAGCCTTTTTCCCAAAAATTAGGGCCAGCTTCATGGACTCAATAGAAAGAATATTGGATGCTGATCACATTAGATGGTGATATAAGGTACTCATTTTCCACATATTACGATCTAAAGCTCTCTTTCATCAAATCAATATCTTTCATATCCCCTCTTATCACTTACATCTATGCCTTATTCGATCTACCTCTCTTTCTCTTAGTTTCAACACATCAATATGTCTTCGACGTACTATGGTCAAACCATCTTCAGCAATTATATGGACCACGCCTACCTTCGGTATTAAATACCGAATAATTTTGCAGAACAAAAATTAAGAGACGATGATATCTAGAAACTATGTAATTCACATAGATTTGAAGCATACACGCCTACAAGGATAATGGAGAGATAAAAATAATTTGGAGACTCATTCAACCCAAACGGGGTGGGAACTCAATTGCCTGTCTTACATGTTCTGTATATTAGTTCGGATTGTTTCCTATTTTTCAGGGTTGTTAGATGGTCTGTATTTTATTCTTTTATTCTTTTTTACTCTTCTCTATATTATAAAAGGGATAAACATGATAATCTTGTAATTACTGCTTAATATATGAATACTAATTATTTTACCACATTACAGTGTTTTACTAGTTCTTAGTGTTTTACTAGTTCTTCATGCTTAAGTGCCTTTATGGTATCAGAGCTTTAAAGGCAATTTTTCGGTTGATGAAGAACTCGCTATTCATGGCCACTATCGGAACAAGCAGAGGCAATGGCTCTGATGCATCTTTTGGTGCGTCCCAACCTACCTCTACAATTGTTCCTGCTGCTCCTGCAAAAAACTCTTGTTTAGCCTTTCAAATTATATCTTTCTAACTAAATGGCCGCAATTTTCTACCTTGGTCTCGTTGAGTTCAAATTGTAATCCAGGAAAAGTGAAAAATCGGCTACCTCATTGGCTCCATTCCCCAACCTGCTATTGATGATCCTTCTTACCCGAATTGGAATATTCAATACTCTATGGTTATGGCTTGGGTTACCCATTCCATGGAAGATAGCATTGCCGAAATTTATCTTCTCTATCCAACTACTAGGGCTATTTGGGATGAGGTCATTTTCGCCTATTCCAACTTCAATGATTCCGGTCAGATGTTTGACCTTTGCACCAGGTCTCGCAATTTAAATAGGGAGCCAACATCATCACCACTTACTTCGATACACTCACAAAACTGTGGCAGGAACTCGATCTGTTCAATCAACCGAGTTGGCAAGACCCCAAGAACGCAGATATCTATCGAGATGCTTTCCAAGGAGCGGATTTATGATTTTCTTGCCGGTCCTAATCCCTATCTGGATGATGTTAGTGACCGTATTCTTGGCATCGAGCTGCTATCCAGTATTGATGCAATATTTGCTGAAATCCAAAGGGATGAACAAAGGCGAAGGATTATGCTCGGCCCCTCCATCCAATCTCCATTGACCACTGATGCTTCCGTCATGGCTACATGTCAAAACAATAGTCGTCCTCCTATATGGTATGATCATTGTCAAATACCATACCACACGAAGGCCTCTTGCTGGAAAATCCATGATAAACCGGCTGATTGGGTTCCGTGACATCTCCGAGGCATGGTAGGCAAGTGCAATTTTCCAAAACTCAACTTGATCAACTTGGGAAGATCTTCATGACATCTGCACCTAAATCCTCTTCACTAATGGCACAAGGTACATCTACTTCTTCATTAGCTGCTGGAATAAACTGGAATGGGCCGTGGATTATCGAGTCTGGAGCCTCCGACCACATGACATGTCTTCTGTCTTTATGAATTATACCCATTATACTGGTCAAAGAAATGTTCATTTAGCTGACATCTCATTATCTCGTGTCGCTGGTTTTGAAACAGTTTCTCCTAGTCCTCAGTTGCAACGCTAATGTCTTATTTGTGCCAAATTTACCGCATACTTGTTGTCCATTAGTAAACTTAAAAAACTGACTGCTGATTATAAGTGCCTGGAAAAGTTCTCCCCACACGGTTGTATTTTTTCGGGACCAGGGCTCGGGGACGGTGATTGGACATGTTTAGGAGATACTTCATGCACACTTCTTTTCGATGGCAGAAAGTTATCAAATGGTTGATAGTTCCACCTCCAACAAACACCACCGAATCCTTCCCCTCCATCAACGGGATTGGTCATCCTAGTTTTGTGTATTTAAGAAGATTATTTCCCTCTTTAGTTGGGGCTTCTGATTCCTTCATTTGTGAAGTTTGCCATCTCGCTAAACATTCGTGCATTCCATTCCTAGTGCACTCCATTCCTAATTCATCTTCCAAATCTGGTATTATTTCATCGTTAAAGGCGGATTTTTTCCATCAAAAATCCCACCTTCCAACGTCCAAGCTAATGTGTCTTCACGGGAATATTTTTGGAATATTTCTCCTAGTCTTCCTCATCAAAATTCGATCACCATAAACACCTCACCCTCTCAAAATATTCAAACGTCCAAATCTATTTGTTTTTCTCCTCAAACTCCGACCATAAATATCTCACCTTCTCAAATATTCAAATTTTCAAATCTGGTTTTTTCTCTCTACAAAATCCGACAATAAATCTCTCTCCTTCTCAGATTATTCAAAATTCAAAATTCTGCAATAACTTCGGCTCCAGATAGCTATCCTTACACAAATATTCAAATTCCTATTTTCTCTAAATCCACTACACAAAATCCGACTAATACTAAAGTGTTGTAAACTTGGCGGCTACGGAACCCCGTAGCCCTGTATTTATAGTAATAGTGTTACATAATGGGTGGATACCCAATACACAGATGGGCCTCTAAAAGCCGGTTTAAAACACTTCCCCTTATCCATCCATTATTGTAAGCCGTAATGGGCGCTTCATGGTTCATAGAGCTTATCTGACCATGGGTGTATGGATACTTCTGGATCCTAAGTTTAAGAGTTCTTGCCTCGTTAAAACCTTTGCTATGGAAAACCCAGTGGGAAAAACCAGTTGCTGAGGAAAAAGAGTACAAGTCTCTATAACTTCCCCTGATCGATGAATATCATCATAGGTGGATACTTCTGTATCCTAAGTTAGGGTTAACTGCCTCCTTAAAACCTTTAACTATGGAAAACCCAGTGGGAAAAACCAATAGCAAAGGAAAAAGAGTACAGTTTCCCATAACTTCCCCTAATTAGTGAAAGTATTTAGGGGGTGGATATTTCTGGATCCAGAGTCAATGAGATTGTCTCGTTAAAACCTTTAGCTATGAAAAACTCAGTGGAAAAAACTAATAGCCAAGGGAAAAGAGTACAACACTACATTTGACTCCCCCTGATCTGTACAAGCTGCAGGCTTGCAGATCTCCTAGGCAACTATACATCAATCTCTTACCGTGTTCCGAAAATAAGTACAAAGTACAAGGCATCGCTCATCTATACAAAACATCGCTCATCTATTCAAATATCGCTCATCTATGGCAGCTACTGAATCTGAGGGAGCTCTTCTGAAGAGGAGTGGTCTGCAGACTCGGTAGGTAGCACCACGTCTCTGACCCAGTCGTCACTGTGTCTGCGAGGTACTGCAGAACCTGGCTGTGCGTACTTATGATTTGCTTCTTGGATCGATGAGCCTCTCGAGATGGTGGGATTGATGTTGCCTTGGAAGCATGCTTTGCTGGTCTCCAGGAGTTAGTCGTTCCTTTGTTGTAGTCATCGCGATGATCTGTAACCTGTATCTGCAAATACATTTAACATGTTGGATGATCCTTGACCCTTGGAGGTAGCGCAGAAGCTATATATCTCTGGTCCAGTGGTGCGCTGCAGGCGCTGCACTGTATCTGGTTAAAGGGTTTACTGCCAGATAAAGGAGTGTACAAAAGATACTTGAGTAAGGCACTTCAGAACCTAGGATATCCTTCCCCTCTTCTAGCGGACGGAAGGGGTCTTAATGTGCATACATACAACCAATAGGTGTATTAGTGGATTGTGATTATCTATGTTTCTTTATCAACTGGATGATAATTTCATCTTCTGGATGATAATTCATCTGCTGGATGATTATTCATCTTCTGGGTGACGGTTTCATCTTCGGGATGACGGTTTCATCTTCGGGATGATGGTTTCATCTTCGGGATGATTATTCATAAGGGTATGTTGTCACATCATCCATAGCAACATAGCCTAAAATTATCTTTGCCAATCGCATGGTTTTTGCAATCATGGCCAGGGAGCCTGATGCATCAGTTTAAATAATTTTGTAAGTGAGTGAAGCTCATCTTACATGGTTACTTACTGGTTTCTGCAAAAATAAACCTATAAGCTATGTCGTTTTGCTTATAGCATACGATTTTATTTATTTATACAATACTCGGTGACCCACAGGTTTGATATCTTTTGATATCAGGACTTCGGGTCCAAACACTTCACATTTCATAAGTGAATCCAGCTCAACTTATTATTGCCTTGTTCCACATAATCTGGCCAAGTCTCTGCGTTTGCTTTAGGAAACGGAGATTAGGAACGATATCAATGGCGAAGTGAAATGTGTGTAATTGTCGACAAGTGTGTTTTATCCAAATACCTCTCCATGTACGTACATTATTCAATTTATTCCAGATTCATCTCTTCTGGAGGTTCTAGAAAGGGAGAGGATATGGAGATGAGCTCACTTTCCTGTGGTGATATTGTTTTAGGGTCTCCAGGAGTTATTTCTCACTTTGGAGCATCGTGATATGTCCTCTCATCCATTGAGAATATCCACTTCTGCTACTAGTGGATTACATCCATTATATTTGGTATGTCAATCCTAACTGGATTTTTAGTAGCAGGAATGTGTGAATTTAACAATATTTATATTGTCGGTAGCTATGTCTGATAACTGTTTAACGGTTTAATGAGTGTGGATCTTCATGATCTCATCACAATTCATGATAATCAGATCATAGGTATTAATGTTTTTAAATGGTCAATTGAGCTTCAGGCTCATGGATGATTATAATACTTCTATTGAACTTAATACTGGAAAATTAAAGTTATGAAGGATCTTCAGGATCTCATCAAGTCTTTAAAAGAGGGCACATCAATGCACGTCTTACGAGAAGTGATTTTAAATGCTTCCCCTGTTCAGAGTGCTCAGAATCTATTTATCTGGGGTAATTACTTCCGATAAATAGTTCTGTGTTCTGATGGTCCATAGTGGTGATATGGGGATGTATACTCATTATGGCACCATCGATAAGATGTGCTCTAAACGCTTCTCCCGTTAGAGGTTCTCGGAAACTGTTTATATGATGTGATCAGGCTCATATAAATAGGTTCTAAGGAGGCGTTTTGATGGTTTGCGTTGTAATTGCATATTCCCGCATGGTCACATACAACTGGATTTTTAATGGATAAGTAATCCATTTAAATCATTTGAATGATTTACATATAACCCATTTCTGGGTGTGAACACAACTTCAGAGTGTTCAATTTTCTTCCAATTGTTAAATATAATTGATTTCCCAGTGTTATCCACACACAAAAATCCGCAATAAGCTCGACTTCAACGAAGTTGAGCATAGAACTGGGGATATGAACCCGTCAAGGCACGATCTACAAGATGTGCAGTAATACCTCCCCGTTTGGAGATCTCGGAATATATTCATCCAGGATGGCTAATCTCGATGAATAAGTTCCACTGCAGCATTTTTGAGGGTGATATGAGGGCAAGTAAAAGCCCAACCAATATCTCAGTAAGGTAATATGTCCGTTGAGATTAATAATAGTCTGGACTGCGGTTGGATAACAAGATTTTGATTATTACCATTTTAAGAGGATATATAGATGAGTACTCTAAGGTACATCATCAGCCATATGTAGGGAGCGTGCGAGTCCACTTTTATCCCTCAAATACTCTCAAGAGGCCTAAAGGTCTCATTCTTCTAATGATGATAGTGTATCATCTTAAATTCGTTTGAGGAAGTGAAGAGAGTCAATGGCATCCTCATTTTAAGAGTATTCAGGATGACAAATCATTCACCGTAAAATAAAATGTGTAAAAGCATGAAATCAATAATAAATATTGTGGTGATGCATTTAAACACATGTATACTGCAAGAGAATACTACTGATAATTTTGTTGCAGCAACAAGTTTCATAGTATGATGTGTGCTCTAGGAAACATATGTCTACAGTTATGCTCATTTAGACTTATGTTATGACAACAGATCAAATTTGTTTTCAAAATTTATTTATCCTCGGGGAGTAGCTAAATATACATACGGTCAATTTGATTTTCGTCGTTTAGACTAGATATGTATATATTTTTATATGGCATAGGTTGATGCCCATTCATATTGCAAAAAGCATTATGGGTCTTGTTAGAACTTCTGGTCTGATATTGAATTGCCATTGCATACTCCATGTCGAGGTATATCATATCTTCCCTTTCTCATTTTATTCAAGACTTCTCCTGTTTCCAGTCTTCCTTGTTGTCGTTTATAAGAAAGAATGAATATCGGTCTTACGAAGTAGACATATACAAGGGAAATGAGTTGTTTCTATATTTCTACTTTTCTAATTTATGAGAGACTTATAAAAGTCTATTTGAAAACTCAAGTATGGTCTTCAGGCCATTTTTATTGAGTCATTCAAGTATTATGTGGATAAAGAATCATGCTCAAGGGGAAACAAATACGTGGCTACGAAATTTATAATTTCTCATTTATCTATTAAGATACGACTTCGGGCGTACGCTTAAAATTAAGGCTAGATTAAAGAATCATACCTTGTACAGTGAGATTATTCTAAAAGAGTTTAGCAGTATTATGACAACTGCTGGTGTCAATATTGGTTTATATAAACCATAGATCTGAGAGATCTGTTTACCGCAAAATGCGTCTCTAAAAGAAATCGCATAAATGTTTTTCGCATAATTCATCTTATTTGTTAATTTTTATTAGGGTGAAAGGATGGTGACTTTTGATTTGAATTTGAACTTCAGGTTCATTTTGTCAAAATGGATATGATGTTAAAGTTTTTGAAATCATGATTGGTTTGTTGTCATAAAATATTGTCATATCATGAGCCCATCATACATATACTATAAAGCTTGTAAACTAAAAAGTTATGCTCAATTAACCTGAATTGAAACAATTATGATGTATATGCATGCTATTTATATGCTGCAGGCATTCAAATAATCTCATCGCAGACATATAGTTTTGCTACAAGCATTAAACTATATCATAGTGATTTTAGCATGCTAAATAAAATGTACATCACAGAATCATTAAATATGCGGCAGGCATATAATTTTATACACATGCATTTAATCATCACAGGCATTTTATAATGGAAATGAAAATTTTTCGTTTAATAATTATTGGACCATTGGGCAACGTCATACACCGTTAGGTTAGTTAACTAACGGCAGAGCAGTCGCAGTATCTTCCTAATTATTAAACGTGTAATAATCAAATAATCCAAAAAAATTGCGATGATTTATAAAGCATTAATCAGATTTTAACGAAGAAAAACTTAATTAAATCTGAAAAAGAACGTGTAAAAACGAAGTTTTTTGGGGGAAAACCCCTAGTTAGGGTTTTTGACGGCGATTGTTCGTGCGGGCCCGTGTAGGCGGAAAAATTTTTGCGCCGTAGGGACCGCCGCTTCGGGCGGCTAGTATTTCGCCGCGCGCATCGTCGCTAAGGGCGGCTAGGGTTTGCCCGTACGTGCGCGGAGGGGGTTAGCGTCGCCGCCACCGATTCTGGCAGTTAGGCGACGGCCGTCGCTGCTGGTGGCGGCGTCGGCGAGTGCCGTCGGGAGCGGCAGCGCCTGCTGCCGCCGGAGCGGCAGCGGCACGGCGCCGCTTCTGGCGGCGGGGAGATCGCAATCGGGGAGGGGGTTTCGTGCGTTCGTGGCTTCTGGCCGCGTGGCGACGAAAAATCCCATCTAGGGTTTGAAGATTTGGGGAAGAAGATCATAAAAATAGGATTTTTATTTGAAAAAAAAATTTTTAGTCTTCAAAACAACGTTTTTCATCGTAAAATTTTGATTTTTAGAGATAAAAATATCGATTTATCATTGAAAAAATTGATTTAGCATGCAGATCTAAGTTAAAAAAACCAGATCTATACTAATCAAACATAGATCTAAGCATGTAGATCTAATTGTATGCGCATAAAAGTTTAGATCTAGGAAATTAAAATTACCTTTAGATCCTACCCGCCGGATCTAGCGACGTTCGGTGAAGGAAGCCCGTTCGCGTCGCGATTCGTCCGTCGGCAGGAGTTCGGCTTAGCTTCGAGCGTGCTGATAACGTGTTGTAAACTTGGCGGCTACGGAACCCCGTAGCCCTATATTTATAGTAATATGGTTACATAATGGGTGGATACCCAATACACAGATGGGCCTCCAAAAGCCCGTTTATAACATAAAATATAAATCTAGAAATTCAAACTGATTAGTTAACACCACCTTCTACGCCTCTTCCAAACCTAGAAGAAAAAATTCAGAAAAATATTACTCCATATACGATGACTTATAGCCGATAAAAAAAGCATATGAACCAGACAATCTGGAACTTCTTTCCCCTCAATCATTGGAGCCGTGTCCAGGTAATGAAATTGAACTCAACAATCTTGACATTCTTATTGCATTACCAGATCATGCAGTCATCTTATCTCTGATTTCTTGGTTATTCTCATCTGTCAAGACCACTGTAGGCATTTGTTACTAATCTTTCCACAACAGAAATTCCAAAAAATATTCAAGAAGCTCTTTAACACGGCGATGTGGAAAGATGCAGTACTTGATGAATTAAATGCTCTTGAAAAGAATGGAACTTGGAATATAGTAAACAGACCAGAAGAAAAATACGGGTTGGATGTAAGTGGGTTTCGATAATAAAATAAAATGTCGATGGATCAGTAGAACAATACAAAGCCAGACTTGTAGCGAAGGGATATACTCAGACCTATGGAATAGATTATTAGGAAATTTTTGTGCATGTTGCAAAGATAAACACAATCAGAGTTTTACTATCACTTGCAGCAAATATGAATTGGCCACTGCAGCAACTAGATGTGAAGAATGCTTTCTTGAATAGAGATCTCGAAGAGGGAGTCTACACGGATTTACCACCAGGTTTTGACAAAGGCAGCAAGGAAGGAAAAGTTTGCAGATTAAAAAGGTCTGTGTACTGTCTGAAACAATCACCAAAAGTTTGGTTTGACATATTTACTAGAGCCATGTAAGGGTATTGATACAAACAAGCACATGCCGATCACACCCTATTCTACCGGAAACAAGAAGAAAAATAAATATATTAATTGTCTATGTGAGTGATATAATTCTTACTAGTGACGATATAGCAGAATTGAAAAGGACTAAAAGGTAGCTTGCGAATGAGCTTGAGATGAAAAATCTTGGCAATCTGCAGTACTTTCTAGGCATATATATGTAGCAAGAATCAAAGCTAGAATATCAGTTTCACAACGCAAGTACGTTCTAGATCTACTAAGGGATACATGTATGATGGGCTGCAAACCGACAGATACTCCAATGAATCCAAATACCAAACCAGAGAGCAATTTATAAGACAACCCAGTGGACAAAGATAGGTTTCAATGCCTAGTAGGAAAATTAATCTACTTGGCACACACTCGACAGAACATTGCTTTCTCTGTAAGTTATGTAAGTTAGTTTATGCATTCTCCATCCAAAAGTCACATGGAAGCAGTAAATCGAATCCTACGATACTGATACGAATCGCTTGCCGTTTGGTTCAAATCAGCGAATAAATGATTAAAACAGCGATTTAAAGGTGGAAAAATGTAAAATAGTGGAAAAACAATGAGAAAGCAATGGACTTGATAATGATTCTTCGAGACGAATCAATCTCCCAGCTTTTATTGAACGCCTAAAAGCCTAAACAGCATCAAGATGATAACTAGATTGTTCAGAGACAAATCAAGCATAAACTCACAATGACGGCTAGCCCTAATTATAAAGGAAAAGGGGATTTACTAATTTGGTCTGACTAGACCAAAATACCCCTGAAATGACTAATCCCGGCCCCCACATCTCCTCCTGCGAAAGTAAACAATCGTGGGCTCCATGCTAGCCGCATCTCCCGCGTGTGTGCCCGGCCCAAGCGGCACGTCCGCATCAATACCCCCCCTAAAAGAGCCACCTTGTCCTCAAGGTGGAAGTCAGGGAACTGCTCACGCATCACGTCGTAGGCCTCCTAAGTCGCATCACAGTCCGGTAGACCCGACCAATAGATCAGTACCTCCTTCCGCCGCCCCGGGCCCTGACGAACCGCCTTCACATCCACTGGCTCAAGTAGTACCTCCATGTCCTCCGTGAAGGTAGGAGGCAAAGTAGAAGACACCGCCTGATCTCCGATCGCCCTCCTCAGCTGTGACACGTGGAACACCGGATGTATCCCCGAGGACGCGGGCAACTCCAACCGGTACGCCACCTGGCCAATCCTGGCCACCACCCTGTATGGACCGAAGTATCTAGCTGACAGCTTCTCATTCAACCGTCTCGCCAACGATCTCTGCCGGTACGGACGCAGCTTGAGATACACCATGTCTCCGACCTGAAACTGTACATCCCATCGATGCCCATCGGCCCTGTCCTTCATCACATGCTGAGTTCGTAGCAGGTGCTTCCGCAGCTCCTCTAGCAAACTATCCATCTCCCCCATGTACTCCTTCACCTGAGACACCGGAGCCTGTCTGTCACCAAAACGGAGCAAGGGTGGGGGATCCCTCCCGTACAGCACTCTAAATGGCGTCGTCCCTGCCGCAGAGTGGTACGACGTATTGTACCAGTACTCTGCCCATGCTAACCACCTATGCCACTGACGTGGTGTCTCTGAGGCGAAGCACCGCAAGTACGTCTCTATGCTGCGGTTGACTACCTCTGTCTCGCCGTCGGTCTGGGGGTGGTAGGCCATACTTCGCTTCAGGACTGTACCCTGCACCCTGAATAGCTCCCGCCAGAAGCCACTCATAAAAACCTTGTCCCTGTCGGACACGATGGACACGGGCACCCCATGTAACCGTATCACCTCCCTCGTGAAAGCGGTAGCTACCGACACTGCAGTGTATGGATGCTTCAATGGAATAAAGTGAGCATACTTACTCAGGCGGTCCACTACCACAAATATCACCGTGTAGCCATCGGACCGTGGTAGTCCATCAATGAAGTCCATCGTCACCTCCTCCCAAACCCTCTCTGGCAATGCCAACGGCTGTAGTAGTCCCGCTGGGGCCATGGCCATGTATTTGTGACGCTGGCACACGTCACAAGCTGCGACTAAACACGCGATCCTCCTCCGCATCCCATGCCAATATAGCTCTCGGACCATCCTCTGATAGGTCTGATGTACCCCTGAATGGCCCCCAGTCACCGAACTGTGGAACTCCTGAAAAAGGACCGGTATAAACTCTGAGCTCCGTGGTATCACCATCCTCCCCTGGTACAGCAATCTGCTCCCTGCTAACGAGTACCCAGCCGGCCCCTCCTCGCCACTCTGCAGTCTCTCCCGGAGCTGCCTCAACTCCGCATCTATGTCTGCCTCCTGTAGCATCGTCTCCCAGTCCAACCACATAGGCCGCGACAGCGCCCTCAAATCGATGCTCTCCTCCCGACGTAACAAGGCATCCGCAGCCTTGTTCTCCAATCCGGGGCTGTACTCGATATCGAACCGGTACCCCACCAGCTTGGACAACCAATGCTGATGCTCCTCTGTGACGAGCCTCTGCTCCAGTAGGTACTTGAGGCTCCTCTGGTCCGTGCGGACCACGAACTCCCTCCCCAACAGGTATGGCCGACACTTCTGCACCGAGAAAACTATGGCCATCAGCTCTCGCTCATAGACCGATTTCAGTCGTGCTCTAGCGGTCAGCATGTAACGACTGGTTTTCATGTATCTGGATTTATTATATTATAATATATGTTTTGGTGGATTTTCTCCTCATGTGTGGTTTTCGTCTCCGTGACTTTCGTTTTCGATCGTTTCGTCGTGTTTTCTCGTTTCTTCCTTAGGATCGTCGATTTCGAAGTATGTCATTCGTGACGGGCTTCATAACGGCCGTATCTTGCTATTAGATCAAGCCTAGGAGTCTTAGGAATCGATCCCGGAGCTCCGCGCTCCGTATCGGAACTTTTGGTGCTTATTAGCCGGTGTAAGAAGGGGCACCGACCGACTAGATGACGATCCAGTCGGTCGGCAATCCTTCTTGGACCGACTAGTTGGCTTTCTAAATTTCTCAGGAGTTACTGTTTATCGTTAGTCGGTCTAAGAACGTTGGTTGACCGACTAGGTTGCAAACTAGTCGGTCAGCAATGCTTCTTTAACCGACTAACTCTTAAACTAATTTTTGGTATCAATACTGTTCACTCTTAGTCGGTCTAAGAACGTTCATCGACCGACTAGATGTTAAACTAGTCGGTCAGTAGTTGTTCATCGACCGACTAAATCTAAATCCTATTTTCGTTCAGAAGTTACTGTTTACACTTAGTCGGTCTGCGTTGGTCGACCGACCGACTAGTTGCCAAACTAGTCGGTCAGTGGTTGCTCTTTGACCGACTAATCTGCGTTAAAACCCTAATTTCTGGGCAGTCGCCAGCCCATCCTATTTAAACCCCTCCCAAACGTTTTCTTCTTCCTCCACTCGACCTAAAACCCTAGTTTCTCCCCCATTGAGCCCCCTTCTTCCCCAAACCCTTATTCCTTCTTTCCAAGCCCAAGATCCATCATCCAAACCATCCCTCAACACTTTCTACCTCTCATCTTCCCCAAAATCTCATCAAATCCCCAAAATCCCCCTAAAACCCTAGTTCTCCAAACTTCTCCATTCGTTTCCAGATCTGGTCCCTAGGTTCTCCGGAGTGTTTCTTCCGCCTCCTCTCGGTAAGAAATCGATATCTCGATGTTTTCATAACCTATTTGTATTTTTATGAAACCCTAATGAATGAATGTTGTTTTGATGATTGTTTCCCCATAACAGCGACTTCCGCGTAGATTAGCATCCGCGAGACGAACCTTCGTGATCGTCATCCCCGGTGCTAGGCAAGTGAAACTTGCCACTTAGGGTTTAGGCCATGTTTTGGGCCATTTTGCTTGTTGTAGGCGTAAAAGAGGCTAGGCGCAAATTGGGGAACTAGCTTGACAACGAAGCTAGTTCCGACATATATCATGTTGCACAATTACCATGTCATGTTTAATTTCTATTAACGGTACGCAAATTAATTGTCATGTCATTGCATTCTTAAAGTGTTTCCGTGAATGCGTATCTTCGCTACAATGTTTGTGTTCCTGGCTCGTGTTCCAGAAGCGGGCCATGTGTTGGTTGATAGCCAATGCCCGATTTGCTTGTTTCCGGCTAGGTGCACCCCTACGCCAATTGTTTACGAATCGTGAACTAGAATGCGAGCTCCTGTGCGGGGCAACCCCGGCTCATTTACTGAGCTCGTGTGCGGGGACCCTGGCTCGATTACTTGTGGGTATTGGGGGTAAGAGTTAAGCGGCCAATCAACTGGGAGTCTGCCCGATCAACAACTGCAGTGGTAAGGCGTAAACTCTGGGTTTTGGGGTAGTGTTAAGCGGCCAATCAGCGTGAATGTTATACCATTCAGCTGTAAGGCGTAAACATCTACAAACAACAGTGAAACGTGAATAGTGAATTGACTGAGATTGTTAGTAGCTTGGCTACTCTTGTCTTGTCCCGATAATGGTTCTCTTGTACTTATTGTCTCGTCATGCCTTGCTTGTGCACTCATGTTATAACTGCCATGTCATGCATACTAAAACTGCTAGGTTGCTAGTTGCCTTACTTTCAGTTTCCTTGCCCAAGTCTTTTAGACTTGCTGACATGTGCCCATTTACTCTTTTGGGTGACACATGTTAGATCCTGAGCCTGAGTACCTTGTTGAGGACGGGGTGCTTGCTGATGCCGAGCCCGAGCTTGTGTTTGACGGGGAGTACGTGGACACTGGGGACCAGTCCTAGTGTCTTCGTTGTGTTTTCTTTTTGTTTAGACTGCTGTTTTGTTGTCGGTGCGTAGCACCCATACTTTGTTGCGTTGTTGCTTTTGTTGGCCTTGTTCTGGGCCTTAGACTCTTTCTTTTAGCCTGGTGGCTTTTCTGGATGTTGGACTTATTTTCATGTTGGACAATTTATGAGATATGAGAATTTTATTTCTGTCTCTCCTTTTATTATTATTGTTGCTCCGTTGTGGTTACAGGGACCTGCTTATGTTTTATTGACGCTTATCGGGTTTGGGGCTTCACAGCTCCACTCTTGTGCGGACCTTTTCACGTCTCGCCTCCATTTTAGGGAAGCGGGTCGTGACAGGTTTTGTTGGTGGCCCATGCAGGTCCTTCTGTAACTGCGAATTGTCGGAATAACGATAATAATATTAGATGTCCAATAAACTAAGTTCGATGTCCGAGTCATAAGCTATGAGTCTAATCTGATTCGTTTTCTGTGTCACTAGATGGCAGGAAGACGATTCACCCGTGGTGGGGGTAGTGGTGCGCTCCCTCATGATGAGGAGCCTGAGCGGGAACCCACCAACGGTGAGATGATGCGGATGATGCTGCAGATGATGCAAGTGCAGCAGGGCGTGCTCCTGCAAGTTCAGAATGCTCCACTTACTCGAGCTGCCCGGGCTCTTCCGGATGCCCCTCGCTCTGAGCCGGGAGCGAAGCAATTTCGGGAGCTGGGTCCCGCATATTTTGATGGGTCTGAGGGTCCTCTGGCTGCCGATGAGTGGATTCGGAACATCGAGGACAATCTGAAGATGGCCAAGATCACCCCGGCTGGATGGGTTGATTTGGCGAAGAGGCAACTCAAGGATAATGCTCGGAATTGGTGGGATGCGGAAGAGAAGATGTTGGTGGAGCCGATAGCTTGGACTACCTTTAAGTCCAGGTTTGATGAGAAGTTATTTCCGAAGGCTGCGAAGAAGGAGATGTTGCAGCGATTCATTGATCTGAAGCAAGGGAGCTTGACGGTGGACCAGTACCACCAAGAGTTCACTAGGCTGAGTCGGTTCGCACCAAAGATGGTGCAGGATGCTGATGAGAGGGCTCAGAGGTTCCTGCAGGGACTTGCTTTGGAGCTCCAGAATTTTGTGTCTTCCTCCGATCTGGACTCCTATCAGAAGGTTTTGGTCGCTGCCAGGAGGCAGGAGCTGAACCTGAGTCAGAGGAAAGGGCATGTTTTTGGTGCTGGGAAGAGGCCTATGGAGCAGGCCAGAGCGGTGGTTAGGCCTGGTTTCAAGCCTAATCAGCCAGCTCAGTTTAAGAGGCCAGGAGGGCCTATTCTGAAGACTTGCCATTTCTGCGGCAAGCCTGGCCACATCAAGGATCAGTGTCGGAAGTTTTTGGGCCAGTGTCTGGTTTGTGGTGATGCTTCCCATGTCGCGAAGGATTGTCGGCATGCGAATCAGCTGCGGAGGGCACCTGTTGCAGCTCAGCCGTTGCAGCAGCGAGCGTCTGTTCCTGCTGGACGTGGAGCAGCTCTTGTTCCGCAGAGGCAGGCTTTTCAGCAGGCTGTTCCGCCGAGGAGGCAGGCTTTTCTGATGACCGCTGTGGAGAGCGAGGCAGTGGATGAGGTTATCGCAGGTAATCCTCGATCTAGTTGTTACTTTCATAGCTGGTTTTGATGTTAGATTGTGTTGTTTGCTTGAACATGGTTGTTTGCTAGACTAGGGTTTGATTGTTAATTGATTGTTAGGTGTGGTTTTGGTGTGCACATTTCATGCACGAGACCTCTTTGACTCTGGTGCATCGATGTGCATTATTTCTCGGGGCTTCGTGGAGAGGCATTCCTTGTCGACGTCCCCTCTCCCCAAGAGTTGGAATATCGTTACAGGGAATGGCGTGGTCTCGGTGCATCGTGGTTGCAATTCTTGCTCGTTGGTGGTCTGTGGACATGAGCTTTTCGCTGATTTCATTGTCCACGACATCATCAACTATGATGCAATTCTTGGGATGGACTGGCTTGCGAGCTTCTATGCTACGATCGACTGTCGAAGGAAGAAGGTGGTGTTCGAGATTCCCGGACATCCAGTATTTGAGTTCAGTCGTGGTAGCAGTTCGCTTGGTCCTGTCAGATTTCGGGCCAGGCCGGTGGAGGTTGTGGCTATGCAGTTGGAGCTGGAGTGGCCAGCTGTGGTGCGTGATTTTGGCGACGTCTTCCCCGAGGAGATGTCTGGTTTGCCACCTGATCGAGCTTTAGAATTTTCTATCGATCTTATTCCAGGTGCGCAGCCGATTTCGAAGGCGTCGTATCGTATGGCACATGCAGAATTGGAAGAGTTGCGGAAGCAGTTGGATGAGCTTTTGCAGAAGGGTTATATCAATCCTAGCGTGTCTCCGTGGGGAGCACCGGTGCTGCCAGTGAAGAAGAAGGATGGTTCGCGTCGCATGTGCGTGGACTATCGGGAGTTGAATGCGGTGACCATTAAGAATAAATACACGTTGCCTCGCATCGATGATATTTTTGATCAGCTTGGAGGTTCGAGGGTGTTTTCTAAATTGGATTTGAGGAGTGGTTACCATCAGTTGAAGGTGCAGAAGGATGATGTTCCGAAGACAGCGTTCAGGACGAAGTATGGACACTATGAGTTTGTGGTTATGCCTTTCGGCGTAACTAACGCGCCCGCAGTTTTCATGAATCTGATGAACCTGATTTTCTACGACTTTTTGGATACGTTTGTCGTTATCTTTATTGACGACATTCTGATCTATTCGAAGTCGGAGGAAGAGCATGCCTCGCACTTGAGGACGGTGTTGGAGATCTTGAGGAAGCATCGTTTGTATGCTAAGTTTTCGAAGTGTGAGTTTTGGCTGGATAGAGTTGCTTTTCTCGGGCATGTGGTGACTGGAGATGGTATTTCAGTGGATCCCGAGAAGATTAGGGCCATCAGAGAGTGGCCTGTTCCGTCGTCTGCGTCTGAGATTCGGAGTTTCCTTGGACTTGCTGGTTACTATCGGCGTTTCATTAAGGACTTTTCCCGTATTGCTGAGCCGATGACCAGGTTGACGCGGAAGGATGTACCTTTTGTTTGGTCGGGTGATTGTGAGAGTGCTTTTGGTATTCTGAAGGAGAGGTTGACGACTGCCCATATTCTTGTTGTGCCTGATCGCAGCGGTGGATTTGAGATCTTTTGCGATGCTTCTGGCAAGGGTCTCGGTTGTGTGTTGCATCAGCACGGACATGTTCTGACGTATGCGTCTCGTCAGCTTAAGGTTCATGAGAAGAATTACCCGACGCATGATTTGGAGTTGGCTGCCGTTGTGTTTGCTCTTAAGATTTGGAGGCACTTCCTGCTGAGTGAGAAAGTGAAGATTTTCACCGATCACAAAAGCTTGAAGTATATTTTTACTCAGAAGGAGCTCAACATGCGACAGCGTCGATGGTTGGAGCTTATGGCAGATTATGAGATTGATTTGCAGTTTCACCCTGGCAAGGTGAATGTGGTTCCGGATGCGCTGAGTAGGCTTCCCGCGGTGATGATTTTGACCTCGCAGTGGAGATTGCAGCAGGATTTTTGCGAGTCTGGCGTGGAGATTGTCCTCATTGGGGAGGCTTCATCGTTGATGTACATTCAGGTACAGTCGACGATCGTGGATCGGATTAAGGCTGGCCAGGCTGAGGATCCGAAGCTGGTAAAGATTCGGGAGCAGGTGGAAGCCGGTCTGCGGACTGACTTTTTGATTCATGAGGATGGCTCGCTGAGGTTTGGAGCCAGGTTGTGTGTGCCAGCTGGGGATTTTAGAGAGGAGTTGATGGTGGAGGCACACAGTTCGCCGTATTCTGTGCATCCTGGTGGCACCAAGATGTACCAGGATCTTCGTCTGAATTATTGGTGGCATGGTATGAAGAGGAGTGTGGCTCGGAGTGTAGCCAAATGCTTGGTTTGCCAGCAAGTGAAGGCGGAGCATCAGCGTACGGCCGGGTTGCTACAACCGCTTCCGATTCCGGAGTGGAAATGGCAACACATCACTATGGATTTCGTGACTGGACTACCTCGGAGTCCGAAGCAGAATGACGCGATTTGGGTGATCGTAGATCGATTGACCAAGTCTGCGCACTTTATTCCGTTCCGAGTGGGACAGTCCACTGAGGTGCTAGCGAGGAGATATATGGAGGTAAAATTCTTTTACTCTCCGTTTTATTTCATTTTCCTAGTTTGAATAGTGATGTAACGTGAATCGTGCAGGAGGTTGTGCGACTTCACGGAGTCCCCGTGAGTATCGTGTCGGACAGAGACACGAGGTTCACATCTCAGTTCTGGCAGAGTTTGCAGAAGAGCTTGGGTACGCGTCTGAGTTTCAGCACGGCGTACCATCCGCAGACGGATGGCCAGTCCGAGAGGACGATTCAGATTTTGGAGGACATGCTGAGGGCGTGCATGTTGGATTTCAAGGGTTCGTGGGAGGACCATCTACATCTGGTAGAGTTTTCTTACAACAACAGCTTCCAGGCGAGTATTGGCATGGCGCCTTTCGCCGCTCTTTATGGGAGGAAATGTCGATCGCCATTGAGTTGGGATGATGTTGGTGATCGGGAGTTGTTGGGACCTGAGATGATTGTGGAGGCTGTGGAGGTCGTCAGGAATATTCGGGAGAGGTTGAGGATTGCTCAGGACCGTTTTAAGCATTGTGCGGATGCTAAACGTCGTCCTTTGGAGTTTCAGCCGGGCGACCATGTGTTCTTGAAGATTTCCCCGAATCGCGGTGTGATTCGTTTTGGGAAGCGAGGGAAGTTGAGCCCGCGATACATTGGACCGTTTGACATTTTGGAGAGGGTTGGCGAGGTAGCTTATCGCTTAGCCTTGCCGCCATCTTTGGAAGGAGTTCACAATGTTTTCCATGTGTCGCAGCTTCGTCGATACATTAGCGATCCATCTCATGCGGTGGATTTTTCGGAGATTACCGTTCGCCCCGATATGACGTATGACCAGCATCCAGTGCAGATTCTGGACAGGCGTCAGAAATCGCTTCGGAACAAGATTGTCAATCTTGTGAGGGTGATGTGGCGACACGGCTCACCTGGAGAGTCTACTTGGGAGAATGAGGATGAGATGCGAGAGCGCTTCCCACTTTTGTTTCCGGACACGTGAGTGTTTGAAAATTCCGAGGACGGAATTTTTCTTAAGTTGGGGAGGATGTAACGACTGGTTTTCATGTATTTGGATTTATTATATTATAATATATGTTTTGGTGGATTTTCTCCTCATGTGTGGTTTTCGTCTCCGTGACTTTCGTTTTCGATCGTTTCGTCGTGTTTTCTCGTTTCTTCCTTAGGATCGTCGATTTCGAAGTATGTCATTCGTGACGGGCTTCATAACGGTCGTATCTTGCTATTAGATCAAGCCTAGGAGTCTTAGGAATCGATCCCGGAGCTCCGCACTCCGTATCGGAACTTTTGGTGCTTATTAGCCGGTGTAAGAAGGGGCACCGACCGACTAGGTGACGATCCAGTCGGTCGGCAATCCTTCTTGGACCGACTAGTTGGCTTTCTAAATTTCTCAGGAGTTACTGTTTATCGCTAGTCGGTCTAAGAACGTTGGTTGACCGACTAGGTTGCAAACTAGTCGGTCAGCAATGCTTCTTTAACCGACTAACTCTTCAACTAATTTTTGGTATCAATACTGTTCACTCTTAGTCGGTCTAAGAACGTTCATCGACCGAATAGATGTTAAACTAGTCGGTCAGTAGTTGTTCATCGACCGACTAAATCTAAATCCTATTTTCGTTCAGAAGTTACTGTTTACACTTAGTCGGTCTGCGTTGGTCGACCGACCGACTAGTTGCCAAACTAGTCGGTCAGTGGTTGCTCTTTGACCGACTAATCTGCGTTAAAACCCTAATTTCTGGGCAGCCGCCAACCCATCCTATTTAAACCCCTCCCAAACGTTTTCTTCTTCCTCCACTCGACCTAAAACCCTAGTTTCTCCCCCATTGAGCCCCCTTCTTCCCCAAACCCTTATTCCTTCTTTCCAAGCCCAAGATCCATCATCCAAACCATCCCTCAACACTTTCTACCTCTCATCTTCCCCAAAATCTCATCAAATCCCCAAAATCCCCCTAAAACCCTAGTTCTCCAAACTTCTCCATTCGTTTCCAGATCTGGTCCCTAGGTTCTCCGGAGTGTTTCTTCCGCCTCCTCTCGGTAAGAAATCGATATCTCGATGTTTTCATAACCTATTTGTATTTTTATGAAACCCTAATGAATGAATGTTGTTTTGATGATTGTTTCCCCATAACAGCGACTTCCCCGTAGATTAGCATCCGCGAGACGAACCTTCGTGATCGTCATCCCCGGTGCTAGGCAAGTGAAACTTGCCACTTAGGGTTTAGGCCATGTTTTGGGCCATTTTGCTTGTTGTAGGCGTAAAAGAGGCTAGGCGACGAAATGATACTCGCCTAGGCGCAAATTGGGGAACTAGCTTGACAACGAAGCTAGTTCCGACATATATCATGTTGCACAATTACCATGTCATGTTTAATTTCTATTAACGGTACGCAAATTAATTGTCATGTCATTGCATTCTTAAAGTGTTTCCGTGAATGCGTATCTTCGCTACAATGTTTGTGTTCCTGGCTCGTGTTCCAGAACAGGGCCATGTGTTGGTTGATAGCCAATGCCCGAATTGCTTGTTTCCGGCTAGGTGCACCCCTACGCCAATTGTTTACGAATTGTGAACTAGAATGCGAGCTCCTGTGCGGGGCAACCCCGGCTCATTTACTGAGCTCGTGTGCGGGGACCCTGGCTCGATTACTTGTGGGTATTGGGGGTAAGAGTTAAGCGGCCAATCAACTGGGAGTCTGCCCGATCAGCAACTGCAGTGGTAAGGCGTAAACTCTGGGTTTTGGGGTAGTGATAAGCGGCCAATCAGCGTGAATGTTATACCATTCAGCTGTAAGGCGTAAACATCTACAAACAACAGTGAAACGTGAATAGTGAATTGACTGAGATTGTTAGTAGCTTGGCTACTCTTGTCTTGTCCCGATAATGGTTCTCTTGTACTTATTGTCTCGCCATGCCTTGCTTGTGCACTCATGTTATAACTGCCATGTCATGCATACTAAAACTGCTAGGTTGCTAGTTGCCTTACTTTCAGTTTCCTTGCCCAAGTCTTTTAGACTTGCTGACATGTGCCCCTTTACTCTTTTGGGTGACACATGTTAGATCCTGAGCCTGAGTACCTTGTTGAGGACGGGGTGCTTGCTGACGCCGAGCTCGAGCTTGTGTTTGACGGTGAGTACGTGGACACTGGGGACCAGTCCTAGTGTATTCGTTGTGTTTTCCTTTTGTTTAGACTGCTGTTTTGTTGTCGGTGCGTAGCACCCATACTGTGTTGCGTTGTTGCTTTTGTTGGCCTTGTTCTGGGCCTTAGACTCTTTCTTTTAGCCTGGTGGCTTTTCTGGATGTTAGACTTATTTTCATGTTAGACAATTTATGAGATATGAGAATTTTATTTCTGTCTCTCCTTTTATTATTGTTGTTGCTCCGTTGTGGTTACAGGGACCTGCTTATGTTTTATTGACGCTTATCGGGTTTGGGGCTTCACAGCTCCACTCTTGTGCGGACCTTTTCACGTCTCGCCTCCATTTTAGGGAAGCGGGTCGTGACACAGCACCTGACTGAAATAGGTGATGTGCCTACCCTCCTGCATAAGCACCGCCCCTAGCCCGTACCCCGAGGCGTCAGTCTCCACCATGAATGATAAGCTGAAATCCGGCAAGGCTAGGACTAGCGCCGTCGTCATAGCCACCTTCAAGGCTTCAAACACCTTGGTGGCCTCCTCCCCCCACTTGAAACCTTCCTTCTTCAATTGCTCGGTGAGACCAAGCAATCGTGCTGTAGCCTTTGACGAACTTCCTGTAGTAGCCCGTCAGCCCCAAAAAGCCCCTCAAAGCTCGTAGTGTAGTAGGCAGCGGCCAATCTAGCATAGCTGCTATCTTCGACCAGTCGGCCGCCACCCCCTCTGCCGATACTACATGGCCCAAGTACTCAATCCGCAGCTGCCCGAAACTGCACTTCTTCCTGTTGGCGAAGAGCTGGTTCGCCAACAGCTCCTGGAATACCACCTCCAAATGGCCTATGTACTCCTCCATATCCCGGCTGTAGACCAGGATGTCGTCAAAAAATACAAGTATGAACCGCCGTAAGTAAGGCTGGAACACCTTGTTCATGAGGGCCTGGAACGTCGACGGAGCATTCGTCAAGCCAAAAGGCATGACGAGAAACTCGTAATGCCCCTCATGGGTCCGAAAAGCGGTCTTCGACACATCCTCTGGACGCATCAGTATCTGGTGGTACCCCGCTCTCAAGTCGATCTTCGAAAATACCGCTGCCCCATGTAGCTCGTCTAACAGCTCGTCAATTACCGGAATATGGAACTTGTCTGCGACAGTCTCCATATTCAGCGCCTGGTAATCGACACAGAATCTCCAACTCCCGTCCTTTTTCTTCACCAACAGCACTGGTGACGAAAAAGGACTCACATTGGGATGTATTACCCCCGCCTGCAGCATCTCTCGCACCATCCGCTCTATCTCATCCTTCTGCGAATGCGGGTATCTGTATGGCTGCACGCTGACTGGAGCCCCATCCCCCCGTAGCACGATCGCGTGCTCGTGTCCCCTCTGCGGAGGCAGCCCCTGTGGGCTCTGAAACACCTCCTGGTACTGCTCCAGTACCGACTCCACCTCCTCTGATGTCTCTGTCTGCTGCTCCTCAGTCGACAACCCCTGGCACTCCACCAGGAACCCCTCACCCTCATCCCGCAACGCCCTAGTGATGGCCTTGAAGGCCACCACCGAAAAACAGAGTGTAGGGTCTCCGGTCAGCACCATCGTCCGCTCGCCGTCCTGGAACTCCATCCGTAGAAGCTTCCAGCTCACCTTCATCTCCCCCAACTTCTTCAGCCACTGTACCCCCAAAATGACATCCACATTCCCCAACTCCAGCGGCAGAAAGTCCTCCACTATCTGTATGCCCTGCAGCATCAGGCACACCCCTTTACAGAGCCCCTTGCTCTCCTCCATCTTCCCCGTCCCCAGCAACACTGTGAATCTCTCCAACGTGCTCAGCTCCAGCCCATGACGCTCCACCAACTTCCTTGAGATGAAGTTGTGAGTCGCCCCACTGTCAATAAGTACGGTCACTGCCTGCTCTGCCAACGTCCCTGATAACTTCATGGTATGATTCGGAGTGAATCCTACCA
Source organism: Scilla litardierei (assembly GCA_030789695.1). Taxonomy (NCBI): domain Eukaryota; kingdom Viridiplantae; phylum Streptophyta; class Magnoliopsida; order Asparagales; family Asparagaceae; genus Scilla; species Scilla litardierei. Next base: position 266,300,482 of record CM061142.1, on the reverse strand, counting down.
CAGAGTTCAGGGAGACATCTGCTACGTCCATGTGCACAGGCACCTCATCCTCGACCGTCAGCTCTGGCTCCACTACCTCCTCCTCATAGTCCTCCTCGTCGGGGACGATCACGATCTGCAGCAACTTGCTCGCACATCGGTGACCGGGGCTGAACTTCTCATCGCATCGGAAGCATAATCCTGCTGCACGCCTCGCCCGCATGTCTGCCTCCGTCAGCCGTCTGCCGGGTACCACTCCTGGTCGGACCTTTCCTTTAGGCTCCGCTGGTGCTCCTGCTGCTGGGCGTGGAGGGACCGGCGCTGCCAGACTGCGCTGACCCTGAGTACCCCAAGTCCCCCTCAGGCGCCTCTCCTCAGTATGCTTCTCTTCCGCCATATGGGCCAGGCGAAGGACATCCTCCAAGTCGTTGGGTCTCTGCATCCGAAGCTCCGCCCGTATCGAGGGCTTCAGTCCCCTCATGAAATTCCCAATCAACACCTGATCAGACACCCCCCGTAGCCTGCTGGCCAACATCTCGAACCTCTCCACGAAGTCTCGAACCGTCCTCTCCTGCCGCAGTGCTGAAAGCTGCTCATAGAAGTCCCCTCCGGACTTCTCCTGGAACCTATCGAGGAGGTATGAAGAAAGCTCCTCCCAAGTACGAAAGGGGGAGCGAGCTGTCTTCCATCTGTACCAGGCTAGGGCCTTGCCCTCAAAGTAGATCCCAATAGCCCGCAGAACCTCCTCCTCTGTGAGCTGCATCACCTGAAAGTATCGCTCCGCTCTGTAGTCCCAGCCGTCAGGATCGGTACCATCAAACGTCGGCATCTTCAGCTTTTTCAGCCGACGATCCGCGTTTATGTCTCCATACTGTCCTCCACACCCCCCACGGCCGCCTCCAAGCACCATCACGCCCCCTGCCCCCCTCCGGGGCCTCCGTCGCCTCCCTCGTACAGCTCATCAGGCCACTGAGGTCTCTCCATATCCCCCTCAGGGATGTAGTTCCCCAAACACTCCAGTGGTCGTGGTGGCTGCGCAAAAACGGGCTCTCTAGCCCCTTCGTACTGCTGAACGGGCGCTGTCCGGCCCTCCAGATGGCCCCCTGGGCCCCAAAATTGGGCCGCAGGAGCCCCAATCGTCATCCAGGGAGCCCTCTTCCTCCGTCGGGTCTCGTCGTCGCTCCTGGGGGTTGAACAAACCCCGTCACGCCCCTAAAAGGCCTCAGTGGTCTCGCATGGCCTCCAAAACGCGTCGCCGGGTCCTCAGGAGGGGTGGCCCAGGCTGTGGTGCCACCCCGAGGCCCTACCGGGGCTGCCGCACCCCCAAAAGGGGCCACCCAGCCTCCCGCGCCCCCAGGCGGGGGCGCCCAGCCTCCAGCCCAGATCTCCATGGCCGTCTTCAATGATTGAATATCATCGCCCATGGCTTTCTTCAATTCCTCCATCTCGCGGTTGATTTCTTCACGAAACCCTTGAAGTCGTTCTTCCGTCGCGCCGCTTCTTGTCCCTCCCGCCATTAGATCTCACCGCTCTGATACCAATTTGATACGAATCGCTTGCCGTTTGGATCAAATCAGCGAATAAATGATTAAAACAGCGATTTAAAGGTGGAAAAATGTAAAATAGTGGAAAAACAATGAGAAAGCAATGGACTTGATAATGATTCTTCGAGACGAATCAATCTCCCAGCTTTTATTGAACGCCTAAAAGCCTAAACAGCATCAAGATGATAACTAGATTGTTCAGAGACAAATCAAGCATAAACTCACAATGACGGCTAGCCCTAATTATAAAGGAAAAGGGGATTTACTAATTTGGTCTGACTAGACCAAAATACCCCTGAAATGACTAATCCCGGCCTCCACGTCTCCTCCTGCGAAAGTAAACAATCGTGGGCTCCCTGCTAGCCGCATCTCCCGCGTGTGTGCCCAGCCCAAGCAGCACATCCGCATCAGATACCTAAAAGAATCTCCTAGGAGAGGTTTATTGTTCAAAAAACATGAAAGAAGAGTTGGAAGTCTTTGTTGATGCTGATTGGACCGGCTGCCCTAATAATAGGAAATCCACTTCCAGTTACTGCTCCTATGTGTTCGGCAATCTCATGGCAACCAGTGATAGCAAGGAGTAGTGCTGCAGTAGAACTAAGGTCAACAACACATGGAATTTGTGAAGCTTTACAGGAAAAAATGTTGCCGAAAGAATTAGGAATCACCCTGTCGTCTCCTATGACTATACAAGGCGTCTATTTCTATTTCACATAATCCAGTTCATCATGATTGTACGAAACATGTTGAAGTGGATCGACACTTCATTAAAGAAAAAATTGATGCTGGAGTGATAGAAGTGTCCTACATACCGACGACTTAACAAAGAGCTAACATCCTAACTAAAGACATGTTTAAACCAATATTCAAAAGGCTTATCGACAAGCTAGGATTGTATAATATATACCGTCCAGCTTGAGGTGGAGTGTTGACGTGTTCTATGTATTAGTTAGGGTTGTTTCCTATTTTTAAGGGTTGTTAAATGATCTGTGCTTTATTCTTTTTTTTTTTTGCTTTTTTATTCTTTTCTGTACCCTAAAAGGACTAAATAGGGGAACCTTGTAATTATTACGTATGAATACCCATTCTTTTATCACATTGCAGCGTTTTACTAGTGATTCTTCATGCTTAAGTGCCTTTACTATGTATTGTGGATCACTCGCCAACAAAAGGGACTCTCACAGCCCTGGCAAAATACCATTAAGGTAGTCTCCAATATAGAAGCATTTAAGCATAATGTAAATCAACAGAAAAACAGCAATAAAAGAGGTCTAGTCCTTCATATCTAAGTCAATAGCCACCTATATGTGACCGCGCAAAACCATTCATCCAAGATTTAATAGCCACCTTAGATGAGTTCCCTAATGTCTATGCATATATACAAAAGGAAAATGAAAAGGGACACCAAGAGGAATAAGATGGATGGAAAACTAGAATACATGTGAAGATAATTGAATTGCTCAGTCAGATCTTTAAGGATACACATTCAAAACTGGCAAAGGATTTCCATGTATGAAATGCAATACTTATCTTGCTTTAAGATTCTGTTTACACCTGTACCCCCCTTCTTCCATGTGACTTATGTCCTCAATTTTCTTTTGAAACTGTTCTGTGTGGTTGTTGCATCTGGTTCCAGTGGAATGACGATTGTTCCCTACTAAGAAGCCTTTACGGAACTATCAGCATTGAGTAGCATTGAGCTTTATGATGGGTGTCCCTATTCAGTGTTACATTTGCTGCCACCATCTTATCCTGGTTCATTTGCTTCCATATTCACAGTGTCTCGTAGCTATAATAGTCACTCAGAGTTGTCCTTTGTGGTTATGTCAGAAGGTAGTGAATCTGTAATTGACTTGCGAGTCAAATCTCAATTAGATTCATGCTGAAATACCCCGGTGAAAATATCAAGCATCTGCCAGAAGAAACCTCCCACAGTTAAATATTCAAAAGTAAAACAGCACCCACTAATCTCTCTCTATTCATAATAACTGTGACAACATTTCAAAAATAAAAAAGCACCCATCATATCAATTTCTAGCTGTGCCACCTTTCCAATGACAAAACCCTATGATTTGGAATCAATGACAGGTGTCGCGCTGCGACATGGACATGAAGTGTTGGGCATGGCAATTATCCAAAAAATCTAGAAACAAATCACAGTTATTATGTATATTATATGAGGAATATGTGGGTTAGCTAGCCGATGAGGAAATTTCCTCCTCGGCTAGCATCAAAAACCACGTCTCGTACTTTTTCGATTATCGGATCCGTTCAATTTTGATCATGTTTAAAACCTCCCAATTTATCAATTTTCAAATGAGTCTAATAGGTTTTGCTCGTTCATCTGGCCATTATTAAAAATTCGGCAAAACTGTTAAATTTACGACGAGTGGATGCACGATCAAAACCTTTAGATTCGCTTGAAAATTAATGTCTTAAGATTTTAGAATATGAAGATCAAAATGAACAAATTCGATTGTCGTAAAAAATAGGGAGATGCGATTTTGACGCTAGCCAAGAAGAAATTTTCCTCTTTAGCTAGATGATCCATACTTTTCTCGTTGTATATACAGTTGTATATGTATATGTATATGTATAGAAATTTTCATGTGTAAAACCCCTCATGTAAAAACCATGGGAAAAGAATTTTTTAGAGATTTTTTAAATATCCAAACCGTTGAATGTGTTCTGCACATACTAATTTACACATAATAAACGTACATATCAAAAATCAAGAAAATCTCCCCTATTTGCCCCTCGATCGGATCATTACATAAGTCCTTTGTTTTCCAAAACCGTACAATCTGTAATGCTTTGATTGAGGGTCAAATCCCCATACGATTTTTATATTTTTCCTAAGATAAATTTGTGTAGATTAACCAACAAAACATTAAAAACAAAAAAGGTTTCAAACGATGATCCTATGTGAAATCATCACCACCATATATATGTGTAAAAACTGTCGTTACAAAAATTTTCACGTGCAAACATTGAGAAAAGTATATTGTTAACAGTTTTATACCTAAGCCATTGAATTTAATCTACACATCTTAATACCTTCACACAATAAAAAAATCCATCATAATTGTCTCTAAATCTGACCATTAGACGTTATTCTATTATTCTGAAACCGTTGAATTTGTAAAGGCTTGATCAAGAGTCAAATCCCATTAAAATTTCCACCCCTATTTTTCAGACAATCAGAACCGTTAATTTTGATCTTCATGTCCTAAAACCCTAAAACAACAAATATTTGGTAAACCTAATGGGCTTTGTCTATTTATCTATATATCACAAATTTAACGATTTCGCATGAATAGAATATTTTACGTTGGGTGGATAAACGAACAAAACCTCTTAAGTTCATCAACTATTTGGTATTGGAATTTAAAATATGAAGAATAAAATGAATGGTTCCGATCATTCGAAAAAATAAATGGTGAAATTTTTAAAGGGAACATATACGGTTTAGCCATATATATCATGTTTCCCAGTATTCTATACATATAATGAGAAACATGACATATGTGGCTGGGCCATATATCTGACCTCAAAAACTTCATATTCTCGTTTTTTAATATCAACACCGTTCATTTTGATCTCCATATTCTAAAACCTTAAAACACCAAAGATCGAGTGAACCAAAAGATTTTTGCTCGTCAATCTATTTGTTGAAAAAATTAATGATGTATAGTAATAAAACGTTTATTACCCCAAGATCGACAAACAAAAAGCTTTAGATTCACATAATATTTGATGTTGTAAAGGTTTACACTAAGAATATCCAAGTTAACGGGGCCAATCCTCAAGAAAATAGTAAAGAGAACTTTTCGAGTAGTATATGTGTTTTAGCCATATATGTCATATGTTTCTGAATTCTCATAGATATATATATATAACAGAAATATATAAGTTCAATAATCATGGGAAATTTTCCGACGCAGATGCATATATACACCATTTTCTTTTATTTTTTAAATTTTTCGGATGTGCTCTACACATTATTGATTAATACCTTACCAAAAAATAAAATCAAGGAATTCAATACTAATTGACCATCGATCCGATTGTTAAGAGCTTCAAAATGATAGAACTTGTTGTAACGAGTGGATCAAGAGTCAAATCCCCTAAAATTCATCCATATTTTGTGTTCTGGGATTTTAAAATTTATACATCAAATAAAAAATTTCAAAAAAGTTAGGGGAATTGGTTTTTTTGCCATCGCAATAAAATTCCTATTATAACAAGACATAAACATTAACATATATATAGTGTACCGGATATGTGCGGTCAATGCATGAATTTTACTGCGTAGACAGCAAAACCCATATTTCACATGGGTTTTTTGAAAAATTCGAGGTTATTTACACATTCTAAAATCACAAAATCACAAATATGAAAACCCTAAGGACATTTGATCTTCAAGCCACTTGTTACAAAAAAATTCTATTGTTCTAGAACCGTGCAACAATCGAATCGAGGGTCAAACAGCATTGGATTAACTTGATTTTTAGTAATGTTGATCATCCATAATGTGTAGAACATCTGAAAAAAATTTAAAATATAAATACAAATGATATATATGTGTGTTAGCGGAGAAAGATTTCTTACATTAACACCATATATATATTATTCTGATATATATATATATATTAATAGATATCATATAACAAAGAGGCTTAACCTCATATTTTAGCCTCCAAAACTCCCACACAATTTTTTTTGAAGATCGGAACCGTTCATATTGACCTTCATATTCTAAAACCACACCACTAAATATCATGTGAACCCAAAAGGTTTTGCCCGTTCATCCACCAGTCGCAAAAGTTCTATTCATGCAGAACCGTTAAATTTGGGGTAGATGAACGGGCAAAACCATTAGGATTTGCCCTATATTCGGTGATTTTTTTAATACATCGGAAAGCAATATTCGGCGATTTGGGTTTTAAAATATGTAGATCAAAATGAACGGTTTCGATCCTTCAAAAAATAGCTGATGTGAGAGTTTTTGGGGTGTATATGAAGATAAATCTCATATGTCATATGATACCCATTATTATCATATACACACACACATACATATATTTACATATATAATGGTAGTCTTTGATATGTAAAAGAAGAGAATTATACTAAATTTATCCAGAGAACACTTATGTGTGTATATTTGACTCATAAATATGTGCATCTGGTTGTTATTGATATATGAAAGAGCATAATTTTAATATATTCATCTGAAGAACAATTAGCTTTACTCAAATGTCATGAATGGAGCTACCAGACTTCCTTTCACATATTCTTAAAGTGAATAATAGTGTACAAATCAGTAAGCATTGGAACCTAGATGGCATTGTTGAAGTGAATTATAGCGTACACATTTTATACTTGTTGTGTTGTTATATAGACTTATAATTGTCATAGCTGGTGTCTAATACCCGTGAGGCCCAAATGATACCTATAAATGTTATAACCGATGTTTGATACTTACATGAGCAAAATGATTCTTATAATTGCCATGTTCTCTAATAGGGTACAAATGAGGTTAGCAAAAGCCGTAAGACCATAGCTGACGTAGTAGAAATAACTTATAATTGCCATGTTCTCTAATAGGGTACAAATGAGGTTAGCAAAAGCCGTAAGACCATAGCTGACGTAGTAGAAATAACAGTGATGAACCTAAATGAAATTAGCGGATGATTAGAACCAGGCATCCTAGTTGTGAAGGGTAACAGAGAGATGGCTATTAATAAACTTAATAGAGGAAATAGATTCATGTTGCAGGCCCTGAAGAATTAGGACGACTACTTAGTTACTGTTCTAGAAGAGACGCGCTCAGAATTTTCTACGATTGGACAAACCTATAGGTAAAAGAGCTCATAATGGACGACCGCCTTTAAATGATGCCGAGCACAGGTAAATAAGGAACCAGTTCCTATATGTCCCACCACATGAGGAGCTAATCAAATCTTGCAATGCAATCTGATTCCATTGAAGAGCCATAAGTTGCCTGCCAATCCAATGTCATCATCCAATATGCTTAAGAGTGCATCATCCAGAGGTTTTTCCAGAAACAGTTAATATTTACCACTAGAAATGGCATTAGTAATTTCATTGCATCCAATCCCATAACGTTTACACAGCCCCTTGAATTTCACAGCACCATTGTTACCCTCTGATATGTACATGGCTACGATACATTCAAAAATAGGAACATGAGCTTAGTTCCATTACCAAATGAATCTGGCAAATTCCAAACCAAAATCATTGTTCATGAATATTGGGTTTGAAAGAGCCCATAGTATAAAGGTCTCATAACTAATTCAGATATTCAGATCCCTATATAAAACTCACCTTAAATTCATTTTTTTCCTAAAGTCAAAAAGTCATTCGATGACATCATCCATGTTCCATCCATATCTTCCATAGTCTTACATCAATCGGAACAAGAACTTGATTTTGACTTATGCATGGGTGTAGAATTCTCTGAAGAACCTGATGCTCATATTCCTGTAGCTTTCAAGAGCCAACTGACTCCAACTAGACAACTTACCGATGATTTTCTTTATTAACGACCCATTCTTGCATTAGTTAGGTGGTCTGCATGTTGTATCATTTTTAGTGATATGGACATTTATGTTTTGGTATAGATTTTAACAAGAAGCCCATGTAAACCAAAATATCAAAGGAATAAATGAAATTATACCAATGTTTTCTCTTGGTATTGCGCAAATGTTCACTTCCACTAAAATATAGCCCTTGGGCACTGCTTGATGTCACATGAGGTACATGCCGGTAAGAAATTATGGACCACTCTTGCACATGCAAATTGGGAGGCGTATGAAATAGTATATTTAGTCTTATAAACAATTGCTATTGGTATAGATTTTAGTAACAAGCCCCCATGGCACCAAAATATAAATGGAATAAAAGAAATTCAATCAAGTTTCTTTATATGGAGAAAAAAATTCATTTTCATATTTTTCCTTGGAGAATTGGTCCAGACGAGTTAAGTGCAAGTTAGAGCAGACAAGCCACATGACTTTAGTTTTGCACCAAGGAGTTCTATTCATGCAGGATAGCTAGTCATAGGATAGCAAGCATGTGTACATTATATAAAGTGATAGAACAGAAAACAAGGAAATGATGCGCTAAATGCTTTAAAGCACAACTAGCCATCAACCCTACATGTAAAACGACAATTATATTATCCAAAATATAAAGTGGAAATTCAACTAAAAGAGTAAATGATGTATTTATAGTAAAAATAAATGTTCAATTCAATGTTTTGAAAGGCGGCAAAGGCTTACGCCTCAAGGCGCGCCTCAGGGCGAGGCTCACCTCCAGCGCCCTGAGGCTTGAGGGAAGAGGCTTTCACTCGTCGAAGGCGCCCAAAGGCTTACGCCTCAGGTCGAAGGCGCCCAAAGGCTTACGCCTCGGGTCGAAGGCGCTCAAAGGCTTACGCCTCAGTTCGTAGGCGCATCAAATACGTTTGGGTTTTCACGCCATCAACATGTGATTTTTTGCAAAAAAAAATTATTTCCCAAGTATAAAAGCTAAGAGAGAGAGAGAGAGACGACTCGCCGCCGCCTTGATTTGTCGCCCCAGATGAAGATGATGTTAGTAGCCTAGGAAGTTTTGGGGAGGGAGATGGCTTAAATGAAGATTCTGTATTTGATGATGTGTAAGAGTAAATTTAGAGTCTAATTTTGCAACTCAAATACTCTGATCTTTTTTTGGATATTTTATATTTGTCTTTGGAGTGTTATTTTAATATTTTGATACTTTAATGATGGTTTGAAACTTAAATATAAGTTTTTTACATCTATATTTTAGAATTATGTGGTTATAATGTGTTACGCCTCACAACACGCTGAAGGCTTACGCCTTACGCGTTGAGGCTTACGCCTCGCGTCACGGGTCAAAAAAACGCCTCACGTCACGCCTTTGCGTTTTAAAACTTTGGTTCAATTAAGATAAAGACATAAGGTCCACAAAGAAATCCTTAAAATGTTAAAATGAGACCCACAAAAACACAAAAAATTCATACGTTTTACTGAGTAATTGAAGGAGAATATAAAAGGAGGATGGTATTCTGAAAACAACATAAAAGATTTTGAAAGTTGAACATTTAAATCCGAATCCATTTAATATTCAATATTACATGAGTGTTCTACAAGCATATCAGAATTCTGATCTGATGGGACCATGCACATACCACAAAGTAATAAAGGTTTTTACACGTGCAAATTATCTGATGGTATGGAATGAACATGGATATTCATAACAAATGCATTAAGACAGATACAGAAAATGATATGCAGAAATACAAAAGTATAGAGAAAAAGAAAATGCACACCTCTCATGCTTTTGTCCACAAGAAAACTTTACCACCACCAATTGCAGCAGCCAGAGATCCCAATTTATACGGGTGTGCAGCTAACTGCTGCGGGGTCAAAGCCATATGTTGACTTTCTAAAGCAATAGTTGTTCTATCACGAACACAAATAACATCAATTGCGCTCTCCAAATTCTCCAAGAACAGGTAGGAGTCATTCCACCCCCATATTCCCCTTGTGGAAGATACAAATTTAGCTCCCCGATTCTTATGAGGTATCATGCATTGCTGGTGAAAGTTAGCCCCGCTCACTATCCCAACTCTATCATCATCGCTTGTCGTTGCAAGAGAGCTCCCACTGGGCGAGAAATATGCAGAATTAACAGCCCTGCCATGGACAACCCTGCTCAAGCAATCAGGATGATCTTTCTTCATAAATCTCAAGTCCCATATGCAAGCAGCTTCGTCAGATGAACTAGTAGCCATCAGGAGAGCATTCGTAGGATTAAAATCGATGGTATTAATCCTACCACTATGCAACTCCCACAAGCTCGAAGCTTTTCCGGCTTTCTCATCCCAAACCTTGAGCTTTCCTGCTCCTTCCCCAATATAGAGAGAACTAGCATCCTGCGGACACTGACAAATGGAGTAAAAACAATCAGAAGAACTCGAACAGACCACCGCATTAGAATTATCCCTTTCAACGTCCATCAATCTCACGGATCTATCATAGCTGCAACTAAATATCTTGGCCGGCGAGAAACAATGGACCGAAATTCCCGTAATAAGATTCGTATGAGGAGAACAAGCGTATAATCCAGTCCCATTCATCGAATCAACCACCCAAAACCCCAAATCCCCAACTGCATTCCCGGCAACAATGACAGTTCGATCGCCGAAGGGCAGAAACCTCAGGCATGAGATGATCTTGGTAAGAACGACAGCCGAATTCTCCGGCTTCAACACCAACGAAGACCTCGGATCGAACCCAGCATCGATCGACGGAATCAGAGGCTGAGGAGTGGACGAAGAAGGGGATGAGGCTAGTGTCACGGCGAAGTCATCGAAATCGGTGAACCTGAGGACTCGTTCGGGAGATTTTCCGCGGATGCGGAGAGAGCGGCGGCTGGACGACGGCGACGGAGGCGGCCTCTTGGGTCGGCGAGGCTTGAGTGAAAGGAGGTCGGCGGCGGTGCGCTGTAGCTTGAGGGTTTCCATCATCTCGGCGTTCCGGCGGATGTTCTCCTGCCGCCGGCGCTCGTAGTCCGTTAGGGCTTCGGGGGCCATCGGAGAGATTCAGCAGCCCCACCCAGAAGCTGCCACGACTGCTTTGGTGTCGGTTGTGTATTCGGATTGGATTCATGCTTGATCCGAGCCCGAAGGCGATTGGAAATTCACATTAGGAGTCGGTTTTCGTTTCAATGTTCTTGCTTTTCATTGGATTGGGCTGCAAGTTTAAATATATCATGGATGGTAGAATTGATAGTGGGCTCGGGTCATCTTACGGCCCAACATGTCAGCAAATTCAAATATCATATTTGAGTTTGTCATGGGCCTGCCCTTACCAGCACGGCCTGATCGAAAGCATGAGAAAAATAAACCTAATGTCACCATCAAAAGTCTAGTTGAAAGTAATACAAGCCTCGTCCAACTCTCAACCCAAATTGCTCTAGAGAATCAAAGATGGTACAAAAAAAGATCACAAAAATCCATCCACAGACCACATCCTCCACCAATCTACAGGTCAATGAATTATTATACCTCTTAGGGTGTGTTTGGTTTGAAGGAAAAGGAAAGAAAATGAAAGAAAGTTAGAAGGAAAACTATTTCCATTGTTTGGTTGGAAAGAAAAAACAAAGGAAAATGAAAATGAAAGAAAACAAAGGAAAATTTTTATTAAAACTTTTCCTTGAGATTTTCCACTTTTTTACCCAAGGAAAATGCGGGAAAAGAGGTAAACTACTTTCTCACACTTTCATGTATTTATATTTTTTAGCAAACATAATTAATTGTTATTTTTAATGAATCCATGAATAATGCATGAATTTTTTCCAAAAATTATGAGTGAATTTTTCAAAAATTCACGAATCATTATCAAAATTTTACACATGAATTATTTAAAATTCGCAGATTATTCAAAATTTGCGAATTTTTCCCGAATTTTTCAAAATAGTATGTGAATAATTCGGAATTTTTTTGAAACTTATGAATATTTAAAATATTTTTATTCATGAACTAGTTCGAAAAATTAGCGAATAATTCGTGTAATTTTCGCGTTTTGCTTGAAAAATTCGCGCATTATGCACGAATTTTTCTAATAGCTTGCAAATTATTTCCAACATTTTCATATAATTTGTAAATTATTTATGTACTATTTAATATCACATTATTTACGAATCATGATATTTGTAGGGTTAGAGAATTATTCGTGTGAATTCGTAAATTATTTCCCAACTTTCTCAATTATTCAGAACAACTAACAAATTTTTAATTTATAATGAGACTAAAATACCTCAATACCTCTTAAATTTTTTAAGCAAATTATTTATAAAGTTAGCAAATACACCTCTTAAACTATTTAGCAAAAACACCTCTTAATTTTTTTCTTTTTGAATTAATAACATAATGGATAATGGAAGAAATTTCCTTATTTTCCTTTCAACTTTCTTCAAAATTTTCTTTGGTAACCAAACATGAGAAAGAATCTCATTTCATTTTCATTTCACTTTTCTTTCCTTTTCATTTTCATTTCACTTTTCTTTCATACATTTTCTTTCAATCCAAATTATTTATGAATCATGATATTTGTAGGGTTAGAGAATTATTCGTTACAATTCGTAAATTATTTGCTAACTTCTGAATTATTCAGAACAACTAACAAATTTTTAATTTATTATGAGACTAAAGTACCTCTAAAATTTTTTAAGCAAATTATTCATAAAGTTAGCAAATACACCTCTTAAATTATTTAGCAAAAACACCTCTTAATTTTTTTTCATTTTGAATTAATAACATAATGGAAGCAATTTCCTCATTTTCCTCATTTTCCTTTCAACTTTCTTCAAAATTTTCTTTGGTAACCAAACATGAGAAAGAATCGCATTTCTTTTTCTTTTTCTTTTTCTTTCTTTTTTCTTTTTCATTTCACTTTTCTTTCGTACATTTTCTCTCAATCCAAACATACCCTTAGGGTGTGTTTGGTTTGAAGGAAAAGGAAAGAAAAGGAAAGAAAGTTAGAAAGAAAACTATTTTCATTGTTTGGTTGGAAAGAAAAAACAAAGGAAAATGAAAATGAAAGAAAACAAAGGAAAATTTTTATTAAAAATTTTCCTTGAGATTTTCCTCTTTTTTACCCAAGGAAAATGCGGGAAAAGATGTAAACTACTTTCTCACACTTTCATGTATTTATATTTTTTAGCAAACATAATTAATTATTATTTTTAATGAATCCACGAATTATTCATAAGTTTGTATCAAAAAATCATGAATAATTCGTGAATTTTTCAAAAAATTAAGAATATTAGTAACTTTCTATTCGAGAATTACTCGAAAAATTCACAAATTATTCACGAATTTTTAAATAAGTCGCGAATAATTGACTAATTTTTCAAAAAAACACCTTCAATATATATTCATCCGTGAATTGTTCGAGAATAATTTATGAATTTTTAAAAATTCACGAATAATTCGCGATCTATTAAAAATTCTTGAATTGTTCAAGAATTTTTAATATAGCTCGCGAATAATTCTCTATTTTCCAAATAAATTCCGAATCTTTAATTTATTTTCATGCATGCATAAATTGTGCGAACAATTCACAAATTTTTTAAAAATTTAGAGTTGCTTGAAAAATCCACACATTATGCACAAATTTTTCAATTAGCTTGCAAATTATTTCAAACTTTTTAACAAAATTTGTAAATTATTCATATAATATTAAATAACATATTATCTACAAATCATAATATTTATAGTGTTAACGAATTATTCGTTACAATTCGCAGATTATTTCCTAAATTAATAATTTTTTCAAAATAACCAATAAGTTTTTAATTTAAAAATAAAATTTTAATTTATTATGATGGTAAAATGATTTGAATTCACAACATAACCAGTTAAAATTATTTTTTATTCATATTCAATGAGCAACCTAATAAAATCAATTTCTATATTTTCCATTCAACTTTCTTCCCAATTTTTCTTGGTAACCAAACATGAGAAAGAATCTCATTATTATGAATCAACTATTGGGGAAGGAACCCCCAGCCCTTTATTTATAGGCATGGTAGGAGAGTAGAAAGATAGAATACATAGATATGGGCGTATCTCTAAGATACCCACAATCCTAACCGACTCTGGTTATTTCCATTCACAACACTCCCCCTTATCCAGCCATAGGTGTGGACTCTGCTCAAGAGTACTTCGGGATTCTGAGCGTAAAAAGAGTCTCACATGGGGTGGATACTTCAAGATCCTGAGTTGGTGAGGTTTGCCTCGTTAAGACCTTTAGCTATGGAAAACCCTGTGGGAGAAACCATAGTTAAGGAAAAAGAGTGCAAATGCTCTTTAACTCCCCCTGATTTGTACAAGTGACTCTGCTCATGAATACTTCTGGATTCTGAGCGTCACAGAGGGGTGGATACTTCAGGATCCAGAGTTGATGTGATTTGCCTCGTTAAAACCTGTGGCTATGGAAAACCCAGTGGGAAAAACCATAGCTAAGGGAAAAGAGTACAAATTCCCCCAACTCCCCCTGATCTGTAAAAGCTCTTAGGTTTTCAGATCTCTTAGGCTTATCTCATCATTGCTATTTACAACATTCCGAAAATATACACAGATTACAAAGTTATCACAATTAAGCAGCTGCTGAATCTAGAAACTCTGGAGAGGTGTGCTAAGTATCATCGCCTCTGATGTGGTCTTCAGACTATGTGGTCAGCTCCACAATACCAGACTCTATCTCAATTGTCACTGGGATGTGATGTACCAGCAGGCGCCCTCAAATACACCATTGGTGAGGTGAGGATCTCGGAATGATAGAATGATGTCGACGTCATAAATTGCTTTACAGATCTGCAGTAGATGGCCATCCCACTGTGGGGTACCCGTTTTGTGATTTCTCAGTATAGGGACCTGACCTGTAACCTGCATTTGCATGAACATTGGAGGATGATACTTCATATTGTAAGTCCGAATCTTTCGACCCTTGGAGGAAGTGCAGAAGGCTTAACTCCGGTCTAATGGCCCTTTTTAGGTGCCAACTATCTCTGGTTAATGAGTTTACTGCAATAGCTATATCGGGACGCGTGCAGTTAGCCAGGAGTGCCTGATTGCACTTAGATAAGGGACTTTAGTACCAGTTATATCCTCCCCCTCTTCCAGTGATCGGAAGGGTTCTTTTTGTACATCCATTAAGTATACTCCCATAGGTGTACTTTCGATGACAATGGTCCTTTTAATTTCTCCAACGTACTTCTGGGCATTTGTAACAGGATTCTATGAGCCATGACTTTATATTTGCCTAGGTCTTTCATTTCATGTTTAAAAGTCAAGCTTTGAACAGATGTTTCGGTTTTCTCTTCAGTAGATCCGATAAGATTTTAGTTGTTTACAACTATGATCTCTAATCTTGTTCTTTGCTTAAAGACAACCCTCTGTAGGAATCATTGATTTGTCAAATGATTCTCTTGGTTGTACATTTATTTATTATACTTATTGTTTTTCTTCAATTGAGTAGACGTCCCGAAGTCTATTCAGGCACTTAAGGAAATGTGGAAATTGTCTTTACCAAGATATCCATGAAGGTATGCCGTCACAACATCCAATAACAGCATATCCAAAATTTTCCTTCGCCAAATCGTAAGGTATTCGCTTTTGATAACTTAGGGAGACTGATGCATCATTTATGAGACATTCTCATTTTAATTTATTCGATCCCTAGTTTCAGCGAAATTTTCCTTGGGCTATAGGTTGTACCTTATAGCATACGATTTTGTATTTATTTTTTCTTATGTGTGCAATACTTTATTTTATCCACAGGTTTGACACCTTTTGGTGTCTGGACTTCAGGTCCGAACATTTCACGTTTCATAAGTGAGTCCAGCTCATCTTTTATTGCCTCGTTCCACATTTGGCCAATCTCTACGTTTGCATACTAGCAACGGAGTATGGAACGATAATTTATAAACATCATGGCTTTTGCGATGTATATGGCAATATGATACGTGAATACATTGTCGAAAATTTATGTTCTATCTGTCCAGCACCTCCCCAGTACGTACAACATTTACTTTCAATTTCAGTTTTTCCCGGCAGTTCCTCTGCAGTGGATTCCGGGAAGGGTGAGGGTGAGGACAGGAGCTCATTGTCATGTGGTAGTATTGTTTTAAGGTCTCTAGGAGTCTCTGTCCTTGGAGCCTAGTGGTCTGCCTCTCTTCTATTGAGGATCAGCCACTTCTGCTGCTGGTGGATTGCATCCATTCTCGGGGATGTCAATCCTAGCTGGAGTTTTTGCAGCAGGGGATGTGTGATCTGACAATCTTCTAGTTGTCGGTAAATGAGTCCGGTAACTGATGAGCATTGTTTTATGTGTAGAGGATCTTCAGGATCTCATCTTCATATTATTTTGTTACCGGGTCATGGTGGGTTAAACTTTTTGAATCCCACGTTATAATTTGCTTTGCACCAGATTTCTCAGTGTCTGGGCCTATTTTAGGATAACTCGTCTCATCGAAATCACAGTCTTCAAGATGTGCCTTAAATACGTCCTCCGTTTGGGTTCTAGGTATCTTATAATTGAGGGTGAGTCAAACCCTACATGGATACCAAGGCGATGTTGAGGACCCATTTTTGTCCTCTGTGGTGGTGCGATGGGGATTTAAACTGCGCGACCGAAGATTCTCAGATGAGAAATGTTCGGTGGCATTCCATATGCAAGTTGCATTGGAGACTCTGACCTCCAGATGGTCTTATTTTCATTTACGTTGTAGCATGCAGAATTTGCATGTCCCCATGCATCCATTGGCAATCGGGATTTAATGGACGTTCAATCCAATGGAGTCTACTTTTCAGTGACTCTGCCGACCCATTTTGGGTATGAACATGCGGCATTTTTATGTTCATTTTCTATTCCCGTTGCTTGGAAATACTCTTGAATTGACCGGGTGGTATATTTTCCAACATTAATTAGACTTATTTTCTATATTTTATTGTCTGGGAAATGTGCCCGCAACATTTTTATTTTTGTGCCAATAGCTTTGGAAAAGCTAAGTTTGCGGGTCTGTAGTAGACACACATACGAATATTCTGAGGATGCATTTATCAGTACAATGAAGTACTGAAATAGCCCACTAGGGGTGGATTTTGTCCACATCTATCTCCTTATATTCTTTTTGAGGAAGCGTGGAGATCCTTTTTCAATTTTTCGTAGAGATGGCCTTGTAATTATTTTTCCCTTATAGCAAGGGATGTGAGGGAATTCTCCATTCTGAAGAATCTTCTGGTTCTTCAAGTCATACCCATGGGATAAGATGCGGTGCATCGTCACTAATCCAGGGTGGCCAAGTCTATTATGCCAATGTAAAAACTTGGCTGATGTCGGGCACTTCAGGTGCTCCGTTTAATTTCGCTTCCTTTCTCTGAATCTTTGTATGGTTGAGGCCGGTAAGGTTCTCAAAACGTTCAAGTATGGATTTTACTCCTTTTTCTTGAGACGTTATATACAGTAATTTGTTTTTCATTTACATTTGCTGTTTCCAAATGGAATCCGTTGAAACGGATGTCCTTGAAACTTAGAAAGTTTCTTTTGGAATTAGGAGAGATTAGTGCATCATTTATTTTTGTTTCTGTGTCATTTGGGGGTAGCAGTGTTGCATTCCCTGGATCTTCAATATGGCCCTGATGTTGGGTTTTTTATTGAAAGATCGTATGTGTTTATTGTCTACTAATCAGTCATGAGAGCATTTCATCTATTAAAAGATGAATCGTATAGGCACATGCATTCTCAGATAAACATTTTCATTCAAAACAAATTACATAATTCAAATGCTCTCATAACATAGATTATTCTCAAAAACAAATTGCTAAGATAAAATAAGGGGCTAATTAAGCATGTCATCATTTTCGAAGTCGTCAGCTGAAAACTTGACTGGAGCATCAGAGGTCATCAGGTTTGTTTCAGCTTTATTTTTCTTGCTCTCTTTATACAAATCCTGGAGATGCTGCGGAGTTCGGCACGCTCTGGATCAGTGGCCTTTCATGCCACAGCTATGGCACTGGTCTTCCCATTCCCTCTTGGGTGGGGGTGCATCATCTCTATTTTTGTCATTTCTGTGCCACGTGAACTTCCGCTTACTTTCATTTCTTTGTTGCTGGACTTGGCCCCTAGCCCTTTTGTTCTGTCCCCCTTTCTGTGGTCTTTCTTTTTGTCCCTCTTCTTTCGAGAAGAAGAGGCATTATGAGCTTCTGGGAGGAGGGCAGTGCCAGGGGGCGCATGTTGTGAGTGGCGAGGAGAAGCTCTCTGTTTTGTTCAGCCATGAGTAAACATGACAGCAGCTCAGAATACTTGGTGAACTTGTGTTCACGGTATTGCTGCATTAGTATCGCATTTTTTTTCATGGAAGAAAGTATACGTCTTTTCCAGCATATGATCTTCTGAGACTTTTTCACACACAACTTCAGGCGTGAGGTGATGCTAAAAAGTGCTGAGTTGTACTCAGCAATGGACTTAAAGTCCTGTAATCTCAGGTTCTCCCACTCATATCGTGCCTTTGGAAGTATAACATCTTTCTGATGTTTATACCTATCCTCAAGGACAGTCCATAGCTCAAGTGGATCTTCGACCGTAAGGTATTCAGCCTTTAGGGTCTTGTCCACATGGCGGTAAATATAGATAATGGCTTGCGCCTTTTCTATATCGCTAACATTTTCTTTTTCAGTCACAGCAGCAATGAGGGACTTTGCCCGCAGGTGAAGCTTTACATCTAGCTGCCAGCTTAGATAGTTTCTACTTGATGCATCCAGCACTTCGAAATCAACGCTTGCAAGTTTAGCCATTTATCTAGCAGAGCACAAACATGCATGAATTAATATTTAATCAAAGAAAACATTTTCATGCTGAGGCAATATTTAATGAAAAGCTAAATGCGTGGATCGGTCAGTCCCACAAGAAAGAGTCCAAAGTCCATAGTCCAAATTATACAAATTTGCAGCTTGAAAAGGAAAATACAACTTTGGAAACCTCGTGGGTCCCATATGATATCTCCAGCTTCAAACGTGGCATCCGGCTTCATGGAAATTGGTCTTCTTTCTTTGACATTTACATAAATTCCTTACTACAATTTCTCTCAAAGATAAAAGAAAAGTGCGGGAAATAAACTGTGGGACTTAAACAGCCGATCCAAAAACCACATTTAGCCATTCATGCAGAAATATTGTGCTCATGAACATTTTCATTTACAGACATCGCATGTAGTTATATTCGCATGAGGATAAAACATTTAATCACTTAATAATTATTGGACCACTGGGCAACGTCATACACCATTAGGTTAGGTGACTAACGGCAGAGCGGTAGCAGGATCTTCCTAATTATTAAGTTTTAAATATAATACACAACCACGCATATAATATCCACAGAATTTGCCAGAGATGTAAAGCATGTAAAGATGATTTTTACAGGAAAAAAATCATTACGATGCAAGGGTTGTATAGTAAGTGGGTTTAATCAATCAAATTGAATAAGAGCCCAAAATAGACATTTTCGTTGTAGAAGGAAAAGTGTTTTCCTTTTTAAATCATCCCAAATATCCCCCAAAAGTCCCGAATAAGCCCTTAAATGCCCGATAATCACCCCATAAGGTACAGTGATTTTTCACGAATTTATAGGCCCTCAAACACCCTTTTAAAATTAATTTTTAGCCCAAAAAGTTCTTTTTAAGGCTTATTTATAGCCTTTGCCCCCCCATTTTTCTTCTTCTTCTTTTTTTCGTAAAGAGGTTGGGCTGCGGGCCTGAAGCCCGTAGGTTGGTTACGGGCTTCAGGCCCGCAAAATATTTTTGTTCTTTTGTTTTGTAAAATAGGATGGCCTGCAGGCCTGAAGCCCGCAGGTCGGCTGTGGGCTTCAGGCCCACAGACAAGAAATTTTTTTTTCGTGAGTGGGCCGAAAAAGCCCACTAGGGCTTTCGGAGGCGGCGACTAGGGTTAGCCGCCGCAGCCCCCTTTCTTCCGCCGGTGGCGGATGGGGGGCCAAGGGCGGGCGAACCGCCCTGTGGGCGGTGGCCGACGGCCGCCCCTCGCTTTGGGGAAAGGCACGGATGCCGGGGCGCGAACAATCGCCCCCTTCGGGGGGACGGCGAAGGGCGAAGCTGCCCCCTTCGAGGGGACGGCGAAGGGCAAGGCTGCCCCCTTCGGGGGGACGGCGAAAAATGAAGGCAGCCCCCTTCGGGGGGACGGCGAAGGGCAAGGCCGCCCCCTTTGGGGGGACGGCGAAAAAGCGAAACTGCCTCCTTCGGGGGGACGGTCGGTCGCGGTGACGAACTCGACGCACCCCGCTTCAGGCGGGGGCGGGGGCGGGGGCGTGAAACGCCCCACGGGCATCGACGATGGCCTCCCCCTTCAGGGGGACGGCAGGGGAGCTAAACGACGCCCCCCCGTGTCATGCGGGGGGAGGGGTCTAGGGCGTGAGAACCACCCTACGGGCGGGGGCGTGAAACGGTGGCAAGCGACGAAACCGCCGGCAATGCCAAAGTAGGGGAAAACCCCTCCATAATATGGATCATATTAAAAATATGATTTTTGGGCGATGAATTTCGTCGTTTTGGGCGATTAACAAATACCCCATATCGATCTTGCGAGATCAAGGGGTAGGACAATCATACGTATGATTAAAAACATCGTTTTGGTGATTGTTACCTCTATATCTGTCCTCCGGATATAGCGACAGATGCACGGAGCCCTACGCGGATGACGATGGTCGATTTGAGGAAGCCTTGCACCGCGCTCGTGGATATTCCGTCTCCTCTCGCCTTTGCCTTCGCAACGAACGAAAAAAATTTGTGGCAAGAAAAATTTTAGAGGCTCGTGCTAATAACGTATTATGAATCAACTACTGGGGGAGGAACCCCCAGCCCTTTATTTATAGGCATGGTAGGAGAGTAGAAAGATAGAATACATAGATATGGGCGTATCTCTAAGATACACGCAATCCTAACCGACTCTGGTTATTTCCATTCACAACACTCATTTCATTTTCCTTTTCTTTCTTTTTCTTTTTCCTTTTCATTTCATTTTTCTTTCTTTCATTTTCCTTCAAACCAAACACACCCTTAGCTTAGCGAAATGATTCTATTCGTTTGCGTGATAATCAATCGTAACAGAGTTAATATCGTCTTTAGCTCATTCATAAAGTTTAGTTGATGGTATAATGTTATATGGGCCATGCACGGGCTTGGTCATGAACGATAGGACACTGCCCCCTTCAGTCCCTAATTTATGGATTCTACCTAAATTTTTTTACTTGATGGTATAATGTTACACGAAATGTGCAGATGAATCATGTGGTTACCCCTACTTAAATTAATTTAGGGGTTTTTAGAATTCGATCCCCAAAAAATGGATTATTCAAAAAGAGTCCCACAAATCATAGCATTTGCGATTTAGTCCCCCAAATCATATAAATCACTCAAAATAGTCCTTTTAGTGGACCGATTTCTAAAAAATAATATTGCAATTAAGTCCCCAAAAGGGACTCTTTTCGAGTGAGTTAAATGATTTGGGGGACTAAATCACAAATGCTATGATTTGGTGGACTCTTTTCGAATAACCCATTTTTTTGGGGGACCGAATTCTAAAAAACCCATTAACGTAATTAAAGAATGCGAATTTATATAAACAGTTCAAATTAAATAAGAAATTTTCATTAAAAATACAAAACCCTAATCAAATGTGAATTTCATTAATGAAACTGATTATAAGAAATTTAATTATATTGACTTCCTAAATATTGAATAATTCTTAACAAAATAATTTATTTTTAGAAATTTACTTTTAAACGGATTCTGTTATGAACGGGCTTTTGTAGGCCCAAGTGGAGCCCACTAGTGTTTAGGGTATCCACCCATTAAGTAATTGTTTTATATAAATACAGGGCTACGAGTTCAGTAGCCGGCACTCTCATAACACGTTATCAGCACGCTCGTCAGCTGAGCCGAACATCTGCCGACGGACGAATCGCGACACGAAAGGCTTCCTTCACCAAAATTTGCTAGATCCGGCGGGTAGGATCTAGAGGTAACCATCGATATTCCCTAGATCAAAATTTTAATGCGCATGAGATTGGACCGATGTTAGTTTATATTAGATCTACTTTTTAACTTAGATCTATATGATAACTCAGTTTTTTGATAAAAACTCAACGTTTTAATGTTAAAATTCGAATTTTTACAAGAAAATCCGGCGATTGAAAGATTAAAAATAGTATTTTATAATAAAAAATCTGTTGTTTCTTCTTCTCTCCAAAAAAATTTACCATAGAGGGGTTTTTCGCTGCCTCGCGGCCTGCAACCACGCACGCATGCAACCCCCACCCCCTGCCGGCCCGCCGTACCGCCGCCATACCGCCGCCCACAGCGTCTTCAAGCCGCCTGAAGCGGAGGCCTCGCGCTACCGCCTAAAGCAGCGACCCCCGCTGCATCCTGCCGTCGCCGCCTAAAGCGACAATCCCCCCTTGCCGCAGCCTCATAGCAGCACAAACCCTAGCCGCCCGCAGCAGCATGACCTAACCGCCCCTGCACGGGCCCGCACGGCATATCGCCTAAAAACCCTAACTAGGGTTTTCCCGATTTTTTAAACGAAAACTATTTTCAGATAGTAATTAAGATTTTTCTTTTTAAATTCTGATTAATTATATGTGTAAATCATCATAGCATTTTTTTATATTGGACTATTTAATTATTTTTTACGTTTAATAATTATGAGGATCATGAGACCGCTCTGTCGTTAGTCAACTAACCTAACGGGTAATGACGTTTCTACGTGGTCCAATTAATTATTAAACGAAAATATTTTATTCCATAATAAATGCCAGTGATGTTACATATTTTCATTGCTCGTAGCATGAATTTACGCTTAAACATACATGCCTGTGATGAATAAATGAATGCCTACTGCATTATTTATGTTTTTGCGACGAATGTTGATATCTTTTTGTGGTTTTGGATCGGCTATCTGTCACCATTTATTTTTCTCGCACTTTTTTCTTTTGAGAAAAATTGTAGTTAGGATTAAATTGTATAAATTCCAAGACTGGCGCAGGTTCCATGAAGATGAAATATCCTCATGCAACAATATCGTGAACGGAAATTCACGAAATACTCTGAACTTCTCTCATGCCTTCTGATGGCAGAACAGAATAGAGACATCTTACTGGCCACCCAAAACTTGCGCACTGCTGGCATTGCACCTGTGCCTGAAGCGCATAATATCTCCTCCCAGAAGAAGAAGAATAATTTTAAAGGCAAACCCCAGAAGGGAAAGGCAATGAAGTGTTAGTTCTTGGTTTCAAGACTAATGTTATTTTGATGATGATCAATACATTATGTTAGTGTGCTAATCATTCTTATGTTTTAGTCTCAGTTTATCGTAATGATTATATGTTGATGAGACAAATCATAATGCTAGGAGGATATTACAAGGAATATCTTAAAGACCTCCAAGAGTGATGGTGTGCTCAAGCTTGGATGAAGTCTTGTAGATCATCTAATGAAGCCAAAGCTTGGAGCATGATGATGGATGGACATCTAGAGAAGCATTGACAAAGCTTGGAGCTTGATGAAGGGAAGCTCATCAAGGTGTGCCAAAGCTTAGAGATGATGGAGAGCATCAAGGCATTGTGAGCTTGAAGACTTAGACTCTAGGAGATGCAATTTGTAATCCATGTAATTTCATTTACTTGCATTTCTCTTTTTGAGTCTAGGATTATTGTAATGCCTTGATAGATGGTCATACTCTCATGCATTTGCATTTCGCCATCTTAGTGAGCCTTAGGATTATCATAGAATCCAACCCAATAGGTTCATCTTGCCCAAAGACTCAATTGGAGTATCTGGCTCTCCTGCAGTCGCCTGCTGAAGGGTTACCAGTCGACTGGGTGATTTCCAGTCGCCTGTCGAGCCTTCTACAGTCGACTGTGATGCACAGCTCAAGTCAAATTTTCTATTGACTCATCTTGAGCTTTTCGCATCAGTCGACTGATGTTCAATTTACAATCGCCAGTACTCTTACAATCGCCTGTGAATTGGTTGACAGTCGCCTGTGCGCTTCTTGCATTTTCTGGGTTTTTTTTCCCATGTTGCAAGACAGTCGCCTCTTGCTGTTTTTACAGTCGCCTGTATATTTACAGTCGCCTGTGAAATGGCCATCAGTCGTCTGAAAGGCGTAAGTGCGAAATATGCATCTCTCTCTGTTTTTTTCTCCTTCTTTTACAGCAGTCGACTGATGATGTTATTACAGTCGCCTGACTATAAGACAGTCGACTGTATTATTGATATCAGTCGCCTGTGCGTAAACTGGAGAAAGAGTGCAGCTCTCTGTTTCTTGTCCATCCCTGCTGCAGTCACTTGATGAAGGATATACAGTCGACTGTCTGCTTTTCAGTCGCCTGTGTAGTCTTCTACAGTTGACTGTCCTGGCTCAGATTATATCCGTTGGGATATTTTCTAGCCGTTGATCAGTCGACTGTCTATTGATCATCAGTCGACTGTTCTTACCGTAAATTGCCAAAATCTAGCCGTTGCAGATTTCTTCCCTTTGGGGTTTTGGCTGGTTTTATGGGTTCCTTTGGCTTCATATATATAGGGATTGGCTTAGTTCATTTACAACACTTGAAAAGGGTTAGGAAATCATAGAAGATCATTTCATCTCTTCTCCAAGCCACTCCTCCCTCATTCCCTAATTAGAGCTTCATTCTTATGCTATAGCATCTAAGCTCTAGGGAATTTTTCTAAGGGATCTAATTCTCATTCCTTTCTTGGAGAACATCTTTCTTCTCTTCATTTCATACACTCAAATGAGAAGTGTTAGGATTCATTCCTAGAAGAGAGAAAGACCATCAAGTGCAATCAAAGCCTCATCTCAAGCACTTGAGTTTCACTTGCATGCCTTCTTCATCGCATTGGTAAGACCATATCAAGGCATAGGTAAGTGTTGTTTCGTTTTGTTTTGTGTTCGAAACCCTAATTCTCTTTGTGGGAATTAGTTACTCTCTTTGTGGGAGTTACTCTCTTTGTGGGAGTTTGGTTCTTTCTGTGTGAAAGAACAAATCCTCTGTGTGAGGTCTCTCTGTGTGAGAGTGAGGATATCTCTTTGTGGGAATCCTAAATCCTCTTGGTGAGGTCTCTCTCTTTGTGGGAGTGTATCCCTTTGTGGGATTGTGTATTCACTTCTCTGTGTGGGATTATAGTGAATACTGGTGTGGCTGGATGTACCCAAGTTTTGGGAAACCAGGGTAAAATCTCTGTATTTGCGATTGTTGTTGTTGAGCACTCTGTTTAATTTCCGCTGCTTATTGTGCTTTAATTTTAGTAACTTTTAATTAAGCACTTTGCTTGCTATTACACTATTCACCCCCCTCTAGTGTGTGTGTAGCCCCGCATGGTCCTTTACAGTTGGTATCAGAGCCTTGGTTTGGTGGCTTTTGCAAGCATGACTTCTAAGTCTGAACAACCCCTCTCCATTCCTCCCGTCTTCAAAGGCAAACACTTCTTAAAATGGAGGAAGAAAATGTTCCAATGGCTTGATGATCACGAGGAGTCACTGTCTATCACCTCGGATGGTAAAGTATGGAATGCGTTGCAGAAGGCTCTCTCTCCGAAAATTGCTAAGAAAGTAAGTGATTTCATGACTGCCAAGAAGATATGGAATTATCTTGATGAAAAGTATGGAGGAGAGGAATCGTGCGATGATGAGAGCATCGTTGGTAATGAGGTATCTCGTAACTCTCTCGTTCAACGTAGTGATTTTATTGAAAATTGTAATGCGTTGTTTATGGACTCTCCCAAAGCGAATAATAACAAGCTTGAGAGAGATGCACGCACGCACACTTTATTATCATCCAAACCTTGTGATGATACACAAACCATTGCATTAAATCAAGAAAAGATTACTCTTGATTCACGTGTGTGCATGTTGAGCAAAGAGAATGAGTCTCTTAAAGCTCAAGTAGTGTATGTCAATGAATTTCATAGATATTTAAAGGAGAGTTCATTTGCTACTCATAAAGAGGAAATTCATTGTTTGCATGCCGAGAAAGAAGGATTTCTTTCTCAATTGAGTGCCTTGAGAGATGAGAATGCTTCTCTCAAACTCCAAATGGAGAAGATGCACTCGGATAGTGATTACAACATTTTGAGAGATGATAGATTGGCTCTCAAGTCAAAATGTTGTGAGCTTAGCTCATGTCTATCCAAGAGGGATGACAACATTTCTTCACTTTTGAAGAAATGTGAGCTATTGTCTACTGATATTGAAAATTTCAAATTGAGTAAGGACAAGGTTTTGCGATCCTCTTCATTGAAGGTGAACAAACCAAGTTCTTCTCGTAGAAGCACCCAAATAAATTTTATGGGGGAGCATTATAATGAGAAAGTCACATCCAACTCTTTTGGCCTAAAATCTACTAATATTTCTAAGCCAAAGAGAAATCATGCATTTTTGTATTCCGGTCTTGCATATATTAAGAAGCCTATTCAAAAACATGTTGATATGAATGCTTCTTCTTTGAATGCTATGCATGATGTTTCTACCCATAGGAAGAGCGTACTTTGCTTGCATGCTAAAATTGATGCTAAATCTTTGCATGCTTCACATGTTCCTATGCATGGTAGAATTACTTGTGTGAATGCTTCTAATGCTAAATTGCATGTTTCACACACGGGGCACGCCAATGTTTATGTTCCACCTCATAAGCGTGCACCCTCACCTCCTACTCATGCCCTAACCAAACCTATTCTTAAGAATCCCAAGTCACTTTCTTTGTGGATTCCTAAGAATGTTTCTAGGCTTGATAGGAATTCGTATATAGATTCATATGTGCGTAATGTTATATTTTCATATGACTATATACGGAAACCAAACTCCACTTTTGTTTGGTTTCCAACTTGCTAGCTCACTCACATTGTTATTCATGGCTTGGGTACCATGCTTGTATGTTTACATTTTGTACCCATATTTTTGTGAGTGTGTCTATTACTTCCATGTTTGCATGTTTTGTATGATTATGGGGGAGTATGGAATTTTTGCTTGCTAGCATTATTTTTCCATTCATATGTCACATTGAATTCCATTCATATTATGTTTGTGCATATGGGATGGTTATTTCTCTTGCTCTTGGTTTTCATATTTGGCTATTACCCATCTTTTTGATATGCCAATGGGGGAGAGAAATAGGTTATGTAAAAATATACCTTGTGCTTGTTCATGCATTATTTTCAATTGGTATGTTTTTGCATAATAACCATCAATATGATTTGTGCTTTATAGGTTTATCTTTTGTGCACATTTGCATATTGATTGGGGGAGTTTGTTAGCACACATTGTTTATTTCAATGTTTATTATATTTTGACATAATGAATTGTCATCATCAAAAAGGGGGAGATTGTTAGTTCTTGGTTTTAAGACTAATGTTATTTTGATGATGATCAATACATTATGTTAGTGTGCTAATCATTCTTATGTTTTAGTCTCAGTTTATCGTAATGATTATATGTTGATGAGACAAAGCATAATGCTGGGAGGATATTACAAGGAATATCTTAAAGACCTCCAAGAGTGATGGTGTGCTCAAGCTTGGATGAAGTCTTGTAGATCATCTAATGAAGCCAAAGCTTGGAGCATGATGATGGATGGACATCTAGAGAAGCATTGACAAAGCTTAGAGCTTGATGAAGGGAAGCTCATCAAGGTGTGCCAAAGCTTAGAGATGATGGAGAGCATCAAGACATTGTGAGCTTGAAGACTTAGACTCTAGGAGATGCAATTTGTAATCCATGTAATTTCATTTACTTGCATTTCTCTTTTTGAGTCTAGGATTATTGTAATGCCTTGATAGATGGTCATACTCTCATGCATTTGCATTTCACCATCTTAGTGAGCCTTAGGATTATCATAGAATCCAACCCAATAGGTTCATCTTGCCCAAAGACTCAATTGGAGTCTTTGGCTCTCCTGCAGTCGCCTGCTGAAGGGTTACCAGTCGACTGGGTGATTTCCAGTCGCCTGTCGAGCCTTCTACAGTCGACTGTGATGCACAGCTCAAGTCAAATTTTCTATTGACTCATCTTGAGCTTTTCGCATCAGTCGACTGATGTTCAATTTACAATCGCCTGTACTCTTACAATCGCCTGTGAATTGGTTGACAGTCGCCTGTGCGCTTCTTGCATTTTCTGGGGTTTTTTCCTATGTTGCAAGACATTCGCCTGTTGCTGTTTTTACAGTCGTCTGTATATTTACAGTCGCATGTGAAATGGCCATCAGTCGTCTGAAAGGCGTAAGTGCGAAATATACATCTCTCTCTGTTTTTTTCTCCTTCTTTTACAGCAGTCGACTGATGATGTTATTGCAGTCGCCTGACTATAAGACAGTCGACTGTATTATTGATATCAGTCGCCTGTGCGTAAACTGGAGAAAGAGTGCAGCTCTCTGTTTCTTGTCCATCCCTGCTGCAGTAGCCTGATGAAGGATATACAGTCGACTGTCTGCTTTTCAGTCGCCTGTGTAGTCTTCTACAGTCGACTGTCCTGGCTCAGATTATAGCCGTTGGGATATTTTCTAGCCGTTGATCAGTCGACTGTCTATTGATCATCAGTCGACTGTTCTTACCGTAAACTGCCAAAATCTAGCCGTTGCAGATTTCTTCCCTTTGGGGTTTTGGTTGGTTTTATGGGTTCCTT
This sequence comes from Scilla litardierei, assembly GCA_030789695.1. Taxonomy (NCBI): domain Eukaryota; kingdom Viridiplantae; phylum Streptophyta; class Magnoliopsida; order Asparagales; family Asparagaceae; genus Scilla; species Scilla litardierei. The sequence goes on along the minus strand of CM061142.1, from coordinate 266,271,679 downwards.
TGGCTTCCTATATATAGGGATTGGCTTAGTTCATTTACAACACTTGAAAAGGGTTAGGAAATCATAGAAGATCATTTCATCTCTTCTCCAAGCCACTCCTCCCTCATTCCCTAATTAGAGCTTCATTCTTATGCTATAGTATCTAAGCTCTAGGGAATTTCTCCAAGGGATCTAATTCTCATTCCTTTCTTGGAGAACATCTTTCTTCTCTTCATTTCATACACTCAAATGAGAAGTGTTAGGATTCATTCCTAGAAGAGAGATAGACCATCAAGTGCAATCAAAGCCTCATCTCAAGCACTTGAGTTTCACTTGCATGCATTCTTCATCGCATTGGTAAGACCATATCAAGGCATAGGTAAGTGTTGTTTCGTTTTGTTTTGTGTTTGAAACCCTAATTCTCTTTGTGGGAATTAGTTACTCTCTTTGTGGGAGTTACTCTCTTTGTGGGAGTTTGGTTCTTTCTGTGTGAAAGAACAAATCCTCTGTGTGAGGTCTCTCTGTGTGAGAGTGAGGATATCTCTTTGTGGGAATCCTAAATCCTCTTGGTGAGGTCTCTCTCTTTGTGGGAGTGTATCCCTTTGTGGGATTGTGTATTCACTTCTCTGTGTGGGATTATAGTGAATACTGGTGTGGCTGGATGTACCCAAGTTTTGGGGAACCAGGGTAAAATCTCTGTATTTGCGATTGTTGTTGTTGAGCACTCTGTTTAATTTCCGCTGCTTATTGTGCTTTAATTTTAGTAACTTTTAATTTAGCACTTTGCTTGCTATTACACTATTCACCCCCCTCTAGTGTGTGTGTGTAGCCCCGCATGGTCCTTTACAGTTGGTATCAGAGCCTTGGTTTGGTGGCTTTTGCAAGCATGACTTCTAAGTCTCAACAACCCCTCTCCATTCCTCCCGTCTTCAAAGGCAAACACTTCTTAAAATGGAGGAAGAAAATGTTCCAATGGCTTGATGATCACGAGGAGTCACTGTCTATCACCTCGGATGGTAAAGTATGGAATGCGTTGCAGAAGGCTCTCTCTCCGAAAATTGCTAAGAAAGTAAATGATTTCATGACTGCCAAGAATATATGGAATTATCTTGATGAAAAGTATGGAGGAGAGGAATCGTGCGATGATGAGAGCATCGTTGGTAATGAGGTATCTCGTAACTCTCTCGTTCAACGTAGTGATTTTATTGAAAATTGTAATGCGTTGTTTATGGACTCTCCCAAAGCGAATAATAACAAGCTTGAGAGAGATGCACGCACGCACACTTTATTATCATCCAAACCTTGTGATGATACACAAACCATTGCATTAAATCAAGAAAAGATTACTCTTGATTCACGTGTGTGCATGTTGAGCAAAGAGAATGAGTCTCTTAAAGCTCAAGTAGTGTATGTCAATGAATTTCATAGATCTTTAAAGGAGAGTTCATTTGCTACTCATAAAGAGGAAATTCATTGTTTGCATGCCGAGAAAGAAGGATTTCTTTCTCAATTGAGTGCCTTGAGAGATGAGAATGCTTCTCTCAAACTACAAATGGAGAAGATGCACTCGGATAGTGATTACAACATTTTGAGAGATGAGACATTGGCTCTCAAGTCAAAATGTTGTGAGCTTAGCTCATGTCTATCCAAGAGGGATGACAACATTTCTTCACTTTTGAAGAAATGTGAGCTATTGTCTACTGATATTGAAAATTTCAAATTGAGTAAGGACAAGGTTTTGCGATCCTCTTCATTGAAGGTGAACAAACCAAGCTCTTCTCGTAGAAGCACCCAAATAAATTTTATGGGGGAGCATTATAATGAGAAAGTCACATCCAACTCTTTTGGCCTAAAATCTACTAATATTTCTAAGCCAAAGAGAAATCATGCATTTTTGTATTCCGGTCTTGCATATATTAAGAAGCATATTCAAAAACATGTTGATATGAATGCTTCTTCTTTGAATGCTATGCATGATGTTTCTACCCATAGGAAGAGCGTACTTTGCTTGCATGCTAAAATTGATGCTAAATCTTTGCATGCTTCACATGTTCCTATGCATGGTAGAATTACTTGTGTGAATGCTTCTAATGCTAAATTGCATGTTTCACACACGGGGCACGCCAATGTTTATGTTCCACCTCATAAGCGTGCACCCTCACCTCCTACTCATGCCCTAACCAAACCTATTCTTAAGAATCCCAAGTCACTTTCTTTGTGGATTCCTAAGAATGTTTCTAGGCTTGATAGGAATTCGTATATAGATTCATATGTGCGTAATGTTATATTTTCATATGACTATATACGGAAACCAAACTCCACTTTTGTTTGGTTTCCAACTTGCTAGCTCACTCACATTGTTATTCATGGCTTGGGTACCATGCTTGTATGTTTACATTTTGTACCCATATTTTTGTGAGTGTGTCTATTACTTCCATGTTTGCATGTTTCGTATGATTATGGGGGAGTATGGAATTTTTGCTTGCTAGCATTATTTTTCCATTCATATGTCACATTGAATTCCATTCATATTATGTTTGTGCATATGAGATGGTTATTTCTCTTGCTCTTGGTTTTCATATTTGGCTATTACCCATCTTTTTGATATGCCAATGGGGGAGAGAAATAGGTTATGTAAAAATATACCTTGTGCTTGTTCATGCATTATTTTCAATTGGTATGTTTTTGCATAACAACCATCAATATGATTTGTGCTTTATAGGTTTATCTTTTGTGCACATTTGCATATTGATTGGGGGAGTTTGTTAGCACACATTGTTTATTTCAATGTTTATTATATTTTGACATAATGAATTGTCATCATCAAAAAGGGGGAGATTGTTAGTTCTTGGTTTTAAGACTAATGTTATTTTGATGATGATCAATACATTATGTTAGTGTGCTAATCATTCTTATGTTTTAGTCTCAGTTTATCGTAATGATTATATGTTAATGAGACAAAGCATAATGCTGGGAGGATATTACAAGGAATATCTTAAAGACCTCCAAGAGTGATGGTGTGCTCAAGCTTGGATGAAGTCTTGTAGATCATCTAATGAAGCCAAAGCTTGGAGCATGATGATGGATGGACATCTAGAGAAGCATTGACAAAGCTTGGAGCTTGATGAAGGGAAGCTCATCAAGGTGTGCCAAAGCTTAGAGATGATGGAGAGCATCAAGGCATTGTGAGCTTGAAGACTTAGACTCTAGGAGATGCAATTTGTAATCCATGTAATTTCATTTACTTGCATTTCTCTTTTTGAGTCTAGGATTATTGTAATGCCTTGATA